>OX608080.1:77757415-78447707 GCA_951509765.1 Sphenella marginata | reverse complement strand
CCGCTACCGCCACGGTGATGTCCTTCCGCGTGCCACGTTTCCCACTCTTTTGTCACAGTTTAATTTGTGAAAAAATGCTAATCAAAAGTTCGTGTTGCTCGCGTAAAATCCTATGGGCGTTATTTCTCTTTTAAAAAGGAAATAAGAGCCATGGGCTTTATTTCTTTTTGCAGATGGGCGATATTTCCATTTAAAAAGGAAATAAGGCCCATGGGCGTTATTTCCTTTTTGAATGAGAAATAACGTCCATGGGCGTTATTTCCTTGGGCGTTATTTCACTGCACCCTTTCCAACTACTGATTATATTGTTGGGTACTATGTCATCCCAACCTATCTTACAGAGCCATAAGTTTTGTAATAGTATCTTTCCTTCTATAACTACAGGGCTAAGTAGACCGAGAGGATCATAAATTTGGGACACAATTGACAAAATTGATCGTTTTGTGATATTTTGGACCTCTTGATTAACGTCTAAAAGGAAGTGAAACTCGTCGCTTTTATTTAGCCATCCTAATCCCAGGGTTTTGCTCTGCGATCTCAGCTAAATTATAAACCCATTTGCGTAATGGAAAACATCCAGACATGCAGACATCAGACACCCTTTTACATGTGTCCATTAACGCAGATGCGGAATTACTGCCAGTAATAAGGTCGTCTACGTAAAAATCTTCTAATATAATTCGTCCGATTTCTTTGTCTACGCATTCCATACCCAATTGTCGAAGACACCGTATGCACAGATATGGAGCCGCTGACATACCATACGTTACGACGTTAAGTCTATATACATCAAGCGGATCGGATTCATTTTCACGCCATAATATTAATTGTAAATGCCTTTGATCTTCCTGTACCAAAACTTGTCTGAACATTTTCTCAATGTCAGCACATACGACAAACTTATACTGGCGAAAACGTAAAAGAATAGAAAACAAATCATTTTGTAAAGGTGGCCCAATAATTTGGATATCGTTGAGTGATATATCTGTGGATGTTTTTTGACTTGCATTAAAAACGACGCGCAGCTTAGTGGTTGCGCTTTGTTGCCGTAAAACACCATGGTGTGGTAGGAATACATGTGGGTTTTCGTAACTCTCGATCTTGGTCATGTGTCCCAAGTTTGCATATTCTCGCATAAAATTACAGTATAACCTTTTATACTCAGAGGATCGTTTTAGTCGGCGTTCCAACGAAAGGAATCTTGACCTTGCAATGTCGAAGCTATTACCTAACACTTGAGTTGATTCCTTAAGTGGAATGCGAACCGAAAAGCGCCCGTCAGTTTCACGTTTCGTGGTTTCTTCAAACAACTTTTCACAAGCCGAATTCTCAGAAGTGCCTACCTGGATGGTTGCGTCAACTTCCTCTACTTCCCAGAACCTTCTCAACTGGTCGTTAAGTTCTATAGTTTGCACGAAATGGCATTGTATTTTATTTTGATATGCATTATTATCACACATGACACCCGAACAATCCATCCTAGAGTGGTATTTTGTAAATATGGACCCCTGCCTAAGCGGATTCGACCATCAAGCAATAAGTCCCAGAAAATATCTGCACCCAAAAGTAAATCGATTTCTGACGGCGAATGAAACAATGGATCCGCTAAAACTATATCTTTCGGAAAGCATAAAGATTTATAGTTCAGGTTCATTGATGGTAACGAGCTAGTAATGCTATCCAAGACTAAACATTTGATGTGGGTGTTATAACTTTGGCTTCGAGACCTCAGCTTAACTTCGCAAGACTCTGTAGTGTGGGCGACTGAATGCCCTATACCTGATATTCGAAAAGTGGACTGTATCGACTTGGCGTTTATTTTACGACTCATTGCGTTTGTCACGATGCAGTGTTGACTACCACTGTCTAATAAAGCGCGATCTGTATGGTAAACATCACCAATACCGGCGACCTCAAAAAATGCTGTAGCTAGAATAATGTCCTTCAAAGTATCCTGGCTATTTTCAATATCTTCCTTGAACTCATCGGAAGTGTGTAATACCGTTGAAGTATTATTATTCTGCGGTAATGTAAATTCATGTGCCATCACCGATAGAGAGCCGTGAAGCAGGCTGTTAGTTTTTGTTGCATTGCTTACATGAACCGAAATAACACTCTGATACCTCGTGCTTACCTCGGAAACAATTTACGCATAAATTATTATTACACGCGATTTTATACCTGTCAACTACGTTCAGTTTTAAAAATCTAAATTATATCTAAGGTGTCAGCCTTATCGTTTAAAAAGTTTAACAGCTGCTCCAGCTTTATAGCTTTGCCCGGTTCCTTAGAAAACTGATTTTTGTACTGTTCCTTCGAAACAATTATGTAAATAATTAAGGTGTCCCACTGCTCTGTAGGCTCCCCAAGGGTATTAAGCGCACGAAGATTCTTAAGAATGGTGTCGACCAACCTTCTTATGTTTGCAGATGACTCTTTATTTAACGGTTGAATAGAAAATAAAGATGTAACGTGATTGTGAACGAGTAGCTTTGTATTATTAAACCTATTCGTTAGTAAATCCCAAGCAATTGTATAGTTATCGCTCGTAAATTCTACTGATTTGATTACTTGTGCTGCTATGCCTGTTAACGCGGAACGCAAGTAATGAAACTTTTGCATATTATCTAATTGGGTTGAATTGTGTATCATAGAATGAAAAGTATCACGAAATTCCAGCCAATCCCCATACGATCCATTAAATGACGGGAGGGAGATAGTAGGCAATTTAACCAACGATTGAGAATTGCATTTGCGACCATCACCAGAACGATCAGGACCATAAGAGGTTACTAAAAGGCTCGAGATAGCGGCGATAGAACTATAGTATGAATTTTCGAATGCTTCGCGAATATCTAATTGTTGCCCGATGTCGCTTTCAGGAGTTGAATCTTCAATTGAGGATTGAATTGAATTAAAATCGTTTAACAAAGACTTGGCGGAATCGATCCGCAATTTAATTTCGGCTATTTGCATACTGGTCAGTTGTGCGCCCTCAAATGAAGATACAAACTTGGAGAATAATGTTAGTCTTCCTTTGATCGAACTGCGCTTCTTGACTTGGTCGCGTAATAAAGCCTCGTTTAAACTCATATCACCCCCACCACGTGGCACGGGGGATTTTAGTTCATCACCTTGCATGATTTAGGTTATGTAGCAAGTGCAGGTTATGTAGTGACACCTGCAAACCGAAACCACAATGCAACTTGATTATTACCTGAAACGTATACAGTTTTAGTCAAATGAATATTGCAGGAAAATGTTGGGAATAGGGACAGGATTGACGTGGCCGAACCCTTATTCGAGAACTTGATGATCCGGCTCGAAGGACCAATGTTCGAGCCGGGATTCTCGAGTATAAGTCGGTGTGACTCAATTGTGAACTGGAAGTGCTCACAACTTCCTTTTGTGAATATTTGCGCTCGTTTTCGCGCCGTACGCCTTCCCAATAATGCAATTGATTGATGATGCCTTTTCTCCGGAATGCAAATGCAGACGCCGGTAATAATAATGATTATAATGAACTTTATTTTATCTTTTAATGAAAACCTACAATGGAGTTCGTGTATACTTCACGTGGTTTTTTCTTAGACAACGAATATAGCAATAATAAAAATACAAAGTAAATTGACAGCTGACCGCCTAAGCATTGCGTTGCCACATTGCTAATTGGGTGTGGTGGATATGGAACAATATAACTCGCGAGTAGATGGCGCACTCAACAGTGAGCATAGCGCTAGTTCATATAGCCTCGTCACATTCAAGTTTCGCATGTACATGCGTTTAACGCAAACTTATGCGTCACAGGAACAGCGGCACAATCATCACGCAAGGTTTTGCATTTGTAAACAGCTGATTTTTATTTGCGCCAATTTGCTTTATTAAGCGCGCACCAAAAGCCAAATGTCAAATGCTTCTTCTTATGCTTTGTATGCATCAAAAGTTGAAAGTTGGCGAAAGTTTGCACTACAGATGTCCCTCGCGAAGCTCTATCTGTCGTTCTCAACTGAAATGCATGCGTTCAACTCATCTGTCAATGCATGATGCAGCGGCGAACGTTGTATGTGACGAAGCTAATAGCTTTTTAAAAAAAAATGTCTTAAGGTTACAACAACCAAAAAAACCACAGCGAGAGAAAAGTGAAAGTTTTCGGGAAAATTTCAATTTTGAGCTATTATCAAAGCAAACCTTGTGTTAAATACTTTAAATTTGTTGTATTCCATCTTGCAGATGTATGCAAAAAGAAATTAACAATCAAATCACTTTTCAAGGCCACTACGGAACGGAACTCCGATGGGAAATATATCGTCGCCCTTCCATTTAAAGAGGACTTCCCTAACAACATTTCCTTAGGGCCTTCTCTAAAGGGCGTTTGCTCCCAATTCTATAGAAATGAGACGCGCCTAGCGAAGACTCCGGGCTTACAAACCGAGTATAATCGAGTTTTAGCAGAGTATGAGACGTTAGGACATATGTCAAGGGTTCCCGCTATCATACCCCCCCCATTCTACAGATTGCTACTTCCTACCCCATCATGCGGTTATAAAAGAAGAAAGTACTACAACAAAGGTCCGGGTGGTATTCAATGCTTCGTGTCCTACTACTAATGGCACAAGCTTAAATGACGTACTTCATACGGGCCCAGTTCTTCAGGCCGATCTGACCATTCTGCTTCTTCGATGGTGATTTTTCAAGTATATTTTCAATAGCGACATTGAGAAAATGTACCGCCAGATATGGGTAAAACCCAATCAGACACAGTTCCAAAGAATAGTTTTTCGACCCAACCCAGGGGATCCCATACGAGTCTATGAATTACGGACAGTTACATTCGGAGTCAACTGCGCCCCGTACTTGGGGATACGAACCCTTCATCAACTCGCTGACGACGTTGAGTCCTCGTCACCAACGGCAGCAGATATTCTTCGGACAGGCATGTACGTCGACGACTTGCTTGCAGGGGGACATATCATAGAGTCAGCAATCCAAGCTCGCGATGAAATCTCGCACGCATTGCAATCAGCGGGATTTTCCCTCCGAAAATGGACGTCGAACTGCAGCAAAATATTGCAAGGCATACCCAAACCTCATCGTCCATACGAGGACTTCCTGGAGGATTCAAGTACGATTAAAAATCTAGGGATCAGCTGGAACGCGCATGGTGATAATAACACTGGATCACAAATTCCAACTTTTTTTCTGCACCAGAGACGCCATAATGAAATTCCCTTGTAAAATCACCTCCTAATTCCGAAAATCAAGGTTATTTTTACTTGAATGGTACCGTTTTTGAGATGTTTACGATTTACCGTTATTTCAAAAAACAAAAAAGATGGCTCCACTTAATCATGTATATCTCAAGAACAAACTGAGCTCTTCCAGAACGGTTTGAAAAATTTGAAAGCTAATAAAATTTACTATAATTAGTACATACAACACTTTTTGCTAGGTCCTGTAGATTCAAACATATTAAACAATCATTACGGATTTTTTAAATTTTTTTGTAAAAATATAAAAAAATGTGTACTTTGCGAGGAAGCATATCGAAAACCTTTTGTTTTTTTGTTGATATTTTTTACCCCTCTCTAAGCTCTGTTTTATTACAAAAAAAACAAGCTATCAGTGAACAAAATCGATGAACTAATACAAAAGTTATAAGCAGTCAAGTAAATATATCCATTTAATACTTAAGTACCCTACAAATAATAGCATATGTACATATGGTTCTGTCTTAACTCTATGATCTCATTTTATAATTGAAAAAGTTATGTGTCTTGTTTTGACGCTTATTTAGATTAGGATTGGTTTCTCTTATGAGAAACCAACAGTAGTCGCCCATCATAGCGACATCCCACAATCCTTGATACCGACTTTCAATCACTTTCATTTGCAGGCGAAACCTTTCGCCATGCTCGTCACTTTCGTCGCCAAGATTTTGCGGGAAAAAATTTAAGTGGGAGTGTAAGAAATGAATTTTTAAAGACATATTTACTCCTGAAAGAAAATAAAAAAGTAAATTAGATAAATACATAAGTGACACATTAGTATATAATTTTCTTAGGCTGGATTTCAATTCAGAACACATTTTTTGTTTATATTTTTCCCGTTCTTGTTTGTTCGGAACTGGACGATGAATTCAGATTTATGGCTATATATTCTCATGCAAATTTATGTAATATATAATTTATTATAATATGTTTTTTTATTTACCCATTTCCGCATAGTTTTTGATTAAGTCGTTCACTATCATCTCGTAGTTAGGACTTTTGTGTTTGCCTAAAAAAGAAGTAACGACCTTTTCAAAATAATCCCACGCTGCTGCCTCCACTGGTGACAATAGTTCTTTGAAATGGTTATTGTTGAGATATATTCATTGAAACTTCAAATGTTGAGTGGCTCAGTGCCGGATTGATAATGTTCTCTTTATTATGAAATTCATGCTTATTTATAGTAAATTAATCTAAACATTTTATTATACATATTTACTCTAATTCTTACATAGCTAAGCCTAACATAAGGCATGAAGCCCAACGCACGCTCACACATATGCACGTATTTACATATGTGTATAGCGCTAAGCTACTTCAACGCTTTGGTCGTGGGAAAGTGTCGCAGCAGAGAAATACATAGCGTCAGCAATTACTTAGTTGCAGTTAGTTTACGTTTGCGACCAAGTAACTTAGACGGCGCTCGTGCTGCGTATTTTGTATGTAGATATGTATTCATATTGGACACACTACACCTCCTTTCCTAAAAAGAATCGTTCATATACATATTTATATGAACGATTCTATTTCATTTAATAGGTTTGAGTTTTATAGCTCGCCGTTTACAATTAATGAGCGACCGATCTTATTACATTTAATAGCTCCGGCGCGTTGGACTTTTTGACTTTTCGTTTTGTCTTTATATATGCTGTGTTTACTTTTGTTACAAAGTTTTGGTTGTGTTTACTTTATTTTCAAGTGGACAATACATTAATTTATTTATTTCTGATTTTCTGTTTGTATGTTTCTTTATTTATGCGCTACATTTTTCTTAAGTGTTTAGTTACATTGAGGGTAATGACATGATTGTATTTTAAGAAGTTTTTATTTGCATACAATAAATTTCTGAATTTAGGGGTTTATGTGTCAGTGTACAATAAAAATTTATGAGTAAACATTTGAGTTATAATGCAGTGTATTTATTCTAACAGTTTAAGTCTATTCTTATGAATTAAAATTTTCTTATTCTCATTGCTTATAATATACTTATTATTTCTATCTATGCTTTCTAGTTTATAAGGAATTAGAGTAAAATTATTATTTTTATCAATATTGTCTACCTTATAGGGCCCTTTATACCTATTGTCTAACTTATGACCTGCTTCATTTTTTACTAATACTAAATCTCCTAATTTTATTTCTTTATATTGAATATTTTTGTCATAGTACATTTTTTGTTTTTCTTTGGTTTCTTTTACTAGTTTATACGCTCTTTGTTGAGCTACCTGCAATCTATATTTGATTTCTTTATCATATGCCTCATGGTTATAAACCGGGCTAATTGTATTGTCGTTTAAAAATTCGTAGGTTAAAGGTATTTTCCCAAAAACTAATTCAAATGGACAATAGCCATGTACCGTGGATGGTGTTGTATTATAACAGTATGCAAAATCTTATAAATAAAAATGAATGTGTGTCTGTGTGTCTGTGTGTCTGTGTGTCCTTTATGGGCGTCCAAAGTACTCAACCGATTTTTATGAAATTTTCACAGTATATTCTTGGGATCATGGGTTAAAGCATAGGCTATATTAATTTTTGGAAAAGTGGGCGGTGCCACGCCCCCAGGCTATACAAAACTACAACTCTTCATAACTCTGAACATATTTGGTCTAAATTAATGATTTTTGGATATGTGTGTCCTTTGGTCAAGATTTATGTAATTTTGGAAAAGTGGGCGGTGCCACGCCCACATTTTTTGTGTTTTGTTTGTACTTCAATAATGTCCAAAGTTTATGGTCGATCTCTTTTAAGCTTTCAAGATTGGTTCAGAAGATTGTTGTGTACGATTTAGGCTATATCAATTTTTGGAAAAGTAGGCGGTGCCACGCCCCCCGGCTATATAAAATTTAAATTCTTCATAGCTCTGAACATATTTGGTCTAAATTAATGATTTCTGGATATGTGTGTCCTTTAGTCAAGATTTATGTAATTTTGGAAAAGTGGGCGGTGCCACGCCCACATTTTTTGTGTTTTGTTTGTACTTCAATAATGTCCAAAGTTTATGGTCGATCTCTTTTAAACTTTCAAGATTGGTTCAGAAGATTGTTGTGTACGATTTAGGCTATATCAATTTTTGGAAAAGTAGGCGGTGCCACGCCCCCAGGCTATATAAAATTTAAATTCTTCATAGCTCTGAACATATTTGGTCTAAATTAATGATTTCTGGATATGTGTGTCCTGTAGTCAAGATTTGTGTAATTTTGGAAAAGTGGGCGGTGACACGCCCACATTTTTTGTGTTTTGTTTGTACTTCAATAATGTCCAAAGTTTATGGTCGATCTCTTTTAAACATTCAAGATTGGTTAAGAAAATTGTTGTGTACGATTTAGGCTATATCAATTTTTGGAAAAGTAGGCGGTGCCACGCCCCCAGGCTATTTAAAATTTAAATTCTTCATAGCTCTGAACATATTTGGTCTAAATTAATGATTTCTGGATATGTGTGTCCTTTGGTCAAGATTTATGTAATTTTGGAAAAGTGGGCGGTGCCACGCCCACATTTTTTGTGTTTTGTCTGTACTTCAATAATGTCCAAAGTCTATGGTCGATCTCTTTTAAACTTTCAAGATTGATTAAGAAAATTGTTTTGTACGATTCAGGCTATATCAATTTTTGGAAAAGTAGCCAGTGCCACGCTCCCAGGCTATATAAAATTTAAATTCTTCATAACTCTGAACATATTGGGTCTAAATTAAAGATTTTTGGATATGTGTATCCTTGAGTCAAGATGTATATAATTTTGGAAAAGTGGGCGGTGCCACGCCCACATGTTTTGTGTTTTGTTTGTACTTCAATAAGTTCAAAGTTTATGGTCGATCTTCTCTTAATTTCCAGATTGGTTCAGAAGATTGTTGTGCCACGCCCCCAGGCTATATAAAATTTAAATCATTATAACTTTGAATATTTTTGGTCTAAACTAATGATTTTTGGATATGTGTGTCCCTTGGTCAAGAATTATACAATTTGGGAAATGTGGGCGTGGCACCTGTTGATCTGTTTTAAACTTTTCCAATACGTTAAAATCTTCGTTGGGTACGACATATGTACATAGGCTACATTTGTAAATTCTTTGGAAAAGTGGGCAGTTCCAAGACCACAAGCTAAGTAATATTTCAATTCGTTATATCCCTGAATGTATTTGCTTTAGTGACATTTTAACGTTCTTAAATCTTAATCAACGCACTTAATTTTTTTTGTTTGTTATTGCCGTTCATACATATCCAGAGTATTATAGGTAGATATAGGATATAATTAAATAAGTACTAACTATACATCTGCTCAGCAGCGCATAATGGTTTTTGTCATACCCATTGAGTTCAAAAGATCCGTTTTTTGAGTTGGACATCCAAAAAATTTATTTGTTTATACCAAAGACTTTAAAGCCACAAACATTGTATATCCTAAAGCACTGCAATAAATGGAATGTTAAAAGTTAAAGAAAAATATTTGAAAATGTATTTCTAGGGAAGTCACTGGTCAGGCAGAACAACGTCTGCCGGGTCTGCTAGTACTTAATATACTCATCCCAATCATCTTTTTCAATAGATATATAAGAACTAATGTATTGATTGAAAGTTCTGTGGCTGCGTTCAACAGTGCCCAAAGTTTGATGGTGATATGGGGTAGAAGTCTTGTGTTCAATTTTTAAAAGTTTACACAATTCTTCGAATACGTTATTTTTGTATTCAGTTCCCATATCAGTTATGATTGTTTTCATACAACCATAAATTAAGATACAATTTTCAAAAATAGCTTTGGCAACTGTTATCGCGTGTTTGCTAGCAATCGGAATTGCGATCAGATACTTTGTCAAATCACATACAATTGTTACCGCGTACTCAATCCCATTTATCGATCTTGGTAATGGACCGATTGTGTCAATCTGAACTATATCGAAAGCTTTTGTTGGCGTTTCAGTGATAATCATTGGTTCTTTTAAGTTTGTATTTATTTTATTTTTACTACATTTTATGCATTTTTTAATATAATTTCTGATGTCATTTTTCATATTTTTCCAATAATATTTTTGTTTTATTTTATTTGTTGTTCGATTGATTCCTGGGTGGCCACCATTAACAGGATCATCGTGATATTTTTGTAATATCTTTTTAATTACTTCATTATCTGTCACGTGCACAACCTCCGGAGTTAATGCAATAGTTAAGTTTTTGAGAACTTTGGTACCAACTTCTTTAAATTTATCTACTCGAGTATAATTATTTTTAAACAATTTGTCTCCTAAGGACAACTGTATTTTATTTATTTTCAAATTGTCGGCTTCTTTTATTAGCCTGGCAAAGAATTGACCTAAATCAATCTTCGCCTCAACAATTGAATCATTAATGTCTATTTTGCTACATATTTTCTTTCCCTTTTTGAACTGCAGTTTCGGGGGGTCGAAAACGAGCTGAGCTAGCTTTTTTACTTCATTTTTATTAAGCGCTTCATATATTTTAATGTTCTCTTCGTGACGTTTTTCTTTGATGTTTTTATTATTGGATTTTTTATTGGTTTCCGATCTAGTCGTAACCTTCATTATTTGACTTGCCTTTATTGATAAATCTTTCAAATCATTTATATTTATTCGTGACAATGCATCTGCAACATAATTTTCTTTTCCAGCTATGTACTCCACCTCAAAGTCATATTCCTCCAACTCTAACCGAACTCTAGTTAATTTTGATGAGGGGTTTTTCATCGAAAATAGGTATGTTAGTGGCCGATGGTCTGTTTTAACCAAAAAACTTCTACCATAAACATATGGTCTAAAATACGTGATTGCCCAATGGATTGCCGCCAATTCTTTTTCAATTGTTGCTTTATTACTTTCACCTTTTGTGAAAGCTCTTGACGCATAGGCAATTGGTAATTGTTTGCCTTCATACTCTTGACTAAGAACTGCGCCGCAGGCGAATCCACTGGCATCCGTTGTTATACAAAATTCTTTATCAAAATCTGGATACTGTAAAATATTGGGGTGTATCAATGCCCCCTTCAAGTAGACAAAAGCTTTTTGACATTCTTCTGTCCAATCAAAGGAAACATTCTTTTTACACAATCTTGTTAAGATTCTAGAATGTTCTGCAAAATTTGGAACAAATCTTCGGTAATAGTTACAAAATGCTACAAATCTTTTTACTTCGTCTGCATTTTTTGGGGTTGGATAATTTAGAACAATTTCAAATTTACTAGGATCAGGTAAAATTCCTTTATTTGTGCAATTATGGCCAAGGTAAGTAACTTCTTGGTTAAAAAATAAACATTTATCCGGATGCAATTTCAAATTATATTTTCTACAAGTTGAAAACACATCTCTCAAATTCGTAATCATGTGTTTTTCGGAACATCCCAATACTACCAGATCATCCATATATAGAAAAGCCTGGGAAGGCTTAAGGCCTGCAAAAGCAAGAGTCATCATTCTCTGAAACGAGTTTGGGGCTACTTTCAAACCGTATGGCAGCCTTTTAAAGCGATACGTGCCATCGTCTGCCGTAAACGATGTTATGTCCCTAGAGTCTTTATGTAATTCAATTTGATGAAAGCCAGACATCAAGTCTAAGCATGAAAAATATTTAGCTCTACCCAATTGATCCAATATATCATCAATTCTTGGCAATGGAAATTTATCTGCAGTTAACTTTTTGTTTACCTGTCGGTAATCGACTACTAATCTCCATCTTTTGTCATTTTTGCCGGGTAAAGGCTTTTTGGGTACAAGCAGAATTGGGCTATTATATTCTGACATAGACGGCTCTATAATGTCATCTTCAATTAGTTTATTGACGTGCTTACTAATTTCGCTTTTATGAGCTTGAGGAATTCTGTAATTTTTTACATAAACTGGGTTGCTATCTTTCATATGTAATTTTTGTTTATAAAAATTATTAGTGGTAATGGGTTCTGATTCTAGTGAAAATATATCAATAAATTCTGTGCACAGTGCATTAAGTTGTTCAGTAACAAATTTTGGAAAATTTTTATTTAATCTTTTTAATTTTTCGTTATTATTTTCTACTGTTTCCGTTTTATTTTCTACTACTGTATAATCATCTAAATTTTCTGTGTTAATTTTGAAATTTTGAATAGTTGCAATTTTATCTGTTGTATTTATGACTCGAATAAAGGTTTGCTTTGAATTTACTAGGGTGTTTGCTATAAAAATACCTTCGGATAATTTTTGATGAGGTATCAATAATTCAGAATTGCTGTTTTTAATATGGACTTGTCGAATTACCTCGGATCTTGCTGGGATTGTTATGCAATTAACTGCTGGTCTATTTGTCATTTGGATTATTATATTTTCTGGATAATCATATGGACGTAGTATTAGGGTGTCCCCGTTTTTATTGTAATCCAAAATGCAGTTATATTTTTTAATAAAATCAAGCCCCAAAATTCCGTCACATGGGATTGGAAATGTATCCTCTACTATATGAAATTTGTGTTTAATTAATAATTGATCATCTCTTAAATCTGCTGTAACTGTGCCAATAGTGCTTGTTAGACCGTGACCAATGCCTTTTAGATCAGTTTTTTGTGAGTAATTAATTGTGACGTCATTGTCAATTTGACCCTTTTTTATAATGGAGATGTCCGCTCCTGCATCAATCAGGAGGGTTGAAATGGAATTGTTTAGAGTTGTCTTTGAAGATATATAACTATTAAGGTGCAGATTGAAGACATATAATTTTTTATCTATTGAGGTGGAGCTTGCTGGTTTTCCTGTTGGTTCACATTTCTAACGTTTCTAGTATTATTGCGATTAGAACCGCGAGATTGATTTCCGAAATTTCTTCCGGATCTCTGATTGTTATTTCTATTATTATTATTATTGTAATTATTAAAATTATTAAAACGGTTACCATCCCGTCTTTGGTTACCTCTGTAGGCATTATTCTGGTAACTTCTGCGGAAACTACCGCGAAAATAATTTTGTCGACGTATGTGTAACAGTGAATTAGGGTTACCGGTTACTTCAGTACAGCTATGGGTGAACTTAGAAATGGCTTCGTTCATAGAGGTGAACGTACCAGCCTGCATAATGACCTTGACCCTTTCGTTAGAGCAGTTTTTGCACATAGCTTTTACCGCTGATTGTGTAGCGTATTTAGTTGCTAACTCTGGTGCTAGTCCGTCAGATATGTATGCTCCTTCTAATGATTTTGTGAGCTTTTCAATCTCAGAAGTATATTGGTTTGCAGTTTTACTGCGTTGTTGGATGTTCAGGAGTTTTGCTGACAAAACTTCGACTGATTCACCCTTAACTTTTGATTTTAATCTTCGTATTATTTCTTGAATGGTAGATTCAGTACTTATAAGGTTTCTAGCTGTTCCTTTGAGTTTAGTCTTAATCATGGATACTGCAATAGCCTCGTGACTATCCTTGATTTGTTCCAGGATATCAAGGGCATCCAGAAAACTGGATAGATTTTCTGATCTCCCATCGAAATCTGGTAAGATCGATGATGCAGTTTTAATAAACTCTACTACTGTTTGTGTCATTTTGACCTTGTTTGTTTGAGTTTCCTTGCTTATGACTTCTTTATGGGCTTCCTCTATATTTGAAATCTCTTCTAGTGAAAAGTCGTCAAAATCAATTTGAATATCGTGTTCAAATGAAGTTGGCACTGTTACATCTATATTGTATCTTGATAGTGAGGAAACTAATCTATCTCTGACTTGCGAAAAGATTTGCTTTGTTTCTTGCTGATGTGTAGGTCTGAGTTTACTATATATATTTTTTATTTCATTACCTAATCTATTAAAACTATTTTTTATCAATGTCAAATGTTTAACTATTGTTTCCTTTTTTGTTTCCCTATTTTGGTTTATACACTTGTATGATTTTTCTATTAACAATTTTTCCTCATATAGCCTTGTGCGAATACCTTCCCAAGTATCCATTTAATAAAAAATATTTAGATTTTATCTAGATCGTTTGCTCGACTCTGGTATCTCTTTTTTAAATGTTTGTTGAGGGTCGAGTATAATTTGAGAAACAAATTTAGGCAACTGCAAATTGTTAATATCAATAGCAAGATTTTTATGAAATCTAGTGCCTCAGTGTGGTCAATTATTTGAACCGAATTGACGACATTAGCGTTAGGCTTTTCCAGTTTGGATTCCTGGCCTCCCATTACAAAAAAATTTTATTGAAAACAAATACAATTATTTATATATTTTTATTTATTTTTTTTTTTTTATTTCTTATTTCTCATTTCTTTAGGTATAAGCAAGTTTTTTATTCTATAATTTTTCTGATTTTAATTATTGTCTGTTAAGTTTAAAGTAATTAAGGTTCTTCTACCTTCTTCTACAAGTGTTGTTGGGTACCTAACATCTTCAAGGGTTGGTTCCCTAGTCATGCCTATATATTTCCAATGATGCTTTAGCCATATTAATGTTTCTTTTTCTTCCTTACTATATTTTCTTAATTTTCTGGCTTTTAAGATTGCCTCTAGTGTGCTTTCACACTCTAAATTTTCAACAATAGTATTTATAGCCTCGTAATCGAGGTTATCTGGTAAGGCGTTTTCTGAGTTTACAAAATAGTTAATATTCGTATTCATTATTACATTTTCTTTATTAAACAAAATTTTTCTTTTATTTTCTAATACTAGACATTATTGGTAATATTTATTGTCTTATTTTCTACCTCTTAGTTCTGATATATATTTTTTCAAATTTACTTTTTCCTCATAAGAAGTGGCAAAATTTAATAGATTGTACGTTATTGCCAACTCCTTTTTTTTTGGTATCTTTTACCACCTCTCGTTTGCTTTTTGTGTTTTACAGGGGCTGGAATTTTTACTTCCTCCTGCCTGTTTTGCTTGTTCCGTCGCCGATACTCTTCAATGGTTATCGGTAACGGACCTTGCTTTATTACTTCAGAGGTTTGAGGAACCTCTTCAGTGGCAACTGGAGGATTTTGCTCCTTTTCTACAAAGAATTTATTCCACCTTTCAAAGATAGAGTCAAACTCTTCTTTGGTTGGCTCTTGCATTTGTGAAAAAAATATTTCCTAAGCAGAAACAAGTCTGCTATTTGGTGGGCGACCTTAGGGTGCCAAAGAGTTCTAATATTTATTAAAGTATCTCAGCAGTCTGCCATTTAAAATATAGCAGTCTGCCCTTTTTTAAACCTAACAGGATTTCTGCAGTCTGCGACTTATGGTATATCGCAGTCTGCTGATTGTCCAGTAGTCCGCTAAAGTCAGCGGTCTATTTCTAAAAAATTCTTATCTTCTAGCCTTAAAACATTTTTTTCAGCTACCAGCTACCAGGATGGCGTTATTTCCTTAATGTGTTCAGGACCTCCTTTCCTCAAGCGGCTTAATATCTTCTTAGTCCAGGATTGCAGGGCAGGATCGCCATGTTGAGATATATTCATTGAAACTTCAAATGTTGAGTGGCTCAGTGCCGGATTGATAATGTTCTCTTTATTATGAAATTCATGCTTATTTATAGTAAATTAATCTAAACATTTTATTATACATATTTACTCTAATTCTTACATAGCTAAGCCTAACATAAGGCATGAAGCCCAACGCACGCTCACACATATGCACGTATTTACATATGTGTATAGCGCTAAGCTACTTCAACGCTTTGGTCGTGGGAAAGTGTCGCAGCAGAGAAATACATAGCGTCGGCAATTACTTAGTTGCAGTTTGTTTACGTTTGCGACCAAGTAACTTAGACGGCGCTCGTGCTGCGTATTTTGTATGTAGATATGTATTCATATTGGACACACTACATTATTGGTCATCATTTTCCTAATTTGCGGTCCCACAAAAATCCCTTCCTTTATTTTTGCTTCTGAAATCTCTGGGAAGATTGGCTTCGCCTTTTTTGTCCAAAGCCTTCACAAAGTTTTTGATAAGGCCGAGCTTGATGTGGAGCGGAGGTAGAATTATTTTTTCCTTCTTTATAAGTGGAGAGTATTTTATGTTATCTACCCCAACTTGAAACTCGATTCGTTCTGGCCAATCCTTTATGATGTAGTGGTCTTGACGAGCTCGGCTATCCCAATTGCATAGAAAGCAACAGTATTTTGTGTATCCACTTTGTAGACCACATAGCATTCCAACGACTTTAAGATCGGCACATATTTTCCAATCATGTTCTTCGTATTTGATTAACTTGAGCAATTTTTGCATTATCTCATGTTTCCTTCGTATTTACTGCATGCGCGATCGGGATAGATGGCTTTTGGTTGCCAATATGCAGTAATACGGCCTTTAAACTTAATTTATTGCCGTCTATGAACAATCGCCACTCTTTTGAATCATATGGTTCACCAAATTGTTTGAATATACCAGCAATGTCTTTGCAGTAACAAACACTGTCCTCCTTCGTATAACACTTGGAAAATTCTTCGTGACGAGTTCTATAATATGTTACCTTAACATCGGATGAAACAAATTTAAATTGTTGCATTCGAGAGGCGTGTAGTTCGGCCTTTTCCTTTGACAATTCCAAATCCCTTATCCAATCATTGAGTTGTGCTTGTGACAAAGAATTTCTTTCGTTTTCCGTTTGAAATTCAGTACAACATGATGCCGCGTAATCAGATACTACTGTTGACAATGAAACTGGAGCCGGAACTAAAGTTAAATTTGATTCTGGCAATGTCGCTTCTATTGAAACTAGTTCTGGTAATGACACTGTAGATACGCTCGCATAGGTTACTTTTCTGGACTTTCCAACCCCAAGTACTTTTGTAGTACAAATATAGCAGTCCGTTGAATGGCAAGTTGGTTCCCTCCACTTCATTGGTGTAATAAATTTCACACGTCGCCTAAATAGATAGTTTCAGAAATTAGTCAGCTATGCATTAAAAGGGAACAAATTCCTAATTTTTACAACGTACCTTTTTGTTCCGGTTTCCGAAGAAATCAACTCGACTCGGCATGTGGTGCACACAGTGTTCGGTGTCCATGGTTTTTCATTGTTTTTAGGCTCAATTCCAAAACTCTTATAGTATGTAACTTTCAAAGGATTTGAAAACACACGTCTCATACTTTTAACAATAAATTGACCGCAGATGAAACAGAACATATCTGGATCATTTGTACACTCAAACTCTCGCGCCCTTTTATTCATTTTTTATTTTTAAGTAAATGACGGGTTATAAACTGCAATTATAAACTGAACAGTATCCGGCGAGCCTTGCAGATATTATGAAGGAACAAGGCGCATGTACTCTTATTTATACTTAGATCCAGTAAAAATTCTATCATACCTAAACAAAAAGGTTCCCTAGTTCTACAAAGAAAACACTACCTGCCTCAAAAATATGCTCTTGTTTAAAATGTACCTAGGTTTGAGAAAACGACACTAACAGCTTTTTGTGTCTAATAACTTTTCGAAAATCTACCTGCTAACTAACTGATATACGAATACTAACACATATGTACCAGTAGGGTACTTAAGCCTTAAATGGATATATTTACTTGAATGCTTATAACTTTTGTTTTAGTTCATCGATTTTGTTCACTGATAGCTTGTTTTTTTTTTGTAATAAAACAGAGCTTAGAGGGGGGAAAAAATATCTGCAAAAAAACAAAAAGTTTTCGAGATGCTTCCTAGCAAAGTACAAATTTTTTTATATTTTTACAAAAAAAATTAAAAAAATCCGTAATGATTGTTCAATATGTTTGAATCTGCAGGACCTAGCAAAAAGTGTTGTATGTACTGAATTTGTTCTGAATTGAAAGATAAATCCAGCCTAAGAAAATTATATACTAATGTGTCACTTATGTATTTATCTAATTTACTTTTTTATTTTCTTTCAGGAGTAAATATGTCTTTAAAAATTCATTTCTAACACTCCCACTTAAATTTTTTCCCGCAAAATCTTGGCGACGAAAGTGACGAGCATGGCGAAAGGTTTCGCCTGCAAATGAAAGTGATTGAAAGTCGGTATCAAGGATTCTGGGATGTCGCTATGATGGGCGACTACTGTTGGTTTCTCATAAGAGAAACCGATCCTAATCTAAATAAGCGTCAAAACAAGACACATAACTTTTTCAATTATAAAATAAGATCATAGAGTTACGACAGAACCACATGTACATATGCTATTATTTGTAGGGTACTTAAGTATTAAATGGATATATTTACTTGACTGCTTATAACTTTTGTATTAGTTCATCGATTTTGTTCACTGATAGCTTGTTTTTTTTGTAATAAAACAGAGCTTAGAGGGGGGGAAAAATATCTGCAAAAAAACAAAAGGTTTTCGAGATGCTTCCTCGTAAAGTACACATTTTTTTATATTTTTACAAAAAAAATTGTTTTTCATTGTTTTTAGGCTCAATTCCAAAACACTTATAGTATGTAACTTTCAAAGGATTTGAAAACACACGTCTCATACTTTTAACAATAAATTGACCGCAGATGAAACAGAACATATCTGGATCATTTGTACACTCAAACTCTAGCGCCGTTTTATTCATTTTTTATTTTTAAGTAAATGACGGGTTATAAACTGCAATTATAAACTGAACAGTATCCGGCGAGCCTTGCAGATATTATGAAGGAACAAGCCGCATGTACTCTTATTTATACTTAGATCCAGTAAAAATTCAATTCTACCTAAACAAAAAGGTTCCCTAGTTCTACAAAGAAAACACTACCTGCCTCAAAAATATGCTCTTGTTTAAAATGTACCTAGGTTTGAGAAAACGACACTAACAGCTTTTTGTGTCTAATAACTTTTCGAAAATCTACCTGCTAACTAACTGATATACGAATACTAACACACATGTACCAGTAGGGTACTTAAGCATTAAATGGATATATTTACTTGAATGCTTATAACTTTTGTTTTAGTTCATCGGTTTTGTTCACTGATAGCTTGTTTTTTTTTGTAATAAAACAGAGCTTAGAGGGGGGAAAAAATATCTGCAAAAAAACAAAAAGTTTTCGAGATGCTTCCTAGCAAAATACAAATTTTTTTATATTTTTACAAAAAAAATTAAAAAAATCCGTAATGATTGTTCAATATGTTTGAATCTGCAGGACCTAGCAAAAAGTGTTGTATGTATGTACTGAATTTTTTCTGAATTGAAAGATAAATCCAGCCTAAGAAAATTATATACTAATGTGTCACTTATGTATTTATCTAATTTACTTTTTTATTTTCTTTCAGGAGTAAATATGTCTTTAAAAATTCATTTCTTACACTCCCACTTAAATTTTTTCCCGCAAAATCTTGGCGACGAAAGTGACGAGCATGGCGAAAGGTTTCGCCTGCAAATGAAAGTGATTGAAAGTCGGTATCAAGGATTCTGGGATGTCGCTATGATGGGCGACTACTGTTGGTTTCTCATAAGAGAAACCGATCCTAATCTAAATAAGCGTCAAAACAAGACACATAACTTTTTTCAATTATAAAATAAGATCATAGAGTTAAGACAGAACCATATGTACATATGCTATTATTTGTAGGGTACTTAAGTATTAAATGGATATATTTACTTGACTGCTTATAACTTTTGTATTAGTTCATCGATTTTGTTCACTGATAGCTTGTTTTTTTTTGTAATAAAACAGTGCTTAGAGGGGGGAAAAAATATCTGCAAAAAAACAAAAGGTTTTCGAGATGCTTCCTCGCAAAGTACACATTTTTTTATATTTTTACAAAGAAAATTAAAAAAATCCGTAATGATTATTTAATATGTTTGAATCTACAGGACCTAGCAAAAAGTGTTGTATGTACTGATTATAGTAAATTTTATTAGCTTTCAAATTTTTTCAAACCGTTTTGGAAGAGCTCAGTTTGTTCTTGAGATATACATGATTAAGTGGAGCCATCTTTTTTGTTTTTTGAAATAACGGTAAATCGTAAACATCTCAAAAACGGTACCATTCAAGTAAAAATAACCTTGATTTTCGGAATTAGGAGGTGATTTTACATAGGAATTTCACTATGGCGTCTCTGGTGCATTTTGGCTGTAAACCAGTGTAATCAGGGTAAGGAAGGTGCAACATCGGTCGATACTATTACAACCACTACTAATAGCACTACAAAATCTACCATATATAAAATACTCACAGACAATCACGATGCTCCGTGGCATCCATACCCTTGGATTCATACATAAGCCTATATTAGAATTCCAACGTTGGCGACACATTGGGCATTGCTTGTTCATTGTTTGTAAATTCGCCAAGTTACCAGCAGCCAAACCAGGTAAATACACTGTCCATCCATTTTCCACTGTTCACTTTTATTTATTCATTTTATTCATACGAATTTACCATCAATAAACCAACTTGTAATTAATTAATTTGAAAACTCGGTGTTTACCTTTTGTATTACCTAGCCACATACTTCTTTTTCTTCTTCTTCCATCTACACTTATTACGTGCGAGCGCGCCCTCCATTGCGACGTCTCCGCCCGTAAAATTGGTCCTTCGAGCCGGATATGAACTAGCGACCTAAGTAAAAAGAAATAGTAATGTGGGTGTAAGTTACCCAGTTGCGATCCTTTCTTGCCCATATGTAAGTTAACCCGAGATATTGGCAGCAGAATTATGTGCAGTCAAATGCATCTTTGAATGTTGACAATATCGATACTTAATTAATATTCCCATCCTCTTCGAATGTTGACATGATTTTATCCAGCAAGGTTGCTGGATCGTCAACAAAGTATTCTTGAATAAACATTGAGCTTCCTTTGCAGCCTTTGAATAACAAACCGACCATTTGATTGTTTGGGTTGCGTTTAATTAAAGAAGCTACTAGCCAGATGCGCGGCTGATGTAAACAGTGACCGTTCCCACGACAGTGTCGCAACAGTAACAACAACAACAACAGCAACAGCGGAGCAGAAATGGTGCAGCCATCTGCGTAGCTTAGCTTTAGGTATTTAAGGTTTGGAAAATAGTTTTAAGATTTGATTTGTAATCCAGCCAGCAAGTCGCTAGTACGGCTGCAATTTATCCAAATAAAAAGTTAGTTTAATAAGTACAAAAGTACTCAATTGGAGAATTATTTATGAGGACCTGACAACTGTCCGCTGCATACCGATCACCAGGAACAGGTGATCCCCACACAACAGGAGTCACCAGGAGCGGGTGATAACTTGTAATTGACGCCCAACGAAACAAGATGTGTTTGTAAGAATATCTAATATATTTTTAAGTTTATTTTTAACTTTCATAAAAAGTGAAAAAAAGAAGAGAAATTAAGTGACTTTTGATAAATTTTTTTTTTTTTTGTTTCACCTGATAAAATAGAAGTCAAGTTTTTAACTATGATAAAAGGTGCCGTTTGAATAAGAAAACTAAGTGCCCCTGATAAGATTTTTTTTTTGATAAGAAACGATACTGAGAAGAAACGATACTGTGTGCAGATTTTTTTTATGAATATTTCCGAATTGGAAAATAGACTTCGAGCTCTCACAATTAAAAATATGAATTCAGAACAAGTTTCAGCCATTGTCAGGGCTGCGGTAAACGCAGCTCTTGATCAACAAAGGGAGACCTTTGAACAAAAATTAGAGGGAATTCAGAAGCAATTCACGTCCCTTTCAACAACTTCAGTGCCGGTTATTTATGAACCAGTTACAATTACCCCAAATAGTCCAAGGTGCGAAGAACCTTTGGATTTAGTGAAATCACTTCCTGAATTTGAAGGAAGAATTGGCACATATGTGTCCTGGCGGCAAGCCGCACATACAGCCTACGAGATCTTCAAAGGGTACCAAGGTAGTTCTAGACACTACCAGGCTGTTGGTATTATAAGAAATAAAATTAAGGGAGCAGCCGATGCTGTTCTTGCCTCTTTTAACACAGTATTAAACTTCGAAGCCATTATGGCTCGCCTCGACTTTACCTATGCCGACAAACGGCCTATTTACCTGATTGAGCAAGAGCTATCAACCCTACGACAAGGTAGCTCAACGGTGCTGGAATATTTCGATGAGGTCGAAAAGAAACTAACTTTGTTAACCAACAAAACCATTATGACTCATGCCAACCCAATGGCGGAGACCATATGTTCAAAATACAGAGCAGATGCTCTCAGGGTATTTATTTCTGGCCTCAGACGGCCCCTCTGTGATATTCTATTTGCCTCAAGGCCACAGGATTTACCCAGTGCCTTGGCGCTGGCTCAAGAGATTGAGTCCAACCGAGAGCGATACGCTTTCGCAGCAAATTTTGCCGCAAGTGGTGAAGACCACAACAAAATTAAAAAAATAAATTCGAATAGTAACGAACAAAGGCCTAGGATTCCTCAGAGGAATCGACACTTTGATCAAAAAAATTTCAAGAGAAATGATGGATGTAGACCCTTCGATGTCCCGCATACGTCAAAACCAAAATTGGCGTTCGGAGTCTCAAAGGTCTAACCAGGGACAATTCCGAAATGAAGTTAATAAGGGATACAATAGCACTCCCCAGCCACAAAAACGTCCAGCGGAATCAAACAGGGCAACAGGCCAAAAATTCCAAAGGATAAATAAGCTCCAGCAGGAGGGGTTAAACGAGGAGGACTACAATAAAAAGTCTGAACACGAGTTAGAAGAGCTCGAAGATGAGCAATTAAATTTTTTAGGGGACAATCCCTACTTCCCTGGATCGAGCGGCAAGTAGGGAATAAAAGAAAAATAAAGCTTTTAATAGATACCGGCGCATCGAAAAATTATATTAAGCCTTTGTCTGAACTGAGGGACATTATCCCAGTTTCAAAAACATTTTTAGTGCAGTCCGTACACGGAAATAGTGTGGTGACTGAGAAATGTAAGGTTAATTTGTTCGGTGTGAACACAGAATTTTTTATTCTCCCTGGTATCGAAATATTTGATGGAATTATTGGTGTTGATTTACTAAATGAAATCAACGCTCAAATAGATTTGAAGAATGATAAAATAAAGCATGACTTTGGAAACGAAGACTTGCTCTTTCACAAATGTGAAAATGTAAATTTTATAAAAATAGGAAGCGAAGAGGTTCCTTCCGAAATAAGTGATGATTTCTACAAAATGATAGAAAATAATAAGAAGGCTTTTGCAGACCCTAACGAGTCCCTGCCTTTCAACACAAATATTGTCGCGACAATTCGGACAAAAACAAATGAACCAATTTATTCAAAGCTATACCCGTACCCTACGGGTGTAACTAATTTTGTCAACAATGAAATTGCTGACCTTCTTGCTAATGGCATTATAAGGCCATCAAGATCCCCTTACAATAATCCAATTTGGGTTGTTGATAAAAAAGGTACAGACCAATCAGGTAATAAAAAAAAGCGGATGGTGATTGACTTTAGGAAACTTAATGAAGTCACTATCGAGGACAAATACCCCATGCCAAATGCAATGGTTATACTTTCAAATTTGAAAGGTGCACAATATTTTACCACCATTGATCTTAAGTCTGGATTTCACCAGATTGAGTTGATGGAGAGGGATAGGGAAAAGACATCCTTCTCCGTTGATAATGGGAAATACGAGTTCTGTCGTTTGCCATTCGGCTTAAAAAATGCTCCGAGCATTTTTCAGAGAGCCATAGACGATGTTCTAAGAGAACAAATCGGCAAGACCTGCCATGTTTACGTCGATGACGTGATAATTTTCTCTAGAAATGCAGAGGATCATGTCAGACACATAGAATGGGTTTTACGAAACCTTCTTGATGCAAATATGAGAGTATCTGCAGAAAAGTCAAAATTTTTCAAAACCGAAGTGGAGTTTTTGGGGTTCTTGGTATCACGAAACGGTGTAAAAACAAGCCCCGAAAAAGTAAGTTCTATAAAGAACTACGAACAGCCAACGACACTTCGAGGACTCAGGTCATTCTTGGGTCTTGCTAGCTATTACAGGTGCTTTATTAGGAATTTCGCTAGTATAGCTAAGCCACTCACTGATATGCTTAAAGGCGAAAATGGCAGGATAAGTGCAAATCAGTCAAAAAAGAAAATAATACAATTAAGCCCTGAGGCCATACAGGCATTTACAACGTTAAAAGAAATTCTGGCATCAGAAGATGTCACGCTAATGTACCCAGATTTTTCGAAGCCTTTTGAATTGACGACTGATGCATCATCAAAGGGGTTGGGTGCGGTACTCTCACAGTCGAAGAAGCCAATAACGATGATCTCAAGAATGCTTAGAGATAGAGAGGAACACCTGGCAACAAATGAAAGGGAACTTCTAGCGATTTGTTACGTGGCTCGCTGTTTGGGTGGTGAGGGGCGGCGGCAAGCAGGTATGCTTGCGGGCCCAGGCTAGCTCGTCGTCTTGGGCGGAGTATCTTACCACCGGCCTCACCCGCAGCCACATAAACAAAAAAGGTTCATACCTGCGTATGTGGTCTAGTACAAAAAAAAAGCGTAATAAAAAAAAAAGGAAACAAGGAAGGTTGCGTTGATCTGCTGGCAAGGTTAAGATTCAGGGAGAAGAAAAAGATGAAGGCCCGTCCGGTCAGGTGGAGTCTACCCTCCCTCTGCTGTGCAACTTGCACTGCACCGTGGGCACTGTGTTGACTCCCATTTATCTTACAGTGCCCCCTTGCCTGACGCTAGTCAGTCACACTGTCCTCTTTCCCTACGACTCACCTTCACATCCCCTATACGCGCACAAGCGCAGCACCCACACCAACGATTGACCTTTAGCCCTGCATGTTTAATGTTCCAACTTTTATTCAACCGTACATTTCATGAATTTATTCCTTACAATAAATAACAAACTTAAACTTACTACTACCCTTAAAACCTTTCCCTCCTTATTATTATTTGTTTTTGTTTTTTTTTTTTTTTTGTATACAAAGAAAAGCCAAAAAAACAAGGTAGACTTTCTCCTACCGATTTCAAAAAAAAATTCAAACACAATGTATCTTATATCTACCGTATAAAAAAATAAGATGAAATTAAGTAAATAAAAATTCACACAAAAAAAACGCAAAAATAAAACCTCCCTACTAACTCCAATCTTTATTCCTGACCTACCCCAAAAATCAATCAGTTACGTACCTAAGCGGCTAAAAAAAAAAACCCCAACCAGTTTTAAAAGCAAATTATTGAGAGTTGTGTGTTTTTACAATATCATGTGTGTATATACATATATTACTCTCAGGGTGGTGATTACCAATTCCTTCTCTAATCTTCGAAAGAGGCGGAATTGCCCTGCAATATGTGTACATACACCCAAACGTGCATATATGTTACCGTATGTTCAAGTAAACGTTCTTACTCACCGTTTCACTCAATTTGATGGAGGCGCCTGCATGTAGTTGAGTACGAGAGCTGCAAAGAAAAAAAACTCAAAAAGCATATATGGACGCTCAGCCAGATCACTCGCTAGTGATCTTGGACCATGAGCTGTTTAGTATGCCGATATCAACGGCTCGATCACCTTACAACCCACGTTACTGTCTAGTAGCTGGCCTCTACAGTCTGGCTTTTACGATTTCCCAAGGGCGGGATGGAGACCCCGTGATACCCGGCCTATTAATTAAGGTGCAACGACCAACAACAAAAAAAAAGGTAAAAGATCTAAATTCGCGAAATGAATTTACAATAAAACCATTGGTTCTACATTCACCACATGGTTTTCTTTGTTCTATTCTGCGTTCTTCCCTTTTTTTTTTCTTTCGTGTGTGTGTGAGTGGGTGTAGGAAAAGTCGTGACAAATGGCTGAGCCAAAGTGAAAATCAAGGTGCAAGAATTCCTATGCAAAAGAAATTAAATAGGCAAAAGAAAAAAAAAACGAAAAGAGGAAAAAAAAGGAAAGAAACAGAAAAATGCATGGATAAATAAAATAAAACAAATCCTAAATAAATATTCAAAAAATCCAATGAAATTGTGAGGGTAGCTTCTACCCTATGCCCCTTTGCTAAACTATGCCCCTTTGCTAAACTATACCCCTTTACAGCGTTTCCATTATTATATATGTACATACATATATCTATGAGCTAAAATCAAATAAATAAAATCATAAAGTGTATTGCCGGAACGGGACGCCTATGCAGCTCCTGGAGACGTTGTTGTTGTGACTTCGCGGGTCACTATTATGGTGCTACTACCGCCAATCGATAATGCCTTTTTTTTTCTTTTTTAATGCCAAAATTAAAGAAATGTTGTTGCGGTTGTTGTAAGCTATATGCTGCCAAAGCAAAGTTGTGGTGATTGTTGGTGTTGTTGTTAAATATTATGCCGCCAACGCAAAGTTGCGATGATTGTTGTTGTTGTTGGGCAATATGCCGCCGAAAATGCCAGTTGTGGTGATTGTTGTTGTTGTTGGGCAATATGCCGCCGAAAATGCCAGTTGTGGTGATTGTTGTTGTTGTTGGGCAATATGCCGCCGAAAATGGTGCCCAGTGGGTCCTTGCGTTGGCGAGGTGAGACCTAAAGATTTCGGTTCTGGTCATATCAAGGGTTGTGGACATAATCTATAGGTATATATATGCATGGGTGCTTTTATGTTTGCATGATCGCAGACGCACATACACCCATCTGTGTATATCTGCGTATGCTTTTATGCAACTTTCCTGTTTGGCTTGCTCGGGAAATTTGCTAGGGAATAGCAAACTTCCTGTCCGCATACCAGGCAGCTGACTGTAATTTTCTCTTACCTTAATTTTTTTTCTCGCGGGCAATCTTTCTCCTACATATGTCAGGAACTAGTGTGGACACTGGTTTACGCAGCGCGAAACTTTTTAAAAACCACTTTCTCGCCTTTAAAACTCGCGGACTTTAACTATAGGCACTTTCACTACTCATATATCGTCACTGGGCACTGGCAAAATCAAACTTTTTCCCGTTTGCTAGGTTTCCGCCCTTATATAGCCACCGCCGTGGCAGAAAACGTTACCTCCGAACTGCCGAATTTCACCTATACGTTGAAACTTTCTTTCGGCCTTCCCGTACACCTATCTATGCACCGATATCTCATACACTCCTACCCTTTCACACCTATACACAGATACATTCGGTTCGCAGTTTGACCACAATATTGCTATCACTTTGGCAACATACATGTTGCTAGCAATCTACATGATGCCAAAGCGCCCACTCACTTCCGCTGCAACACTGCGGCTGGCAACCTGTCACCCGGCAACATGTTGCGGACTGTTAATGTTGATGGGGTGGAAGGCTGACGTTACAGGCTCGCAACCGCCGATGGTGCCTGCACTATGGAGCGTGTGCGTAATAAAAAATGTCTAACGCAGCCTGCAACTTTTCATTTTCTGTGTCCAACGTGTGGCTTCGACCCACGACTCAATGCCGGGCTTAATCTAGTAAATGGACGTACATGTTACCTACATACAAACTAAATCACTGGGCTATTTCTACTCCTTATATACTACTTATACTAAATCACTGGGGCGCAGATACTCTACGTATCTACGAGATAGGGATAAAATATCACAGGTGAAAAGCTAAGACTAAACTAATAAAATATCACAGTATTAGGTATTAGTCAAGTAACTGAATAAATAATAATGATTGCAAAAAAAAAAAAATAATCAAACTAAAAAATTAAATTCGTACGTCAGTTGGTAAAAATAGAAGAGATAGTCAGGTAATAATAATTGCATACGTCAGTTAATTGATAAATAAATAAAATGAATAAACAAATAAATAAATAAAAAATTAAGAAAAATTTTAATAACTACATGCGTCAATAAATAAACAATATTATAATATACATATGTAAACACTGAAAGATGCACTTATACACTAAAGCAAATACAACAACATGAAACATAAACATGAAGACTAGCACTACAAAAAAAACATGTATGTATCTATTTTGCAAAAATATCTTTAGCGTGGTATACGCCGATCTTTTTCCCATTACTATCGCCAAGTTCATACATGGAATTTCCGATGACATTTAGGACTATGCACTTGACTTGTTTTGGTGCTAACTTGGCGTTATAATTCTCGATTTGGGAGCTTTGTTTAAAGTTTCGACGATATACGACTTGTCCTATTTGGAACTTAACATCTCTACTTCTTGTATCGTATACCTTTTTACTCCTTTCGTGGGCCAACTTCAGCTCCTTCATAATTTTGTTTCGTAAAAGGTGCAGCCTATCACTGTTTGTTTCAGCTTCGACATCAACATCCTTCAATGCACCCAACTTTCGGTATAGCTCGTATGATGCAGCATGCTGTATCATTGGCACACCGAAAGTGGCATAGTACGGCGACATATTGATTGCTGAATGTGTAACACTGCGGAGAGCAAACGCGGCATCGCTGACATATCTATCCCAGTGCTTCTGGTTGTCCTTTATGAATGATCTGATAATTTGCAACACCGATCTGTTTACCCTCTCCGCAGCGTTACCTTGCGGCGAATAAAATGCCGTTCTTACGTGTTTGGTGCCGTACTTTTGAAGGAAGCTGTTGATCATCTCCGATACAAACTGTTTTCCGTTGTCCGAATGGACATATTCGGGTACACCGAATATGTGGAAAACATCCTTTTCTAGGTACTTTATGACATCAGCCGAAGTTGCCCGTCTCATTGGTTTCAAAAACACGAATTTGGAAAAGTGGTCTAAACAAACAAACACGTACACATTACCATCACTACTACGAGGATACGGACCCATAAAATCAATAAACAAGCGTTGGAAAGGTCGTTCAGTGAGTTTTTGTTTTCCCATCAAAGGTTGCTTAAATACATTTTGTGTTTTATTTATCTTGCAGGTATCACAATCCTTCACGTGTGCGCTAACATCTGATACCATGCCTGGCCAATAATATTTTTGACGTATTCGAGATAAAGTTTTGTGTATACCGCCGTGACCAGCAGAGGGTGAGCTGTGAGACGACTCTACCAGCCCCGGTCGCAACTCAGACGGAACCCAGAGCTTCCAAGTCTGGTCCCCTAGAAGGTCATCCCCCCTGTCGAATTTTGTCCGTTTATAGACGTAGCCGTCTGATAAACATAAGTCAGGTAGTTTGTCCTTGTTCTCGGTACTCCGCATACTCCTCCGACTCGAAGCACGGTGACTCGAGACATATGTCGATGGCTCTTTCGTTTGTCAGTAACTCGTCCATGTGCATTCGTGAGAGAGTATCCGGGACCACGTTTAGTGCACCTTTACGGTGTTGAATATCGAAGTCATACCCCTGGAGTTTCAGGCTCCATCTTGCCAACCTCCCAGAAAGATCTTTCTGGTTCATGAGCCATTTGAGGCTTGCATGGTCAGTTATAATGGTGAACGGGGTTCCTTCCACATAAGGTCGGAATCTCTTCACACTCACGATAGCGGCGTAGCACTCCAGTTCGGTGATGCTATAGTTCTTCTGCGCCTTATTGAGTTTTGCTGATACGTAGGCAATCGGTCTTTCGTTCTGGTCATCGTCCAGTTGAAATAAAACCCCTCCCACTCCGTCAGTCGATGCATCGCATTGGATGTAGAATCTCCTATTGAAATCTGGATGTGTCAGCACCGGTGCTGAAATCAAACTTTGTTTTAAAGTTTCAAAAGATCTCATAGCTTCGTCCGTCATTGTAAACCTTTTAATTGTGTCTTTCTTGAGGCAGTCATGCAGCGGCGCTGCAATGGTCGCATAATCCTGTATGAAACGTCGGTACCAGCCCGACATCCCCAGGAACCGTCGTAGTTGTTTCGGGGTTTTAGGTATGGGAAAGTCCCTCACAGCTACCACCTTATTGGCGTCCGTTCTAATGCAACCATCCCCGACTACATACCCTAAATACCGAACCTCTTTAAAGCAAAACTTGCTCTTTTCGACATTGATGGTTAACTTGGCCTCGCGAAGACACTGAGCGACCTTTTCCAACAAACACATATGGGCCGAAAAATCTTCGGAACAAACTAACAAATCGTCGAGATAAACAAACACACACTCACGTAAAGCGGCCGGAATGACCTTGTCCATAAGACGACACATTCTCTGCGCCGCGTTGCATAACCCGAAAGGCATAACCGTAAAATGATATAGGGGTCGGCCTGGGACAGTGAAGGCAGTCTTTTCACGGGACCTTTTCTCGAGAGGAATCTGCCAGAAAGCGTCCTTCAGGTCAATCGCAGAGATAAATCGTGTATTTTGCAGCCGGCTTAGGATTCCGTCGATGTGGGGTAAAGGGTACGCATCCTTGATCGTACTTTCGTTTACTTTGCGCGCGTCTAGGCAAAGTCGATTTTTAGTGCCTTTAATCACTAGTGACACTGGTGAGTTCCAGCTGCTGTTGGATTCCTCAATAACTCCCATATTCAACATACGGTCCAACTCTGCGTAAATTAGCTTTTGGATGGCGGATGAAATAGGGTAGTGGCGCTGCTTTACTGGCAGATTCTCATCGACTACCTCGATGACGTGTTCTTCCTTGTCCGTCTGGCCTAACCCTAACACGGCGAAGGACGGAAATAAGGACTTCACGCGCTCCAACACATTGCTTTGTTCGGTGGTCAGTATATGTTGCACGGCATCAAACGATAGGTCACCTTCGGCGGGTACGAGCTCCGCCACACTGGCAGCATTCACATTCACACTCATTCCCTTACTCACAACATTCATACCGAAAGCGTGCCAAAAGTCTACCCCTAAATATACTTCTTGTTGTAACTCGGGCACTATTAAAAATTCCAATTCTTTTGTAGTTTTATCCCACAAAACTGGTAACTTAACTATCCCTACCACGGCGGTTTCCCCCCCATTCGCGGTCCGAATATTTTGGTCCCTGATTGGCATAATCGATGCTTCCTTTCCCCGAAGGAGTGCAGCTGAGTCTCTGCCTAAACAGCTAGCACTCGCCCCTGAATCCAAGAGAGCCAGGACCTCATGACCCCCTATCGTAGTTTTGGCAAAAAATCTATTGTCCCCTTTTACAGTGACCATCGTAGAGATGATTTTATTTTTCAACCTTTTAAAAAACTTTCTTTTCGCCCTCATCTGTTCAATCTTCTTGTAATTTCTACTTGTCTTTCTTCTACCATCCAGTGCCTCGCAAAATATCCTTTTTCTCGCTTCCTCATAGTCTATCTTTCGTTGATGTAGGCTTTTCAACTCTCGTTTCTCCACCTTCTCTTCTACCTTTCTAACAACATCGTCTCTTTCTACTCTTTTCAATATTTTTACTTCGTTGCTGCCGGGTTGCCTACCTCCTGGCTGGAGCCCCCGGTCAACTCCGCCAGCCTGGGGTTTCCTGGTTTAGGTTTGAACACACAAAAGGACGAGTCACTACCACAAGCAAAACAGACCATATTGTGGAACGAAGACGAACATTTATTTGGTTTTTGTGCTTCTGCCGGGTTTTTCACGAAGTGATCCACCGGCATACCACACGAAAAACACAACATTAAGTGGAAGGGAGATGCACAAAAGGAATTCACAGTAGGTTTATTCACAAAAGGACCAACAGAGGGACGGGCACTGTTAGGGTTGACAGGGGTCGGGTGTTGGAGTTGGGGTTTCCTCTCGAAAGCTTCTAATCGGTGACCCTCTATCTCTGATGTCTCATAGCCTATTTCGCTAACCACCCTTGACCTATTTTTATTTTCCTTTATAAGCTTTTCCGCCCTCTTGCATTCGGTTTTGAGCTCCGCCAGCGAGTCCATTTTAATGGCGAAGGTCAAGTTGGCTAGGTACGGCTTGAGGTTGCCCCGGATTATGCCAACCAACTCCCTCTCAGGGATTCTCTTTCGCAAACGGAAGGTCAAATTGTGAACTTCGCTATAGAAGTCGTCGAAAGCTTCTGCGGGTTGTTGCTTCCTTTCCATTATTTCACGGATTATTTCATAGTCGGACTCGGCAGACTTGAAGTGGCTTAGAAGCTCTGCTTTTAGACCAAAATACCCGAACTCGGGATCATCAGAATGGTCCTCAAGCACCTGCCAATACCACTTCAAGGCACTGCCGGTAACCAGACTATGAAAATCCGTGAAAAGCTGATAGTATGAGAGATTGTGTTGTTCCCGCATTCTCTCCACTCTAAAAATGAAGCTTTCGACGCTCATTCCCTTGTTAGTCCCATCAAATTTGATGTGCCATTTCTCTAGGTCTATCTTCTTCCACCTGGGAGGATCACTGGCATCTCGCCTGGTACCTCGATCGGTCCTTGGCTCATCGATGTATCTACTTCCCTCCCTTCGGTTCTGCGGCTCGGGCGTAGATGCCACAGCAGACCGATGTCCCGGGGCTTGGTTGGAAGCCTCCATGTCCGCCACTCGACCACCAAGGCTATCAACATTGGTTTTAATGCTCCTAACCTCACCGGCCATTTGCACTACCAAGTCCTGTTGCTGCGCCATCATTGCCATCATTCGGCTCAGTTGCTCGACATTGGTTGCGGCTGCAGTTGGAGCATTAGAACCGCTTGCAACCCTGGGTGGTGCGTTACCCGCTGGAGCATCACCCCCCTGTGCACCCACGTCGTCCTTATCCGCCATCTGACACACCCAATCTATTTTCTGTGAAAAGTTCAAACTATCCCCTGACTCGTTAAACGACACCCCGTTTGCGAAGGAGACCCTCAGAGGACGTTCAGGACCAATATATTCAAGAATCCGCGAAGCGCACCTAGTAACGTAGTCGGTTGAACCAAATTCGCCGGCACACGGAAGCCCAGTGTCAATTTGGTCTAACACCGACCCCAGCAATTGGTCTTGAAGCGCTCGCGCACGACTCCTAGTCACAGCTCCTTCGATCCCTAAGTCTCCCAACAATCTATCCTCAGTTCCTTCGTCAGACATTCACTGTCTGCTAAAATCCAACCCTTCTGGAAACTCAAAACAACAAACTGAAACTAGGATTTAGTTTCGGCCACAGTAATATATCCCAAGGTAACAACAAAAAAAAATCCATAAATTAAAAATAAAAAAAAAATAAAATAAAAAAAATAAAAATAAAAATAAAAAAATAAAAGAAAAACCCAACCCAAATAATAGAATTAAGTGCTATATCTTGGACAGTTCGAAAAAAAAACCTTTATATATAAAAAAAACTTCAGTAATTATATATATAAATAATGTACAATTTTATATCTAGTTAATTGTTTTCATAGAATTCATATAAGTGTGTGTGAAGATATATGCGTATAAACATATGTTATATAAACAAAAGAAATTGGTGGTAAAAAAAATTCAAAAATTCAATGTTTTAAGATGCTTAAGCCTACGATCAAATTCAAATTCTATGAGTATTACGATATGTAAAAAAAAAAAATTTAAAAGGAAATATTTACAACAAAATTCTAACCGTTGTAAGAAGAAATGAAACAATTATTTATTTATGGTATTTAATATATTATTGTCTTGGTGTATTTGGTGCTGCCTTGGCTAAGGTTCAGTGAAGGCAGTGCGATCGTCCGTATCTATTTAATGTATAGTCTGTGTTCTGTCCGTGGAAGGGTGACACATCACGCTCGTGAACTAGTCCCTAAGAGTGGATGCCACCCCACTTCGCCTCACTGTCGTGGTGTGTACTGCAAACCTCACTTACCGGAAATGCTGGACTCCCGGTAAGGTAGCTTGAACAGCCCACCACGACGTCCTACCACTGTCCGTCTACTAGCTAAGTGTCATACCAAGTATCACTTAATCAAGTAGTGGAAACCCGAAGAAGGTACCCTGGCATGAACACTCAGTTTATCCCTATTCTTTGGTCATGATTGCACTTGTCGACCAGGCGAGCCCTGTCGGCGTTGCCATCATGACGGTCCCTGTCCTGTCAAAAGATTGAAATTAGGATCTTGATTGGGAGGATTAAGAGGATAGTGGTCAATAGTGGAAAAAGTAAAGAAAATTCTAATAACCAACAAGTTAAACGGAGTATCGGGTTGAACAAACAAGAAACTCTGGGGGAAAAGTTGGAGAGTTAACATGGCTTAAAGTTAGGTGTAGAAACGAAAAAAAAAGGAAAATGTGGGAAACAAAACGGATGATCGGGCTATTATCGTTGGGCGCCATTGTTACGTGGCTCGCTGTTTGGGTGGTGAGGGGCGGCGGCAAGCAGGTATGCTTGCGGGCCCAGGCTAGCTCGTCGTCTTGGGCGGAGTATCTTACCACCGGCCTCACCCGCAGCCACATAAACAAAAAAGGTTCATACCTGCGTATGTGGTCTAGTACAAAAAAAAAGCGTAATAAAAAAAAAAGGAAACAAGGAAGGTTGCGTTGATCTGCTGGCAAGGTTAAGATTCAGGGAGAAGAAAAAGATGAAGGCCCGTCCGGTCAGGTGGAGTCTACCCTCCCTCTGCTGTGCAACTTGCACTGCACCGTGGGCACTGTGTTGACTCCCATTTATCTTACAGTGCCCCCTTGCCTGACGCTAGTCAGTCACACTGTCCTCTTTCCCTACGACTCACCTTCACATCCCCTATACGCGCACAAGCGCAGCACCCACACCAACGATTGACCTTTAGCCCTGCATGTTTAATGTTCCAACTTTTATTCAACCGTACATTTCATGAATTTATTCCTTACAATAAATAACAAACTTAAACTTACTACTACCCTTAAAACCTTTCCCTCCTTATTATTATTTGTTTTTGTTTTTTTTTTTTTTTTGTATGCAAAGAAAAGCCAAAAAAACAAGGTAGACTTTCTCCTACCGATTTCAAAAAAAAATTCAAACACAATGTATCTTATATCTACCGTATAAAAAAATAAGATGAAATTAAGTAAATAAAAATTCACACAAAAAAAACGCAAAAATAAAACCTCCCTACTAACTCCAATCTTTATTCCTGACCTACCCCAAAAATCAATCAGTTACGTACCTAAGCGGCTAAAAAAAAACCCCAACCAGTTTTAAAAGCAAATTATTGAGAGTTGTGTGTTTTTACAATATCATGTGTGTATATACATATATTACTCTCAGGGTGGTGATTACCAATTCCTTCTCTAATCTTCGAAAGAGGCGGAATTGCCCTGCAATATGTGTACATACACCCAAACGTGCATATATGTTACCGTATGTTCAAGTAAACGTTCTTACTCACCGTTTCACTCAATTTGATGGAGGCGCCTGCATGTAGTTGAGTACGAGAGCTGCAAAGAAAAAAAAACTCAAAAAGCATATATGGACGCTCAGCCAGATCACTCGCTAGTGATCTTGGACCATGAGCTGTTTAGTATGCCGATATCAACGGCTCGATCACCTTACAACCCACGTTACTGTCTAGTAGCTGGCCTCTACAGTCTGGCCTTTACGATTTCCCAAGGGCGGGATGGAGACCCCGTGATACCCGGCCTATTAATTAAGGTGCAACGACCAACAACAAAAAAAAAGGTAAAAGATCTAAATTCGCGAAATGAATTTACAATAAAACCATTGGTTCTACATTCACCACATGGTTTTCTTTGTTCTATTCTGCGTTCTTCCCTTTTTTTTTTCTTTCGTGTGTGTGTGAGTGGGTGTAGGAAAAGTCGTGACAAATGGCTGAGCCAAAGTGAAAATCAAGGTGCAAGAATTCCTATGCAAAAGAAATTAAGTAGGCAAAAGAAAAAAAAAACGAAAAGAGGAAAAAAAAGGAAAGAAACAGAAAAATGCATGGATAAATAAAATAAAACAAATCCTAAATAAATATTCAAAAAATCCAATGAAATTGTGAGGGTAGCTTCTACCCTATGCCCCTTTGCTAAACTATGCCCCTTTGCTAAACTATACCCCTTTACAGCGTTTCCATTATTATATATGTACATACATATATCTATGAGCTAAAATCAAATAAATAAAATCATAAAGTGTATTGCCGGAACGGGACGCCTATGCAGCTCCTGGAGACGTTGTTGTTGTGACTTCGCGGGTCACTATTATGGTGCTACTACCGCCAATCGATAATGCCTTTTTTTTTCTTTTTTAATGCCAAAATTAAAGAAATGTTGTTGCGGTTGTTGTAAGCTATATGCTGCCAAAGCAAAGTTGTGGTGATTGTTGGTGTTGTTGTTAAATATTATGCCGCCAACGCAAAGTTGCGATGATTGTTGTTGTTGTTGGGCAATATGCCGCCGAAAATGCCAGTTGTGGTGATTGTTGTTGTTGTTGGGCAATATGCCGCCGAAAATGGTGCCCAGTGGGTCCTTGCGTTGGCGAGGTGAGACCTAAAGATTTCGGTTCTGGTCATATCAAGGGTTGTGGACATAATCTATAGGTATATATATGCATGGGTGCTTTTATGTTTGCATGATCGCAGACGCACATACACCCATCTGTGTATATCTGCGTATGCTTTTATGCAACTTTCCTGTTTGGCTTGCTCGGGAAATTTGCTAGGGAATAGCAAACTTCCTGTCCGCATACCAGGCAGCTGACTGTAATTTTCTCTTACCTTAATTTTTTTTCTCGCGGGCAATCTTTCTCCTACATATGTCAGGAACTAGTGTGGACACTGGTTTACGCAGCGCGAAACTTTTTAAAAACCACTTTCTCGCCTTTAAAACTCGCGGACTTTAACTATAGGCACTTTCACTACTCATATATCGTCACTGGGCACTGGCAAAATCAAACTTTTTCCCGTTTGCTAGGTTTCCGCCCTTATATAGCCACCGCCGTGGCAGAAAACGTTACCTCCGAACTGCCGAATTTCACCTATACGTTGAAACTTTCTTTCGGCCTTCCCGTACACCTATCTATGCACCGATATCTCATACACTCCTACCCTTTCACACCTATACACAGATACATTCGGTTCGCAGTTTGACCACAATATTGCTATCACTTTGGCAACATACATGTTGCTAGCAATCTACATGATGCCAAAGCGCCCACTCACTTCCGCTGCAACACTGCGGCTGGCAACCTGTCACCCGGCAACATGTTGCGGACTGTTAATGTTGATGGGGTGGAAGGCTGACGTTACAGATTGTGTGGGCTTTGAATTCCTTGAGGAACTATCTTTATGGTGTAAGTCAGATAAACATTTTTACTGACCACCTGCCCTTATCTTACGCGGTTTCTGACAGAAACCCAAACGCTAAAATCAAGAGTTGGAAGTCTTTAAAAGAAAGCTACAACGCAAACATTTTTTACAAACCTGGGAAGGAAAATTATGTGGCCGATGCATTGTCAAGACAACATATCGCAATGTTGCAGGACAATATGGAGGTAAGCTCCGATTGCGCCACCATTCATAGCGAAGAATCGCTTACCTACACTATCGAAACGGTGAGTAAACCAGTTAATTGCTTTAGGAACAGATTATCATTCAGGAAGGTAACCGATATTTTTGATCAAAACGATCAGCAGGAAATAATAATTGCGGAGCATAACAGAGCTCACAGAGCCGCTCAAGAAAATGTTAAACAAATTTTGACAGATTATTTTTTTCCAAAAATGGGTAAAAAAGCGAGGGAGGTTGCGATAAATTGTCGCATCTGCTCCAAATCAAAATACGAGCGGCACCCAAAAAAGCATATTGTTGCCGCAACACCTATCCCATCTTTTGTTGGAGAAATCTTACATATAGATATTTTTTCAACCGACCAAAAGTATTTCCTGACATGCATTGATAAATTTTCTAAATTTGCTATAGTGCAAAAGATTGCATCCAGAACCATAATAGATGTGAAACCGGCAATCTTGCAGTTACTGAATATATTCCCCAATGTGAAAACTGTGTATTGTGATAATTAGAAATCTCTTAACTCTCACACGGTAAGGTCAATGCTGGTCGACTATAACGATGTGCAAATAGTAAATGCACCTCCACTACACGGTACCTCTAATGGTCAGGTCGAGCGCTTTCATAGCACGCTGGCTGAAATGGCAAGGTGCTTAAAGTTGGAAAGGAATCTGAGTGAGACTTTTGATATTATTCTGCTTGCTACCATAGAATACAACAAGTCTATCCATTCGGTGGCAAATAAAAAACCAATAGACGTTCTTCACAACAACTCAGGTGAGGTCACAGAATTGGTCCGTAATGGTATCGAGAAGGCTCAGGTTTCGAGTCTCGAATACCATAATAAGGATCGTCAGTGTAAAACTTATAACGCTGGTGACACGGTATTGATAAAGGTGAATAGACGACTGGGAAATAAACTCTCTGATTTATATGTGGAAAAAAAGGTTGAAAAAGACCTAGGCACCACCGTTCTTATAGGGGGGAGGAGGGTCCACAAGGACAACCTTAAGCCGCCTTGAGGGTTGCCCAAGTGTTTCCCCATTCAACATGAATAATTTAAAAAAAACGGAGTAGACGAGCTACTCAACATCTTCTCTATTTACAGAATAATAATATTGGTATTCCTGACGACGACAGCCCTAACAGAAAAATTCATAGACTACACTAATTCTTATTACATACCGATTTCTGACGGAGACGCAGTAATTTGGGAACATTACGGTTATCTGACGCACTTCACTAACCTAACTCTTTACTCAATAATGAATGACGAGACTGAAGAACTTTCTAACCGTTTTGGATCACAAATGAAAAAATTAGTGGACGCAGACGTGACGCACATTGAAACATTACTACGAACCGTTGACCTCCACCACCGGCATGCGCGAAGTTTAAACTTTTTGGGTACCGTGTTAAAGGTTGTGGCTGGTACACCTGACTTCGACGATTTTCAGAGACTACAGATGAGACAGGACGTTTTAGTTGACTCAAATAACAGACAATTTAGGATAAATACCAATATTCAGCAAAAAGTTTTGGAAATAACTAAAGCTTTGAACGGTATCATTTCTTCTCAAAATAAAACAGTTGCAGCTACAGAAAATTTGTTTGAAATAATTTTGGCCAGAAACAGAATAATAATTATTGAATTGCAAAATGTCATAACATACATAATGTTAGCTAAACTAAATTTGGTCAGTCCGGTAATATTAGATAATGCTGATATTAATAAAATAATAAATGTACAGTCAATGAATGTGACTACAATGGATATATTGGGAATGTCGAAAATAAAAGTTTTCCAAAATGTAAATAGTTTGTACTTTGTAATTAAGTATCCAATACCTAACATTATATGTAAGAAACTTACCTTATTCGCTGTACCACATCAAGAACGTGTATTGAACTTTAAGGATTTCGATACTGTGGCGGAATGTGGGAAAAAGGTCCATGCTGTACAGTGCGAAAAATCTGCGTTTGCTGTATTTTGTAAAACACTAAACACATCCACTTGCGGACAACAGTTAATATCTGGTTTAAAGGCAAATTGCTCTACCATAACATATCATAATAGAGGCATCAATGAAATCGATGACGGAATTATTATTGTCAGCAATGATACAGTCGAGATAAAGGGCGAAAATGCAGAGACAAAAACTATCACGGGTACTTTCTTGGTGACCTTTGAAACAGAGATCACAATAAATTGTACCGCATTTCGAAATAAAAAATCTGCCCTTAAACGTTCCCCAGAAACACCAATGATCCAAGAAATCAATTTTTTAAAGCATCAAGAAACGTTTAGCCTAAGCCACCTTCATGATATAAACATTGATAATGTCAATCATATTAACACATTACAACAAGAGGTTAACATAAAATCCATAATTTTCGTTGTCATGCTAACTACCATTGTGGTCTTCGTGGTGGCGAAGTTTATTTTCAACACATACAGAAAGCGTTCACTGGAACGAGCTGTTGATGGTGTAGTTGAGATAATTAAAGAAAGGATCGGGGACGAACCTCACTAAGGAAGGGAGGAGTTAACCCGAGATATTGGCAGCAGAATTATGTGCAGTCAAATGCATCTTTGAATGTTGACAAAATCGATACTTAATTAATATTCCCATCCTCTTCGAATGTTGACATGATTTTATCCAGCAAGATTGCTGGATCGTCAACAAAGTATTCTTGAATAAACATTGAGCCTTTGAATAACAAACCGACCATTTGATTGTTTGGGTTGCGTTTAATTAAAGAAGCTACTAGCCAGATGCGCGGCTGATGTAAACAGTGACCGTTCCCACGACAGTGTCGCAACAGTAGCAACAACAACAACAGCAACAGCGGAGCAGAAGTGGTGCAGCCATCTGCGTAGCTTAGCTTTAGGTATTTAAGGTTTGGAAAATAGTTTTAAGATTTGATTTGTAATCTAGCCAGCAAGTCGTACGGCTGCAATTTATCCAAATAAAAAGTTAGTTTAATAAGTACAAAAGTACTCAATTGGAGAATTATTTATGAGAAGCTGACAACTGTCCGCTGCATACCGATCACCAGGAACAGGTGATCCCCACACAACAGGAGTCACCAGGAGCGGGTGATAACTTGTAATTTGTATATCCACTTAAGTATATGGATCTTTTTATGCATAACCACATTTTGTAAATAAACAAAATTGAGGCACGTCTATGAAATAAGTTTTGAACAACTCAATGAGGACTTGAAGAGATATTGCTAGGGAAAAGGTTGTGCAAAATATTGAAAGAACATTTAAAATTGCGGATATTCTTAATGTACCAAAAAACCCAATCAAAGGACTCTTCTCAATTACATGAATCTGTGAATGGAATTATTTCTGCTGCGTTGGATTGATATCACCAGCACAGAGCCAGGGCAATAATTTAATTAATCAGATTTTTCATTATTCCTTCACCTTTATTACATGGATTTCATCCGCAACTTCACAATCCACAACTTCAAAAAATTGCTAAACAAAGCTTATTTAAAAATCTTCGATTTCGAAGTCGCGAAGGCGTATTGCGGGAGCCAAAATTTTTCATTTTGTTGAATTTTGTAAGACTCTTAAGTGAATAACACGGTTAGTTAAGAGCCAAAATTTTCCATTTTGTTGAATTTTGTAAGTCTCTCCAGTAACTCAAACTGTTGATAACGATGAGCCAAGGGGATTTTCGTTTGTTGCTCCTTTATGACTCTGGGGCGTGTCTTGTGGTGGGTGCGATGTTTTGGTGATTTGCGGCAAATTGTCGCAAAATTATCAACTTATGTGGCAGATCGGTTCGTCCGTCTGCGATAGGTTTTCTGTTGGCCTCGTTCCGTCTGAGCGAGTGCATTGATTTTCTTGTGAACTATCGGACTGACTTTTTGTTAAGTCGCTTCGACTAAACTATGACCTCCCTAGTTCGTTAAGTAATTGGAAGTGGAATTATTGAGATTGAGAAGTGGAATAGGACTAGTTTTCGCCATCGTTTCCGGATGGTAGTAGGACCAATTTCGTGATTGGTCTGGTAGTCTGCCCCCTCGCGGTATCAAGTACAACGACTCGGACTCGGTTATCTGGTCCATAATATAACTGACCGATTCGTCCTAGCCTCCATTCGTTGGGAGGCAGGTTGTCCTCCTTTAGAACGACAAGGTCCCCTTGTTTCATGTTGGATTGGGGCTGTTTCCACTTAACGCGCTTCTGCAGTTCTGTGAGGTATTCCGTTTTCCAGCGTTTGCAAAACGTCTGATGCAGGGCCTTAAGCTTTTCCCATCGGTTGACAAGTGAGGCGCGAGTCTCGCTAACGTCAATTTCCGGTGGGGCTAGTAGATGTCCTCCAACGAGGAAATGTCCGGGCGTGAGGGGCTCCAAGTTCGATGACTCGTTGCACGACGGACTAAGTGGTCGAGAGTTGAGGCAAGACTCGATGCGACACAGTAGGGTACTAAACTCTTCCATGGTAAATTTATGATCTGATGCGATCTTTTTGAAGTGGGTTTTGAAACTTTTTACCCCTGCTTCCCACAGTCCCCCCATATGAGGGGCGCCTGCTGGTATGAAGTACAATGTCAGGATATGATGGTGGTATTTGGACAGGGTTTGATTGCGAGCGTCCGACAGAAATGCTTGGACCTCTGAGCGGAGGGCTCGAGAGGCTCCGACAAAGTTAGTTCCATTGTCGGAGTAGATGTTCTTTGGACATCCTCGTCTCGCAACAAATCTGTCGAACGCTGCTAGAAACGCTGCGGTACTAAGGTCACTAGTGGCTTCTAAGTGAATAGCTTTGGTCGTGAAGCAGACAAAGAGGCAAACGTAGCCCTTTGATAGACGACACCCTCTTCCACTGTAGGATTTAATATCAAATGGTCCGACGAAATCTACCCCGGTATTCGTGAATGCGCGTGAGAAGGTGGCGAGTTCTGGAGGGAGGTTTCCCATTAGTTGGGTTTGGGCTTGCTTACGGTATATTGTGCACGCTTTGCAATTGTGGATGGTGGACCGGATCATATTTTTGACCCGTGGGATCCAATATTGCGTACGTAGGAGGCGCAACATGAGCTGGTTTTCGCCGTGGAGGGATATTCTATGGATAAATTGGACGAGAAGACGCGTAAACTGACATCCGTACGGGAGGATTACTGGATGGCGTTCATTGAAGGCGAGATCAAGGGACGCAGGCAGACGACCGCCCACTCGCAGTATGCCATGGCTGTCGACGAAGGGGTTGAGAGAAAGGACTTCACTTTTTGTCCCAATGGGTTTACCGGTTTTTAAATCCCTTAGCTCTTCAGAATGATGTTTCTGTTGATATAATTTGATAAGACGTCGAGTCGTAGCCTTAATTTCGTCGGGCGAAATGAGGTATGACTCCGCCTTGAAAGAAGATTTTGTTTTGGGATTAGTTCTTTGAGCGAACCTCAAAATGTATGATGTAACCCTCAAAGCCCTTGAAAAACTAGAAAACCTTTCGAGAATGTCCTCGTTATTGTGCATTTGGTTAGTTGTGTGCACTTGTACTCTCTTTTCTTCGATGTTTGTACCATAATATTTTTCTTGAGTTGGCCATTTTGTCTTGTCTTCTTGTAGCCAAGAAGGTCCCTGCCACCACAAGGTGTTGTTCACTACATCCTTCGCGGATAGTCCTCTGCTGGCCATGTCCACCTTTTCCACAATCTTTGTTACTCTGTGAGCCACGAATGTTGACCAAGAGCATGGTGGTTTTCTGATCCAAGCCAGAACGAACGTTGAATCGGTCCATAGATACGTATTGAAATTGCCTAAGTTTAGGTTTTCGCGAACCGATTCTATTGTTTCGGGCAGTAAGACTGCCCCGCATAACTCTAATCGGGGTAGTGATATCGTTTTAACAGGAGCCACTCTTGTTTTGGCCATTAGTAAATGGACGTAGTGCTGATCCCTTACCTTGGCTCGTAAAAAGATGGTAGGCCTTTTCTGAGGCATCGCAGAACCCGTGCATTTCCATCTCGTTGGATGGTGTGAAATGCACCCATCTCGGGATTCTAATGTTATTGATTTCGTCGTAATCCTGTGTGGAGCTTACCCACCGACCTATTGTTTGTGCAGACACCTTTTCGTAAGAATTTTGGCTACTATGACTACCGGTGCCAGCCAGCCTAGTGGATCGAACAGTTTGGCGATGGCTGAAAGGATTGCCCTTTTAGTTATCGTATCCCTATTTTCGATGGGTTTTTCCGTGAAGTAGAAGGAGTCTGAATGCGCGTTCCAGCGGATCCCTAGGGTTTTAACCGTACTTGAATCCTTAAACTCCAGGAAGTCCTCATGTAGACGATGAGGTTTGGGTATGCCTTACAATATTTTTCTGCAGTTCGACGTCCATTTTCGGAGGGAAAATCCCGCTGATTGCAATGCGTGCGGGATTTCATCGCGAGCTTGGATTGCTGACTCAATGCTATGCCCCCCTGCAAGAACGTCGTCGACGTACATGCCTGTCCGAAGAATATCTGCTGCCGTTGGTGACGAGGACTCAACGTCGTCAGCGAGTTGATGAAGGGTTCGTATCGGCAAGTACCGGGCGCAGTTGACTCCGAATGTAACTGTCCGTAATTCATAGACTCGTATGGGATCCCCTGGGTTGGGTCGAAAAACTATTCTTTGGAACTGTGTCTGATTGGGGTTTACCCATATCTGGCGGTACATTTTCTCAATGTCACTATTGAAAACATACTTGAAAAATCGCCATCGAAGAAGCAGAATGGTCAGATCGGCCTGAAGAACTGGGCCCGTATGAAGTACGTGATTTAAGCTTGTGCCATTAGCAGTAGGACACGAAGCATTGAATACCACCCGGACCTTTGTTGTAGTGCTTTCTTATTTTATAACCGCATGATGGGGTAGGAAGTAGCAATCTGTAGAATCGGGTGGTATGATAGCGGGAACCCTTGACATATGTCCTAACGTCTCATACTCTGCTAAAACTCGATTATACTCGGTTTGTAAGCCCGGAGTCTTCGCTAGGCGCGTCTCATTTCTATAGAATTGGGAGCAAACGCCCTTTAGAGAAGGCCCTAAGCAAATGTTGTTAGGGAAATCCTCTTTAAATGGAAGGGCGACGATATATTTCCCATCGGAGTTCCGTTCCGTAGTGGCCTTGAAAAGTGCCTCACAATAGGCGTTGTCTTCATTTAGTACCCTTTTCTTAGGGACATCCTCCAACTCCCAGAAAGCGGTTAACTGCTTGTCCAGGCTTACTTCGTTGAAAAATTATACCCGTGTGTTGGTTGGTTGGGGTGCATCTGCACGACCGGTTAAGATCCAACCGAATACGGCTTCTTGTGCAAGAAGCGTGTTAAGAACGTTTTTGCGTATACCGTCGAGGATAATTTGGGGGTAAATGTCGCCTCCTAGGATGAGGTCGACTGGTTCATTAATGAAAGACCTCTTATCCGCCAGAATTAGATCAGGGAATGCCTGCCGTGTCATTGCGCTTACTTGGCAAGTAGGAAGATCCCCCGTTAATTGGGGTAGGACTAAGACCACTGTGTCGATGCTAACTAAGGGGTCGGTTAAGGAGCCTAATTGAATGGAGCATGACTCGTTCACCTGTGCTGACAGCGTGTTGTTTATCCCGGAAACTACTTCTACGCTTCAGTCTTTCTGTTATGAATGAGCATTCTGAACCGGAGTCAATTAGGGCTCTAGCAGAAAAGTCGACGCCATTATGGTGTATTTTAACCCGGGCCGTGCCTAATAATACCCCCTTAGTAGTATTAGCATGACAAGACGAGACATTACTAATATCTTTACTCATTTCAGATTCCAGACTGTCTCGCGCCTGCTGTGATGTTGAGGGCCTATCATCTGACGTATTTTGACGCCACCTCTGGTTAGTTGCTTTTGGCTGAGCTGTTGCCAAGTGGAGTAAGGTGTTGTGCCTTGCGTGACACGAGCTGCAGTTAAATGAACTTGTGCATCGTGTCACTGTGTGTCCCGCCGACAGGCAGTTCAAGCAACAATTGGGGGTTTTGATGTAGGCTATTCTGTCTGCAGTGGTTAGTCCTCGGAATTTCGTAATTTGTGCTCTTTACTGTTGCACATTTTACATGAAGCTTTTGGGACGCTGGCTTGGTATACTCCAAGTTTCACAGGCGTATCCCGTGCATTATTTTTACTCCTGGGTGCTTTGGATGGTTTGCTACCCCGGAGGTCAGAGACGGTTTACAACGTTTGGAACCGATTGGACAGGAATTTGTCCATGTCCTCCCATTTTGGAATCTCTGTTTTGTTTTCTAGGGTTTGTTCCCATAAAGCCAGAGTGCATTCCGGGAGTTTCGTGGAGCATAAGTAAGTTATTATTGCATCCCAATTCGAAATGTCAATTTGATGGCATTGTAGTGCCGAGAAGCAATTATTAATATCTCGCTGCAACTTTTTAATTGACGTTCCGCATTCATTATCAACTGCCGTCAAACTAAATAATGATTTTAACTGAGTATTGACTAGGATTCGTTTGTTTTCGTACCTGTCACTCAGATTTTTCCAGGTCGTTGTAAAACCTTCATTGGTCAATGGACACCTGCGCACAATTTCTTTTGCCTCCCCTTCAGTTTTTTGGTTGAGGTGATATAATTTTCAACCGGCGTAAGGCGTTTGTTTAATATATATATGGCCGTGAACAAGTCCCTAAAGGTTGGCCAAGAAAGGTAGTCACCCTTGAACACCTCGGTGTCACACGGAGGGAGGCGAATATTATTTTCTCTGCTGGAAGATTCAGAGACTTTAGGGGCAGGTGTGGCAGGTACGGATAATCTTTCAACCTCAGCATTAATAGCTGCCATGCATTTCGCGTAACATGCGAAACATGTTTTATTCTTCTGCCGTAGAGACTGCAAGTCTTCTTTGGACAGGTCTGTGGAACTGAGAAGGCTTTAATAAGCCGTCTTGCTCTTCTTCCACAATGACTTCAACTCCTCTTGCTGTATTGCAAGGGTGTATTTGTCTGATTCTTCGACCTGTTTATCACCAAAGTCTTGCTCGAATGTAACTAAACTAAAGTGAAGCTATGTGCGAGTGACACAGATAGAAATCTGGATGCCGATTTAATATGTCCTTAAAATTGTGAATTAAAAAGTGATAGTTAAAGTTGCACAGATAGAAATCTCGGTACAGATTTAATGTGCCTGTGGGAAATAAATCGTGAATATAATTCCCTGAATAGCCAAACCAAAATATCGTGATATCCAAAACCAAAAAAAAATGTGAACGCAATTGGTTTTTTTTCTCAAATATATATGAAAATGTGTGAATTGTTTATTGAATATTATTTCGATACAATTTATAAATATGTTATTATAAAAAACAAGCCACACCAATAGTGAATATATATAAACAACCCAAAAAAGGGAGTGCTCGCTATGTAATTATTCAGATTTGTGGAGCGATCAATATCGCGAATTTTGTGATAACTCTATAACAAAGCATCAACCAAGTGAAAATTAGAAAAAAACGATGTATGTATTAAAAGAGTTTCCACTGTATGTGGCAAATAAAGGAATGTTCAGTGCAGTGATGTGTTTGTAATTGTATGTTGAAAAAAAAGTGGTGCATGAACCAAACAAAAAACAACGTACCTTGTGATTCGGTGATATTTGTAAATGTGATGTGATGAGATCTAAATGGACTGCCTGTATATGATGTGATGTGGTGATGTGATGCACGATGATGTGATGCACCATGAATATATGTGTAGTGGACTGATGTGTATATGCTTACTCGCTGTTTTATGAACTCGTTCAAATATATATTTGTGGTCTTGTTTTGGCTGATAGATGATCGCTGGTGTAATGACAATAAAATGAATATTAATATCGCTATTCCTTGCTGATTTGCCAAATAATTCTTGTTAAAAAACGTTCAATGTATATTTTCCTGGCGAGATGGACCAATGTTACGGGCGGAGACGTCGCAATGGAGGGCGCGCTCGCACGTAATAAGTGTTTTCAAATTAATTAATTACAAGTTGGTTTATTGATGGTAAATTCGTATGAATAAAATGAATGAATAAAAGTGAACAGTGGAAAATGGATGGACAGTGTATTTACCTGGTTTGGCTGCTGGTGACTTGGTTGACGGTCGAAGCAAAAGAGAAAGGCTTATATTTTGGTTTTCGGCTCGATACCCCCGGCGAATGCTTACTTTCGTTAGGTTCGAAAGGAGCGCGCGCAGTTATCGGTACGAACCTAAGTGCACTTTCCTTTTTAAATAAGTCTACGAGGGACGACCGATATATTTAGGCCGGTGGCCTAAAAGGCCTGATGTGTACATATGTACATGTGTATGGATTTGAAAGTGGTTTATGGGTTTTCACTTTTAAAAGTGCTTAACTATTTATTTTATTGTATACTTTAAAATGTATATGTATGTATATTTTATTAATTTGTAATATTTCACAATAAGAGTAAATTTATCTTTGCGTTAGTTAAAATCATAAAAAAAGTAAAAATAAAGTGGGAAAAGTGTTTTTGCATATTCTTTATGTTTTTGGGGCATATTTTGTATTTTTTAGATCATATTATATGGGCATATTTTCCAGTTTATAGTGCATACAAATCCGGGCCCTAGTAATTGCTTTTCCGCGTTATTATAGTACTCTGCAAGGGACAAGTTGTCCTGCCTTAAGTTAATTTTCTACTACGTACAGCATCTTGTTGGCGCAGGTTTAATCGAGACTACACATGAACGCCTTATGATTTAAAAAGGTATTATATGAATCGAGAGTAGTGTTTGCAGAATGAATGGTTTTTATTTTTAACAAGTAAGGAAGTCTAAGTTCGGGGGAACCGAACATTAAATACCCAGCGTTAGTTTTCATGTAAATTTATGTGATTTTCGATATCGAAAAAGGGGGCGTGGTTGTCATCCTATTTCTCCCATTTTCAGTAGCAACCTACCTTGGCCAGACAGTAACCTGTATAGCAAATTTCATGGAAATATCTAAATTTTTAGCCAAGTTATGTTAGTTTATATGATTTTTGAAATTTTCTCTATCAAAAAAGGGGGCGTGGTTATAATCCGATTTAAACACCAACCTGTATAACAAATTTTATGCAAATATCTCAATTTTTACTCAAGTTACACGGACGGACAGACGAACGTACATGCCTTAATCAATTCCTCTTTTCAACTTAAGAACTTTCATACCTGCAACTCTATATCGATTATTTTGCGCCGTTACGTAGTACCGTTATGTGGACAAAATTATAGTACCCTTGCACTAGTACTAGTACGCTGGGCATAAAAATACCCATCTAAGTAACTCATAGCAAATTCCTTAGCACTTTGCCAAGCCGAATATGTTGAAGAGTCACCCTTAAACTCGGACAGATACTTCTTCTTCTTTAAATATTCATCTAACCACCTGGGCGATTTTGACCGTCCAACATATGCTCGCCAGTCATTTCTTTGTTTCGCCAACTGGCGCCAATTGGAGACTCCGCGGGATTGCAGATCGGTCTCCACTTGGCCCTTCCATCGGAGTTTTGGTCTTCCTCTTCCTCTGCTTTCGCCGATTAGTATACCGATAAGTATACCCCCTGGTCTGGAGCGTCTTCGTTCATTCGCACGACGTGGCCTAGCCAGCGAAACCGCTGTGTTTTAATAGTGTGTATTGATTACACAGTGCTACAAAAAAAAGCAAAATTAAATACACTTTTGAAGCGACCTAGCCGAGATTGTTCACCTGGTCGAGTTATACACGAAACACCATTTAAAAAGTTTTTGACACCCCCAAAATCTGGTTTTAAGGCCAAAAAACCGATTTTCAGTTTCTTCTTACAAAAAAATCTCATGAAAAAAAAATTTTTAACCGATTTCAAAATTCTCAACGGTTTTGGGTAGAGAATTCTTAACAATTTCGAAATATATATAGTGTAAATAATACTTTTTTTGAAGCCAAAAGTTGAAATTTTTGGAAATTTCCTCCGGTTTTCCGGTTTCGACGTCATTTTTTTGCCACTTATTGACATGAATGAACCTTTTTGGGCATATGTCATCGGGAGGCATTCACTACTTAAATATACCGGTTTTTATTTTTTGGAAAGGACTTTAAGTTTTTAAGTTATGCAGCCTAATAAATGTTGGCTCTAAATTGGCCTAAAATGCATCTGGTGTAAAGAAAAATTATTGTAAAACTTTATGGAATCAAGAAATTATGAATCAAACCATGGTCGAAAAACATTATTTGTTGTTTAACTAGTTAACTGCCAACTACGAGATAACACGTAGTATGATTTCCCTTCCAGGAAGCCAACTACGAGTTATCTCGTACTACCTAAAACTACCACTTTTTGTTTAGCTACGAGTAAAACCATATTATAATAGTGTAGCATCGATAAATGGCTTCTGGGACACGAAAAAAATTTCCGTGAGTTTTTTATTAAAAAAAAAAATTTATGGAAAAATTTATTCAATATAATGGAAAAATTAACTCAAATACAAGGCTCATAAATGTCGTTTTTCCATCGCTGAAATCATCTTCTGAATCATTTAGATTTCCGTTGTACTCAATTTCACTTTAATTCAGTGAAATTTTTCTATCCATATTGGGTTCTTGATAATTATAACAGTAATTTTAGAGAATGTTTATAAATCTAAAAAGCAAGAAAATAATAATAAATTATGATAATTATAACAAACTAGAAGGACCCGGAAGACGTTGTTCTGCCAAAATTTAGGGAAAAAATTGCACGATAAATAAAAAAGTTTGGAATATTTCGGTCCCTGGTCGCCTTCCCTAAAAAAAGTTAACTTCAAATTTTAACAAAAGCAAAAGTCCGCCTATGTGCTAAATTTGAAGAAAATCGCACAATTAATAAAAAAAGTTTGGAATATTTCGGTCCATGGTCCACTTCCCCGAAAAAAAGTTAAGGCAAATTTGCACAAAAGTAAAAGACTACCCTTGTACCAAATTAAAAAAAAACGCACAATTAACAAAAAAGTTTGGAATATTTCGGTCCCTGGTCCACTTCCCGGAATAAAACTTTACATAAACACTCTCCGGATTCCTACTGAGCTATCCTGTAAATATGAACAAAATCGGCGCGGTAGTTCCGGAGTCTATAACATACATACATACGTAAATACATCCTATAAAACAAAATACTATAGAAAGCAAAAATGATGTTTTTTTAGGAAAAAAGGACCTACCTACTACGAGATAATTCGTAGCGAGTTCTTTCCCAGACGCCAACTACGAGTTAACTCGTAGGTCCTTTTTCTCCTTTAAAAAACATAATTTTTGATTTTTGGTGATACCAATGATCACATCCCAGTGTCCGAAAAGGGATCTGATGATGAGCTTGGAAACTCTGAAACATGTAATCCTATCCATCGCTGTGATTTAACAATGCAATATTTCTTCAATTATCAATTGTTCCCAAAAAACTGACAATTAAAATTCATTACGAATTATTGTTTCTCTGGTCTCGAGCTTGCAAAACTTACAAATATCTACATATTACATATTTATACTTTTATTTATTTAAAATTTTTCTCTTTTAGCCTAAATTTTAAACCATTCATTGGTTTACACAATTTTTAAAACTTTTTGGTAATAAATTCCAAACCTTTCAATCACCTACAATTACCTACAGCGTTAGTTTTCAGAACGGAATACAAATACCATGACTTGGCAATGATATAGGCCCTAGAATCTTATTTGAAATTTTCTATGTCAAAAAAGGGGGTGTGGTTAGCATCAGATTTCGCCCATTTTAAACACCAACCTGCTTTGGCCAGAAAGTAATCTGTGTAACAAATTTCATGCGAATATCTCAAGTTTTACTCAATTTATGTGATTTTCGATATCGAAAAAGTGGGCGTGGTTATCATCCGATTTCGACAATTTTCAATAGCAACCTACCTTGGCCAAAAAGTAGCCTGTATAACAAATTTCATGCAAAGATCTACATTTTTACTCAAGCTATGTTAATTTATGTGATTTTCGTAGTTTTCGATATCGAAAAAGGGGGCGTGGTTATCTCCCGGTTTCGTCCATTTTCAATAGCAACCTACCTTGGCCAAAAAGAAACCTGTATAACAAATTTCATGCAAAGATCTACATTTTTACTCAAGTTGTGTTAATTTATGTGATTTTCGAGGTTTTCGATATCGAAAAAGGGGGCGTGGTTATCATCCGATTTCGCCCATTTTCAATAGCAACCCACCTTGGCCAAAAAGAAACCTGTATAACAAATTTCATGCAAAGATCTACATTTTTACTCAAGTTATGTTAATTTATGTGATTTTCGAAGTATTCGATATCGAAAAATGGGGCGTGGTTATCATCCGATTTCGACAATTTTCAATAGCAACCTACCTTGGCCAAAAAGTAACCTGTATAACAAATTTCATGCAAAGATCTACATTTTTACTCAAGTTATGTTAATATGTGATTTTCGAGGTTTTCGATATCGAAAAAGGGGGCGTGGTTATCATCCGATTTCGTCCATTTTCAATAGCAACCCACCTTGGCCAAAAAGAAACCTGTATAACAAATTTCATGCAAAGATCTACATTTTTACTCAAGTTATGTTAATTTATGTGATTTTCAAAATTTTCGATATCGAAAATCGGGGCGTGGTTATAATTCGATTTCGTCCATTTTCAATAGCAGCCTACCTTGGCCAGAAAGTAACCTGTATGCAAAATTTCATGCAAATATCTCAATTTTTACTCAAGTTATCGTGTACACGGACGGGCATGCCTTAATCAATTCCTCTTTTCAACCCAAGAACTTTCATATATAGAACACTATATCTAACTCGATTATTCTGCGCCGTTACATAGCACCGTTATGTGGACAAAATTATAATACCCTTGTACTAGTACTAGTACGCTGGGTATAATAAGCGTTTTATAAGCGTTCAAATGTAAGCAAAACACTTGCAAAACGTTGTTGCGACATTTATAAAACGCATCAAAGCAAGTGTTTTATAATCGAAAAGGACCCAACTTTATAAGCGTGATAAAGACATTTGCAAAACATGTTTTCTAAATGCTTAAAAAACACGTTTTATAAATCCTTAAAAAACACGTATTTTTTAAATTAATAAGCGTTTAAAACATTTACTTTGTTTTGGATATGTTTTTTTATTGATACAGGTAAAAATCATTTTTAATATTAAATTATTTTTCTGAATAGAATAATATCAAATTAAAATATAAAAATAGGAACTTCATTGTTGTTTAATTTAAAAAAAAGCTTTAATTAGTTAATTAATAATTATTACTAAGTGTTTTAGTTTACTTTTTGTTGTTGTTTTAATTTTAATACGATTTTTTGCGTACTGGAAATATGACTTAGAGGCAAACGCAAAGTCCTCTTCCTTGCCTCCGTTTTCAGCGAAAGTTTCTGCAAATAGAATTTAAATATATATATAAAAATGTAACAAGTAACCTGTTAAACGTATTTCACTTACGACGTATGGCAGTAGCGACAGTGAAGGCCCTAATGGACTTCTTCTCTGCCTCGGAAAGAAAAGCTCTCAGCAACGTTGTCAATCATGATCCTCTGCCACGCTTTCGTAACAAATTTATTGGCTAATATCTCCTAAACTAGTAATTTTAGGAGAAATAACGACATAACGACTTTTAAATTTTTAAAGTAAATTGCCCATATAAAGGTTGTACCTGCGAGTGTCCTTTCAAGGACTTTTAATAAGTCGAAGTAAATTTTTTATTTTTTTCAAAGTAATGAGTTACATACGCTTTACACCGTTTGATAGAATATTACCCAAAGTTTCATTTTAACATTGCATTTTAATTTTATTGACACTTTTGCAATGGTAGACTGGCGTAAAATTGAGAATTTTTTTTTTTTTTTTTAGTTTTTGAAAACATACATAACATAATTTTATAGCTATGTTGAAGTAAAATGGTAAATATGTAACGGAATGAATGTATTTCTTTTTGACAGTTCAGTAATGGTTTACTGGCAAAACTAAATTTTTAACTAAAATATATACATATTATATATAGAAAAAAAATTTGAATTAATTAGAAAAAAAAACATTCTTATGAAAGGTGCTTAAAAGGATTTTCGCAGGAAAAAAATGTGTATGGAGAATTTACTCCTGATACTATTCTTAATAAAAGTCTTTGTTATTATTTCTCTACGAGATATTAGCCAATAAAGACATATACAATTTTTTAGTGCATTTTTAGCTTTTAGGTCAAATTTCCATGGCATTTTTTCACAACAGATGGCTAGACTTTTTTACACATCTTGTCGTTTACCCACAAACTTTCAGAAAATGCATTTGGAGGGAAGAGAACTAGAACTTTGACCCCTGAACGATACCATATTGCATGTTTTTAGAAATGTAAAAACAGTTTTTTCTCAGTTTTAGTCAACCAACCATTGCAGAAATGTTGGTAAAATTAAAATGTAATGTTATTATTAAACTGTGGTTAATATCCTACCAAACGATGTATAAGCTATACTATACTATACTTATCCATAATTTCGCAAGTATTTTATTTAACCTTTACAAAAAAATGAAAAATAAATTTTTTTTTTTTTGTGGGTGTTCTACTACATACACACATATACGTACATACAAACTACATATTTAATATAAGCAACTAAAACTAAATAACTTTAAGAGAAATTAGAATAAGAACAAAAGGAGTATTTTTAAGAGAATGTAATAAAAAATTTATAAAGGAGTTGAGTTATCTTACAGACACCAAAGAGTGAGTTTGCAATTTCAGTAACGTTAATGGCAACGAGGAAACAAAATTTTCAAACAAAATTATAAAAATTTAAATATTTGTTCTTCAATAAATAAAGTGCTAATAAAGGCGAGTTTTATACATATGGGTCAATTTAAAAAAAAACGTACACAACGATTTTTTTTGCTTATTTTTTAAGTTTTTCCAATTCGCCTGTAAGAGTGGCCAATTTATGTAGAAATTGATGAAGAATCCTGTGGTACCTTTAGGCTCTCAAATGCAAAAATATTATAAATTCAAGTATACTACGATGTTCTTTTGTTTTTCAAGATTGACTTTTGCGAAAATCACCTTTTCGATTATAAACAACTTGATTTTTTTTTTAAGCGTCTACACCTTTTCCAAGTGTACTTCAGAAAACGTAAAATGTTTTTCAGAAACCGTAAAATATACTTCAGAATAATCAATTGTACTTCAGAAATGGTTAAATGAATTTCAGAATTGTCATTTGTATTTCAGAAACTGTAAAATTAATTTTAGAATAGTCACATCTACTTCAGAAATGGTAAAATGTACTTCAGAATAATCAATTGTACTTCAGAAGCCATAAATTGTACTTCAGAAGCTGTAAAATGTACTTCAGAATAGTCAATTCTACTTCAGAAATCGCAAATTGTACTCTATGGTTGATCTACCGATATGATGCCTCTTACCTATCAATACCCATGTTAGCTTCCTTAGGAACCTAGAATGTTTCACTATGTAGCCATAAGTCGCTATCACGACATTCGGGCAGCACCGGGGCGAACCGGGTTCATATCCGGCCAAGGACGGTTTCTGAAGTACAATTTACGGTTTCTGAAGTACAATTTCCAGCTTCTGAAGTACATTTTACAATTTCTGAAGTACAATTGACTATCCTGAAATTATTTTTACAATTTCTGAAGTACAATTGACTATTCTGAAATTCATTTTACCATTTCTAAAGTACAATTGCCTATTCTGAAGTACATTTTACGGTTTCTGAAGTACACATGGAAAAGGTGTAGTTATTTACAAATTTTAGGATGAAAATATGTAATTTTTTGTTAAAAAAAGACTTGAACTAAGGGTTTACTTGCAAAGTAATAGGCTTGTAACAATGTATTTAAAAAAACTGCAATTATAAGCGGTTTAAGGAAAAAAAAAACTAAGTGTGACGCTCAAGATATTTTGTGACGATCAAGAGATTTTGTTGCACATAAACAAGAAAGAATGCCAAATTTAAAGTTTAACGAAAAGAAGTTTATTGTTTACAAAAAGTAAATAAAATAAAACGAAAATTCTTCTAAAAACAAAAATTTTCATACAAAACTAAACATGTACATATTCTTTGATTACTTTAACAAAAATGGAAAAAAGGAAGTAATTCTTGAAGAAACTTATACACATACGCGATTTATCGAGCTTTATTTTCTCTCGATATTTCCGTGCTCTTTCAGCCACCGTTAATTTTGTTGTTTTACTCTTGAAAATTAAAAACTAAAATCAAAATTAAGCATTTTAAGCTATGAAGCAATATGTATAAAAAGTGATGCTCATGAAATGTTTGCCTATTTTGGTTTTTTTCCGTAGGCAATTTATTTCCCAAACTCACAAATTATAAAAAATGAGTTGAAACCATGTAAACAATGATTGTCAACTTAAATTTTTTACATTTAATATGTTCAGTTTTAAAAAAATTAGCGTGACGCTCATGAAATTTTATCGCGCCTTTACCATGGTGTTCACAAAAACTACGCAAATGCACAATTTTTTAATAGATTTTTTTTTAGCTTTTTTACCCTGTAATAATTCAAGTTTGTACTTTCCTTACGTTATTTACTTTATTTAAATGCAAATTGAAAACTGGTGATATTAGTTGATTTTTAAAAAAGTGACGCTCAATGCAAATTGTGGGGACAACCTTTCTTTGCATCGCCAAATTCGCACTTATTAATTTTTGACAACTATAACAAATCAAAACAAAAGAAAGAAACCCAATAATTCGAAAACTGTTATTAAATGTTGCATATTTACTTTTTTTTTGATTTTATTTTATTTTGTTTACTAAAAATGCTAACTGGGGACACATGCTTTTGTATGAAAGGAGCCGAGGGAGAAACAAAACACCATTCTGAATAAACAAAAAAACAAACATACAAATTTGAAAATTACGTTTTTTTGTTACAAATTCCTCGGGACCACTCTCCCATTTTTGTTTTTTTTTTATATTTTTTTTACCTAAAATAGTAGTGTAAAGTGCAGTGACACAAAAATTGCGTTTTTTTTGAAATTGACCCATATAATAAGAACAGTGCAAGTGGTGAAATTGTTCAGTTGGTTTAATCCAAGCAAAGACAAAAAAAACAGAAAGAATCTTTACCAAGGTCATTGTTGAACTGTACTGCACGTTGAATATTCGTAGGAAATTGATTTTTATTAAAAAACCGAGAAAAAAATGTAAAGGTATAAGCATGTTTTTTGAAAATGAGTGAACATTTGTGCATTACAAAAAAAAAAAAAAAAAAAAAAAAAAAAATTACCAAAGTAATACTCACCTCGATGAAGGTTATAGAGACGAAAAAAAAAAACAAAATACAGACAGTTGTCCCCCTTACAAGGCAAGAAAAATAAGTGAATGTTCACATAAACGACCTCTATGAAGGTTAAAATTGCAAAAAAAAAATAATATAAAGAGAGTTCTGAAAAGAAAAAAAACCAAAGTAATACTGACCTCTTAGAGAGACAAAAAAAAATAAATAACAAAATACAGACACTTGTACTCTTTACAAGGTCAAAAATCACCAATATATTGAGAGACAACAATTGTCCGTTAGCACTAACTAGACACGAGTTGCATACATAAGAGCAGCAACCGATAACAATAACGCCAAAACCTATATTACTAATAATCATGAATTGAGTAACGCACTCTAATGAAACCGATCAAAATTAATACAGTGTGCAAAGGCTAGAAACGTAACAACACTCACTTATTATTTGTGCACAACGCAAGAAAGGTAGCATCACTTGGAGCGGAGCAACAACTATAAACATATTTCGTGCTCATTTTGACTTCTATCAACTCATAAAGTGGATAGGTAGCCGGCACTAGCAGCATAAACAGCAATTTACAATTGAGGAGTTGCGTGCAAAAGGGCAGAAAGGGAATCTGTTTTTTCCAAATATTGCATGAATTATTTTAATTAATTAATAATTTTTTCTGGATTACTTGTTGCGGAAGGTACAGACACCAAATAAACTTCTAAATTTTCTTCTTTTTTTTCGTCCAAATTCTAAAGGGTCAATAGCATTCATTATAGTTTTCACCAGCTAATATTATTCCTGAACAGTAGCGCGATTCACTAACTTTTTTAACATAATTTGTTAACGATAAATTAACGTAACAATAATTTAAACAATTTTGTGATTCACTAACTGTTTTAACACAATTTGTCCACGATAAATTAACGTAGCAATAATTTTAACTATCTATGCTATTCACTAACTTTTTGTCAACTCTTAAATCGTTAATTTATCGTAGTCGATTTGTTAATTGATATTTTATCACGTTATCCGTTGGTGTCGTTGAAGTATTGGTTAAAATAAAAATAAATTAAAAACAAATTTGTTGGGCAAGAAGTATTTCTATATTTAAAAAAAAAAGTATTTATTTAAAAGAAAATATATTATAGAAAAAATTTCTCCTAGTATTGGTATCGAGCTTGCGACGTCTATTTTGTTATCCAGACGCTTGTCAGCTGCGCTACTGCGACACCAACGGCGGCGCTGGCAAATGCTGCACTTAACATTTAAGCAACGTTCTAGTCAATTTCGACTGAGATGCCACATGTCATCATTTTAAACAATTAGCTGCACGTTATTGTTAAATCCGAGTTAGTGAATCGCACAATTGTTAAATTAAGCAGTATACGTTAATGTTAAATATCTCTATTGCGAAATTGTTAAAAGTTAGTGAATCGCGCTACAGGTACAGTTAAGAATGCAATACGTTCTTAATTTAAAGTTGTTATTCGTTTTGCGAAAAAAGTTGTCAAGCTCAGTCAGTTAAAATAGTTTTTCTGAAGCAGAAATTAGTGAAAAATGAAATAAAATGGACGCATTTATAGCTATTTCGGGTAGTGTATAAGAAAAACACTGTACGAGCGTATGAGCAACAAATCATAATTTTGGAAAAAATAAATAACAAGTACATACTTTTATATAGCTCAACATTTTTTGATGTTGCTAAGCCAGTTTAGAAGATATCAAATCCATATTTGGAGGGGAGAGAAAATATAGATTGCTCTTTCTAATTAGCCGTTTAAAATATTAAAAAGTTAGAGATAATAGAAAAACAAGGTGGATTCTCACAATAAGCAAAGCTCGACCGTGATGAAAACACTGAAGGTAGAACCGTAAATTGACTTTAGTGGCATTGCTGAAACAGAAGCAAATATAAGCAAGATGGTTAATTATTTTATTAATGCATAATAAAAAATAAAAAGAAAACAGAAATCATTGGCGACCATTAGATATACCGGGTATACCTTCTAGTGTTTTTATCATGGGTTCAACAAGAGATTTGAAAATTACTCTCGAAATGGAAAAATCAATAGTTAGACTCCGTGAGAGCTTATTATATACGAAAAGGGCACGAAAAATAGGATCAAAATGGTAATTGTTCGCCCTGGGAGCTGGCAGATAAAAAGGCAAGGAAGACCATAGACGCCTGTTAGGAACATTAAATGCGACCTTCTCAAGTAGACCTGGACAATCTAGAGTACCAACTATGACGTCAAAGACAAACATGAGAAGAAGCAGAAGTCTCCTAATGTCAAGGGGTGGCAGGTTGATAAGCATACAACGAGAGTTGTATCGAGGAAACGGATCATTAAAATGGATGCTGCTTAAGCCGAATCGGATAAATTTCCGTTGAACCCTTTCAATTTTGTCAGAGTGGCAGTTATAAATAGGGTTCCAGATAATGGAGGCGTATTCTAGATTTGAACGCACTAAGGAAATATATAGAGCCTTCCTTGTGTAGGTATCCTTCAACTCTTGACCATATCTGCGAAGAAATGCAAGATTGGAGTAGGCTTTAGGGAGGATATAGCAAATATGGTTGACAAAGGAAAAATCAGTGTCGAAAACGACTCCTAAATCAACACATTCAGTGACAGAGGCCAACTGACCACCAGAGATATAATAAGAGGAAGGATGGGTGGTAAGGGATTTAGTAAAAGACATGTGGAAACACTTACTGACATTAAGGTAGAGATTGTTGACGAGACACCAATTGACAAGATTGTCCAAGTCGTGTTGTAGGAGTGAAGTATCAGACGGGGCATCAATTCTGCGGAAGATCTTAAGATCGTCAGCATACAGAAGCAAATTTGAGGATACGAAGCAGGATCCGATATCATTGATGAACAGAACGAAAAGGAGGGGCCCGAGAATACTTCCCTGAGGAACTCCTGACGTTGCTATGAACGGGTGAGACACGCAGCCTATTCGACAGATAGGATTTCAACCAGCTCAAAAATATAGAATGGAAACCAATAAGCTCAAGTTTATATAATAGGATCTGGTGAGAGACCTTATCGAAGGCCTTCGAAAAATCCGTATATATAGTATCTACCTGAGAGCCGCCCTTGAATGTAGAAATGCAAAAATCAGAGAACCGTGCTAGATTGGTAACAGTTGAGCGCCCTGCAATGAACCCGTGTTGGTGCGGCTCAACAATGCTCTTGATTGCATATGACAGTTTTTCTTTAATTAACGACTTAAAGATTGGGGTGATGGATGACTGCTTCCACCTATCGATAAATATTCCAGAAGAAAGAGATAAATTGAGATGTGACAAAGAGGAGCACAGAGAGATGTACTGCAATGCTTCAACACAAAACCGCAAAGGCCATCACTGTCACAATTTAGCGAGGGTTGTAGAGTGAGCATAGCTTTACTCACATCTTCCTCACTGGTTGTTAGAGAATCAAAATCTAATCGTTCAAAAGGACACGGGTGTGTATGAAAATCAATTAAAGTAGTCAGCAAAGAGTTCCGCAGTGTCTTCTGGAGACTGGGAGCGCTTGTCTTTCAACTTCATACACATCGGTATATTAGAAGAACCACGTTTAGAACGGATAAAGTTCCAGAAAGCCTTTGGATTTTCTTTGAGCTCACTTTCAAGCCTTCTAATGTGTTGGTCGTAAAAAAATTTGTCCAGAACATTAAACTGTTTCACACTGAGTAGATATTGCTCTCTGAGAAAAGTATTAGCAGAATTTGCCTTGTATAACTTATTACATTTGTTGCATTTGTTTTTTTTAGCTTTTTAAGAGTTCTGTTGTACCAGGGTAGCTTATGACGCTTAGGCCCGAAACGTGGGACCAGAAAATGAAAAATCTCAGACAACTTAGATAGGAATGAGTCGAAACAGAAGCTGGCACAGAGTATAGATTCCCAGTTCAATGATAATATCGAGTCATTAAGATTAATAAGGTTGGTTGATCGGAAGTTAAAAGAAGAATGCTCTGAAAGAGATGAGGGCGGGATAGGTTCAAAATTTTCTAGATAAATATCCAGGGGAGCATGATGTCTATCAGATGCCGAAAGGGGCGTGACACACTCAGAGAGACTAACTATTAGATTTTCGTCAACAAAAACTAGGTCTAACAACCTAGAAAGCGAATTAAATACATTATTAATCTGAACAAGGCTACAACTTAAAGTACCATCGATCATATTAATTTCAGATGGCCGCGTGACATGAGTAGGAGTTAAAATTCCATTATGCAGAAAGTCCATCCAAACAATTTCAGGCAGATTAAAATCTCCAAGAATACAAAAATTAATGTGAGAGTTATGTTCACATAAGTTAACAATATTTTCAGTATGACTATTATAAAGACTATCACAGCTATCCGGCGGAATGTATGACACGCAGATAAACGTAGTGCAAGTGGCCCTGACGATATCAACTCAGAGCTGGTCCAGTAAGGAGTCGTCATGTGTACATTGGTGTAAAGAGAGGCTGTTGTAGATTTTGATGACGCTGCTGATGTTGGAGTTGTTGTGGCTGAACTTTAGGCGTACCACAGTTTTCATTCAAAGGGGCAGTACTTCGAAAAGCCACCTTATCAGCATAACTCAGCAAGTTATTATTATTTTGATTGCTGGCATCGACAACCTTACCAGAATTAGGATCGTCGGCAGGTATGAGTAGCTTGGAGTTTTTATACCCAGCGTACTAGTACTAGTACAAGGGTATTATAACTTTGTTGGGATAACGGTTGGTTGTACAGGTATAAAGGAATCGAGATAGATATAGACTTCCATATATCAATATGATCAGGATCGAAAAAAAATTTGATTGAGCCATGTCCGTCCGTCTGTCCGTCCGTCTGTCCGTCTGTCCGTTAACACGATAACTTGAGCAAATAATGAGATATCTTCACCAAATTCGGCATGCGTACTTATTTGGGTTCAGAATAGACTGGTATTGAAAATGGGTAAAATCGGACCATAACCACGCCCCCTTTTCGATATCGAAAATTTCGAAAAACGTATAAAACGAGTTAATTCAATATCAGAAGCAGCTACAATGATAAAATTTGCAATATGTATTGATTTAGATGTTCTAAGGCCGATTTTATCAAATTGTTTGAAAAGGGGCGTGGCACCGCCCACATATATTTGAAGAAATTTTCAAATTTGGACTCTTAATAACTTCAGAACAGTTTATGCTAGTGTAACGAAATTTTGTAGAGGGCATGCTATTGTTGTGCTAAATTCAGATATAGAAAATAAACGAAATCGCTTCACGACCACGCCTACTTTTTCATAAAAGTTATATTGAAAGGAGGTGGAAATATTAAAAAGTCCATATCTAATTAACTAATACCGCTATAATAATATAATTTGGTACATACATCAATTTTCCAATTCTTTACATTATTTTTGCAAAATTTTGGAAAGTGGGCGTGGCACCGCCCAATTATGAGTCAAGCAATTTTCAAATTCGACTGCTAATAACTTCAGAACGGTGTGAGATAGGTTTACGAAACAAGGTACCAGGCATGGTATGTTTATGTAGAGTACTACCACAGAAAATAAGAAAAATCGGTGAACGACCACGCCCCTTTTTGGACTAAAGTTCTCTAAACGAGAGTTAGGAAACCGGAATATGCAATATCTGTTTAATTGATAAAGATATAATGCTAAAATTTAGTACACTCATTCACTTCATGATGTTATTAGTGTTGTTTAAAGGGTTTTTGGTAATATTTTGGGAAAATGGGCGTGGCACCGCCCACAAGGGAATAAACAAAATATCAACATTTCACTATTAACAAGCCACTGTGAAAGTATCATAAAGATCTATTGATCGAAAACTGATCTTCAAATAGGGACAAACAACATAATAAAATCCGTGAGCGTGCCACCACCCACTTTTTTAAAATTATGTAAATATTGATTAATGGACACATATATCCGTATATCAAAAAATTTGACAAAATACGTTAAAAGTTATGGGCATGGCACGCCTTCTTTTCCAAAGTTATATATAGGACATGGTATAACCCTTGAAAAGATCGATTCAGTACTTTTTCTCATGTAAGCGGTTAAAGCTTTATAAGCAAGTGGCGTGGCCGCTCCCACCAAATTCGCTATTGTTAAGGCTCGGAATAGATTGGTTTTTAAAATGGGCGAAATCGGATGAAAACCACGCCCCCTTTTTCTGAAAACTAACGCTGGGTATTTAATGTTCGGTTCACCCAAACTTAGACTTAGACTTGTTATTGTTGTTTTTATTCTCGAGTCTACTTATACGGTTAATATCACCTTGCAGAGAGTGAATACACTCAACTGCTTTTGTTAGCTCTAGTCGCAAACTTTGCAATTCAGCGTGCATAGATGATAACACTTGGAGAAGCTCTTTATTATTCGCACAGTTTAATAGCGGCGCACTCAGTTGTTGTTTTTGTTGTTGAATAGCGGCAGCATTAGGCGAAGACATAGAATCATCACCCAACTCCTCAATTGTTAAAATACAAACAACAAAAGTACTTATAAAATTTTGATACTTGTTTATATGTATCTCGTTCTTTCTATTCTGCATTTGATTACAAAGATCATATATTTTCATATTTAACCATAACTTAATTTCTTTTTTAATTTTTCCTACATATATGAATAACAATTAATACATACATTAATTTCATTATGGAAGCTTTACAGTTAAGCAGATTTAATTTAATGTTAACCTGTATAAAAAACATAGAAAGTTTTGATGGTACTGATACGAATCAGCTACCTGATTACATTAATGAAGTTGAAAACATTCTTCCATCAATTGAAGAATTTGATAATAATAACAAAAATATTATTTTTGGTTACATAAAAAACAAATGCGTTGGCAAAACTCGAGAAGCAATTCACAGGTACTCTAATGTAAATACTTGGCCAATTAGATAGGCAAGATATATTAACAAAGAACTTTTTCGAAAAATATAGTAGTAAAGATCTGATGGATGATTTAAAAACTTGCGGACTATAGAAAATTATTATTTCAAAATTAACAAACTCGCTAGTAGAATTCATAATAGAAATCTAACTCATGGAGATAATATTTACAGCACTGAAGAAGTTAATAGAATTTCACTCAAAACGTTTAGAGATCATCTTCCCGAACCAATACGCTCTATAATATTTGCTAGAGATCCTAAAACACTAGAAGACGCTTTTAAGATAATATCAGATGCTAGACATCAACATTACACACAGTTAGGCCCAGCTAAAAGAGATCATATGAATACAATTGTTAGAACAAATTTTAGTAGTAATACCAATAATATACAGTAGCAACAGGTATAATAACCATAATATAGAAGTACAGAATAACCAGTTAGAACAAAACAAACAACTTACCTGTCCAAATTCTTATTATTATAACTCTAATTCCACAGGTCAAACACGACGTTCAAATTTTTCACATGCCTCGAATAGATATAACTCACAATTTAACCCTGATACTGGTAAGAACTTCTTACCAAACTAGGTAGCAAGTTTTTAGGAATCAAAATTCACATAAATCATGTAAACCGACAAGTCGAACCTATGGAAATTGGAAATTCGGCTGTGTGCCAATCGGTTGAAAATAGCAAAATTTTGACAGTCCGGGAGAAAATTCTGACATTTGTTGTGGTGAATACGAATGTCACAATTTTCCCTAGCCCATAGAAGAACATTTAGAAGCAATAGATAAAGTATTGAAACGCTTAAACCAGGCTAATTGGAAATTACAAGTTGATAAGTGCACATTTCTAGCTAAAGAAACCGATTTCTTAGGCCATGATGTCACTGCTGAAGGCATAAAACCAAACCCAGAAAAGCTTAAAGCTATAGATAAAACAGCTTTACCCAAAGACAAAAAGAAATCAAATCATTTTTAGGCATAACTGGTTTTTACAGACGCTTTATCAAAGACTACTCAAAGGTAGCTCATCATCATATTAAGTACTTAAAGCAAGGAGTAAAAATTAATACAAATGACAAAGATTATACAGCGTGGCGCCGCCCACTTTTCAGAAAAAAAAAGGTCTGCTATTTTCAAAAGCGATTGCTCGAACTTTCAAGAAGGTATTTCAATGAAAGTTAGTGAGATGCTTCCCAATAGTATATAGCATACTCCTGCCAAAAATTACGCAAATCGAATAACAAAAAAGCAAGATTTACGGGCAAGTAGTTAACACCCTACTGCCTTTTTTTTCATAAATTTTTTTTTTTTCATACCTTTCATGGACATGTTGAAAACTATTTATATTTTGTTATTTAGTGATAATTTAATTTACCACTCACAACGGAAGTGTTTTTAATCGAAAACAGTCAGTCGCCTTTATAACAACTTTTCCGGTATTAAAATAGACCTGAGTAAATTGGGATACCAAAACAGATCACTACTAGGTATTTAATGTTCGGTTACACCCGAACTTAGATTTCCTCACTAGTTTTTAAAAATTACATGTCAAAAATATACCTAACAAGCAAAGTAACCGTATATTAAATGTTTTAAAAACTTTCCAAAATATTAAGCTTACAAAATTCCGATTTTTCATTCATAAAACAAAATATGTAAATTGCACATTGGAAAAATTGGTTAAGATGCAGCCAACATATCGCTTATTGTAGCAAGTTTACTTCATGGTACAAATATACTCGTATAAAGGTAGTTCCACTTCTTCTTCTTCACCGCCATTGTCACAACTTAACACAAAACGAACTAATTTTTGTTAAATCATATTTTTTAGTTTTTATATTTTCGTGAATGTAGCCAAAGTCGTGATTTATAAGCAGTTTAAATGTTAAGACCACTTTTCCGCTGAAGACTTTAAGCTTCGTAACCGACGTTCCCAATCGGATCGCAACACCGTACGAGGTGACATGGCAGATTATGTTAATTTATTAAATTTTTAATTGACTAATTGCAATTAAATAAATTGAAGTTATAGTGCCAGATTATGTTCGGGTATCGTAACTGTTAATTGTTAAAATTTAAAACAATTTGATCTTAATAACGAATTCAATTTGTGGGATTTTGCTTTTAATTTATTGTTGTCAGTTATCGAGATCTATAGTTTTCAATAATATAAAGCTAAATATCGCGATGAAAAAACTTGAAAAGCGTTGCTCCTTTTTTTAAGTTTAAGCGAAATAGAAATAATATTGGTCTGATTTTGTAAATATTTAACTTTGTTTCTTATATTCCAAAAATTTTTGTTTTACATTATACAAATAATCAAACCAATTTTTTTTTGTAAGATGGAACAAATGACAAATGATGTGAATGACGGCAAACACAGTTTGTCATAGTGGAAATAAATTGATTTTCTTGTGCCATGGTTTACTTTAAAATATTTTTTAAAACATTTACAGAAGTGCTTGTTGGGTTTTACGTTAGCTGGCGAATTCAAATTTTGAACAAGGCGCGTATAAAGGGGGAGCCGGCTCGGAGGTCGGTTATTTAGGCTTGGTTTGTATGTGATAAACATTTTGTTTCTTTATTGAATAATAATAAATGAAATAAACCTAAATCATTTTTCTTTTATCACTATTTAAGTTCTCACTGTTATTGGCATAAAAAAACGTGGTGTCCTTTCAAAAGAAAAGGTTCTTATTTTTGGTATTTTTTCCTAGGTTTTGATAAATTTATTTTTCGTCCCCACCGGAGACAAATGAAACTGCAATTTTGTAATTTCTAGTTTACACCCAAAATGGATAAAAATTGAACCCCCCCGAAAATATTTTCTGGATCTGCGCCTGGCAAGGCGAATACAGCGAATAATGATTTTGACAATAAAATATGACAAACAAGTACCAAAAAACCCTAACAAAATACATGGGATAGTTGTTGTTGGCCTAACGAGACGACCAGTATAATTGGGCCATGTCCCCAATTTACTGTCGGCTTAAAAGATGATCAGGGATGGGCACGACCACATAGACACGTTTGCAGAAATGCGAGTGTGTTAGTAAGCACGATCACGCCAGGGTTGGGAAATGACATTTCGTGAATTGTACTCAATCCACTCAAAAATCGTACTTTTTTCGTTCAAATTGTACTGAATTTTTTTTGATGGAGTGGCATATATTGCTTATTTACTTTTTTTTTTAGTACCGAAATAAAAATACATTTGAACTCAGTTTTTCTTTTTATTTATATGGAAACATTTTTCTTAGTTTAATAAGATATATTTATGTTTATTTAAAGTATATACAAAATACAAATATACAAAAAATACAAAATTACAGTTCAATAAGAGTTTTTGAAAAACATAAATATTCTTTCCTCATACATGAAACATATTATTATTAGATACATACTAGCTGATTTCGTTCTGCCCAAAATAGACTTTACTATTAAGTTCATTTAAAAAAAAATATCCAACTCAATGATAAACTGTGTATCTATTCCAATGTAAGTTGATATTCGCCGACACATTAAATATATAAAAAAAAAAAAATGACCACTTTTAGAGCGCTCTCAGAGAGCTCGAAGTTTCGTATCTAGTCATCTTTGGTGCTAAGCGACCTACTAGTGTAAGTATACAAATGAAAGCAACGTTGCTATTTGTTCGAAAGAAGGTTGCCTTAGCGCCAAAATACATTAGAATATTAGCCGTAAGCGAAATTGTACCAAAAGCGACAGCGTAGTACTTCAGTACTTTCTTGAGCCAAATTGTATCGAAAAAGTACAATTGTATCGAAAAACCCAACCCTGGATCACGCATCGACCGCGGAAGCAAATTTAATTATTAATTCAGTTTGATTTTAGCGCTTGCAAAGGTAACACGTACCACGCGCAGTTGCTATCAGACTAACAACAACAACGTCAGACAGTGGACGATCGTACAATACGTACATGTTTAAGGTCGAATGGGAAATGGAGTTTTTTTGTTTTAAACGCTACAAGTAAGCCGCAATGCTTGATTTGCGGAAAAGTATTGAATTACGTCAGCAAGCAAAGCTTAAGTAGGAATTTCGCTTCACGAGAACGAGAAGTAAATGCCCTGAGTGCTGATGAAAAATTAAAATGACAACTTCATTTTTAACAAAATTTATTAAGGGTTTAGTTTGATTTAAATCATGAAATCTTTGCTCATAACATTTTTGACATCTTTAAAGGGAAATATTGACAGATCTTGTTTTGTATCTGAAGTCAGTAACACATCTAAAGCTGCGGTATAGTCAAAAATAAATGGCTTGTTTCTTGGAGTAAACATTTAATTCAAATGTAAACGTCACACAAGAATGCAATACTTAATACAAAATTTGAACCCGTAAATGATTTATAAAATCCTGAGTTTCAGTGACAAAAAATTAAATTCTTCCCTTAATTCTAAGAGAAAATACACGTAACTTTCTGGGCTTGGCCCACCTTGAAACTTTAGTTCTTGATGCAGAATGCAGCTTTGAAATGTTGGCAAGTTTATGTAGTTACTAAAATACTGAGTCTTCAACTCAACTTCCAACCCAACCTAAAAAGCTTAACATTCATATGTACGTACTGTTCGATCATCCTCTGTACTAAAACTGAGTGCTTCGCCGTGCGACACACCCTTACCGTACGAGTGTTGAAATCAAACTAAATGTGGTTGTCGTTGATTTTGACCAAAGATGACTTGATACGAAACTCTCTCCCGCTCTCTCATTTCGGTCCTCGATTATGCAGTGTTGCCTACTTTTTTATGTGTGCGCTAGTTGGCAATACTACACAATCGAGGACCATCTGACATTAGATACATAAACAATGAGGAGCCAGAAAGCAAAAAACGCACCAAATTTGGGAAAATCAAACAAGTAAACATTTCGATAAACTTAAAATATCGCACGATTGAGAAAAAATACGTAAAGTATGTAATAGTACAATCTAAGAAAATAGCTGCAGAAAATATATGTAGAAAATTATATTTTTTCACGCATTTTAGTGGTTTACAGGTATAAAAAAAGCTTACAAGATACAAACAATACGCCTTTTCTTTTTGTATTATTTGCAAATATTTATTTTAGTTATAATTATTTTTATTTGAAATCGTGTTATTTTCATTACCATGTTCTATTTCATTACGAAATGTACATCATTCAGGATTTTACCTTATGTTAAGATATCTTGGGAATTTTAACTTTATGTTATGAATTATTTATTACTTCATATATTTTATTTTAAATATATCTTGTCTCATTTTATACGTTCCGAGCAAGAAAAATTCAAAACTGAACCGATAGCACCTTTTTGCACACCTCTTGGTCTGTGGGATTTGCAAAATTCCTAAAATCCTACTCAAAATGCCCATATTTTGTTTTCACCATACTGGCATCATTGGAAAATGTTATAAAAAAAGACCACTTTTTGAGCGCTCTCAGAGAGCGCGAAGTTTCGTATCTAGACATCTTTGATTTTGACGAAGAAGTCGCTGTGCGCTCGCTTTTCGTATACGTATATGGTCACTTAGCAGGTGCTAAGCTGATGCTCACCCTTGAAGATGATAGATGCAACCATTAGGCCCGTCCACAATGAACACGACGGCGGCGAACGACAACGACGAAAAACTGAAGCTTGACGATATTTGCCGTCAAGCATTGGCGACATGATTATGAGAGCAGGGGCGACAGGTGCGAATCATCTTGAAAAGTAGCAAAAAATGTTGTAAAAAGTGTTAAAGAGACATATTCTGTAATAATTGGAACTTATTTTACAAGTTATTTACTCTTCCTTTCGTTTTTATTGTCAAAAAAACCAAACGCCACGCTTGTCAAAATAGAATTAGATTTAATCTGCCGATCTGTGATTGATTGCCGCTTTGTCGCGTCGTGTTCAAAAAAATTCCTCCCCATAAGAACACGTGTAAAAATAATTTGACAGATGCCGCTTGTCGTTTGCCGTTTTCATTCTGGTTACCACTATTTCAATCTAACAGCTACATCAAAACTAGTATTCGGACTACTCTCAACAATATTTGCAGTAGCATTACCTGACGGTAGCGCAGTCATCAAATTTAGTTTTTCACTTTCTTCTTTAACTTGCAAATCAAGTGTAATAGGCATAGGCCAGGCGCGTAGCCAGAAAAAAATTTCGGGGGGGGGTTTTGGCCAAAGTGTCAGTAAATAAGAATTACCTGTAAATACCCATATTTATATTTTTACATATTACATATTTATACTTATATTTTCTTTCTACACGGCTAAAAACTTTACACAATTTTTAAAACTTTTTGGTAGTAAATTCCAAACCTTTCAATTACCAACACAAATTCTAAATTTCTGGCGGTTTTTGTTTTAATGAAAACTTAACTGGGATAAACAAAAATACAACAAAAGTCGTCATGAGTGCGCCGAAGCTCAGTAGGTAGAGCATTGCGCACTGATTTGGCGCACGTCGTTTCGAGTCCAAACATTTAAAAAAAAAAATAAAAAATTGTTAACATTTTCGGTTTAAAATTTAAATAATTTTTATTAGGCGCATTTCTATGACAACCAGCGTAACCGTAATCCTAAACCAAATTTCGTTTGGTCATACACCTAGACCAGTATGTCTGTTTTTTTACAATGTGCAGTAAAATTAACTTCTTTAGACTAATTTCATTATTTTTGAATGATAGTATGTGTAAATACACAATAAAAATACTTCAACTCAAAGTTAAGAGCTTTGTGGAAAACTCGAAAATATATATTTCATCAAAATTTCTAACTTTCAGGTAAAATTTGATTATTTTCGAGTTTGCAGTTTTGTAGTCCGTTAAATTGTCAAGAGCCGACCAAGAGCATTTTCTTCAATATAAAAATATTACGCTTATAAATTTGTATGGAAGATAATGCACTTGGCTAGAAAAACAATTGCCAAAAATAGAGTAATTCTTCTAGCGGCTTAAGATTGGTATCTTTGCTCACTTTAATTGAACGGGCCACAAAACTGCATACTCGAAAAAACTCTAAAAATTTTTACTAAAAATTTGGAATTTTGATGAAAATTTTTCGAGTTTTCTTGAATTTTCATGAATTTTCCACAAAGTTCTTAACTTTGAGTTGCAGTATTTTTATTGTGTTTTTACACATTCTTTCATACAAAAAATAAAATTAGTCAAAGGAAGTTAATCTTACTGGAAATTCCAAACAACACTTTGAACGCAGACATACTGGTCTAGGTGTATATGTAGCCCCAAAAAGTTTTAAATCTAGACTTAAACTTTTAGCCGTGTACAAAACAATATTTATTTTTCTTGTTTGTTTTGAAATTTTCTTTATGATTTCTTCAGGAGTTACTTCTTGTGTCAGAACCTCTTCTACTTTTCTACTGCTAATTTCTGGAAAATTTTTCAAAAAAGCGACCTGCGCAACTCCGGCTTTGGCAAGAAGTAAATATTTGTCGCTTTGTTTCTTGAAGAAAAACTGAAGCTTCGAAAAAATAAAAACAAAAAATATAATAAAATAACATTGAAATTCATATATGTAAATTGGATTTATTCAACATTCAGAACGGAACGTCAAAACAAAAATAATTGAAAATATTTCTTGAGCATTTTCTTTTCAACAGCATACCTACCGGGCTTTTACTTTTAAACTTTTATCCCCTGACAAGTATAAGTAGAATTTAATTGTTACTTTCTCTGATAATTCAATACGACTGCGTTGTGTACTGCTTGGTAATTTTTAGTAAGTTTTTTTAACTTCTTGGTCATTTTTTTGGTTAAACTTATGGCAACCGTGACTACCATAACGAGAGACACTAATTTTTACGATTTTCGTCCGCTGTATTCATAACTCGAAAAGCAGTTAATTTAAATTTCAACAGACTTGAGTTCGCATGACTCTTGCTGTTGTTAACATGCTATGTAGATGAGATGCTAAGTTGATCTTATGCAGAGCAATTCTGATAGTTTTCTCGAGTTTCTTAATGCGCCAAATGAGTGAACCGTTGCAGGAATTTAGTTGTGACCTCTCAGACTTGCTCTGATAATTGATTAGCGACTACCAATATCTTCTCTCAGTGTGAAATATTATTTAATTTTATTCTTTCGTGTTTTTATTTTGCAATTAATGCTAATTTCTTAACAGGGGGTTTAAAAGTGAACAGAGTAATTATTCTAGTACAGAAGTATATTTTTTGATTTTCGGAAATTTCGGGGGGGGTTTGAACCCCCGAAACCCCCCCCCCCCCCCTGAATACGCGCCTGGCATAGGCGAAGACAAATAAACAAGAAGTGGTTATTTATTTTTTTTAGTCGAAGGCAATATATTGTTTACTTCGCTTAGAAAGAGTGGATGTTTTGTTTTTGTAGCCGAGCCATTATTAGCATTGCTTTGCTTGATTGTAACCGAGTCGCTATTACTGCCTTTGTTTTTCGATGTTGCTTTCTTGTTTTTAACAGGCATTTCTTTGTGTTTGTTATTGTTTGGAGTAGTTGTACAAGCTGATTTAAAAAGATCCAACAACACTCTGATTATTGTTTACATCGGATGTCAACGAGGAAGTAATGGCATTCTTGTCATCGATCATAGAGCAAAAGAGCGAATTTCATCACAAAGAGTATCAAACTTTTGCGAGATTTTAGAGTTTTCTTTTTTTAAAGAGTTCATTGCAACGAGTATTTGCGCATTATCAGAGCTTAAAGCAGCAATCTCATTGGCAATATCGATCATAGATAGTGGTTGGTGACTATTGCTCTCATTTAAATTGAAGCTTTTCCCAATATTAATATTAGAACAAATGGGGAGAGGGGTTTGAGGTGGCGAACGTATGTATAGACGCGCGGCGAGCAACCGAACACACTTCACAAATGAAATATTTATTTGATGCGAGGAGAAAATCCAGATCAGCCGATGTGATGTTAACGCACTTTAGGTGGAAGAGGTCATTGCACTTCGAACACATAACTTTCTGTTGGCCACGCTTAACCCTTTGTCCACAAGCACACGGCATTTTCTTGTTATAGTTTATTTTATTTAGATAAAATAAGCGTTAAGGATTAGAATACAAAGAGTAGCAATACGAAACGAGTACATTAGAATCCCAGCCAGCAGAGCTACGTACGTTTTACAGAGAGCACATTTTTTGGTCGGTTTTCCCATCCGAAAATCGTCAGCTTAACGTCGTGTTAGGCTGATTTTTTACCAGATTGTAGTAATTAACCAATTTTTGATTTAAACAGCAGACATGTGGCAACCACATTTAATGTGACTGAAAAAAAGTTAATTTTTTCTTTCATTTTGAAAAATAAAAACAAAAAAAATTTGGAATTTTTTTTTCACAATCCCAATAATTTCACCAGGCAGCTGTTAATTTTGAGTACCTACTTAAAGATTTTGTAAAGTTGTAAGAAACGGAATGCACATATTTTTTCCTTTTGAAATGTCGCAGGTTAATTTCAATTGTCACTTACATCTTAAGGAAACAAACACAATCGGAATATTTTTTCGTGTCTCGAAAGGGACAGTCAGCTGTAGATGTACCCTCTACTCCGGTATTCCCTTGTGGTACATCCCCGAATGTCGAAGAAGTGCCGGCATTTACATACTCTATATGAAATATCTGCGTATCCAAGATAAATTCCCTACTTCCCCCCCCTTCAGCTTTTAATACGTTGTTTTTCTAAAGTTAAATATTGAAATATAAGATTAAAACGCATGCGTGTACTTACATATATGCATAAAAAAAGAAATGTTTTTTTTTTTTTTAGAAGATAATTTGGTAAGAAATCGGCTACAAAATGTATGCAGAGAGGATTGGAAAACGATCGAAAAAGTATCTCAAAAACGTATATAAAACGCATGCTAAAATGTAAGAATAATACCCATAAAACGCATGGGAAAATGTGTCAGTTTGTTTTAAGTTTTTTCTACTTTCACACACATACGTTTGGTACGCACACTTTAGTGGGAAAACGGATCCAGAAAAGTACTGTAAACGCAATATGAAAACCGATGTAAAATAAGTTTTATATCAGCAATTCCTTCCAATTTCGGATACATTTTTGGATTTTTTGCTGGCTGGGATATATCAGAAAAACTACAAAAACACGGAGCGAAAAATAAAGCTTGAAGCTTTAACGAATTATTGCTGTGATGTATTGCAAGCCTTACTTTCTGTGAAGTCCAATGCTAAGGGTCTTGACGGTATATGCCCCAAATTTTTAAAGATTATCCTCCCTAAAATACTTACTTACATAACCTATTTGATCAACTCAGCTTTAACGATGTGGGTGTTTTTCGAGATGCCGGAACACTGCCAAAGTCATTCCCATCGATTAACGAGTACAGGCCAATAGCCATAATGCCGTTTCAATCCAAGGTAGTTGAACGAATCCTGAACGAGCAGATTGCTGGCTTCAGTGCTAAGAGAAGTTGTACAACATCACTATTATCTTCTTGATTACTAGAAGATGTTCGACCTTGTTTACCATACCCTACTCTGTAAAAAGATGCAATTTATTTAATTTTTCGAGGCGCACTACCGCCCTTATCAGATCTTACCTTGGTGACAGAATTCAGGCAGTAAGTATTGGGAGGAGAAGGCCGGATTTTAGAAACTTCTCAAGAGGCCTGCCACATGGTCCGTTGTTATTTATTTTATACACAACGACTCGCGTTGTCCTAAGGTATTGTAACGTTCACATTCATGCTGACGGTGTACATTTACCAAGCCCAACTAGTCAGCCAACTGTCATATTTTCATATAAGCAACTGGTATTTTTACAATGTTGATGTCCTACGAAATTTCAACTGTCAGATTTCGACCAGAACATACCAATAGCGCGATTCTGTAACTTTTTTAACGCCAAGTGTTAGCGTTAACTTCGCTTAACACCATTTTTAACACTTTTTGCGATTCTGTAACTTTTTAACGCCAAGTGTTAGCGTTAACTTCCCTTAACACCGAAAAGTGTTAGCTGACACCTTAGTTAACGCCAAAAAATTTTGTGGTGTTAAAAGTTATATAGTTCTCCGAACATGAAACCGAACTCGCGGCGCGCACGTTGTAGTCCGAACGCTTATCACCTGCGCTACTGCGACATGAACGTCGGCGCTGTCAAATGCTGTACTTAAGATGAGTGCAGTTTTCCTCTCAATTTTAACAGATATACATACATAAAACAGCTAACACACAGCTAAGGAAGTAAACTTACCGCCTTCAAAAATGTTCAAGTTTTAGTTTTTTATTACCGTTATTCTTGTATGCTTTTTCATGGCCACTGTTTTTCAAATTGTCAGAAAATAATTCAAATTTTAACAAAAAGATTACTTTGCTTTTTTTCCTATAAAAATACGTTTACTTAATTTTTTATTACAACACTTTTCACACCTGTAAATATATATGAATAAAGGGAAATTATTGTAAAGTGAATTATCTGAGAATGAAAAAAGTTTGGATTTAATTTAGCATCTTCCTCACATTAATATAAATATTTTGCTTATCAGTATACTAACTTAGTATTTGTAGTTTGCCGTCATACCTTATAAATTGACGTGACCCTTTTAGTACCAACTACATTAGTCGTAAAAGTTAACTGTTTGAATAGACAAAACTTTATTTGCGTTTTCCCAAAAAATTAGAATTTTGAGTTAACCCTGTTTACAGTGGAACGAGCGATATATGATCATTTCGACAATAAAACCGATAAAATGCAAGTATTTTTACTTAAACAAACCAAAAACCTTACTTTTCCATGAAAAATTTGAAAAATTTTATGACAGCGCCACCTACAGTGCAATTTAGGTAAAAACTAATGTTAAAAATGAGTTCCTCGACCTAAAAATAGTTATATACAAAAAAACCACCTAAAATTGCTTTATTTGATCAAGTTTTAGTCAATTTTTCCCATACACAGGGTTGCCAACTTCAAATACGAATAAAAAAAAAACCAGACCTATAGGCCAAAAACCCAGTATGAGGTTGTGATATGGGAGTGATAAAGTTTCATTTCCAATTGGTTTCATCAATTACGTAGAATCTTGTTGCACAGTGTTATTTAAATATTATATTTTATAATAAGTTCTTACTTGATGCAAGAGGAGATAAAGGGCACCCGTTTTAAAAAACTTTTTCAAATAATTTTTCATGTTGCCTGTAGCGGGGTTCGAACCTAGGTCCTTCTGTGTGGTAGGCCAGCTGCACTACCGTCACACCACGATGCCCATATAACAAAAACAATATAAATGAAGCATATAAAATTTCAAACATTATTTTTGAAAACTGAGAAATGTCTCACCTCGCTGAGAGTTCACCTCAAACTATTTCTCCAAGGCTACCACACCATTGGAAAAACATATGTAAACGTTTGTGAATTTTTTTTGTTACAAACTCGTTTGGAAAACATTTACTTTTTACGCTTGGAAAATAATGTTTAATAAACTAGCTTACTTCTTTGTTTATTGGGTAGTTACTAGTTTTGAATGTATGAGTTCGTTTACGTTTACTCAGGCGCGTCTCCAGGAAATATTTTCGGGGGGGTCCACATTTTTAAAAAAAAAAAACAGTTTGACTTGAAAATGGAAATGACTTAGATAAAAGTTATTTTTCTTACTACTGCAAGCGCAAACCAAAATTATCTAAACTTAAACGTTGACCTCAGATAACTTTTGATTGAGCCGAAGTTTTGCACTTCGAAATATTATGGAAAACGCCTTAAACTTTTTGTATGGGAGATGGTTATGCCTCAGGGAATTTTTATAGGTAGGTACATAATGCTTCAAAGAGGAACTCAAAAAAACCGAAATAGCGCTTAGGTGTATACAAGGCAAATTGAACAAGGTAGAATTGACAAAAGAAATATTTTGTTTTTGTAGGAACTCTCACATCAAAAAAGTATAAACCAACGTATGTACCCTTACTGGCCCACGTTCAATATTTGGGCCCCATACAATTTTCTTATTAAGAAGTTAAACCGCATCTGCAAAAGTCAAAAAATTGTTAATACAAATAGTTATTTGCAAACTATCTGATAAGCCCACTTTTGCCACCAAGAGCTACTTTGGAGTCTACATCTTTAAAGACCTTGGCCGCAAAGAACAAGCTTGCATGTGTACATCTATATATTAATAGGCTAACACTCTCCCCATAGTAATTTTCGCAACCCAAATTCATATAGTATTTATAGATAGATCCCTATAAAAGTTATATTGCCATCTTGGTAAGGACTATTTCTACTGTCTCGCGAAAAAAATTTTTGGATATTATGCTTTGTTTTTTGTTATTAAACAAAATAGAAGCCTGCAAACTTTCCAAAACTCTCCAGCTATTTTGTAATCTCCAACAGCACAAAATATATAAAAACTTTTACCAAAAGCAAAAGCTACAGTATCTGACTGTTTCATTGTACGCTAGATGGACCAGTGCGCGCCTTGCGCAAGAATTTCACCACTACCCTCAGCGAAATCTACAACCCAGTAGATAAAGTCTCTGATTGCGTTTACAGGATCAAGCACGGGTTCGGGGCAGGTTAAGTTTGGTTTTTTTTATAAATTAAATTTGCCTTGAAACATATAACATATGAAAACCTTTTATCATAATATTTTTTTTTTTTAAATTTAAGATTGGCCAGAAAAATATTACCAATTGTCTCATTTAGAGCAAAGCTGTAAGTAGACACTGGAAAGTATAAGTAGTTGCTGGCGCCATTTTAAATAACTTTCCTTGCTTTAAAAGAATTAAAAAAAAAAACAATTCAAATTTTTGTCTTCACCGAGAATCCCGAGAATCGAAGTCAGGTGTCCTGCAAGTAGTATACATTTATACCCATTTTGGTATAAAAATTGTACAATTAGTGTCTTCATAGGACATGCTCGAACATATGTGACCAATTTATTCCATTTAAAAGAGACTAAACATGATCCAACTATGGAAGGTCGTGGCATGAGACAGCTGATTAAAAAGTTTTTTTCTTTAATTTTGACATTATGCCCATTTTTCAGTGTAATTTTGACTGTACGCACACAAAGTACAACAACAAAATACATTACACAAATTACGCACGCACGGGTGTATGTCACCATGCGATCACCTGTTTATTGCATCATGAGACTAAAAAAGTAGTAGTCTACTACAATAAAATATTGGAAAAGCATATTTTCTAAGCAGAAAATGTATTTTTCATACTAAGAATGAAGTTAGTTATATAGAATAAAATATTTTGATAGCAACACCAGAAGAGGAATTTACAAAAATAGAAGAGAAAAAAAAAAAATATCAAAATCCATGCAAAGAAATGTAAAGCAGGAGTTATTATCTTTCAAATGTTGTTGAAAATAATCTGTAGCCTTACTACAAGCCGAAATCTAACCACTTCAGTTGGTGCATGTTTTCATTACGTTATGAAAAATTTCAGCAGTATATATATTAATACCCTAACTCTGTAGTACTACCACCTTAATGTGTGAAAACTTTGAGTGGCATCACCACCTCGCAAAATTTCGCACTTTTTAAAAACTACGAAAACCACACAAACCCCTCTGCTATCATTCATATGCAGTAATCCAGGAGCTGCCACTTGCTTTTATTTGTGTGCCAAAAAAATTGTGCTAAATCCTGTACAACATCATTTCAAGCCTAAGAAATCCATCTTAACTACTCATGGCTTTAGCTGCCATCAAAGTATATTAAACAAAGTAGTAGCGAACTTGACAGTTCTCTCTTTGCAATAGGAGTTTTAAGGTCAAATGAAAAAAAATTTTAACCCGTTCGATTTAAAATTTTTCATTTTTATCAGTTCGTTATTTTTATTTGAGAAATACCAAATCGTGGTAATTGTTTACGACTGCAACCGAGTGCTAAAACACATCCAAAAATTGCCGGGAGAGGTATCAATAGACGCGCCCAGTACCCATAAATAATAATCCGATTACGAGATCAATTTTTTGAGTAGTTTGCAAGATATTTGGAAACGAATGAAACAATTTGTGTACCAAGAAGACGGGATCGCGTTATTTTTTTTAAATCGTGGACAATAGGCGGCAACTAAAGATGTAATTCACACAAAAAAGCTATAGACAACGCCTCCGATCAGTTCTTCGGATTTTTGCCAATATTTTTCAAAATAACAACAGTATTTATTCTCCGGAGGCCGATTTTCATTTGAACCGAAAAGTGACTTTGGTACTCCTCCCAACATTTTTTAGAATTTGATGATAGTCGTAAACAGTGACCCAAATCGTTGCTATACTAATATATACATATCTATGCTTGTTCTTTGCGGTCAAGGTCTTTAAAGAGGTAGACTCCAAAGTAGCACTTGGTGGCAAAAGTGAGCTTATTAGATAGTTTATGAATTTCTATATTAATGATTTTTTGATATTTGCAAATGCGGTTTAACTTTTTAATACAAAAATTGTATGGGGCCCAAATATTGTACGTGGGCCAGTAAGGGTAAATTCATCGGTTTATACTTTTTTGAAGTAAGAACTCCTACAAAAAAAAATATTCCAGTTGTCAATTCTACCTTGTTTAATTTGCCTTGGCTGCCATTATGCATACTTAGCATAGACTTGACTTGACTTGAGAACTGTCACTTAGCACTTAGAAAAATATCAAGAGAGCACACTAGCCAGTTTCAAATAAGAGTAAAAGTTTCCCATATCGAATTGCTTTTTAGAAGTAATCGTGTGATTTTTTACATATAACTCAGTAAAAAGTACCGGTATAAATGCAGAATAGCTCCAACTCCCAAATTAAAAAAAAAATGGTGAGGATTGGTAGATATCATTGAGATGAGTATAAATATATAAATTTTTTTTGGTGCAAACAACAACAACAAGAGTTATTAAGGGTCAAAGTTTATTTAAAGCCTGTGGTAGTAGTGGTCCAAAAGGGGAAAGTGGGGTATCAAAAGACGCGTATTGACGAGTAGATTAAGAATCCGAAAGCGGAAATTAAAAATTTTATTTCTCTGAAGAGATATTTGCAATCAAAGTTGCTAGTTTTCATGTGGTTGTTGTAATATTATTAGGCTGTACATGAAAACGCGCGATTCTTCTTTCGAATAAGCACTTTTACGCAGAACGGGGCACATCTCACTTAGTGCCCTTTTTACACGCAACTTCAGAAAGGTGTTCTGCACAAAAATACCATGGATCCCGCCCATAGAGTCGGAACGGTGGCATGTTGCCACCGTTCAGGGCAACCACCCGGAGTTGGAATGGCGTAGCCCAGGGTTATTTTTTGAAGCGCGGCCGAAGGCCGCCTACGCGGAAAGGTGTTCTGCACATAAAAAACATGGATCGGGCCCCTAAATCATTATTTGACTCGAAGGCTGCCTATGCAGAAGGACTTTGAATGGTGTATACCAGTTTTCGCACATACGCGGTTTCGCACCGGTTTTGATTGAACTAAGGATATTATATAGTATTTAAAATGAAAGCTTAAATTATTTCCCATGTTACTAAATTATCTTTACACATAGTTAATATAGCAACTAAATTAAAAAAAAATTAAGTTTTTTAAAAATTGGAGAAATTTTTAAGAAAATTTTATTATTTTAGGAAATTCTTTGCAGTTACATATTTAAGACATATATCAAATAAAAGGTATTGTAATTACCTATCCAACGACGCCAATATTTTGGCAATCGGATTAGTACTTTAGGAGGAATTTAGATACAAAAAAGTTAGTTTTATGAACTTTGACCTTGAATAACTTTTGTTGTTGTTGTTTGCACCAAAAAAGAAATACACCGTTATGTTCGTTATAAAAATACCTATCGATCCCAATATTTTTTTTTTTTTTTAGAGAGTTGGAGCTATTCTGCATTTGTTCCAAAGTACCAAACCGCATTTTCTTGGCATTAGGTTTCGATTTTCTGAGCTTATCTACAATCAGTATATAGTCAATGCCAAAAAAAAAACTATAAAGCATTTTGGGAGGAAATAATTTTTCGAATTTCGACCACGGGCGATACTAGTATATATTAATATAGCAACGATTTGGGTCACTGTTTACGACTATCATCAATTTATAAAAAATGAAAATCGGTCTCCGGGAATAAATATTGTTATCATTTTGAAAAATATTTGCAAAAATCCGAAGAACTAATCGGAACCGTTGTCTATAGTTTTTTTGTGGCTTACATCTTGAGTTGCCGACCATCGTCCACGATTTAAAAAAATAACGCGATCCCGTCTTCTTGGTACACAAATTGTTTCATTAGTTTGCAAATATCTTGAAAACTACTCAAAAAAATTGATCTCGGAATCGAATTATTATTTATGGGTACTGGGCGCATCTCTTGATACTTCTCCCGGCAACTTTTGGACGTGTTTCAGCACTCGGTTGCAGTCGTAAACAGATACCTCGATTTGTTATTTCTTCAATAAAAATAAAAAACTAATAAAAATTAGAAATTTTAAAATCGAACGGGTTAACATTTTTTTTCATTTGACGTTAAAACTCCTACAGAAAAGAGAGAACTGTCAAGTTCGCTACTACTTTGTTTAATATTGAAAATTTTTCAACAACAAGGATTGTATGAGTATACGAAGGGACAATTTTCCCACATGTAATAAAATGTATTTTACTTAGTTTAATTTGCATTAAATTGCTTTTTTTCTGTATAATAGAGTCACAATATGTGATAGATAGATATCTAGTAGATATTATCAACTTATGTAAGTTCCTACCCACATTGTTTTGTTTTGGAGTTTGGTCGTTTTTTGGGAACACTGTTGATCTCGAAAATAACCATTATGTGGTAACCATGAACTTGAGCTAACGTATTTCAAAATGCTGCCTGCAGGCTGTGCTGCCAGTTTGAGAGATTTATCCCTTTTTTCGAGATTTTCGATTGATTATTTACCAGTTGATTTGGCCAAACCTTGTTCTAACTTACTTTTTATTTAGATATTATAAGATTTATTAAATATGTTCTCAAAGCTGTTCACGCCATTTAAGAAATTGCAGCTTTTTCTGTCTAAAACCGGTTAAAATTTCCAAATCTGTAGATAATTACAAAAGCTACAGGCATTTAGGGCCTCATTATGTATGGCGAACGATAGCTCAGACAAACGATTCGTCTGCTCACAATATCGCCTAGCCATCGCTTTATCCGTCATTTTCGTTCGCTCCCTAGATTTTCTGTTGAATAACATCTAAGGTTCGTTATAAAATAGTGCATAGGGATGCGCCAAAGTTGACCAACCTCGAAAAAAGACGAAAAAATGCGTTTGTCCACTAATTTAAATGACAAAATAAAAATTAATTTGAAGTATTAAACCAGACATGTACCGGGTTTTTGCTTAACCCCTACCCTCTTGTACCCTGTACCCATTCGACAAACTTAATATCATTTCATGAGCTGAAAATTACTTTTTTTTTAATTTGCAGACAGACAAAAAAAATTGTACCAACTTACACATTTCGGGGGGGATCCGGACCCCCTAAATACGCGCCTGTACAATACTATCATGTCAGGTGTAACGTCGTGACTGGTGACTATTGTTTCCTTCATACGAACACCTATCACAGCGGACTGTAATTCGAGACGGGGAATTGACAGCTACACCTTGTCCGCCCATCGATGAACACGATATCTATTTTATTCTCATAGCTTATGCGCTAGTAAGCGACGGCTGAATATGCCAACTCACTTGCGTCAACTAAGATGTCTAACTGAATGCTGGTTTTGTCGTTGAAAAGTTCCGGATAACATCATGGTACTTTCAAGTCGTCCACGGCTTGTAAATCTTTGTACCAATCAAACCACTTCTCGTATATGTCATCAGGAATGGGACTATGCCAATAAACATTTCGTAGCCATAGCCTTAGCAGTTATATTTTTGCGCATACTGTACCGCTGCACAACAAGCAGAAGGGGTCAAATAGGGCATTGGCAGGCTAAGCATTTCCCCCTTTGTTGGTTTTCGAGTGACATCTAACACTGCCTTTGGTACCGTAACGAACGACAGCTTAAAACAGAAAAATTCTTTGTGTGAACACCAGTGCATACCCAAAACCTTTTCAGTTGTAACTTCACCCTTACAAGTATTGACGTCGTTTCGAGGAAGTGGTACTTCACTACCCTCTACAGCTTGCATGAGCTGGTCATGGTTCGAGATTATGTTTCTCAGTTCAAATCCTCCGTGGGCATGTATTTCTATCACCTTTTTTGTGACTTCGGTGGCCTCCTCAATTTTATTGAAACTATCCATATAAGTAGTCATCGACGTAATGGCGGCAAATGATAGTTTCTACTGCCCTCGGAAAAGCGTTGCGGTAGGTTTCTGCGTATAAATTATTTATGTATTGGGCCCAACAGGGTGAACTAATTGACCCAAATATCATAACTCTCATTGCATATACATCTGAAGGCTGATGAGAGTTTCCTCCTCTCCATAGAAAACGCTGTGTTTTGATCTTCGTCTCGGATCAATACCATGTGAATCATTTCACGAATATCTCCACACACCGCTATCTTTCCTAATCAAAAATTAAATAAAATTGTCAACAATGATTTCGGTTGGTACTCCTCCGGACCTTTCAACAGAGCACTATTTAGCGAAATATTTTTAACTCTTGCGGCAGCATCAAACACTTTTATTTTCTTTGATTGCATGCAACAAAGTGCTGCAAGAACCATGTACTCTCATTTACATTGTTAACATCACTCGCTGATAACTTTTTGTAAATGTTGTAGTATCCCTTAGCACTTTCTCTGCTCGGATGTCTACATCCGATCGGAATATAGGCATCGGTTTTACCTCAAAATTATCGGCGGAGAAATAGGTACTGTGCAATTTGCTGATTTAGTTCATGCTATTAATTAATTTTTGAATTTTTCTTGCTCGGAACGTATAAAATGGGGCAAGATATATTTAAAATAAAATATATGAAATAATAACTAGTTCATAATATAAAGTTAAACTTTCAAGATATCTTTAAATAAGGTAAAATCCTTAATGATGTACATTTCGTAATGAAATAGAAGATGGAAATTGAAATAATATGATTTCAATTAAAAATAACTATAAATTAAAATAAATATTTGAAAGTAATACAAAAGAAAAAAACCTTTTGTTTGTATCTTGTAAGCGTTTTTTAGTACCTGTAAACCACTCAAATGCGTAAATAAAATATCATCTTCTACACATATTTTCTACAGCTATTTGCTTAGATTTTACCATTTCATACTTTACGTATTCTTTCTCAATCGTGCGATATTTTAAGTTCATCGAAATATTACCTTATGATTATTTTATTTATTTATTTTTATTTATTATTTTGGTACGTTTTTTGCTTTCTGGCTCCTCATTGTTTATGTATCTAATCATTAGATTCTAATGTCAGATGGTCCTCGATGGTGTAGTGTTGCTAACTAGCGCCCAGATAAACTAGTAGGCAACACTGCATAATCGAGGACCGAAATGAGAGAGCGGGAGAGCGTTTCGTATCAAGTCATCTTTGGCAACGACTGTTCGGAGAAATACAATTTCTTTGTTGTGTATGTATACACTACTCATTTGATGCATGGTGGAATCTTAAAAAACGCCGGCTATTTCGAATGAGTCTCGCTTTGATAGCCCACTTGTGGTTTGATTACCAATCCACTTTAAGCGAAGTATATCAGTTTTACCCTTCACGCCTATGGCATGTGCAACGCTTTCTTCTATCAATGAAATCTTCGCTCCTTCGTCGATGAATGCCATTAAAGTGACTTCGCCTTTTGGTCCCTTTAATTTTACGGGCAGATATTTCAGGAGTGTTTGCCGATGGATCGTACCAGCCGCTTTACTGAAGGAACGCTGCGATGTTTTGATTTCACTGGCTACTGGTTTGTTATCTTCGTCACAATTATTATTCCCGTCTGAATTTTTAGAAATATCTTATACAATAAACGATTGTGAAATCTCTCAGAGTATTGTATTCCGCAATGTCGTCGTTTCGTGCAGCTAGACAAGTTATGGCCTGGCTGCAAACAGGAAAAACACAAATTGTTTTTCTTTACAATGTTCCACCGGTAAGAATATCTCCGTCCTTAAACTTTTGGCATTAATGTATGTCTCCGCACATTGTACATTTCTTGTCATCTTGATCTATGGACATTACTGGCTTTGATGTGAATCTATTTTTGTAAACGATGATTGTTCATTTTCATAGCGTGGTTTTATGGACATGACAGCGGTGCCCATTGACACATACAACGTAACTTTTTGAGGCCAATTTGTAAACTTTTGGCATTGATGTATGTCTCCGCACATTGTACATTTCTTGTCATCTTTATCTGTGGACATTACTGACAGATATTTCAGCCGCTTTACTGAAGGAACGCTGCGATGTTTTGATTTCACTGGCTACTGGTTTGTTATCTTCGTCACAATTATTATTCCCGTCTGAATTTTTAGAAATATCTTATACAATAAACGATTGTGAAATCTCTCAGAGTATTGTATTCCGCAATGTCGTCTTTTCGTGCAGCTAGACAAGTTATGGCCAGGCCTCAAGCAGGAAAAACACAAATTGATTTTCTTTACAATATTCCACCGGTAAGAATATCTCCGTCCTTAAACATTTGGCATTAATGTATGTCTCCCCACATTGTACATTTCTTGTCATCTTGATCTATGGACATTACTGGCTTTGATGTGAATCTATTTTTGGTAAACGACGATTGCTCATTTTCATAGCGTGGTTTTACGAGCATGACATCGGTGGCCATTGACACATACAACGTAACTTTTTGAAGCCAATTTGTAAAATCTTATAGTTGCAAGATTAATAAGTGACGAGTCCATTCTTCCCTTTTGGAAAATGGTAGCTTGCTTAGCAGTTCGTCTAATAAAATTGGATTATTCGAATGAGGGGAGGCGCCGGAACTTTCAAGGGAAGCTGCTAAATTCGCAACCATAGTACTGAAGTTCAGAATCTCTGATATTTTTAAACTACTGGTGGTAGGAAATGCACGTGCCTTTGCAATCTGTCTACGAACGAGTAACTTTTGGCGGCCGTAATGATGCTGTAAAGTACTCATAACCATATTTACATTTGGAGGATTTATTAAGAGTGATTCCACTTTCCGGCGCGCGGAGTACATTGGCCACTCCTCCGGTGAGCCATGAAAATTAGGTAAGTCAAGTACTTTGCGTAGAAGTAGATGGCATCCGAGGCCCAACGGCGTTTATAACCGGAGTGATGGTTGAAATATGGCTTGAAACGTAAGGCATTCCGGCGCCGTACACTGATGTAGTAGCAGTTGATGGAGCGTGCCAGTTATTTGCTACGAAACGCGAGGTAGGGTTTACGAAATTAGTGTTATGAGGCATTGTGTCAGGCACACTACCGGCAGAGGCAGATTGGTTTCATCGCCACTGTTTTCGTTGTTGTTGTTGTTGTTAGCAGTGCTTCGCCCTGCCCAAAGGGACAGAACACTCATAGTTGTCATAGGGCTCTTCTAACGGAAGTCCAAGGAAACGCGTGGTTTCAACAGGGTTGGACCAAAGTGATAGGGGAGTTAGAAGAGTATGTTCCGAAGAACACGAAAAGAGATGTTGCGTGTCATGGGGGGCCATACCGCATGGAGGGCACGTGTTCGGTATGGTGGGGTTCAGTCTGGACAAATAGGAGTTCAGCCTATTGCAATATCCAGACCGAAGTTGAGCCAGCATGACTCTAGTCTCCCTCGGAAGGACACGTTCTTCCTCAGCAAGAACGGGTGGTTGGGCACCAATAACGGGGTTCACAGGCCGGGATCTGAGGGATCTGTCCACCGACTCAGTGTGGAGGTCCTTTAGGGCCCGCCTATGGTCCCGCAGATCAAACGGCAACTAGATGTGATGCCGGATCTCATCATAATGCTTTCGGAGATGTTTCCTTATAACTCTAGGGGGCGGAGTTTCATCCAATAGCTGTCGATTTGGATGACTGGGTCGGAGACAGTTCAGAAGGAACTGCCTACTTAAAAGTTCCGCATGCTCGCGAACGTTGAGCATTTGAGCCTCCTGGTGAAGATGAGACTCAGGAGACATAAGCAAACAGCCCGTCGCAATTCTGATGGCGGTGTTTTGGCAGACCTGCAATTTCCTCCAGTTGGTGTCGTGAAGGTTAGGCGACCATATGGGCGCAGCATAATCAATAACCGGTCGGCCAATAGCCTTATAGGTGACCAGCAACGTTTCTTTGTCTTTGCCACAAGTACTGCCGGCCAGTGACTTGAGGATCTTGTTGCGGCTTTGTACCTTTGAAGCTATTGGGGTGGCATGATTAGCGAAGGTGAGGCTATTGTCGAATGTAACCCCTAGAATTTTGGGGTGGTTGACACTAGGTAGTGGAACACCATCTACGTGGACATTCAACTCCTGCCCCATCTGCGCATTCCACTTGGTAAATAACGTCGCCGTAGATTTAGTCGGGGACAGAGTCAGGTTCCGCTCTGTGAAGAAGCGGGAAAGATCGCGCAGGTAGTCGTTTAGTCTAGTACAGAGTTTGTAGCGGCAGCCTGTGGGTTAATGCAACATTGTAAAAGTCCGAACACTGCTGTATCTGTGTGTTAACAGCAACAGAGTTTCCTTGTATGTATTAGTAATGTTACGAAAGTTAAATACACGTATTTAGGTGTCTGAATGTGTATCTGTTAGTATGGGTGAAATTTATGTCGTGAAAGTGGATATCTGTCGTGTCCCGCCAAATCTGTTTGATGTATGGGTGTCCTTCGTGATTGAGTGAAAGCGAACTTTTTGTCTAAGAGGTACGATCGCCAAGCTAAGCGAGGCAATGAAGCAAATCAAAAGTTGAGCCAAGTGAGTGCGGACACCTTTACCCGGTTGTGAGAAAGTTTCTTAAACAGTTTTTTTATATATACGGTCCGTGAGGATTACTGTATCCAGATCGGCTGCTTTTTAGGTGAGTGTTCTAGGCCCCATAATTTAACGTAGGGTGCATGGTGAATGTGTTCCCAAAATTTAAGTGAGGAAATGTTATAAATCTAACAGTGGTTATGTGCAAAATCAAATTGAAATCGCCGATTCGAAATTCTATCTAAAAACCTAAGTGTTCTAACACTTGACTTTTAAATAGAAGAGATTAAATTGCGATTGACCAAATTGGTTAAAGTCCATTCACCTGCACCCAAGTTTCTGTCGCCCTAATGTTATCGCGAGGTTCTAAGGGAAGTTTTCCTTGCTATCCTTTTAGAAAAAATTTTTGCCGGTATACACCACCGCCAACACATCATATACAACAGTTTTATTGGATCCCACTATAGATAAGAATTTGGAAGGTAAAGGGGGAGCATAAGTGTTGCACCGGGCTCCACGCTAAAGCAACCAAGTGCCTCCGAGCGCTCATGCCACAGCAACCACCACCACATCAACATACATTGTTGAAGAAAGACCATCTTTGAGAAGAAATCGAGGAGAGGAAAGGAGGGGAACCGCCGCTGCTGCGTCAAATCTTGTTTTTTTTACATATCTTGTATTAAAATAATTTTTATTTCGGTTTCAATAGTCATTCATTCATTCAGTTCATTGTTTTATTTCCTAAAAATTTACTTTGCTTAAGTTAAATTTCAATAGTAGTTCCAGCTGTTTCATCATATAATTTTTTTTTGCCACCTTAATATTATACTGTTTTATACGATTTTATTAAATTTAGAGTAATTTAGCTAAATTTTTTTTGCAGTAATCAACATTATATTTCGTTTGTTAGAATTTTCCCAAAATTCTTAGTTTATCTAGATACGATAACTTTTTTTATTTTTTTGTCTGGATTCTGACCTACCCTAATAGTATTCCTAATTCTAATCGTATTTCTGCTAAGTTAACTTTCTCTCTTTCTTTTGCTTAAGTTCAAAAGCCTCATTTTTATGATTTTTGTAAACCTGATTTGAGCATTTTGTTTTTTTTTTTTTACGTTTCCCCTTTCATGAAGTTCCTCCAATAATTTTTTTGTTATTTTTCTTAGTTTCTCGGTTGGCTAATTTTTCTTTATAGATTTTTCTGTATCCCTTATTTTCTTATAACTGGTTTGATTTTACGACGTATATTTTTAATTTTGCTTTGTTTTTTTTTTATTTTTTTTACTTATCGAAGCTTTTGCATCCCAATTTTCCTCACTTCCCTTTCTCAACCCCGATATCCCCTAAAACCCCTTACCCCCTTTCTCACCACCTTTTGTTTTTCTGCTTTTATTTCCTGTTGGTTCTTTGTTCTTGAACACATTCCTGCTTCACACCCCTTCCCATAACCTTTTTTTTTGCTTTCGTGCAAAAGTTTCCACTTAAGTTTGTTTTAGATAGTTTTTTTATTTACCATTCCATTTTTTTGTTTTCACTTTCATTATTCAGTTGCAGTTTTAGTTTGAATTCATTTCCTGAATCAAATTCCAATTTTTGTTTGCCTGCAAAGCATTTTTTTAGTTTTTTTATTAAATTTAATCATTAGCGCAATTTTGGCATTGATTCGGACGGCCGCCACACGTCCGAATAACTTGTAACAACAAAAGTGTCACCTCCCATACCTGCTAGTGGGCATTGGAAAAAAAAACTTCCAGTAGAGGCAAACTTATGTATGTATGTGTGTGTTAGGTTTATTTTTTTTTTTGCAGCAATCCTCTCTCCGCGACGCATGCGCCTCTGTCAACGGGATGATCGGCAAGTGCTAGCGAGTAAGACATTTAGAAATATTGCCCACATACCTATGTATAAATCTTTACCATATTGGAAGCTAGGGGAGTAGGACAAGCTACCGGCGCACAGTGGTCGTCCGATAAGCCTTAGTTTTAGTTTTTGTTGATTATTCCTGGTTTGAATTCTCCTTATGTTAAAGTTAATTTTGAATTTCATTTCGCTTCATTGAGCTACAATTTTTTTCTTATTGTTTGATTTTTTTTCTTATTTGAATTTTCCTTTATTGTCGTAAGATATTTCCTTTTTTTTCTTATTTTTCCTTTGATTGAACTAAACGCGTTTCGTTAGCTTTTAACTTCATTTTCCCTTTTTTTTTTTTCTTTCTTTAATTCTATCATATTAATCTTAAGCGCCTTTATTTGAATTGTATCGATAGTTGTAAGTTTTCATTGATATTTTATTATTACGCATTTTTTTTAGTAGTTGTAAGTTAATTCATAATTGTTGTTAATTTTTTTTTCTGAATTTTGGATTGAGGTTAGAGGTATTTTTTTTTTTTACTTTTGTTTTTAAAATAGTTTAATTAAGCTTACCATTTTTTTTTTTTTCTTTCTTATCTGTATTAATAAATTAAGCTTGGTTGTTAAATTTGAGAAGAATTTTGATTTGTTTGTTGATTATTTATTTTATATGGGCTGAAAGATAAATCCCATGTCTGGCTAAAGGAGCAGCTGATTGGTGTGGGTGTTGCACTTGTGCATTAGAGGGGACGTGAATGTGAGGTGACTGGGACAGACAGGACTGTTAGGAACATGGGACGATAACTGACGGACTGACATGTGTTAGGCTAAAGGGGACTCCACTCGGTGAGCGGAGTCAAAGTGGAGTCCAAGGTCGTCCACACTCGGTGAACGAGAGGGGCGGGATGACTCCACCTGACATGGACAGGCCTTTCTCTTTTTCTGTTCTCTCTTTCCCTCCGATGTAGATTTCACCAGGCATGAACCTCCTTTTTGTTTATGTAGCTGAAGGTAAGGCAGGTGAGCAAAAAACCTACCCCATCCGACGAGCTAGCGGGATTGCCACCATGCCACTTGCCACCTTTGCCTTGCCCCAACAGCCAGCTACATTACAATGGCGCCCAACGGATAGCCCAATTTTCGATTTTTTTTATATTAAATTTTTAATTTTAAATATGTTTGGAATTGTTATCTCGATTTCCGTTTCATTTCTATTTTGTTTTAGTCTTCATTCATTGAATAATTTTTTTCTTTTGCTATAATAAATTTTCTTTCTTTCTACTTTCCTGTTTTTAAAAGACCTCTTTGCTTTTACATAACTTTGTATTTTCGTTTTTCAATAACGTTCCTTTTTATAATTTCGGTTTACATTTTCCTTTTTTTTTTTTTTCCTTTATTTCTATTTTCGATTTCCTTCTCTGACTGGACTGATGACAGTTGTAGGGGCAACATCGCTTGGATCAGTCCGACGCGATATATGCCGCTACAATAAAAATAAGGGGGGATACTCGTCTTGCCGTAGAAGTTCCCTATGAGAGCTACAACGCTTGCATAAGTGGTATTCTGCGGTAAGACTAGTATATTGACAAGTAGATGTTGTAGCGTGTAGGTGACTGTTTAAGCTACCGTGCACGTAGTCCAGCACCGCGTGCACGTGAGGTTTACAGCCAGCCTACACGGAGGAGTTGTTGGCAGTGTGACAACCAAGCTTGAGGCCAGAGCTTATAGGCTTGTTGTGCCACACTGCATAAACGGACGAATTTGGGAGACATTAGCTGACTAGGACCTAGACTAGTTACATACGGACCACTCACTCACATTCACTATGACCTCGCCGAGGTGCAACACCAACACACACCAATATTACACCAAGTTAAATCTTTCACAAATAAACAAACATCCAACAACAACAAGCTAAAGCATCCAACAAACTTAATTTAAAACCAAAATAATACGCAAGACACTCTTAAATACCTTAAGTACCACGTATATTTTAACTTGAATTTTTTTTGTACACTATTACATACACGTATATATAAAAAAAAAATTTTTTTTTTTTGATATTGAATTCCCCTACCATTGAAACAGCTACGTAGTATTTTCTAGGTTTATTTTTTTTTATTTTTTTCTTTAGTTTTGAGTTTCCATAAGCATAGGAATTTTGAATTTTAAATTTTGAATCTTAATTAAAATTACTCATCATTAAAATTTTTCTTAGCATTTATTTCCTGGGTTTTTTTTGTTTTGCCCTCGAAATTCTGGTTTTTCTTCCAAACCCACTTTTTGAATAGTTGTTTTAGTTGAATTTTCGTGGTCTCCTCCTTTTAGATACATATATACATTTTTTCTCATCCATTTTATTCATTTTTTGTAATATTTTTTTTTTCTGTTTGCAACATTGTTTTTTTCCACATATTTCTTTGAATTTGTTTCTGAGCCCTACAGTTATTTTTGAAACAACCTTCGCCTTGCGGTTTTCTCTTTCTTTTGTGGCCCTAAGCCCCTCTACCCCTTCCCGATATCTGCGACGGTTGGCGACCCGGGCTTCTTATTGGCGGAAGAAAGTCTTCGTTGTATCGAGAAGGAGGACGCTCAGGACGAGATTGTTGGTGAATTGGAGCTAAGCCGGATCGTGACACGGAGCAGAGCCAGGGCGTTGCGGGACGAAGTCATCGGATCGGGCTTCACGCAGATCGATACGGGCATACCTCATCCCGATTGCCTACCAACAGACCTGGTGAGCAGGTGCGCTTCGCGGGTGTTTAGATCATCGGGGGAACATATTGTCCAAACAGTCCGTCCGGCTAGTCTTAGAATAACCGAAACCTTTTCGTTTTCCGGGGGGGAGAGTAGTTTTTCACGAAAAATAGACGAACATGTCCGATTCGGAGCAGGAGGGAGCAGTAGGTGGAGCAGTTGGCGGAGCACAGGTGCCATTCCCAAGCCCAGGGAGCCATCCAAGGACCAGGGTGCTGAGGGTGCGAAACAGCGGCAAGGCGGACCAACTCCAACGGCCATCTCCATGACTCAGCTGAACCAGATGATGGTGATGATGGCGGAACAAAATGAGTTGATGGCGCAGTACATGGACGAGGTCCGCAATATTCGCGAGAATGTTTCAAACCTCAGCAACCGAGTCGCTGGGATGGAAACCTCGGGACATGGGTTAGGGAACCGGCCTGCCCAGTCTTCGACTCCGGATAGGGGCAATACAACCGAAACAGCCAGCCAGCGTGTCGTTTCAAATGCTACGTTCCATGGGGGTTCAGGCTCATCGGGAAACACCCAGGACCCACCGAAATGGAAGAAGATGGACCTGGACAAGTGGCACGTGAAGTTTGACGGCACGAACAAAGAAATCACGGTGGAGAGCTTTCTGTTCAGGATCGAGAAGTTGCGACAGCAACACAACATATCACACTTTCAGCTCTTCACCGACTTCCATTGTCTCGTGACGGGCTCCGCCTTGAAGTGGTACTGGCAGGTCTTAGAGGACCACTCGGACGAACCCGATTTTGGGTACCCCGAGCTAAGGGCGGAGCTGCTAGCCCACTTCAAGACCGCGGAGTCCGATTACGAGATAATCCGCGAGATAATGGAGCGCAAACAACAGCCTCTGGAAGGGTTCGACGACTTTTACGGTGAGGTCCATAATTTGACTTTCCGTCTCCGGAAAAGTATCCCAGAAAAGGAGCTGGTTGGAATAATTAGGGGGAACCTGAAGCCCTACTTAGCAAATTTAACGTTTGCATCGAAAATAGACACGCTGGCTGAGCTGAAGTCCGAATGTAGGCGAGCGGAGCGTCTCATAAAGGAGAATAAGAGTAGGGCCAAAGCAGTGAGTGAGTTAGGGTACCCCGAGGCGACACCTGCGGATGAGGAAACAAACCAGACTCCCGTAGACGCGATCTCAAACAATTTCCAGCGGAAGGGGCCGTTCCAGCAGCAAAATCCCGCGACGCAGGGAACTTCGGCCCAGCCGAAGCCGTCGTTTAACCCCAATCCTACCATCAATTCGTTCTGTGCGTCACCTTATCATTTCATGTTGTGTTTTGCGTGTGGAATGCCTGTCGATTATTTTGTGAAAAATCCGTCTGAGTTAAAGAAAGAGTATCATTGTAAGTCCCCGTTCCATAATATGATCTGTTTTGCGTGTGGTAAAGATACGTCTTTTTGTGTTTTTAAGCCGGGACAGGGAAACTCCCGACTGGCGGAGATAGCCGGGAGCTCTCGCCAGGAGATAGCCCACCCGGAATCCAACCCAGGGTCCAAATTTTAAAGAATACTACCGGGACAATACATAGAGAAAGCGGTGCTAGGGATAGGGACGGTGCAGTGGAGAGGAAGAAAGTCGAGCCAAAAAGTCTACATCAGAGAAAAAGAGAATACGACGAAGCTAGACATCGAATATTTAATAAAGAAATTGTGACAAAAAAGAGAAGTTTTAATAAAATAAAGAAGATGCAGGAGAAGAGGAGAATCATGAAGAGAATCCACCATAAGATAGTCTCCACTATTGTTACCCTTAAGGGAGATAACCTGTTCTTCGCTAGGACTAAAATAGGAGGAAAGGATGTTCTAGCTTTGTTAGATTCGGGGGCTGGCGCGAATTGTCTAGGTAAGAATTATGAAAAACTGGTAGAGGGCAGAGAGGATAGCATCATTAAGGTTTCTAATCAAAATATTCGTACGGCAAACGGCGGTGAAACGCCAGTAGTAGGTGCTATCACTCTTCCTGTCTTGTGGGAAGAAGAAGTCAAAGACCTAGAGTTTTTAATCGTGCCAGGCCTCCAGCAGGAAGTGTATCTAGGGGTAGACTTTTGGCGGGCTTTCGACCTGGATGTTGTAAGTCGAGGAACGATGGTGCGTTCGGCTCACTCTGCCGTTGCAGAATTGGTACCTGCCGAAGGCGACTTGTCGTTTGATGTAGTGCAACATGTCCTCACGAAAGAGCAAAGAGGGGGTCAAGGCGCAGTACCCATCTTTTGCTGTCTTGGGGTTGGGGAAAACTAATGTGGAGGAACACGTGATTGAGGTTTCGGATGAGAATCTCCCAGTGAAACAGAGACACTATCCAATATCACCAGCGATCCAAAAACATGTTTTTGCTGAGCTAGACCGCATGTTGGGTCTAGGGGTGATTGAGGAGAGCAATAGCAGTTGGAGCTCTCCCGTGTCGCTGGTGATAAAGGGTGAAAAGAAGCGTCTCTGTCTCGATGCGAGGAAAGTGAATGAGCGAACTATTAAGGACGCTTATCCGCTTCCGAACATCGATGGGATTCTCAGCCGACTCCAAAACACGAGGTTCATTTCGGCCATCGACCTAAAAGATGCCTTCTGGCAAATACCACTCGAAAAGAAATCCCGAGAGAAAACAGCGTTTACAGTGCCAGGGCGTCCCCTTTATCATTACACAGTCATGCCGTTTCGACTGTGTAATGCAGCACAAAGAATGTGTAGATTAATGGACAGGGTATACCCGCTTCTTTACGTGATAGTGTTTTTGTTTATTTAGATGATTTGTTAGTGTGTTCCGTAGATTTCCCGTCTCATTTAGTGTTGTTGGAAAAGGTCGCTAAGTGTTTACGTGAAGCTAACCTTACGATTAATGTCGAGAAAAGCAAGTTTTGTTTCGAGGAAGTTAGGTACCTAGGTTACGTAGTGGGCGATGGGTGCATCCGAACCGATGCGAACAAGGTTGCGGCTGTGAGGGATTTCCCCGAGCCAAAAACGCCAAAACAGCTCCGACGGTTCCTAGGGATGTCAGGCTGGTACCGACGTTTTATCCAAGACTACGCAACCATTGCAGCACCGCTGCACGACTGTCTCACTAAAGAAAAAATAAAGAAATTTACTATGACAGACGAAGCAAGGAGTTCGTTTGAAAGACTAAAGGAGAGCTTGATTTCCGCTCCCGTACTGGTACACCCTGACTTTGACAGACACTTTTACATCCAGTGCGATGCTTCAACCGACGGAGTGGGCGGGGTACTCTTCCAGTTAGACGACGAGAACAACGAAAGACCAATAGCTTACATTTCCGTCAAGTTGAATAAAGCGCAGCGTAATTATAGTATCACCGAGCTGGAGTGCTACGCTGCGGTGATAAGTGTGAAACGATTTAGGCCGTACGTCGAAGGTTTACCCTTCACCATCATAACCAAGGGTGGGCATCAGCTTAGCACCTGCTAAGTGACCATATACGTATACGAAAAGCGAGCGCACAGCGACTTCTTCGTCAAAATCAACGACAACCACATTTAGTTTGATTTCAACACTCGTACGGTGAGGGTGTGTCGCACGGCGAAGCACTCAGTTTTAGTACAGAGGATGATCGAACAGTACGTACATATGAATGTTCAGTTTTTTGGGTTGGGTTGGAAGTTGAGTTGAAGACTTAGTATTTTAGTTAGATCAACAGTTCTTATGGCTACCAAAAGTTGACAAGTATCGGTAATGTCAGTGCTTTCATCCAAAGCAATGGAATAGGACTTAGCGTTTATAATTTTTTGCTTCAATTTCAAATACATAAATTTTGAAATATCTGTTATACGTCGCGTTATTGTGCGACGTGATAAGGGTATATCACCAACATGTTTGGCTAGCTCAGCCCCTTTTTCTCCAAAACCTTCTAAAATGTCTACAGACAGGTTTTTAATAAAAGCACGATCTTCGAGTGGGTTTTCTTTTTTAGCTAAAGCCAAATTAACTTTTAAAGAAGCTATCAATTTAGCATTTTTAAAATTATCTCCTACTTCATCAATATAAGAGCTTTGCATAAACTCGAGCTTATATTCGAAAAACTTTATCGTTTTTTCATCAACGCTTAGGGTATTTACTTCTCTGTGTTGTGAAGCGAAATGCCTACTTAAGCCTTGCTTGCTGACGTAATTCAATACTTTTCCGCAAATCAAGCATTGCGGCTTACTTATAGCGTTTAAAACAAAAAAAACTCCATTTCCCATTCGACCTTAAACATTTTCGTAAACATGTACGTATTTTACGATCGCCCACTGTCTGACGTTGTTGTTGTTAGTCTGATAGCAACTGCGCGTGGTACGTGTTACCTTCGCAAGCGCTAAAATCAAACTGAATTAATAATTCAATTTGCTTTCGTGGTCGATGCGTGATCGTGCTTACCAACACACTCGCATTTCTGCAAACGTGTCTATGTGGTCGTGCCCACCCCTGATCATAACTGACCACGCGAGTCTCAAATGGTTGATGAACCAAAAAGACCTCTCTGGAAGACTCGCGCGGTGGAGTTTGAAACTTCAGGCGTACGACTTTCAAATCGAGCACAGAAAAGGAGCACTCAATGTGGTACCCGATACGCTGTCGCTAGCGCACATGGAGGAAATGCAGCTATCAGACAGACTAATGGACATTGACTTAGACTCGGACTACTTTAAAACTGAAGAGTATGACGAACTTCGGAAAACAGTGACCGACAACCAAGATAAATTTCCAGAACTGTGCGTGTCGGACGGTTACGTTTATAAACGGACTCAGTTTGACCGGGGGTCGAGCTTCAGCAGGACCAAGCCTGGAAACTCTGGGTGCCGTCCGAGTTGCGCGCGGGGTTGGTGGAATCCTCCCACAGCTCACCTTCGGCCGGACACGGGGGCATCCATAAAACCTTAGCCCGAATACGCGAAAAATACCATTGGCCTGGTATGGTGACCGACGTACAAAGCTTCCTGAAAGAATGCAAAGTCTGCAAGGGAAACAAAACCCAAAATGTATTTAATAAACCGCCCATGGGAAAGCAACACGTAACCGAAAGACCTTTCCAACGTCTGTTTATCGACTTTATGGGTCCATACCCACGTACTAGTGATGGTAATGTTTATGTGTTTGTGTGTCTTGACCATTTTTCCAAGTTTGTGTTTTTAAAACCTATGCGTAAAGCCACGTCGGTAGATGTTTGTAAATATTTAGAAAAAGAGGTTTTTCACATCTTTGGGGTTCCTGAATACGTTCATTCGGACAATGGTAAACAATTTGTTTCCGACATGTTTAGTAAATTTTTAGATAGGTATGGAGTTAACCATATAAGAACCGCTTTTTACTCCCCTCAGGGAAATGCAGCGGAGAGGGTTAATCGCTCTGTTCTGCAGATAGTGAGGTCTTTCATTAAAGATAACCAAAAGAACTGGGATAAGTGTATAAGCGATGCAGCTTTTGCCCTGCGCAGTGCTATACACTCATCAATAAACTGCTCCCCATACTATGCCACGTTTGGCATGCCCATGATGCAACATGGGGCATCATATGCAATATGCCGCAAGTTGGGGGCAGTTAAAGATGCAGATGTAGAAATAGATGCTAGAGCCGATAAGCTACAGAGCATTAGGGATTCTATAATGAAGGAGCTTAAGTTAGCACATGAGCGGAGCAAAAAGGTTTATAATACGCGCAGCAGAGATGTGAAATTCCAAACTGGACAATTGGTATACCGCCGAAATTTCAAGCAGAGTTCGAAGATTGAAAACTACAACGCTAAACTTGCCCCAAGGCATGTTAAATGTGTAGTTTTAAAAGCGATTGGAAATTCTATGTACGAACTCGGCGATACCAGTGGAAAGAAAATTGGCGTATACCACGCTAAAGATATTTTTGTTGCATAAATCTGGGTTGCATGTTGTTTGGTTGTATGTTGCATGTTTGTTAGTAAAGTCCTGAGTTGACGGAACATAACAGTGTTGACAGTTATTTATATATCGGTAATTATATTCGTATTTATTCATTATTTAGTTTTAGTATTTATTTATTTATTTTTTGTAATTATTTTGTAATTATTTATTTATTTATTTGCCCATGTATTGACTAATCTACCTTTTTTTTACTAACCTGCTAAACTGTGATATAGATAAAGATACTCACCTGTGATTTAGGATTAGATACTTACCTGTGATATAGCTTTAAGTTAACTTGCATGCCATTCTGGTCTTCTAGATATAAGGTAAATTTTGATGCAAATTACTAGTAGAAATAATTCTGAGTGCTACCCCTAAATTAAAAACGCGTTACCTTAACTAAATGAATATGTAAGGGGATAGCCCGGCTTTAGGTCGTGGGTCGAAGCCACACGTTGGGCACACCAAAACCAAAATAAGACAGGCTGCGCTTTGAACCTTTTACGGACACGCTCCATGTTGCATGCAACATCGGCGGCATCCGAGCCTGTAGCGGCAGCCTGTGGGTTAATGCAACATTGTAAAAGTCCGAACACTGCTGTATCTGTGTTTTAACAGCAACGGAGTTTCCTTGTATGTATTAGTAATGTTTCGAAAGTTAAATACACGTATTTAGGTGTCTGAATGTGTATCTGTTAGTATGGGTGAAATTTATGTCGTGAAAGTGGATATCTGTCGTGTCCCGCCAAATCTGTTTGATGTATGGGTGTCCTTCGTGATTGAGTGAAAGCGAACTTTTTGTCTAAGAGGTAGGATCGCCAAGCTAAGCGAGGCAATGAAGCAAATCAAAAGTTGAGCCAAGTGAGTGCGGACACCTTTACCCGGTTGTGAGAAAGTTTCTTAAACAGTTTTTTTATATAGCGGATAATTTTTTTGTGGATTGCAATAACGGTCCGTGAGGATTACTGTATCCAGATCGGCTGCTTTTTAGGTGAGTGTTCTAGGCCCCATAATTTAACGTAGGGTGCATGGTGAATGTGTTCCCAAAATTTAAGTGAGGAAATGTTATAAATCTAACAGTGGTTATGTGCAAAATCAAATTGAAATCGCCGTTCTAACACTTGACTTTTAAATAGAAGAGATTAAATTGCGATTGACCAAATTCGTTAAAGTCCATTCACCTGCACCCAAGTTTCTGTCGCCCTAATGTTATCGCGAGGTTCTAAGGGAAGTTTTCCTTGCTATCCTTTTAGAAAAAATTTTTGCCGGTCTACACCACCGCCAACACATCATATACAACAGTTTTATTGGATCCCACAATAGACAGGAATTTGGAAGGTAGAGGGGGAGCATAAGTGTTGCACCGGGCTCCACGCTAAAGCAACCAAGTGCCTCCGAGCGCTCATGCCACAGCAACCACCACCACATCAACATACATTGTTGAAGAAAGACCATTTTTGAGAAGAAATCGAGGAGAGGAAAGGAGGGGAACCGCCGCTGCTGCGTCAAATCTTGTTTTTTTTACATATCTTGTATTAAAATAATTTTTATTTCGGTTTCAATAGTCATTCATTCATTCAGTTCATTGTTTTATTTCCTAAAAATTTACTTTGCTTAAGTTAAATTTCAATAGTAGTTCCAGCTGTTTCATCATATAATTTTTTTTTGCCACCTTAATATTATACTGTTTTATACGATTTTATTAAATTTAGAGTAATTTAGCTAAATTTTTTTTGCAGTAATCAACATTATATTTCGTTTGTTAGAATTTTCCCAAAATTCTTAGTTTATCTAGATACGATAACTTTTTTTATTTTTTTGTCTGGATTCTGACCTACCCTAATAGTATTCCTAATTCTAATCGTATTTCTGCTAAGTTAACTTTCTCTCTTTATTTTGCTTAAGTTCAAAAGCCTCATTTTTATGATTTTTGTAAACCTGATTTTGTTTTTTTTTTTTACGTTTCCCCTTTCATGAAGTTCCTCCAATAATTTTTTTGTTATTTTTCTTAGTTTCTCGGTTGGCTAATTTTTCTTTATAGATTTTTCTGTATCCCTTATTTTCTTATAACTGGTTTGATTTTACGACGTATATTTTTAATTTTGCTTTGTTTTTTTTTTATTTTTTTTACTTATCGAAGCTTTTGCATCCCAATTTTCCTCACTCCCCTTTCTCAACCCCGATATCCCCTAAAACCCCTTACCCCCTTTCTCACCACCTTTTGTTTTTCTGCTTTTATTTCCTGTTGGTTCTTTGTTCTTGAACACATTCCTGCTTCACACCCCTTCCCATAACCTTTTTTTTTGCTTTCGTGCAAAAGTTTCCACTTAAGTTTGTTTTAGATAGTTTTTTTATTTACCATTCCATTTTTTTGTTTTCACTTTCATTATTCAGTTGCAGTTTTAGTTTGAATTCATTTCCTGAATCAAATTCCAATTTTTGTTTGCCTGCAAAGCATTTTTTTAGTTTTTTTATTAAATTTAATCATTAGCGCAATTTTGGCATTGATTCGGACGGCCGCCACACGTCCGAATAACTTGTAACAACAAAAGTGTCACCTCCCATACCTGCTAGTGGGCATTGGAAAAAAAAACTTCCAGTAGAGGCAAACTTATGTATGTATGTGTGTGTTAGGTTTATTTTTTTTTGCAGCAATCCTCTCTCCGCGACGCAGGCGCCTCTGTCAACGGGATGATCGGTAAGTGCTAGCGAGTAAGACATTTACAAATATTGCCCACATACCTATGTATAAATCTTTACCATATTGGAAGCTAGGGGAGTAGGACAAGCTACCGGCGCACAGTGGTCGTCCGATAAGCCTTAGTTTTAGTTTTTGTTGATTATTCCTGGTTTGAATTCTCCTTATGTTAAAGTTAATTTTGAATTTCATTTCGCTTCATTGAGCTACAATTTTTTTCTTATTGTTTGATTTTTTTTTTATTTGAATTTTCCTTTATTGTCGTAAGATATTTCCTTTTTTTTCTTATTTTTCCTTTGATTGAACTAAACGCGTTTCGTTAGCTTTTAACTTCATTTTCCCTTTTTTTTTTTTCTTTCTTTAATTCTATCATATTAATCTTAAGCGCCTTTATTTGAATTGTATCGATAGTTGTAAGTTTTCATTGATATTTTATTATTACGCATTTTTTTTAGTAGTTGTAAGTTAATTCATAATTGTTGTTAATTTTTTTTTCTGAATTTTGGATTGAGGTTAGAGGTATTTTTTTTTTTTACTTTTGTTTTTAAAATAGTTTAATTAAGCTTACCATTTTTTTTTTTTTCTTTCTTATCTGTATTAATAAATTAAGCTTGGTTGTTAAATTTGAGAAGAATTTTGATTTGTTTGTTGATTATTTATTTTATATGGGCTGAAAGATAAATCCCATGTCTGGCTAAAGGAGCAGCTGATTGGTGTGGGTGTTGCACTTGTGCATTAGAGGGGACGTGAATGTGAGGTGACTGGGACAGACAGGACTGTTAGGAACATGGGACGATAACTGACGGACTGACATGTGTTAGGCTAAAGGGGACTCCACTCGGTGAGCGGAGTCAAAGTGGAGTCCAAGGTCGTCCACACTCGGTGAACGAGAGGGGCGGGATGACTCCACCTGACATGGACAGGCCTTTCTCTTTTTCTGTTCTCTCTTTCCCTCCGATGTAGATTTCACCAGGCATGAACCTCCTTTTTGTTTATGTAGCTGAAGGTAAGGCAGGTGAGCAAAAAACCTACCCCATCCGACGAGCTAGCGGGATTGCCACCATGCCACTTGCCACCTTTGCCTTGCCCCAACAGCCAGCTACATTACAATGGCGCCCAACGGATAGCCCAATTTTCGATTTTTTTTATATTAAATTTTTAATTTTAAATATGTTTGGAATTGTTATCTCGATTTCCGTTTCATTTCTATTTTGTTTTAGTCTTCATTCATTGAATAATTTTTTTCTTTTGCTATAATAAATTTTCTTTCTTTCTACTTTCCTGTTTTTAAAAGACCTCTTTGCTTTTACATAACTTTGTATTTTCGTTTTTCAATAACGTTCCTTTTTATAATTTCGGTTTACATTTTCCTTTTTTTTTTTTTTCCTTTATTTCTATTTTCGATTTCCTTCTCTGACTGGACTGATGACAGTTGTAGGGGCAACATCGCTTGGATCAGTCCGACGCGATATATGCCGCTACAATAAAAATAAGGGGGGATACTCGTCTTGCCGTAGAAGTTCCCTATGAGAGCTACAACGCTTGCATAAGTGGTATTCTGCGGTAAGACTAGTATATTGACAAGTAGATGTTGTAGCGTGTAGGTGACTGTTTAAGCTACCGTGCACGTAGTCCAGCACCGCGTGCACGTGAGGTTTACAGCCAGCCTACACACACCAATATTACACCAAGTTAAATCTTTCACAAATAAACAAACATCCAACAACAACAAGCTAAAGCATCCAACAAACTTAATTTAAAACCAAAATAATACGCAAGACACTCTTAAATACCTTAAGTACCACGTATATTTTAACTTGAATTTTTTTTGTACACTATTACATACACGTATATAGTATATAGTTTCCATAAGCATAGGAATTTTGAATTTTAAATTTTGAATCTTAATTAAAATTACTCATCATTAAAATTTTTCTTAGCATTTATTTCCTGGGTTTTTTTTGTTTTGCCCTCGAAATTCTGGTTTTTCTTCCAAACCCACTTTTTGAATAGTTGTTTTAGTTGAATTTTCGTGGTCTCCTCCTTTTAGATACATATATACATTTTTTCTCATCCATTTTATTCATTTTTTGTAATATTTTTTTTTTCTGTTTGCAACATTGTTTTTTTCCACATATTTCTTTGAATTTGTTTCTGAGCCCTACAGTTATTTTTGAAACAACCTTCGCCTTGCGGTTTTCTCTTTCTTTTGTGGCCCTAAGCCCCTCTACCCCTTCCCGATATCTGCGACGGTTGGCGACCCGGGCTTCTTATTGGCGGAAGAAAGTCTTCGTTGTATCGAGAAGGAGGACGCTCAGGACGAGATTGTTGGTGAATTGGAGCTAAGCCGGATCGTGACACGGAGCAGAGCCAGGGCGTTGCGGGACGAAGTCATCGGATCGGGCTTCACGCAGATCGATACGGGCATACCTCATCCCGATTGCCTACCAACAGACCTGGTGAGCAGGTGCGCTTCGCGGGTGTTTAGATCATCGGGGGAACATATTGTCCAAACAGTCCGTCCGGCTAGTCTTAGAATAACCGAAACCTTTTCGTTTTCCGGGGGGGAGAGTAGTTTTTCACGAAAAATAGACGAACATGTCCGATTCGGAGCAGGAGGGAGCAGTAGGTGGAGCAGTTGGCGGAGCACAGGTGCCATTCCCAAGCCCAGGGAGCCATCCAAGGACCAGGGTGCTGAGGGTGCGAAACAGCGGCAAGGCGGACCAACTCCAACGGCCATCTCCATGACTCAGCTGAACCAGATGATGGTGATGATGGCGGAACAAAATGAGTTGATGGCGCAGTACATGGACGAGGTCCGCAATATTCGCGAGAATGTTTCAAACCTCAGCAACCGAGTCGCTGGGATGGAAACCTCGGGACATGGGTTAGGGAACCGGCCTGCCCAGTCTTCGACTCCGGATAGGGGCAATACAACCGAAACAGCCAGCCAGCGTGTCGTTTCAAATGCTACGTTCCATGGGGGTTCAGGCTCATCGGGAAACACCCAGGACCCACCGAAATGGAAGAAGATGGACCTGGACAAGTGGCACGTGAAGTTTGACGGCACGAACAAAGAAATCACGGTGGAGAGCTTTCTGTTCAGGATCGAGAAGTTGCGACAGCAACACAACATATCACACTTTCAGCTCTTCACCGACTTCCATTGTCTCGTGACGGGCTCCGCCTTGAAGTGGTACTGGCAGGTCTTAGAGGACCACTCGGACGAACCCGATTTTGGGTACCCCGAGCTAAGGGCGGAGCTGCTAGCCCACTTCAAGACCGCGGAGTCCGATTACGAGATAATCCGCGAGATAATGGAGCGCAAACAACAGCCTCTGGAAGGGTTCGACGACTTTTACGGTGAGGTCCATAATTTGACTTTCCGTCTCCGGAAAAGTATCCCAGAAAAGGAGCTGGTTGGAATAATTAGGGGGAACCTGAAGCCCTACTTAGCAAATTTAACGTTTGCATCGAAAATAGACACGCTGGCTGAGCTGAAGTCCGAATGTAGGCGAGCGGAGCGTCTCATAAAGGAGAATAAGAGTAGGGCCAAAGCAGTGAGTGAGTTAGGGTACCCCGAGGCGACACCTGCGGATGAGGAAACAAACCAGACTCCCGTAGACGCGATCTCAAACAATTTCCAGCGGAAGGGGCCGTTCCAGCAGCAAAATCCCGCGACGCAGGGAACTTCGGCCCAGCCGAAGCCGTCGTTTAACCCCAATCCTACCATCAATTCGTTCTGTGCGTCACCTTATCATTTCATGTTGTGTTTTGCGTGTGGAATGCCTGTCGATTATTTTGTGAAAAATCCGTCTGAGTTAAAGAAAGAGTATCATTGTAAGTCCCCGTTCCATAATATGATCTGTTTTGCGTGTGGTAAAGATACGTCTTTTTGTGTTTTTAAGCCGGGACAGGGAAACTCCCGACTGGCGGAGATAGCCGGGAGCTCTCGCCAGGAGATAGCCCACCCGGAATCCAACCCAGGGTCCAAATTTTAAAGAATACTACCGGGACAATACATAGAGAAAGCGGTGCTAGGGATAGGGACGGTGCAGTGGAAAGGAAGAAAGTCGAGCCAAAAAGTCTACATCAGAGAAAAAGAGAATACGACGAAGCTAGACATCGAATATTTAATAAAGAAATTGTGACAAAAAAGAGAAGTTTTAATAAAATAAAGAAGATGCAGGAGAAGAGGAGAATCATGAAGAGAATCCACCATAAGATAGTCTCCACTATTGTTACCCTTAAGGGAGATAACCTGTTCTTCGCTAGGACTAAAATAGGAGGAAAGGATGTTCTAGCTTTGTTAGATTCGGGGGCTGGCGCGAATTGTCTAGGTAAGAATTATGAAAAACTGGTAGAGGGCAGAGAGGATAGCATCATTAAGGTTTCTAATCAAAATATTCGTACGGCAAACGGCGGTGAAACGCCAGTAGTAGGTGCTATCACTCTTCCTGTCTTGTGGGAAGAAGAAGTCAAAGACCTAGAGTTTTTAATCGTGCCAGGCCTCCAGCAGGAAGTGTATCTAGGGGTAGACTTTTGGCGGGCTTTCGACCTGGATGTTGTAAGTCGAGGAACGATGGTGCGTTCGGCTCACTCTGCCGTTGCAGAATTGGTACCTGCCGAAGGCGACTTGTCGTTTGATGTAGTGCAACATGTCCTCACGAAAGAGCAAAGAGGGGGTCAAGGCGCAGTACCCATCTTTTGCTGTCTTGGGGTTGGGGAAAACTAATGTGGAGGAACACGTGATTGAGGTTTCGGATGAGAATCTCCCAGTGAAACAGAGACACTATCCAATATCACCAGCGATCCAAAAACATGTTTTTGCTGAGCTAGACCGCATGTTGGGTCTAGGGGTGATTGAGGAGAGCAATAGCAGTTGGAGCTCTCCCGTGTCGCTGGTGATAAAGGGTGAAAAGAAGCGTCTCTGTCTCGATGCGAGGAAAGTGAATGAGCGAACTATTAAGGACGCTTATCCGCTTCCGAACATCGATGGGATTCTCAGCCGACTCCAAAACACGAGGTTCATTTCGGCCATCGACCTAAAAGATGCCTTCTGGCAAATACCACTCGAAAAGAAATCCCGAGAGAAAACAGCGTTTACAGTGCCAGGGCGTCCCCTTTATCATTACACAGTCATGCCGTTTCGACTGTGTAATGCAGCACAAAGAATGTGTAGATTAATGGACAGGGTATACCCGCTTCTTTACGTGATAGTGTTTTTGTTTATTTAGATGATTTGTTAGTGTGTTCCGTAGATTTCCCGTCTCATTTAGTGTTGTTGGAAAAGGTCGCTAAGTGTTTACGTGAAGCTAACCTTACGATTAATGTCGAGAAAAGCAAGTTTTGTTTCGAGGAAGTTAGGTACCTAGGTTACGTAGTGGGCGATGGGTGCATCCGAACCGATGCGAACAAGGTTGCGGCTGTGAGGGATTTCCCCGAACCAAAAACGCCAAAACAGCTCCGACGGTTCCTAGGGATGTCAGGCTGGTACCGACGTTTTATCCAAGACTACGCAACCATTGCAGCACCGCTGCACGACTGTCTCACTAAAGAAAAAATAAAGAAATTTACTATGACAGACGAAGCAAGGAGTTCGTTTGAAAGACTAAAGGAGAGCTTGATTTCCGCTCCCGTACTGGTACACCCTGACTTTGACAGACACTTTTACATCCAGTGCGATGCTTCAACCGACGGAGTGGGCGGGGTACTCTTCCAGTTAGACGACGAGAACAACGAAAGACCAATAGCTTACATTTCCGCCAAGTTGAATAAAGCGCAGCGTAATTATAGTATCACCGAGCTGGAGTGCTACGCTGCGGTGATAAGTGTGAAACGATTTAGGCCGTACGTCGAAGGTTTACCCTTCACCATCATAACCAAGGGTGGGCATCAGCTTAGCACCTGCTAAGTGACCATATACGTATACGAAAAGCGAGCGCACAGCGACTTCTTCGTCAAAATCAACGACAACCACATTTAGTTTGATTTCAACACTCGTACGGTGAGGGTGTGTCGCACGGCGAAGCACTCAGTTTTAGTACAGAGGATGATCGAACAGTACGTACATATGAATGTTCAGTTTTTTGGGTTGGGTTGGAAGTTGAGTTGAAGACTTAGTATTTTAGTTAGATCAACAGTTCTTATGGCTACCAAAAGTTGACAAGTATCGGTAATGTCAGTGCTTTCATCCAAAGCAATGGAATAGGACTTAGCGTTTATAATTTTTTGCTTCAATTTCAAATACATAAATTTTGAAATATCTGTTATACGTCGCGTTATTGTGCGACGTGATAAGGGTATATCACCAACATGTTTGGCTAGCTCAGCCCCTTTTTCTCCAAAACCTTCTAAAATGTCTACAGACAGGTTTTTAATAAAAGCACCATCTTCGAGTGGGTTTTCTTTTTTAGCTAAAGCCAAATTAACTTTTAAAGAAGCTATCAATTTAGCATTTTTAAAATTATCTCCTACTTCATCAATATAAGAGCTTTGCATAAACTCGAGCTTATATTCGAAATCTTTATCGTTTTTTCATCAACGCTTAGGGTATTTACTTCCCTGTGTTGTGAAGCGAAATGCCTACTTAAGCCTTGCTTGCTGACGTAATTCAATACTTTTCCGCAAATCAAGCATTGCGGCTTACTTATAGCGTTTAAAACAAAAAAAACTCCATTTCCCATTCGACCTTAAACATTTTCGTAAACATGTACGTATTTTACGATCGCCCACTGTCTGACGTTGTTGTTGTTAGTCTGATAGCAACTGCGCGTGGTACGTGTTACCTTCGCAAGCGCTAAAATCAAACTGAATTAATAATTCAATTTGCTTTCGTGGTCGATGCGTGATCGTGCTTACCAACACACTCGCATTTCTGCAAACGTGTCTATGTGGTCGTGCCCACCCCTGATCATAACTGACCACGCGAGTCTCAAATGGTTGATGAACCAAAAAGACCTCTCTGGAAGACTCGCGCGGTGGAGTTTGAAACTTCAGGCGTACGACTTTCAAATCGAGCACAGAAAAGGAGCACTCAATGTGGTACCCGATACGCTGTCGCTAGCGCACATGGAGGAAATGTAGCTATCAGACAGACTAATGGACATTGACTTAGACTCGGACTACTTTAAAACTGAAGAGTATGACGAACTTCGGAAAACAGTGACCGACAACCAAGATAAATTTCCAGAACTGTGCGTGTCGGACGGTTACGTTTATAAACGGACTCAGTTTGACCGGGGGGACGAGCTTCAGCAGGACCAAGCCTGGAAACTCTGGGTGCCGTCCGAGTTGCGCGCGGGGTTGGTGGAATCCTCCCACAGCTCACCTTCGGCCGGACACGGGGGCATCCATAAAACCTTAGCCCGAATACGCGAAAAATACCATTGGCCTGGTATGGTGACCGACGTACAAAGCTTCCTGAAAGAATGCAAAGTCTGCAAGGGAAACAAAACCCAAAATGTATTTAATAAACCGCCCATGGGAAAGCAACACGTAACCGAAAGACCTTTCCAACGTCTGTTTATCGACTTTATGGGTCCATACCCACGTACTAGTGATGGTAATGTTTATGTGTTTGTGTGTCTTGACCATTTTTCCAAGTTTGTGTTTTTAAAACCTATGCGTAAAGCCACGTCGGTAGATGTTTGTAAATATTTAGAAAAAGAGGTTTTTCACATCTTTGGGGTTCCTGAATACGTTCATTCGGACAATGGTAAACAATTTGTTTCCGACATGTTTAGTAAATTTTTAGATAGGTATAAGAACCGCTTTTTACTCCCCTCAGGGAAATGCAGCGGAGAGGGTTAATCGCTCTGTTCTGCAGATAGTGAGGTCTTTCATTAAAGATAACCAAAAGAACTGGGATAAGTGTATAAGCGATGCAGCTTTTGCCCTGCGCAGTGCTATACACTCATCAATAAACTGCTCCCCATACTATGCCACGTTTGGCATGCCCATGATGCAACATGGGGCATCATATGCAATATGCCGCAAGTTGGGGGCAGTTAAAGATGCAGATGTAGAAATAGATGCTAGAGCCGATAAGCTACAGAGCATTAGGGATTCTATAATGAAGGAGCTTAAGTTAGCACATGAGCGGAGCAAAAAGGTTTATAATACGCGCAGCAGAGATGTGAAATTCCAAACTGGACAATTGGTATACCGCCTGTGATATAGCTATAAGTTAACTTGCATGCCATTCTGGTCTTCTAGATATAAGGTAAATTTTGATGCAAATTACTAGTAGAAATAATTCTGAGTGCTACCCCTAAATTAAAAACGCGTTACCTTAACTAAATGAATATGTAAGGGGATAGCCCGGCTTTAGGTCGTGGGTCGAAGCCACACGTTGGGCACACCAAAACCAAAATAAGACAGGCTGCGCTTTGAACCTTTTACGGACACGCTCCATGTTGCATGCAACATCGGCGGCATCCGAGCCTGTAGCGGCAGCCTGTGGGTTAATGCAACATTGTAAAAGTCCGAACACTGCTGTATCTGTGTTTTAACAGCAACGGAGTTTCCTTGTATGTATTAGTAATGTTTCGAAAGTTAAATACACGTATTTAGGTGTCTGAATGTGTATCTGTTAGTATGGGTGAAATTTATGTCGTGAAAGTGGATATCTGTCGTGTCCCGCCAAATCTGTTTGATGTATGGGTGTCCTTCGTGATTGAGTGAAAGCGAACTTTTTGTCTAAGAGGTAGGATCGCCAAGCTAAGCGAGGCAATGAAGCAAATCAAAAGTTGAGCCAAGTGAGTGCGGACACCTTTACCCGGTTGTGAGAAAGTTTCTTAAACAGTTTTTTTATATAGCGGATAATTTTTTTGTGGATTGCAATAACGGTCCGTGAGGATTACTGTATCCAGATCGGCTGCTTTTTAGGTGAGTGTTCTAGGCCCCATAATTTAACGTAGGGTGCATGGTGAATGTGTTCCCAAAATTTAAGTGAGGAAATGTTATAAATCTAACAGTGGTTATGTGCAAAATCAAATTGAAATCGCCGTTCTAACACATGACTTTTAAATAGAAGAGATTAAATTGCGATTGACCAAATTCGTTAAAGTCCATTCACCTGCACCCAAGTTTCTGTCGCCCTAATGTTATCGCGAGGTTCTAAGGGAAGTTTTCCTTGCTATCCTTTTAGAAAAAATTTTTGCCGGTCTACACCACCGCCAACACATCATATACAACAGTTTTATTGGATCCCACAATAGACAGGAATTTGGAAGGTAAAGGGGGAGCATAAGTGTTGCACCGGGCTCCACGCTAAAGCAACCAAGTGCCTCCGAGCGCTCATGCCACAGCAACCACCACCACATCAACATACATTGTTGAAGAAAGACCATTTTTGAGAAGAAATCGAGGAGAGGAAAGGAGGGGAACCGCCGCTGCTGCGTCAAATCTTGTTTTTTTTACATATCTTGTATTAAAATAATTTTTATTTCGGTTTCAATAGTCATTCATTCATTCAGTTCATTGTTTTATTTCCTAAAAATTTACTTTGCTTAAGTTAAATTTCAATAGTAGTTCCAGCTGTTTCATCATATAATTTTTTTTTGCCACCTTAATATTATACTGTTTTATACGATTTTATTAAATTTAGATTAATTTAGCTAAATTTTTTTTGCAGTAATCAACATTATATTTCGTTTGTTAGAATTTTCCCAAAATTCTTAGTTTATCTAGATACGATAACTTTTTTTATTTTTTTGTCTGGATTCTGACCTACCCTAATAGTATTCCTAATTCTAATCGTATTTCTGCTAAGTTAACTTTCTCTCTTTATTTTGCTTAAGTTCAAAAGCCTCATTTTTATGATTTTTGTAAACCTGATTTGAGCATTTTGTTTTTTTTTTTTACGTTTCCCCTTTCATGAAGTTCCTCCAATAATTTTTTTGTTATTTTTCTTAGTTTCTCGGTTGGCTAATTTTTCTTTATAGATTTTTCTGTATCCCTTATTTTCTTATAACTGGTTTGATTTTACGACGTATATTTTTAATTTTGCTTTGTTTTTTTTTATTTTTTTTACTTATCGAAGCTTTTGCATCCCAATTTTCCTCACTTCCCTTTCTCAACCCCGATATCCCCTAAAACCCCTTACCCCCTTTCTCACCACCTTTTGTTTTTCTGCTTTTATTTCCTGTTGGTTCTTTGTTCTTGAACACATTCCTGCTTCACACCCCTTCCCATAACCTTTTTTTTTGCTTTCGTGCAAAAGTTTCCACTTAAGTTTGTTTTAGATAGTTTTTTTATTTACCATTCCATTTTTTTGTTTTCACTTTCATTATTCAGTTGCAGTTTTAGTTTGAATTCATTTCCTGAATCAAATTCCAATTTTTGTTTGCCTGCAAAGCATTTTTTTAGTTTTTTTATTAAATTTAATCATTAGCGCAATTTTGGCATTGATTCGGACGGCCGCCACACGTCCGAATAACTTGTAACAACAAAAGTGTCACCTCCCATACCTGCTAGTGGGCATTGGAAAAAAAAACTTCCAGTAGAGGCAAACTTATGTATGTATGTGTGTGTTAGGTTTATTTTTTTTTTTGCAGCAATCCTCTCTCCGCGACGCAGGCGCCTCTGTCAACGGGATGATCGGTAAGTGCTAGCGAGTAAGACATTTACAAATATTGCCCACATACCTATGTATAAATCTTTACCATATTGGAAGCTAGGGGAGTAGGACAAGCTACCGGCGCACAGTGGTCGTCCGATAAGCCTTAGTTTTAGTTTTTGTTGATTATTCCTGGTTTGAATTCTCCTTATGTTAAAGTTAATTTTGAATTTCATTTCGCTTCATTGAGCTACAATTTTTTTCTTATTGTTTGATTTTTTTTTTATTTGAATTTTCCTTTATTGTCGTAAGATATTTCCTTTTTTTTCTTATTTTTCCTTTGATTGAACTAAACGCGTTTCGTTAGCTTTTAACTTCATTTTCCCTTTTTTTTTTTTTCTTTCTTTAATTCTATCATATTAATCTTAAGCGCCTTTATTTGAATTGTATCGATAGTTGTAAGTTTTCATTGATATTTTATTATTACGCATTTTTTTTAGTAGTTGTAAGTTAATTCATAATTGTTGTTAATTTTTTTTTCTGAATTTTGGATTGAGGTTAGAGGTATTTTTTTTTTTTACTTTTGTTTTTAAAATAGTTTAATTAAGCTTACCATTTTTTTTTTTTCTTTCTTATCTGTATTAATAAATTAAGCTTGGTTGTTAAATTTGAGAAGAATTTTGATTTGTTTGTTGATTATTTATTTTATATGGGCTGAAAGATAAATCCCATGTCTGGCTAAAGGAGCAGCTGATTGGTGTGGGTGTTGCACTTGTGCATTAGAGGGGACGTGAATGTGAGGTGACTGGGACAGACAGGACTGTTAGGAACATGGGACGATAACTGACGGACTGACATGTGTTAGGCTAAAGGGGACTCCACTCGGTGAGCGGAGTCAAAGTGGAGTCCAAGGTCGTCCACACTCGGTGAACGAGAGGGGCGGGATGACTCCACCTGACATGGACAGGCCTTTCTCTTTTTCTGTTCTCTCTTTCCCTCCGATGTAGATTTCACCAGGCATGAACCTCCTTTTTGTTTATGTAGCTGAAGGTAAGGCAGGTGAGCAAAAAACCTACCCCATCCGACGAGCTAGCGGGATTGCCACCATGCCACTAGCCACCTTTGCCTTGCCCCAACAGCCAGCTACATTACAATGGCGCCCAACGGATAGCCCAATTTTCGATTTTTCTTATATTCAATTTTTAATTTTAAATATGTTTGGAATTGTTATCTCGATTTCCGTTTCATTTCTATTTTGTTTTAGTCTTCATTCATTGAATAATTTTTTTCTTTTGCTATAATAAATTTTCTTTCTTTCTACTTTCCTGTTTTTAAAAGACCTCTTTGCTTTTACATAACTTTGTATTTTCGTTTTTCAATAACGTTCATTTTTATAATTTCGGTTTACATTTTCCTTTTTTTTTTTTTTCCTTTATTTCTATTTTCGATTTCCTTCTCTGACTGGACTGATGACAGTTGTAGGGGCAACATCGCTTGGATCAGTCCGACGCGATATGTGCCGCTACAATAAAAATAAGGGGGGATACTCGTCTTGCCGTAGAAGTTCCCTATGAGAGCTACAACGCTTGCATAAGTGGTATTCTGCGGTAAGACTAGTATATTGACAAGTAGATGTTGTAGCGTGTAGGTGACTGTTTAAGCTACCGTGCACGTAGTCCAGCACCGCGTGCACGTGAGGTTTACAGCCAGCCTACACGGAGGAGTTGTTGGCAGTGTGACAACCAAGCTTGAGGCCAGAGCTTATAGGCTTGTTGTGCCACACTGCATAAACGGACGAATTTGGGAGACATTAGCTGACTAGGACCTAGACTAGTTACATACGGACCACTCACTCACATTCACTATGACCTCGCCGAGGTGCAACACCAACACACACCAATATTACACCAAGTTAAATCTTTCACAAATAAACAAACATCCAACAACAACAAGCTAAAGCATCCAACAAACTTAATTTAAAACCAAAATAATACGCAAGACACTCTTAAATACCTTAAGTACCACGTATATTTTAACTTGAATTTTTTTTGTACACTATTACATACACGTATATATAAAAAAAAAATTTTTTTTTTTTGATATTGAATTCCACTACCATTGAAACAGCTACGTAGTATTTTCTAGGTTTATTTTTTTTTATTTTTTTCTTTAGTTTTGAGTTTCCATAAGCATAGGAATTTTGAATTTTAAATTTTGAATCTTAATTAAAATTACTCATCATTAAAGTTTTTCTTAGCATTTATTTCCTGGGTTTTTTTTGTTTTGCCCTCGAAATTCTGGTTTTTCTTCCAAACCCACTTTTTGAATAGTTGTTTTAGTTGAATTTTCGTGGTCTCCTCCTTTTAGATACATATATACATTTTTTCTCATCCATTTTATTCATTTTTTGTAATATTTTTTTTTTCTGTTTGCAACATTGTTTTTTTCCACATATTTCTTTGAATTTGTTTCTGAGCCCTACAGTTATTTTTGAAACAACCTTCGCCTTGCGGTTTTCTCTTTCTTTTGTGGCCCTAAGCCCCTCTACCCCTTCCCGATATCTGCGACGGTTGGCGACCCGGGCTTCTTATTGGCGGAAGAAAGTCTTCGTTGTATCGAGAAGGAGGACGCTCAGGACGAGATTGTTGGTGAATTGGAGCTAAGCCGGATCGTGACACGGAGCAGAGCCAGGGCGTTGCGGGACGAAGTCATCGGATCGGGCTTCACGCAGATCGATACGGGCATACCTCATCCCGATTGCCTACCAACAGACCTGGTGAGCAGGTGCGCTTCGCGGGTGTTTAGATCATCGGGGGAACATATTGTCCAAACAGTCCGTCCGGCTAGTCTTAGAATAACCGAAACCTTTTCGTTTTCCGGGGGGGAGAGTAGTTTTTCACGAAAAATAGACGAACATGTCCGATTCGGAGCAGGAGGGAGCAGTAGGTGGAGCAGTTGGCGGAGCACAGGTGCCATTCCCAAGCCCAGGGAGCCATCCAAGGACCAGGGTGCTGAGGGTGCGAAACAGCGGCAAGGCGGACCAACTCCAACGGCCATCTCCATGACTCAGCTGAACCAGATGATGGTGATGATGGCGGAACAAAATGAGTTGATGGCGCAGTACATGGACGAGGTCCGCAATATTCGCGAGAATGTTTCAAACCTCAGCAACCGAGTCGCTGGGATGGAAACCTCGGGACATGGGTTAGGGAACCGGCCTGCCCAGTCTTCGACTCCGGATAGGGGCAATACAACCGAAACAGCCAGCCAGCGTGTCGTTTCAAATGCTACGTTCCATGGGGGTTCAGGCTCATCGGGAAACACCCAGGACCCACCGAAATGGAAGAAGATGGACCTGGACAAGTGGCACGTGAAGTTTGACGGCACGAACAAAGAAATCACGGTGGAGAGCTTTCTGTTCAGGATCGAGAAGTTGCGACAGCAACACAACATATCACACTTTCAGCTCTTCACCGACTTCCATTGTCTCGTGACGGGCTCCGCCTTGAAGTGGTACTGGCAGGTCTTAGAGGACCACTCGGACGAACCCGATTTTGGGTACCCCGAGCTAAGGGCGGAGCTGCTAGCCCACTTCAAGACCGCGGAGTCCGATTACGAGATAATCCGCGAGATAATGGAGCGCAAACAACAGCCTCTGGAAGGGTTCGACGACTTTTACGGTGAGGTCCATAATTTGACTTTCCGTCTCCGGAAAAGTATCCCAGAAAAGGAGCTGGTTGGAATAATTAGGGGGAACCTGAAGCCCTACTTAGCAAATTTAACGTTTGCATCGAAAATAGACACGCTGGCTGAGCTGAAGTCCGAATGTAGGCGAGCGGAGCGTCTCATAAAGGAGAATAAGAGTAGGGCCAAAGCAGTGAGTGAGTTAGGGTACCCCGAGGCGACACCTGCGGATGAGGAAACAAACCAGACTCCCGTAGACGCGATCTCAAACAATTTCCAGCGGAAGGGGCCGTTCCAGCAGCAAAATCCCGCGACGCAGGGAACTTCGGCCCAGCCGAAGCCGTCGTTTAACCCCAATCCTACCATCAATTCGTTCTGTGCGTCACCTTATCATTTCATGTTGTGTTTTGCGTGTGGAATGCCTGTCGATTATTTTGTGAAAAATCCGTCTGAGTTAAAGAAAGAGTATCATTGTAAGTCCCCGTTCCATAATATGATCTGTTTTGCGTGTGGTAAAGATACGTCTTTTTGTGTTTTTAAGCCGGGACAGGGAAACTCCCGACTGGCGGAGATAGCCGGGAGCTCTCGCCAGGAGATAGCCCACCCGGAATCCAACCCAGGGTCCAAATTTTAAAGAATACTACCGGGACAATACATAGAGAAAGCGGTGCTAGGGATAGGGACGGTGCAGTGGAAAGGAAGAAAGTCGAGCCAAAAAGTCTACATCAGAGAAAAAGAGAATACGACGAAGCTAGACATCGAATATTTAATGAAGAAATTGTGACAAAAAAGAGAAGTTTTAATAAAATAAAGAAAATGCAGGAGAAGAGGAGAATCATGAAGAGAATACACCATAAGATAGTCTCCACTATTGTTACCCTTAAGGGAGATAACCGGTTCTTCGCTAGGACTAAAATAGGAGGAAAGGATGTTCTAGCTTTGTTAGATTCGGGGGCTGGCGCGAATTGTCTAGGTAAGAATTATGAAAAACTGGTAGAGGGCAGAGAGGATAGCATCATTAAGGTTTCTAATCAAAATATTCGTACGGCAAACGGCGGTGAAACGCCAGTAGTAGGTGCTATCACTCTTCCAGTCTTGTGGGAAGAAGAAGTCAAAGACCTAGAGTTTTTAATCGTGCCAGGCCTCCAGCAGGAAGTGTATCTAGGGGTAGACTTTTGGCGGGCTTTCGACCTGGATGTTGTAAGTCGAGGAACGATGGTGCGTTCGGCTCACTCTGCCGTTGCAGAATTGGTACCTGCCGAAGGCGACTTGTCGTTTGATGTAGTGCAACATGTCCTCACGAAAGAGCAAAGAGGGGGTCAAGGCGCAGTACCCATCTTTTGCTGTCTTGGGGTTGGGGAAAACTAATGTGGAGGAACACGCGATTGAGGTTTCGGATGAGAATCTCCCAGTGAAACAGAGACACTATCCAATATCACCAGCGATCCAAAAACATGTTTTTGCTGAGCTAGACCGCATGTTGGGTCTAGGGGTGATTGAGGAGAGCAAAAGCAGTTGGAGCTCTCCCGTGTCGCTGGTGATAAAGGGTGAAAAGAAGCGTCTCTGTCTCGATGCGAGGAAAGTGAATGAGCGAACTATTAAGGACGCTTATCCGCTTCCGAACATCGATGGGATTCTCAGCCGACTCCAAAACACGAGGTTCATTTCGGCCATCGACCTAAAAGATGCCTTCTGGCAAATACCACTCGAAAAGAAATCCCGAGAGAAAACAGCGTTTACAGTGCCAGGGCGTCCCCTTTATCATTACACAGTCATGCCGTTTGGACTGTGTAATGCAGCACAAAGAATGTGTAGATTAATGGACAGGGTATACCCGCTTCTTTACGTGATAGTGTTTTTGTTTCTTTAGATGATTTGTTAGTGTGTTCCGTAGATTTCCCGTCTCATTTAGTGTTGTTGGAAAAGGTCGCTAAGTGTTTACGTGAAGCTAACCTTACGATTAATGTCGATAAAAGCAAGTTTTGTTTCAAGGAAGTTAGGTACCTAGGGCGTAGTGGGCGATGGGTGCATCCGAACCGATGCGAACAAGGTTGCGGCTGTGAGGGATTTCCCCGAACCAAAAACGCCAAAACAGCTCCGACGGTTCCTAGGGATGTCAGGCTGGTACCGACGTTTTATCCAAGACTACGCAACCATTGCAGCACCGCTGCACGACTGTCTCACTAAAGAAAAAATAAAGAAATTTACTATGACAGACGAAGCAAGGAGTTCGTTTGAACGACTAAAGGAGAGCTTGATTTCCGCTCCCGTACTGGTACACCCTGACTTTGACAGACACTTTTACATCCAGTGCGATGCTTCAACTGACGGAGTGGGCGGGGTACTCTTCCAGTTAGACGACGAGAACAACGAAAGACCAATAGCTTACATTTCCGCCAAGTTGAATAAAGCGCAGCGTAATTATAGTATCACCGAGCTGGAGTGCTACGCTGCGGTGATAAGTGTGAAACGATTTAGGCCGTACGTCGAAGGTTTACCCTTCACCATCATAACTGACCACGCGAGTCTCAAATGGTTGATGAACCAAAAAGACCTCTCTGGAAGACTCGCGCGGTGGAGTTTGAAACTTCAGGCGTACGACTTTCAAATCGAGCACAGAAAAGGAGCACTCAATGTGGTACCCGATACGCTGTCGCTAGCGCACATGGAGGAAATGCAGCTATCAGACAGACTAATGGACATTGACTTAGACTCGGACTACTTTAAAACTGAAGAGTATGACGAACTTCGGAAAACAGTGACCGACAACCAAGATAAATTTCCAGAACTGTGCGTGTCGGACGGTTACGTTTATAAACGGACTCAGTTTGACCGGGGGGACGAGCTTCAGCAGGACCAAGCCTGGAAACTCTGGGTGCCGTCCGAGTTGCGCGCGGGGTTGGTGGAATCCTCCCACAGCTCACCTTCGGCCGGACACGGGGGCATCCATAAAACCTTAGCCCGAACACGCGAAAAATATCATTGGCCTGGTATGGTGACCGACGTACAAAGCTTCCTGAAAGAATGCGAAGTCTGCAAGGGAAACAAAACCCAAAATGTATTTAATAAACCGCCCATGGGAAAGCAACACGTAACCGAAAGACCTTTCCAACGTATGTTTATCGACTTTATGGGTCCATACCCACGTACTAGTGATGGTAATGTTTATGTGTTTGTGTGTCTTGACCATTTTTCCAAGTTTGTGTTTTTAAAACCTATGCGTAACGCCACGTCGGTAGATGTTTGTAAATATTTAGAAAAAGAGGTTTTTCACATCTTTGGGGTTCCTGAATACGTTCATCGGACAATGGTAAACAATTTGTTTCCGACATGTTTAGTAAATTTTTAGATAGGTATGGAGTTAACCATATAAGAACCGCTTTACTCCCCTCAGGGAAATGCAGCGGAGAGGGTTAATCGCTCTGTTCTGCAGATAGTGAGGTCTTTCATTAAAGATAACCAAAAGAACTGGGATAAGTGTATAAGCGATGCAGCTTTTGCCCTGCGCAGTGCTATACACTCATCAATAAACTGCTCCCCATACTATGCCACGTTTGGCATGCCCATGATGCAACATGGGGCATCATATGCAATATGCCGCAAGTTGGGGGCAGTTAAAGATGCAGATGTAGAAATAGATGCTAGAGCCGATAAGCTACAGAGCATTAGGGATTCTATAATGAAGGAGCTTAAGTTAGCACATGAGCGGAGCAAAAAGGTTTATAATACGCGCAGCAGAGATGTGAAATTCCAAACTGGACAATTGGTATACCGCCGAAATTTCAAGCAGAGTTCGAAGATTGAAAACTACAACGCTAAACTTGCCCCAAGGCATGTTAAATGTGTAGTTTTAAAAGCGATTGGAAATTCTATGTACGAACTCGGCGATACCAGTGGAAAGAAAATTGGCGTATACCACGCTAAAGATATTTTTGTTGCATAAATCTGGGTTGCATGTTGTTTGGTTGTATGTTGCATGTTTGTTAGTAAAGTCCTGAGTTGACGGAACATAACAGTGTTGACAGTTATTTATATATCGGTAATTATATTCGTATTTATTCATTATTTAGTTTTAGTATTTATTTATTTATTTTTTGTAATTATTTTGTAATTATTTATTTATTTATTTGCCCATGTATTGACTAATCTACCTTTTTTTTACTAACCTGCTAAACTGTGATATAGATATAGATACTCACCTGTGATTTAGGATTAGATACTTACCTGTGATATAGCTTTAAGTTAACTTGCATGCCATTCTGGTCTTCTAGATATAAGGTAAATTTTGATGCAAATTACTAGTAGAAATAATTCTGAGTGCTACCCCTAAATTAAAAACGCGTTACCTTAACTAAATGAATATGTAAGGGGATAGCCCGGCTTTAGGTCGTGGGTCGAAGCCACACGTTGGGCACACCAAAACCAAAATAAGACAGGCTGCGCTTTGAACCTTTTACGGACACGCTCCATGTTGCATGCAACATCGGCGGCATCCGAGCCTGTAGCGGCAGCCTGTGGGTTAATGCAACATTGTAAAAGTCCGAACACTGCTGTATCTGTGTAATGTTACGAAAGTTAAATACACGTATTTAGGTGTCTGAATGTGTATCTGTTAGTATGGGTGAAATTTATGTCGCCAAATCTGTTTGATGTATGGGTGTCCTTCGTGATTGAGTGAAAGCGAACTTTTTGTCTAAGAGGTACGATCGCCAAGCTAAGCGAGGCAATGAAGCAAATCAAAAGTTGAGCCAAGTGAGTGCGGACACCTTTCTTAAACAGTTTTTTTATATAGCGGATAATTTTTTTGTGGATTGCAATAACGGTCCGTGAGGATTACTGTATCCAGATCGGCTTTTTAGGTGAGTGTTCTAGGCCCCATAATTTAACGTAGGGTGCATGGTGAATGTGTTCCCAAAATTTAAGTGAGGAAATGTTATAAATCTAACAGTGGTTATGTGCAAAATCAAATTGAAATCGCCGTTCTAACACTTGACTTTTAAATAGAAGAGATTAAATTGCGATTGACCAAGTTCGTTAAAGTCCATTCACCTGCACCCAAGTTTCTGTCGCCCTAATGTTATCGCGAGGTTCTAAAGGAAGTTTTCCTTGCTATCCTTTTAGAAAAAATTTTTGCCGGTCTACACCACCGCCAACACATCATATACAACAGTTTTATTGGATCCCACAATATACAGGAATTTGGAAGGTAAAGGGGGAGCATAAGTGTTGCACCGGGCTCCACGCTAAAGCAACCAAGTGCCTCCGAGCGCTCATGCACAGCAACCACCACCACATCAACATACATTGTTGAAGAAAGACCATTTATGAGAAGAAATCGAGGAGAGGAAAGGAGGGGAACCGCCCCTGCTGCGTCAAATCTTGTTTTTTTACATATCTTGTATTAAAATAATTTTTATTTCGGTTTCAATAGTCATTCATTCATTCAGTTCATTGTTTTATTTCCTAAAAATTTACTTTGCTTAAGTTAAATTTCAATAGTAGTTCCAGCTGTTTCATCATATAATTTTTTTTTGCCACCTTAATATTATACTGTTTTATACGATTTTATTAAATTTAGAGTAATTTAGCTAAATTTTTTTTGCAGTAATCAACATTATATTTCGTTTGTTAGAATTTTCCCAAAATTCTTAGTTTATCTAGATACGATAACTTTTTTTATTTTTTTGTCTGGATTCTGACCTACCCTAATAGTATTCCTAATTCTAATCGTATTTCTGCTAAGTTAACTTTCTCTCTTTCTTTTGCTTAAGTTCAAAAGCCTCATTTTTATGATTTTTGTAAACCTGATTTGAGCATTTTGTTTTTTTTTTTACGTTTCCCCTTTCATGAAGTTCCTCCAATAATTTTTTTGTTATTTTTCTTAGTTTCTCGGTTGGCTAATTTTTCTTTATAGATTTTTCTGTATCCCTTATTTTCTTATAACTGGTTTGATTTTACGACGTATATTTTTAATTTTGCTTTGTTTTTTTTTTATTTTTTTTACTTATCGAAGCTTTTGCATCCCAATTTTCCTCACTTCCCTTTCTCAACCCCGATATCCCCTAAAACCCCTTACCCCCTTTCTCACCACCTTTTGTTTTTCTGCTTTTATTTCCTTTTGGTTCTTGGTTCTTGAACACATTCCTGCTTCACACCCCTTCCCATAACCTTTTTTTTTGCTTTCGTGCAAAAGTTTCCACTTAAGTTTGTTTTAGATAGTTTTTTTATTTACCATTCCATTTTTTTGTTTTCACTTTCATTATTCAGTTGCAGTTTTAGTTTGAATTCATTTCCTGAATCAATTTCCAATTTTTGTTTGCCTGCAAAGCATTTTTTTAGTTTTTTTATTAAATTTAATCATTAGCGCAATTTTGGCATTGATTCGGACGGCCGCCACACGTCCGAATAACTTGTAACAACAAAAGTGTCACCACCCATACCTGCTAGTGGGCATTGGAAAAAAAAACTTCCAGTAGAGGCAAACTTGTGTATGTATGTGTGTGTGTGTTAGGTTTATTTTTTTTTTGCAGCAATCCTCTCTCCGCGACGCAGGCGCCTCTGTCAACGGGATGATCGGTAAGTGCTAGCGAGTAAGACATTTACAAAAATAGGGAGTAGGACAAGCTACCGGCGCACAGTGGTCGTCCGATAAGCCTTAGTTTTAGTTTTTGTTGATTATTCCTGGTTTGAATTCTCCTTATGTTAAAGTTAATTTTGAATTTCATTTCGCTTCATTGAGCTACAATTTTTTTCTTATTGTTTGATTTTTTTTTTGATTTGAATTTTCCTTTATTGTCGTAAGATATTTCCTTTTTTTTCTTATTTTTCCTTTGATTGAATTAAACGCGTTTCGTTAGCTTTTAACTTCATTTTCCCTTTTTTTTTTCTTTCTTTAATTCTATCATATTAATCTTAAGCGCCTTTATTTGAATTGTATCGATAGTTATAAGTTTTCATTGATATTTTATTATTACGCATTTTTTTTAGTAGTTGTAAGTTAATTCATAATTGTTGTTAATTTTTTTTTTCTGAATTTTGGATTGAGGTTAGAGGTATTTTTTTTTTTACTTTTGTTTTTAAAATAGTTTAATTAAGCTTACCATTTTTTTTTTTTTTTTTTCTTATGTGTATTAATAAATTAAGCTTGGTTGTTAAATTTGAGAAGAATTTTGATTTGTTTGTTGATTATTTATTTTATATGGGCTGAAAGATAAATCCCATGTCTGGCTAAAGGAGCAGCTGATTGGTGTGGGTGTTGCACTTGTGCATTAGAGGGGACGTGATGTGAGGTGACTGGGACAGACAGGACTGTTAGGAACATGGGACGATAACTGACGGACTGACATGTGTTAGGCTAAAGGGGACTCCACTCGGTGAGCGGAGTCAAAGTGGAGTCCAAGGTCGTTCACACTCGGTGAACGAGAGGGGCGGCATGACTCCACCTGACATGGACAGGCCTTTCTCTTTTTCTGTTCTCTCTTTCCCTCCGATGTAGATTTCACCAGGCATGAACCTCCTTTTTGTTTATGTAGCTGAAGGTAAGGCAGGTGAGCAAAAAACCTACCCCATCCGACGAGCTAGCGGGATTGCCACCATGCCACTTGCCACCTTTGCCTTGCCCCAACAGCCAGCTACATTACAAGTTCGTCCGTGGCCATCACAGTGCAGTCGTCAACGTACGAAACGATGGAGACCCCCTCTGGTAAGGGAGGGAGGCTCGAGATGTAGAAGTTAAACAGAAGGGGTGAAAGGACACCACCCTGCGGAACCCCTTGTCTAATTCTTCTAGGTCTACATCTCTCGTTTCGAAACTGCACTGACGCCAGCCGACCGTTTAGGTAGTTGGCGGTCCATCGTTTTAGGCCGGCAGGAAGCGGTGTCCCCTCCAGGTCTTTAAGGAGTGTGGCGTGGTTGACTGTGTCGAAGGCTTTCGACAGGTCAAGTGCCACGAGAACCGTCCTGTGGTTTGGTTGGTGTTGGTTCAAACCAGGCCCGTGCGCACGGGGGGGGGGGGGGGGGGGTTTGGGGGTTAAAACCTCCCCCATGGCCAAATCTAAGTTGCAATGATTTTGCAAAAATTTTCCAAATACAGTTTATAAATCTTGTATTGAATCTTGACTAATAATTTTTGACAAAATTAGTTAAAATAATTTTACGGAAGATGAAATTGGTGAAAGTTGCAAAGAATAAGGTTGGCCAATACATAAGTCCGGCACTTTGAATTGCACTTGCAGCTTTCCGAAATTACAAAGTTGTGTAGAGTATGGGCATTTTTTAAAAAATGTTACTGATGAAAACAGTGAGCAGTTTCAATTAACAGAGCGAATGAACTGCAAGGCTCAATTATATGAAAGATTTTGAGTGTTTTCTAACCCTTTTAGTTGTAGACGTAAAGAGAATTGTGAGAAAATGAACGTTGGATAGCAGATGAGCGACAACGTTCAATTGAATGTTTTCAAACATTTTCTGAGGTTTTTTTTTTTTGTTTTATCTAACAGAAGATAAAGATCGCATTTTTCATGGACGTTTATCAATAGTCTGTGGAAAATAACCATAGCACATTTCATATTTGCCGAATAGTGTCAATAAAACTTTATAAACCTTATTTTTTATTATTTATAATAATAATTCCCAACGGATTATCCACCATATCCCGCCCGACCTGCGCGAGTGGCTCATCCGCATCACGCGCGGATTGTCAAGATCTAAAACTGCTCAGCTACAGAGAAAACCTCATCAGCTAAGTAGATAGTGAGTCTGAAATATCAAACGTACTAGAATGAGAGTTATAATGTTGACATAAACAACGAAAAGGCTGATTTAATTCAAAATTAGTTCGGCACTGTTTCAAGATAAGTGGTTTAAAATGTCTTGATGGACGAGAAGGTACATTGAAGTTCACTTCGCTCATAAGAAACGGGCTTGTGACTGAACCATTTAGTAATTTAATCATGAAAACAATTCCAAGCATATCCCTCAGACTAGAAAGGTTGGAAGATTAATTAGTTTTAAGCGACTCGTATAGGATGGCAAATTATACAAGGGATCCCAGTGAAGATCTCTTAAGGGAAATAGTAAAAATTGTTTTGCGATCCACATGGACCTGGTAACGTGGGTTCCAAATTATAGAACCGTATTCAAGTATCGGTCTGACTAATGTAGTAAAGAGTTTTAGTTACATAAGGGTTGCTAAATTCTTTAGACCATCGTTTAACAAATGCTAGAACGCCTCTAGCTTTATTGACTGTTACGTTAATGTGGTAGTTGATACTGAGTTTGTAATAAATAGTAACCCCAAGACTATAATTGTTAATTGTATAGGAAGCTGGCTGAGAAATTCCTCTCGAAAAACGTATGTATTTACATTTCTTTAGATTAAGCAGCATATAATTTAAATCGCACCAAGTAACTAGTGATTGGCTTATTTCTATCTTCGAAAGAAGCTCATGTTGGAGAGTAAAGCTCTGAGAAATGAGCGTTTTATGGCTCCGAAAAGAGTCCTTTTTTGCACTTTTAGTTAGCTGGGATATGCCATCATATCACCAATTCTCTATCAAATACAGAAAAATATGTACAACCAGAAAAATTTTCTGGGGTATAGTTTTAGGTATCAGAGTATGCAGTTTCAGAAAAGTTAAAGAACATTTAAATTTATGGTGTATGGGTCTAGGTATCTGTTTCAGCAAATATGTTTATCTTAGTGAAAAATGTATGCAAATCTAAATTAAACCCCCCCCCCAAGGCTAATTCCTGCGCACGGCCCTGGTTCAAACCGAAGTTAATCTGCGTCGTGATGGCATTCAATGCTGATGTGTGGTTTTTACGGAAGCCATGTTGATGATTGGCCAGCTGCAGGTTTGCAGTATAGTATGGGAGCAGAATAGCCTCTAACAACTTCACTACCGGCGAAAGGAGAGATATCGGACGATAACAATCTCCTTCCACAGTCTCCACAGTCGCGTGTTTCCAGATGTCTGGTATAACGAAGGTGGTCAGTGAGAGGTTGAATAGAGCCGCCAAGTACTTGTGCCCCCCGTGGCCGAGGTGTTTCAGCATCTTCATGGCAATTCCGTCGGGTCCGAGTGATCTTGAAGGTTTAGCCTTCCTTATAGCTTCCTTAACCTCTGCAGCGGAGACGACAATAAGCGCGGCTGTGTGTTTGTGTTTGTGCTTAAAACTGTTTTCGTTACTACTAGGCATTTCGAGAATTGTTAAGCTATTTTTATTGCTGCGGATGTTATATGGAAAAATATTACGCTTCGTCGATGAGTTTTTTATCGAATGAAATGCGACTTTGGGCAAATTAAATTTTGGTTGAACAAATATAAAAAGAATGTTCTGGTGAGATGCAAACGGAAATAAAACGCACAAAATATTGGTAACATTACTCTTCGGTATAGGGTGCAGTGAAATAACTCCCAAATGAAATAACTCCCATGAAATAACTCCCAATGAAAGAAGTCCCAATAAAAATGAAATAATTTCCAACTTTAATAAATGAAATAACTCCCAAAGAAGGAAATGAAATAACTCCCAATATTTGGCAGTTATTTCACAATGAAACCACAAGTCCCCAAAAAAATGAAATAACTCCCAAATGAAATAAGTCCCAAAAAAATGAAATAAATCCCAAATCAAAATTTGAAATGGTATATTTTTACAATATAATCAGTTACAATGAAATTTGAAAAATACAGGACAGCTTTGGACATGCGAATTAATGTCATTGAGGCATTTGGGTTTGAGATTCGACGAAGTAGTGCCGCAGGCGAAAATTTGACTTAGGTCAGATCCCCAATTCGGGGCGTGATCCATGGTATTTATGTGCAGAACTCCTTTCCTTATAGGCGGCCTTCGGCCGCGCTTCAAAAAATAACCCTGGGCTACGCCATTCCAACTCCGGGTGTGTGCCATAGCCGTGGCTACCGCCACGGTGATGTCTTTCCGCGTGCCACGTTTCCCACTTTTTGGGCTCAGCCTAATGTGCTATTACAACAACCACATGAAAATGACAGAAAATTGTGAACTTTAACTGCAAATAACTTTTGAACGGTTGAAAAAAATCTCATTTCAGATTCTAAATCTAGACGTGGGAAATCGTTTACGTGGGGTACCGAGCGCTAATACACAACCAAAAATGTTGAGATATCTATCTGGAGACGCGCTTTGGTCCCAGGAGCATGAATATAACTCCGCTGATCCAATATTTTTAGTAGTTTGCGAGATATTTGCCGTTAAAGTCATTTTCATGTGGTTGTTGTAATCACATTACCCTGTGAGAAAAGAGTGGCACGCGGAAGGACATCACCGTGGCGGTAGCCACGGCTATGGCAACCACCCGGAGTTGGAATGGCGTAGCCCAGGGTTATTTTTTGAAGCGCGGCCGAAGGCCGCCAGTGCGGAAAGGAGTTCTGCACATAAATACCATTGATCACGCCCCGAATCGGGGATCTGACCTAAGCCAATCTCAGATTCATGATCATAAGTCGAAGGTGATAATGAAAAATTAAAATTTGGAATATAAAAAAAATGTACTGACTTTAGTTCCCTTTCTTAATGCGAATTAATGTCAATGACGCTAGTTCGCTAAAAATATGCCCAACAAAAATGAAATAACTCCCATTAAAAATGAAATAACTCCCAATGCCTGGATTACAAGCAATGAAGTAAGTCCCAAAAAATGAAATAACTCCCAATTTCCAAAAATTATGAAATAACTCCCAAAGATATTTTATTGGGGATTATTTCATTTGGGAGTTATTTCATTATGAAATAATTCCCAGTTAAAATTATGAAATAAGTCCCAATGAATTGGGAGCTATTTCATAATGAAATAAGTCCCAACTTGCATGGAAAATATTTGGGAGTTATTTCATTTTTTTGTTGGGAGTTATTTCATTTGGGAGTTATTTCACTGCACCTCGGTATAGTTTATAAATCTGATGGGGATGGATAAAATTAATTTTGCTACAATAAGTTTTTACATGTCATTTCGTTTTTTAACTTGTTCGTGCTCTTCCAGTCCTTCTTTTTTAAAGAAAGAACCGGAAGCGCCAAAACAAAATGGATACAGTTTTACAGAGTTGCTTAAAAAGTACATATAGGTTATAAAGTATTCAATACAAAACTATGACAGAATATTATATGGAAAGACATACATACTTTCAAGTGTACGACTACATGGAAGTACACACTTTCAATACAAATGTAAACCGTTGCAGTGGCGGATACAGGTCTCCAGTTGGGGGGGGGGGGGGGGGGGGGGAGCGATTTTGGCCGAAAGCTCAAGATCCAAATTGCCATGAAAGTCAGTAATATAAATAAATGATTAACTTCAGAACACCATTTTGACATAATTACAAATAAACGTAACGAATTTATCTTTAAGCACTCAAACTAGCTCAACTAATTGAAAGGATTCGAACAAAAAGCAATCAAAAAATGATTTTATGCAACTCAAAGGTAGAAGCTAGTTCTTTCTGATAAGAGAGATTCACTTGTGGCTTTAACTAAGTGGAGTTATTTTGAATCTATATCTATTGCAGCAATCAAAAAATGAAAAAAGAGATGAATAATTTTGTTTATTGATATTAGGTTTATTTCATCATATTCTTCGACAGATTAAATATGTAGTTTTGTTACAAAGATGTTTTTGAAACGGTATAGGTACATTATTATTTTTCATAAATTTACGTCAAGCTGTTATGAAACAATTCTATATAATAAAATCAATTTTTCGCTTCCCTTTTTTTTGCTTATCTTTCTATTATGTTTTCAACGTCGATTTTGATATCACAATGTAGGTGTAAAAGTGTTAAGCCAGTGAGCCTCTCTTCAGTCATAGTTGTTCGTAACCATGTTTTTAATCGCCGAAGGGTAAAAAAACTTCTTTCAGGAGAAGCATTACTGACCGGCAGTGTAGCCAAAATGTTCAATAGAATCCTTATCAGTGGAAAAGCATTTTCGTCGCAGTGATCTAGAACTTCTACTGCCGATTTTGGTATCGATTTTTGTTCGTCCGCTTTTCGATAATACTCTTCGGCAGTAGATGCGGTAAAGTTCGAGCGATATATTTGTCTACTTGTTAGACGTGGAATACGAATCTCAAAATCTAATTGATCAGCCATACTCGTAATTTTTTCAAACAATTCCGAAAACTTACCATCTGCATTCGCTCTATAATTCTGGAGTACATTGAGTGTGCTATGCAAAGCTTCAGTAGCATTATTCAAATCAATACAAGGACCTTGTAAAAGTAGACTCAATGGTAGCGTTACTGAAAGAACATTGCTCAAACAGATCATTGATATTATAAATTCTGTGTCGCAAATTGCCTTTATCAACGAACGAGCTTCTGATGTCGTTTTCGAATCCTGCCATGTTGTGAATTCCTTCAAAGCATTTACAATTTCTGTGATACTGCCTTCAAATTGTATAACACCATCATGTCTTTCTGACCAACGTGTCTCACACAGTCCACTCAAAGATTCATTGAGATGCTTTTTGAAAACCAGGTGACGTTTACCTGAAGAATTAGCAAAACTTATAATTGTTTTCATCACAGCCATGCAATCTCTTGTTTGAGGAACATTTGAGGTTTTTGCAAGTGAGTTATTGAGTGCATGATTGAAACACGGACAAGATCTAGCGTATAGACAAAATTTGACAATTTCTTGAACAGCCCCTTTTATTTCTGAAACCATGACTGAACAGCTATCTGTTCCGATGCCAACGCACTTAAGGAAATCGAGCCTGAATTTCTTCAGAATATCAACAACTATATGACCTAATGCTATTCCTGTGAGCCGTTTCTCTTCATTATGAACATCTTCTGGACAAATTGAATCATAAGCGTCCACGAATGTTAAAAAATCTTCCCGAATTCTACCTTCATGAATGTAACGCAAACAAAGGCTGAGTTGTTCAATATGTCCTGCATCTGTTGTCTCATCAAATTCAATTGCATAACAGTCTGCATTCTTTATCCTGTCTATCAAAATATCTTGAATTTCTTCTTTGCAACAGTTTATTAACTCCTTTTGCGTGGTTTTGCTTATATATGTGGCTTTAGAAGATGCAGTTTGTAAATGATTCTCTAATACAGTATCACCAGCAGCGATTCGGTACTGAAGAAGAGCGCGAAAGTTACCCTGATTCACTGAAGATTCATGAGGATCCAGTTGGCCATCATCTCGATGACCTCTGAATGCAAGATTTTGACGCCCCAAAAAAATTACGTTCTGGATAATAACACGCAATAAGTTTTTGTTCTTTTCAATTTGAGCAACGCGATGAGAGTTGAGTCTATTTGAAATATCTTTTTCGGGATTTTTATATGACTCAATAAAATCAGAAGCAGCAAGAACAGCTTCGATGTGATATTTATTAGATGCGTGGCACGCTATAGCACCATCTTTACCAGATAATTTAGCAAATGACAACAACGGTATCTTTACAAGTTTATTCAAAGGTATATTAGATCTCGGATTTCCAGTGTCACTTGCAAATATGAAGCAATATGTACTTACAAAAACAGCCTTTCGAAATATCCGAGTAAACCAACCACTCGTTTTCGATCAAAAAGTGACGTCGAAAATATCGTTTTTCAATTTTTCCTTTCTTATTATGATTTGAAATGGGAAATACGTAATCATTCGGTGGTGACCATGGTTCTTTCAGTAATTTGTATTTTGTATAATCATCCATCAAATGTTTGTTCTCTACAAAAAAACCTATGTCGAATTTATTCTGAACTGAATGTTGTCGAAGGCTGTACGTCGATGACTGCGTTATTATTAACGCAATCGCTTTTAACAAAATTAATTGCTTCTGCCGTGACATTAGTTTCTTCATTAACTGTATTTTGCAAATTTGGAAGCTTAAAAAAATACGAATCAATACTTCTTACAGCTGTTGTTTCTTCTCACTGAATCATCATCCTAAAAACAAAACATGTCGAATGATTTTCATACATATCATTTATCTGATTCATTCCCTCAATATTTGATATCTTAATAAGTTTTCAGCCTGCACTCACGAAAAAAATTCTCATTTGGGTTTATATTCGAACGCCCAATTCAAATCTGAATTTCCACAGTTTTTGAAAATAAATTAGGTTTTTTTTGAAGACTTGACCTAAAAATCTCTGTGATTTGAATATATAAGAACAATCAAACATACCATTTCGGAACGACTGTAATACAAATAAAAGTGTTAGTAGGCGATTTAAAAGCAAGTTCTCCTTTATTTTAACTGCGCCAGGACGCGGACGAAAGACAACTGCCAATCAAAATTCAAAAATCTATTTTACTGTTGGCTTAACAAGTGCAAACGTATGTATAGTTGTGTATGCAGCATTGTTGTCGTACATTGCATACACACATATGTATATTTGTGTGTAGCATAGAAACGATAGGGCAAATGTCACTATCTGCTTCTAGCGAGACGGTCAAAGTTTAGCTCTGATTTTGCATAACTGAAACGACATACATACATACATATTTATACGCGCCTGGTACAGAGAAATCGGTATAAAATGCTAAATTTTAGCTAAAATGAAATGTTACAGGGTCCCCTTACGAAAAGAAAATGAAGTTGGTTGGTGATATGAAGAATTTTTTTGAGTTTTGCGAGGTCACCATGCTTCAACTATTTTATTCGCAAACCATAGCGTATTTGCGGCAATAAGCGGAAAAAGCAAAACTCACTTATTTACTATTTACATTTTAAACTAGACAAGCAGACAAAAGAAGATAAGAAATATTTAATTCGATCTCAATTTTACGGAAATCTAAAAAATGCATTTGAATTTCCGGCAAATTAAGCACGCCCAATATTTCTTCAGGTCTGGGGCGGGATGGAAGGATCGCCACTGAACCGTTGAGGTTTGAATATCATCAGTAACACAAACGTTAAAGTCAATGTTTTCCAAACGAGTTTGTAACTAAAAATTTCACAATCGTTTGTCAGTTTTGAAAAATAATGTTTGAAGAAGGACCTAGCTTCGAAACCCGCTACAAACAATATGAAAAGTGATTTGAGAAGGTTTTTCAAAACGGGAAGTCTTTTCAGAAAAAATGCACATGATTTGCCTTGCAGATGCAGATTGTATAAAAAATCTCTTTATCTCCTCTCACACCAAATGAAAATTTATTATAAAACATAATTTTAAAAGAAAAAGATTTAGTTAAAAAAAAAAGGAAAATTGTAGGGATTCGAACCAGCAACATTCGGAGCAAAGTCCCACAACATATTCGTTAGGCTATTGGCCCGTTTTCGCCGTTCGCCCAAATCGGAGTTTTATCAATCAGTTTTCAAAAAACCCTTACTGTACGCTGAATAAAACGTTTGTAAAAATTGTTTTTCAAGCCTCAATTCAAATTATTTAAAAATGGATCAGTTTCGTTGAGTTGACAATTTTTTTCAAAGGTGTTGCAATGATTATAGTAAACGTTTTCCAAACGAAAAGCTTGCTAAAGTAAGTTTATAGTCAACGTATTTTGCTTATTGGGTAACGAAAAACAGCTAACTGTCGAAAAAAGCTATCGAAGTACAAAATTGTTCGTTTGTTTTTAACAGTTGTATTTCAATCGTTTTTTTAACATAGCTCGCCCAGTCGCAACAATATGGAAATTGTATAAGGGCGTTTCTGTCGCACAAAATACATTAAAAAAAATACAAGAAAAATAGGTAGTTTCATATGGGCATTAGCACGGCAATCAAGGTGTATGGTGTGCTGCAAGCACTATGTCTAACACAATACGTTACTCCATTGCACAAAAGACCTTTACCGAAAGCGTACTTAATACTACGCTCCTATAGGGTTGTAAGATTTGTTGAAATTATGACTCTGTAAGCAAGAAGAAAAAAAATGTATATAATATATATTAGGGCAAAGAATGTAAATGTACAAAGAAGGTCCAACAGCGAATGCAATAGAAACTGTCAAATCGATGGAAGGTAATTCACCACAGTACTTACATTTGAATTACTTCAATTTACCGTGTTTTAATTAAGTATTTACACAAAAAACTGAAGTTGGAGATACGAAAACGTCTAAATGTTTATTTTGATAAAAAATAAAAGTGCTTATAGCTATAAAACTCGCGATTTAAACACACATTTTCCCAGTGGTGAATTAACTACCCGCGAATTGATGGTTTAATGTTTCCCACTATTCGTTGCGTTGAACCTTCTTTGTGTTTCACGTTCTTTGATTAGGGACTATAAAGATATCACTACCCCCCAGTTAACGCTGAAAGATTGCTAATCATTTCGTTTGATAACCTTTTAAAAGTGAGAACGCTAACTACCTTTTACAATATAATAAATACGAAGGGAATTCTTTATCTTTATTTTATTTTAATTTTATTTTGATTGGTCAAACACACAACCATAAGTTATTTTACAGCGTTTGGCCTTAAAACTACACCTTTTCCAACAGTATTTCAGAAAAACTCAAATGTATTTCAGAAAAGCTCATATGTACTTCAGAAAACTACAAATGTAATTCAGAAAAGCACAAGTGATATTCAGAAAAACACAAATGTATTTCAGAAAAACCCAAATGTATTTCAGAAAAACCCAAATGAAATTCAGAAAAACCCAATTGCATTTCATAAAAACCCAAATGAAATTCAGAAAAACCCAAATGAAATTCAGAAAAACCCAATTGTATTTCATAAGAACTCAAATGAAATTCAGAAAAACGCAAATGTATTTCAGAAAAACCGAAATTTATTTAAGAAAAACACAAAATAAATACAGAAAACTACAACTGTTTTCTACATAGAAAGCTCAAACTGTATTTCAAAACCACAAACGTGCATAGCCGTAACCATCTATGTATAAAGAAAAAAATATAAATTTAAAAGCGCTTATATGTACCTACATAGACATCGGTTATTGTATTATTTTTGTGTAATAAAAAATGGAGCTGAAAGACAATTGTGCAATTTGTAGGACTGATATGCGGAGGCAAACCGTGATTCGTCTTCATTTGTTACATGAAAAGTGCAGCGGTCCTATAATTCTGGCCAGTAAATGCCCCATATGCCGTGGAGATGTGATTGGTAAATATCCATAAAATATAAATTATTTTTATTTTCATAGCGTATAAGCGCATACTTATTAGTGTATTTTTGTTACAATCTTTTCCGGTATACATAGAAAATGCTATTGTACAAAGAATAAAGTATTGTACATATAATGAAGTTGACCGTACTCGCATTGTTGAGGCCGCCAACAAAGGCGAGGATTGGTGCACCTTAGCAACGTCCTTGGGAGTCAAATACCAGACCGCTTACACTTGGGTGCGATCAGGAAGAGCAGAAACCCAACGACGAGGAGGAGGAAACGCAAAAAAGTTATCGCAAGGTGAGATCGATATCATAGTACAATGGGTGGAGCAGGACCCTACCATAACGCTGAAAAGTATAGTAGCTAAAGTCCAAAATGAAATGAATAAATTAATTTGCACGTCCAGTGTGGCTAATTATTTAGATGGTAGATTGTATACGGTGAAAAATGTCCATCATATGCCTTCGACCATGAATTCCGACGAAAATAAAAGAAAACGGGCGGCATTTGTTTCAGCGTTGAGCGAATACATTCAACAGGGCAAGCAGATTGTCTATATAGACGAAACCAACTTTAATTTATTTTGTAGGCGCACAAAGGGTCGCGCACGATCTGGCGCACGAGCAACTTTAACGCTGCCGCCATCAAGGGGACCGAATGTGCACCTTATCGGGGCAATCAGTACGTCAGGTGTATTATGTATGGAAACGCGTCGCGGTTCCTTTAAAAAAGAGAGTGCAGCTAAGTGGGTCCGTGGACTTTTGAATAGATGGACCGCAATCGGGAACACACTGTCTGATTTGGTATTGGTTTGCGATAATGCACCATGCCATTCAGGACTTGAGGCGGTGTTTGCTGATAATAATTCACCTACCCTTTTGCGTTTGGGGCCTTACTCGCCGATGCTGAACCCCATTGAGAATGTTTGGTCCAAAATAAAAGCGTTTGTAAAAACAAACATGCGGGTTCCACCCACGGAGGGGCCAGGGGTAATAGAAAGGCGACTACAATACATGGAGGAAATTATCCAACAAGCCAAAGACGCAGTAACGACGGCAGATTGTGCCCGTGCTATTCAGCACGCTTCTATTTTTTCGCAGATGCATTGGCATTGCGCGATATATCCGTTGGCGTTTAACTGTTAATATAAACCATGGTATGCACTTGTGTTTTTCTGAATTTCATTTGAGTTTTTCTGAAATACATTTGGTTTTTTCTGAAATACATTTGCGTTTTTCTGAATTTCATTTGAGTTCTTATGAAATACAATTGGGTTTTTCTGAATTTCATTTGGGTTTTTCTGAAATACATTTGGGTTTTTCTGAAATACATTTGGTTTTTTCTGAAATACATTTGCGTTTTTCTGAATTTCACTTGTGCTTTTCTGAATTACATTTGTAGTTTTCTGAAGTACATATGAGCTTTTCTGAAATACATTTGAGTTTTTCTGAAATAATGTTGGAAAAGGTGTAGAGTACATATTAAAGCTTAAAACTAACAATTACATCAAATCTTAGAGTAGGAATTATGAAGCAGTGGGTGATGGATACAAGAAAATTGAGATAATAGAAGAATAAAATGAAAATAGATAGAGAATGGAATAAGTACATACAGTAAATGAAAGGAATAGAAGGAATACAAATAGGATAGAGGTGTCTGGGATCAAAAATTATCTTGGTGTGTTCAGTCAAAATTCGCAAAGTACTTGAGCAGTTCACGTCTGGAATGCAAAGTTCCCTTAATACCCTTAATTTTTGGAGGCAACGTATTCCAACAGCGGACAGACCTAAGCGAACGCGTAGATTTCGAGGACTCCAGCCGATCTTTAAGATATCGGGGCTCCTTGAAGTAACACTAAACATTTAAATTTTAACAAATTGATAAAAGATACCTATGCAATTTGCTTCGAAAACACAGAAATGTGGTCATAACGACTTTTACTGTACACGTATCTGGCAATATTGTTATACACAACATTTAGTTTACTACGACACACACTATCACAGCTCGAAAACAGCTCACAACCATATAATAACGTCGGTAATAAGTAGTTTCTAACTAAAAGCAGTCGTATTTTCACTCGTTTTAGCAAGACAAAATATTGAAAATTTTCGGTTTTTTTCTAAAATATAAAACTTTTTGTTACACTCAAAATGTTCGAAAATTATACTCAAACGAGATCCAGGTTTTTAAAAATTTCGCACGACATCTGAACGCGTCGGTACCAAATATCGAAACTATTGCATACTGTTAAAAACGGTAGCGAGCACCGAAAAGTATCACTCAGGCCCCTATTATGAGCATTTTTCGGTGTTCGATGTTCGCTGGCTAACGAAGATCGAAAATCGAATTTCAAATTCGTATTATGAGCAGGTCATCGCTGTCGAAATTTTCGTTGTGTATCTATTTTTTGATCGAATAGAATTTTGCTGTCGATCCTGTATCGAATTTTTATACAATTGCTAAGAAATGTAAGTTTTTGTATTTATCTTTTACTTTTTTGATTTATAATGCAAATATTTATCTATTTTCATTTATTGTATAAAGGTCAAAGGTCGTTAGTACAAAGCAACAGCTGGAAACATTGGTTTCAATTATGGAGCAAAATGTAAACCTGTCGAAAGGTGCGATCTAAAATTATTTGTAAATCTATAAAAAACTTTATTGTTTTTACAAACTCATTAACCTTTTTAAAGATATACGTACGCAGCTGTATTCATTTTCAAAGTATTGTAGGCATCCCTCAAACGTTTTCTATTTCTGGCTAGTTCCAGTAGGCTCTCCTCTTCCTCTGATGAACTATCGAACCACATATTTTTTGGTTTGTCTTCACAAAAATAGATAAATAATACGGCACTTGATTTGTTTTGATCTGTTTATTTTCTTTTACTTAATAACAGCAGACAGAAATGTGTTATTGTGAACAGATAAAAACATCGAAATTCACAATGACGCCAGTTCTTGTCGAATAGCTGTGGTAATACCAAATGAAAATTCGTTCGATCAACTTTTTCGATCACAGTCGAAGATCGAATTTTTATCATAATAGGGGCCTCAGCCCATCTCCAATTTTGCTCTGCATAATATAGTATAATTCGCAAAGACAGAAGATGTTATTTTAACGGAGTTGGTAAATGGTTGAGGATTAATTGAAATTCTTCATAGTTTAATTGGTAAATATTACTTAGTGTGTCGTGTAATGTGTTTTAATAAATAGTGTGTGCATAATGTTGTATTAATTTCAACAGCTGAAAACCAGAAAGCTGTAAAAAATCAGTTTTGGTGAATTAATTTTTTCTATTAATGGCTATTCAAAAGAACCGATGCGTTTGATCGGATTTCCAATAAATTTTATGATGTGCAAATGAAATGTGAAACAAAAACAAAAGTTCGATGGTGAACTTTAATTTTACTTATTGACATGACCTTTGCACTGAAGATAGTTTCCCAATAAGCAAAATACGCTTACTATAAGCTTACAATAAACTTACTTTTGTAATCTTTTCGCTTGGAAAACGTTTACTATAATCATTGTAAAACGTTTGGAAAACATTGTAGACTCAACGAAAGTGGTCCCTTTTTAAACAATTGGAATTGATGTTTGGAAAACAATGTTTAATAAACGTTTTATTCAATGTACAGTAAGGTTTTGTTGAAAACTGATTGATAAAACTCCAATTTGGGCAACAACGGTGAAAACGGGCCAATAGCCTAACAAATATGTTGTGGGATTTTGCTCCGAAGGTTGCTGGTTCGAATCCTTACCATTTCCTTAACTTTTTTTTTTAATTAATTATTTAAATATTATGTTTTATAATAAATTTATATTTTGGTGCAAGAGGAGATAAAGGGCCAGTTTTTGTGTGCTGCTTGCAATTTTTTATGCAGTCTGCATCTGCAAGGCAAATATGTGCATTTTTTCTGAAAAGCCTGAGGGTGTCATCGCTTTAAAAAACCTTTTCAAATAATTTTTCATGTTGCCTGTAGCGGGGTTCGAACCTAGGTCCTTCTGTGTGGTAGGCCAGCTGCACTACCGTCACACCACCATGCCCATGTAACAAAATCAATATAAATGAGGCATATACAATTTCAAACATTATTTTTGAAAACTGACAAATTTTTCACCCCGCTGAGAGTTCACCTCAAGTAATTTCTTCAAGGCTACCACACCATTGGAAAAACATATCTAAACGTTTGTGAAATTTTTTAGTTACAAACTCGTTTGGAAAACATTTCCTTTTTACGCTTGGAAAACATTGTTTAATAAACTAGCTTACTTCATTGTTTATTGGGTTGCTTGTTGCATTTGATTTTCTAACAATTTTTTCTTTTCAGTCCTCCACTATATACATACCTATACAATCAACAACTGCACATCATAAATACGAAACAAATACCTTTAATGTCTTTATTTGTACTGTTCTAGTGTTATGCCCTTTGGTCCGGCTGACTTTGGTGTTGGTGAATACCTCGGATATTGTGGGTGATTGTTCTGAGCATACTCTGGGACATACTCCTCGTCACGATCCCTCTTTGAGTTTATAGTTGGTGCTCATTTACTCAAGAAGTATGTAGGATTTGTGGCAAAGAATATGTAGGATTTGCGGCAAAGAATAATTTGTGAAAACCATTTTAATTTAAATATTTGTGAATGAGTTCGGTTTATCTGCAGGATCGCCATGTGGTGCGCATATATGTAGATCTGGATCTTGGTATTGTCTTAGCTCCTCAGCCGCTTTGTTCCATGCATTAAGATGCACGATTTTATTCAAGGTAAAAGAGAAACAACGGAATTGTGTCTTCAACGAAGGATGATTTTATTTCGGCTCATCGCCGTATTTTATATGCTTACAATTTCTATGAGCAACCAATCAAATCATTGGTTATTCCCTATTTCCCCTACATCTATGTATGTGTCATGCAAAACTTTTTGCATGCTACCTTTGGAGAGTGCTCTGACCGCTGGCAACATGATTAATATTGCTGAGGTAACAAGAACGGTGTCTCAAGTACAATTTCCGTGTGTCATCATTATTAAAAGTATGTCAAACGCGGTTTGGACATCGACTTGCTTTCTAGCGTCAGCAAAATGCACATGCCTTAGAGTGGTCAGATACACTACACTGAAATACATATGTAAGTTAACCCGAGATATTGTCAACAAAATACTATTAAGTAAATAGAATCTTCAAATGCTGACAATATTGAGGGCAATTAATATTTTCCAGTTGCTTTCCTCAACTGTTTACATTATGGCATTTGTCTAAAGTAAACACTGATCACTTCGAATCGCAAGGCTGACATTGCCCTTGAAATGAGCTTCTATTGATTAACCTTAATTTCGCGCCGTAATTTGTTGCAGCTGCATTAAAAATAACAATTTTAAAATAAACAAATGGTGATCGCTTTGCAACACATGATGGGCTTCTCTTGGTGGGCAGCTACTTCGAGCTGGAAGCCGAGATTAATCATTGCAGTCTTAAGTAAATAAATAAGCTATTCCGCCACCTGCAACAACAATGATTCACGCAACAACAACAGCAACAGTTGTCTCAATGTGGTACGATACGTGGACTAGAGTTAAGCTATTAATACTACTAACAATAGGTTAAGAGGCTGATTTGTAATCCAACCATCGGAGCGCACGCAAGGCCTCCGCAAAATAAAAAGTTAATTATCCAAAACTAGGACTAACAAAAATTATTATTTGGCGCCCAACACAAAAAACCCTCATATAAAATACCAGCGGAAGGAAAACTCCAACGCAGGAAAGAAACAACATTTCAAAGAAAACTCTTTAATACTTATATTATAATGAATTTGTAAGTAGAGTGGTTTAGAAAAATATAATTAAGAATTTAAAAAGAAGTGAATGAAATACGAGTTTTGCTCATTGAATAAAAAAAAGTAAAAAGTATTTTTGATTAAAGAATTTAATATTTTTACAAAACAAGAAAAAATTAAATTCAAGAATTAAATTGGTATTTGAGCAAGGCTATTATTTCTAATATTTTGTTTTCGATTAATAAGTGTTTAAACGAAAAATTGTGGTAATATAAAATTTTTGATACAAACAAAAAAATGGCCAAAAAACAAAAGAAATTGTAGTATTGTGAAATGAAATAAAATAAAGGTGTTTGTGAAACCATAGTAAGAGAATAGTGGTTCAAAGAAACTTTTTGAGAGGAAATGATAGTGTGAATAGTTTTTCAAAAAAAAAAAACCCTGATAAAATATATGAATATTGATATTTTTGATTTGGAAAATCAATTCAAAAAATTAGCTATTGGCAAAATGAATGCAGATCAAATAACAGCTATTGTTAAAGCTGCTGTAGCTTCAGCACTTGAACAGCAAAGGGAAACCTTTGATCAAAAGTTAGCAGAGCTAACGAAACAATTAGCCACTGTTTCATCAACGTCAACACCGGTTGTTTATGATCCGGTTAAAATAGTTCCAAATACAAAATGTGAGGAACCCTTAGATTTAGTGAAATCCCTTCCAGAATTTGAAGGAAAAGTCGGCACCTACGTGTCCTGGCGACAGGCCGCTCATACGGCTTATGAAGTTTTTAGAAACTACCAAGGTAGCTCAAGACACTACCAAGCTGTAGGAATTATAAGAAATAAAATAAAAGGAGCAGCTGATGCTGTTCTCGCTTCATTCAATACTGTTTTGAACTTTGATGCCATTATGGCTCGCCTTGATTTTACCTACGCTGACAAACGTCCCGTTTACTTAATAGAACAAGAGCTCTCCACGTTGCGTCAAAGTAGCTCTACTGTTCTTGACTATTTCGATGAAGTTGAAAAGAAATTGACCTTGTTGACAAACAAAACTATAATGACACATGCCAATCCAATGGCAGAAACTATTTGTGCAAAATATAGAGCAGATGCTCTACGTGTCTTTATTTCTGGACTGAGAAGGCCGTTGTGTGATATATTATTTGCATCACGCCCTCAGGACTTACCCAGTGCCTTAGCTTTGGCTCAGGAAATTGAGTCAAATCGAGAAAGATACGCCTTCGCAACAAATTTCGCCTTAAATGGCGAGGATCAAAATAAAATTAAAAAGATGAATTTTAACAATAATGATCAAAAAGTTAGGAACCCACAAAGAAATCCACATTTTGAGCAAAGAATTTTCAAAAAGAATGAGAATTCTAAAAATGATCAACCTACTCCTATGGAAGTAGACCCTTCGGTATCACGTCAACGTCAAAACCAAAATTGGCGTCCGCAACCGCAAAAATTTAATCAAGGATACAATAATAATCCTTCACCTCAAAAACGTCAAAAATTTCAAAGAATTAATAAACTTCAACAAGAAGAGTTAATTGATGAAGATTACAACGAAAAATCTGGAAACGAGTTAGAAGAACTCGAAGATGAGCAACTTAATTTTTTAGAGGAAGATCCCTGCTTCCGTGGATCGAACGACAAGTAGGGAATAATAGAAAAATTAAACTTTTAATTGATACCGGTGCATCGAAGAACTATATAAAACCTTTTCCTGAACTGAGGAATATCGTCCCAGTGTCAAAAACATTTTTGGTACAGTCCGTACACGGAAATAGTGTGGTGACTGAAAAATGTAAAGTTCATTTATTTGGAGTGAACACAAATTTTTATATGCTTCCCGGTATTGAAATATTTGATGGAATTATTGGTCTTGATTTACTAAACCAGATCAATGCTCAGATAGATTTGAAGAATGGTAAAATTAGGCATGACTTTGGAAACGAAGACTTGCTATTTTACAGATGCGAAAATGTAAATTTTATAAATATAGGAAGCGAGGAAATTCCTTCCGAAATATGTAATAATTTCTACAAAATGATAGAAAAAAATAAAAAGGCTTTTGCTGACCCTAACGAGTCACTACCTTTTAACACAAATATTGTCGCGACAATTCGGACAAAAAAAAATGAACCAATTTACTCAAAATTATACCCATACCCTATGGGTGTAACTAATTTTGTCAACAATGAAATTGCTGACCTTCTTTCTAATGGCGTTATACGGCCATCAAGATCCCCTTACAATAATCCTATTTGGGTTGTTGATAAAAAGGGAACAGATGAATTAGGTAACAAGAAAAAAAGGTTAGTGATTGATTTTAGGAAACTGAATGAAGTCACTATCGAAGATAAATACCCTATGCCAAATGCAATGATTATACTTTCAAATTTAAAAGGTGCACAATATTTCTCTACTATTGACCTTAAGTCCGGTTTTCATCAGATTGAGTTGATGGAAAGGGATAGAGAGAAGACAGCCTTCTCTGTTAATAATGGTAAATATGAATTCTGTCGTTTACCATTCGGCTTAAAAAATGCCCCCAGTATATTTCAAAGAGCAATCGACGATGTGCTTAGAGAACAAATTGGCAAGACATGCCATGTTTACGTTGATGACGTAATAATTTTTTCAAAAAATGCAGAAGACCATGTCAGAGACATAGAATGGGTTTTACGAAACCTTTACGATGCAAATATGAGAGTATCGTCAGAAAAATCAAAATTTTTTAAAACCGAAGTGGAGTTTTTAGGATTCGTAGTATCACGAAATGGTGTGAAGACAAGTCCTGAGAAAGTAAGTTCTTTAAAGAATTACGAACAGCCAACTACACTTCGAGGACTTCGGTCATTCCTAGGTCTAGCCAGCTACTACAGATGTTTTATTAAGGATTTTGCTAGCATAGCAAAGCCACTAACCGATATGCTAAAGGGAGAAAATGGCAAAATAAGTGCGACTCAATCAAAAAAGAAACTAATACAATTGAACCCCGAAGCCATACAGGCATTCACAACATTGAAGGAAATCCTGGCATCAGAAGATGTTACGTTAATGTATCCAGATTTTACAAAACCTTTTGATTTAACGACAGATGCATCATCAAAGGGATTGGGTGCGGTGCTCTCACAATCAAAAAAACCAATAGCCATTATCTCAAGAACACTAAGAGATAGAGAGGAGCATCTTGCAACCAACGAAAGAGAATTATTGGCTGTTGTCTGGGCTTTAAATTCTTTGAGAAATTATCTTTATGGCGTAAGTCAGATAAACATTTTTACTGATCATCAGCCATTATCTTATGCTGTTTCTGACAAAAATCCGAACGCAAAGATTAAACGTTGGAAATCCTTAATAGAAAGTTATAATGCAAAAATTTATTACAAACCAGGAAAAGAAAATTATGTGGCTGACGCGTTGTCAAGACAGCATATAGCCATGATTCAAGACGATATGGAGGTAAGCTCCAATTGTGCCACCATCCATAGCGAAGGGTCATTAACTTATACTATTGAAACAGTGGATAAACCAGTTAATTGTTTTAGAAATCAAATTATTATCCGAGAAGGGACGAGTACTTCAAAGCAAACTTTTATAGTATTCCATTCAAAAACTAGACACATCATTTCGTTCCATGATATGGAATCACTTTTTAAGATATTACAAGAAGTTATTAATGACGAGGTGGTGAATGCGATACATTGTAGCCTACATGTTCTGGCAATGATTCAACATCGCTTAGTTGAACTCTACCCCAATGTTAAATTTCGCCATACTGAAAAAATGGTTACAGATATATTCAATCCAAACGATCAGCAGGAGATAACAATTGCAGAACATAATAGAGCCCACAGAGCTGCTCAAGAAAATGTTAAGCAAATATTGGCAGATTATTTTTTCCCAAAAATGGATAAAAAAGCAAGAGAAGTTGCATCAAACTGTCGGATATGTTCAAAATCAAAATATGAACGACATCCAAAGAAGCATATTGTTGCTGCAACACCGATCCCATCTTTTGCGGGAGAGATTTTACATATTGATATTTTTTCAACAGACCAAAAGTATTTCCTAACATGCATTGATAAATTTTCTAAATTTGCTGTTGTGCAAAAAATTGCATCTAGAACCATAGTAGATGTAAAACCATCAATATTGCAGCTTCTAAACATTTTTCCTAATGTAAAAACAGTGTACTGCGATAACGAAAAATCGCTTAACTCTCACACAGTTAAATCAATGTTGATAGACTTTAATGATGTGCAGATAATCAACGCTCCTCCGCTACATAGTACCTCTAACGGTCAGGTTGAACGCTTTCATAGCACACTAGCCGAAATAGCAAGGTGTTTGAAGTTGGAGAAAAATCTAAGTGAGACTGTAGATCTAATTCTGTTTGCTACTATAGAATACAACAAGTCCATTCATTCAGTAACAAATAAAAAACCAATAGATATTCTTTATGACCATTCAGGTGGAGTCACAGAATCAGTCCGAAATAGTATCGAGAAAACTCAGGCTTCCAATCTCGAATATCACAATAAAAACCGCCAGTGTAAATCATATAACGTTGGTGACACGGTCTTAGTGAAGGTTAATAGACGATTAGGAAACAAACTTTCTGAATTATATGTGGAAAAAAAGGTCGAAAAAGACCTAGGCACCACCGTTCTTATAGAGGGGAGGAGGGTCCACAAGGACAACCTTAAGCCACCTTGAATGTTTGTCCAAATAGTTTTTAAGGAACAACAGAGTAGACAGGCTATTCAACGCCCTCTCTCTTTGCAGGTTAACAATATTGGCATTTCTAACAACGACGACCCTAGCAGAGAAGCTGATAGACTATACTAACTCTAATTACATACCAATTTCAGATGGAGAGCCAATAATATGGGAACATTATGGTTACTTAACACATTTTACTAACCTGAGCCTTTACTCCATAATGAATGATGAGACTAAAGAACTTTATAAAAAATTTGGTTCTCAAATGAGAAGACTTTTAGATGCAGACGTAAGCCACATTGAAACGCTACTTCGAACTGTTGATCTCCACCATCGACACGCACGAAGTTTAAACTTTTTAGGTACCGCATTAAAAGTAGTAGCAGGTACCCCAGATTTTGATGATTTTCAAAGACTACAGATGAGACAGGATGTACTCGTTGATTCAAATAATAGACAGTATAGGATAAATACCAATATTCAACAAAAAATTTTGGAAATAACTCAAACATTAAACAAAATCATTTCTTCTCAAGAAAAATCCTTAGTAACCACAGAAAATGTATTTGAAATAATTTTGGCCAGAAACAGAATAATTATTATAGAATTACAAAATGTCATAACTTCTTTAACTTTGGCTAAACTTAATTTGGTTAGTCCAGTAATATTAGATAACTCCGATGTAACAAAAATAATAAACGAACAATCAACCAATGTGACTACAATAGACGTGCTAGGGATGTCGAAAATAAAAGTTTTTCAAAATATTAATAGTTTATATTTTATAATAAAATATCCAATACCTAACATTATATGTAAGAAGCTAACCTTATTCGCTGTACCACATCAAGAACGTGTAATAAATTTCGAAGATATGAACACCGTGGCAGAGTGCGGGAAAAAGGTCCATGCTGTGCAATGCGAGAAACCTACATTTGCTACATTTTGCAAGATATTGAACATAACTACCTGCGGACAACAGTTAATTTCGGGTTTACGGGCTAATTGCTCAACCATACCAAATCATAACAGAGGCATAAACGAAATTGATGACGGAATAATTATAATTAACAATGATACAGTCGAATAAAGGGCGAAAATGGTGACCGAAAATTGGTTGGAGGTACTTATTTGATAACTTTTGAAACACAGATAACAATAAATGAGACCTCATTTCGAAATAAGAAAACTGCTCTAAAACGTTCTCCAGAAACACCCATGACTCAAGAGATAAATTTAATAGGACATCGAGAAACATTTAGTCTGAATTATCTCCATAATATGAATGTAGAAAATATCAACCAAATTAAAACATTACAAAAAGAGGTTGATATAAAATCTATAATTTTCATTGTTGTGCTCACAACTATCATAGTATTTATTGTGATGCGCTTTGTTTTCAATAAACACAAGAAGCGTTCACTAGAAAAAGCTGTTGATGGTGTAGTGGAGAAAATTAAAGAAAGGCTCGGGGACGAACCTCACTAAGAAAGGGAGGAGTTAACCCGAGATATTGTCAACAAAATACTATTAAGTAAATAGAATCTTCAAATGCTGACAATATTGAGGGCAATTAATATTTTCCAGTTGCTTTCCTCAACTGTTTACATTATGGCATTTGTCTAAAGTAAACACTGATCACTTCGAATCGCAAGGCTGACATTGCCCTTGAAATGAGCTTCTATTGATTAACCTTAATTTCGCGCCGTAATTTGTTGCAGCTGCATTAAAAATAACAATTTTAAAATAAACAAATGGTGATCGCTTTGCAACACATGATGGGCTTCTCTTGGTGGGCAGCTACTTCGAGCTGGAAGCCGAGATTAATCATTGCAGTCTTAAGTAAATAAATAAGCTATTCCGCCACCTGCAACAACAATGATTCACGCAACAACAACAGCAACAGTTGTCTCAATGTGGTACGATACGTGGACTAGAGTTAAGCTATTAATACTACTAACAATAGGTTAAGAGGCTGATTTGTAATCCAACCATCGGAGCGCACGCAAGGCCTCCGCAAAATAAAAAGTTAATTATCCAAAACTAGGACTAACAAAAATTATTATTTTGTACATCAAAATGGACGCTCTTCTAATTAATAACTAAATTAATATATTTAACAAAAAAGTATGATAATAAATAAATATAAACAAATTTCTGTTTTTATTAGCTGGGAAAGGGTAAACAAATTAGCATTAAACTCAAATTAAATTTTGTTTGATTCAACAACTTTTCATTATACTTGTAAGTTTGATTTTAATTTTAATATTGATTTGCATTATATTTATTCATTTACATATATATGTATTTATCTGACTGGCACCATAAAAATAATATTTTCAAAATAAATGGAATGTTAAAAGTTAATAGAAAAATATTTGAAAATGTATTTCTTGTTGTTGAAGTGGCAAAAGGAGCGTTGTAAAATGTTTAAGCAATTTGTATAAGTTACTAGCGCACCGGCAGACGTTATTCTGACTGACCAGTGACTTCCTTAGAAATAGATTTTCAAATATATTTCTATATTTTCTGGTTTCCCGGGATTCTCGGAATCAGAACTTCTTCATTGCATTGGGCATCAACCTTTTCACAGCTCGTTCCATTGTACAATTGTGGTGGATTTCGTAGAAGAATTATAGGTGAACCTGTTTTCAATAACAATATGTGTGGAGGCATCATAGGATGATCTAGTGAATTCAGGAATTCAATTGGGTAGTTAACAGGCTTATCTGAATTCATAACAGGAAAAAGGAATTTATTTTTGTGTTTTCAACTAAAACCGCATTCAGGGATATAACGAATTGAAATATTACTTAGCTTGTAGGCTTGGAACTGCCCACTTTTCCAATAAGTTTTTATATACCTATATAGCCTATGTCATACCTAACGAAGCTTTTTAATGTACTGGGAAAGTTTAAAAGAGATCGGCCATAAACTTTGGATATAAAACAAAACACAAAAAATGTGGGAGTGGACACACACATTCAAAAATCATTAAGTTAAACCAAATATGTTCAGAGTTGTGAAGAATTGAAATTTTATATCTATAGCCCGGAGGCGTGGAACCGCCCACTTTTCCAAAAATTAATATAGCCTTAATGGTACACAAAACTTTTCTGCACCGCCAACTTTTCCAAAATTATATATGTAAATCTTGACCAGAGGACACACATATCCAAAAATCATTAATTTAGATAAAATATGTTCAGGGTTATGACGAATTTAAATTTTATATATGTAGTTGGGGGCGTGGCACTGCCAACTTTTCAAAAAATATATATAGCCTCTGCTTTAACCCATGATCCCAAGAATATACTGTGAACATTTCATAAAAATCGGTTGAGTACTTTTGACGCCTATAAAGGACACACAAACACACATTCATTTTTATTTATAAGATGAAATGACTTTTGTAGCGAGAGATTATGTCGCTATACGAACCTTCTCCATAAATTGGTTTCGGCAAACATATTTTGCCTTGAAACAAGTGGTTCATAAAACTCAGCAAGCATAAATCTGTGTAATTTCCAGTGCAGTTAAAATTCTCTTAATTTTGAATGAAATTACTTTACATTTACATTTTCAATTGAAAATCTTTTGCTAGAAGTCCATGTTGCTTTTTGAAACTTATAGTAGGCGCTGCATTTTTTAACTCATAAAAAATCATATAAATATATTATTTCTGTAAGGTCTTTTTGTGTTTGCTCCTAATTATCTGCTCTCATTTCGAACCAATATTAATAAATAAGGTATCGTTTTAAAGGTGAGGGTTACTTCTACATGCGAAACTATATATTAATTGCAGCAGTGCTTTTGTTTAAGTGCATTTTATAAAAATTAATTTGTTTAAATAAACCACTGCGAATGCACAAAAAATCAATTTGTACTGCAACGCCATTGTGAATTAGAGACTTTATCTACTGGGTTGTATGTAGATGTCGCTGATGGTAGTGGTGAACATAGGATTTAATAAGTTATACTAATTTATACGGGATATACTAGTAAATTCATATTAGCTTTGTTCGCGTACCTTATAGGGATTATACACGATGCGTCTGAGTCAAGAGTCATCTGTGTAAATGTTGACTCGCCATCATTCTGGGCGCACTTGCGTCATTCATTTGTGAATAGTTTTTAAAGCAGAAGGTTCGTAATGAATATCTCAAACCTATATACTTCGATGAATTCCTTCATATCGAACTTATTGGCATACATTTATGAAACTAAAATATATTTTTTCTTTTTGTTATTTAGTTTTTGAACAGTTTGGCAATTATCTAACAAAATGTGACAGGCGAGTCACAGCAAAATATCAAACTCATTTTGATTTTCTTGAGTCATGCCAGAGTCATGTCGGTGTAGCTACTACATACACATTTTTACAAATACATACACATAAATTGACTCTTGACTCAGACGCATCGTGTATAGACCCTATTAAAATTTTAAAAAATTATATAAAATTTTTACTGAGGAAGTGTTCGCTTACACAAAACACTTGCAGCGAAAAACATTTACATTTCATTGACAAAGGCGTCTATTATGATAAAAATTCGATCTTCGACTGTGTTCGAAAGAGTTGATCGAAAGAATTTTCATTTTGTATTACCACAACCATTCGGCAAGAACTGGCGTCATTGTGAATTTCGATGTTTTAACTGTTCACAATAACACATTTCTGTCAGATGTTTTTAAGTAAAAGAAAGTAAACAGATCAAAACAAATCAAGTGCGGTATTATTTATCTATTTTTATGAAAACAAACCAAAAAGTTTTATATATTTTATTTAAATACAGAATATGACTACGACGGAAATGTGGCTCGATAGTTCATCAGACCAAGAGGATAGCTTACTGGAACTAGCCGGAAGTAGAAAACGTTTGAGGGATGCCTCCAATCCTATTTAAATTTTTTTTATAGATTTACAAATAATTTTAGATTGAACCTTTCGCCAGGTTCACATTTTGTTCCATTATTGAAACCAACGTTTCCAGCTGTTGCTTTGTACTTACGACCTTTGACCTATATACAATAAATGCAAATAGATAAATATTTGCATTATAAATCAAAAAAGTAAAAGATAAATACAAAAACTTACATTTCTTAGCAATTGTATAAAAATTCGATACAGGATCGACAGCAAAATTATATTCGATCAAATAATAGATACACAGCCATGAGCTACTCATAATACGAATTTGAAATTCGATTCTCCATCTGCGATAGCCAGCGAAGATCGGACACCGAAAAATGCTCATAATAAGGGCCAAAGAGAGCTACAAGTCTTTACTGTGGGAATTCCACTCCGTAAAAATTGTAATTGAAAAACAGCTGATCGTGACAAGGGAAAGCAACAAAAAAGATTTAAAACTTTGAACTATCAACCAATCAAAATGGCAATAGCTATTTTTGCTGCAAGTTTTTAGTGACTCCTGTTCGGTTGAAACTTTTCACTTTTTGCTTTTCGAGAGAGTTTTACGTCATTCTCTCTTTACTTACACTTTTTTATTATTTCTCGTTTGTAAAATTACTTATATACCAGTATAAATATCTACAACTGTGACAAAACTGTTACGTTACAATGGGTGAGAAACAATTTCAGACAAAAATTAAAATTCGGATGGATTCGGACCAAATCTCCACCACCTTCATTTAAAAGAAGATCATTAAATATCCTCAAAGGAAAGGTTGATACAGCTGTTTTACCCCCAGGTAGGTGATCACTATTTTGGCAGAACTCAACACTTTATTGAAAGTCTTCATAAAGGTGTGACTTTATCGGACTCACTTGATTGCTGAAAACTATTAGAATGCATAATTAATTTGATTTATCGCAAAAAGATTGCAGTCACTTTTAGAATTCTTTGACTGGGACTTAAAAAATGAAGTGGCATACTTTAGACTTCATTTTTCCATCTTTAGTCAAAAAGCGAGTCAATGAGTGCATTCAAAATTTGAACTCATTGAATAAGACTCCAACTGATTGCACTCGCATATGAATACACTCTTTAACAACCCTGTAACTGGTCCTGTGAAATAAAAAAACCAAAACTATAAGTAGTCCAGTCGAATAATACTGAAAATCGAATGAATACAGAAGTGACGCGGACCATAGGTTTTTTGGTTTATCTAACTCTCGTACCAGTGAACATGAAAGGGTGAAAAAATAGTCCCAAAATATGCAGAGCATACTTTGTATGCATTTAAAGAGACATTTTTTTGTTATTTTTAATTGTTTCGGTCATGGTAACATCTGTCAAAAAAATTTCTTCTACAGTTTGTTGCCGAGGTGATTCTCCATCAAAAGTTTCTTCACAGTTTTTTTCTAAATGCTATAGTTTTCCCCGCTATAACCACTTTTTCCCAGTGCATTTTTACAAAAAACATGAAAACAAGTAGTTTTTTGTGTTGCATTTTGTATGGGGCAAACAATTTTTCTTAGCAAAATAGAATTTTTTTTTTTGTGGATTCCGTTAGAATGTTAAACTGCTATGAATGTTTGCTCTAGCGATTTCTCGAAAAAGATGTTTAACACCTCGAAAAAGGGCGTGGCAGACACCCTATTCATTATTTGACTATGTTTCGACGTCGAGCCGATAAATTGCCTTCTGTGATGAACGTGTATTGAATAAGGGTCTAACAGTATAGCTATGCTACGAAAAAACAAAACTTGTATTCCACAAGAATTTTTGCGTAAAAAGTTCCGTGAGATTAACTCTACCATCTTTGGACTTCAAAAGCACTAACCGATTGCATCACATGTTCCAAAAGCAGTTAATTTCATGAATTATGAATTTAATTGATTCTGCTGGTATTGCTCACTATGTTATTTGGCTAAAAGCTCATCCTTATTGGAACGAGAACAAAAATTGTGGAGATACAAATAGGGAAAAGGCAGTCGGCAAAATATCTCTACCACCTATTAATTCTCAACCAAGTTCTTTCGGTACCCTAAACCGAAAACGCTGTCATCTTTGTCCGGCAAAAATATCTAAAATGCAAAAGCAAATTTGTGGCAAATATAACAAAAATGTTTGTAGTTAACATTCTACAATCACGAAAATTTGTGAAAAGTGTTATGTTTTAATACTATGTACTTTAAATAAAAATATAAAAAAATTGTACGTATGCATAATTTTTTTTTTTTATATAAAATTTTGTAGTTCGTAACTATTTAAAAAAAAATAAAAACTTTATATTAAAATTATGCGTTGAAGCATTTTTTCATATAACTATGAGCCTCAGAGTCATACTTTCGGATCTATGTAACTTTTTAAATATAGGAGATTAGTTAATACGAAATACCGTGCAGAAAAACTGTGTATCGCGAAGCCAGAATCAGGCAGGCGACGGACGTTATTTCCTAAAACATTTCCTTTACTGTGGTTTATTTATGGAAATAACACAGGCCGACAAAATGAGACCGATTTTTTTGACCATAAACCAGACCATACTTTGGTAAAGGTTTTCGATGTGCTGAATTCAAATCTGGACGCAGAATTGCTCTATCACGTCAGGATTTTGAGATATCCTGACCTAAATGTGCAAAAAACACCGTTTTTGTCTATTTTTGAGGTTATATATAAACGACGGAGTTTTTTTTTTAAAGCACACATAGCATCTTAAAGAAGAAGTGTTTCCCCTACGAATGGCGTTGAGTTTGCTCAAATATCTTTTTTTTCGCTAAGTAATTTAAACTTTATAACTTTCAACACATTTAAAACAAAATCCGTCGTTTATATATAACCTCAAAAAAAGGCAAAACCAATACACAACCTATTTTGCGGGGAGTTTAAGTTATGTAACATCTTGATCAGGAGCTGCTTTTATAACCCGCAACAAGCGTCTAGGTCGATTATGTAGTCGCCTTTTCACATTTATTTTGGTGGTTACCCAGGATATGCTTGGACGCAAACGCCCGAAAGAAGTGAACACTTCAACCGCTAGGAATAAAGTTTTTCCTGAGAGAGTTGCAACCGACGAGTGTCCAGCTACCCTTCGTGTCGTTGTTGATGCGATGTTTTCCAAGTGAGCCAGAACAGATGGGGCCCTCTTCCACTCTGCCACTGAAATAGTATATTTGAACAATAAGACAATATTTGGTTTATTTCCGAGTTGTAATAGAGAAAACCTCAAATTTTGTCTTATTTTTAAAATAACACAACGTTTGTTTTTTTAGCCCCCTGTGCTGCTATAAAGACACAACATAAAATTTATATAGCCCCAAAGTAGATACTCCTCAATTGTACTATATATTGTAGCTACATAGACGTTAGAAAAGCTTCTTACTTGCGGTATACCTTTTCCTTTTATTATATTTCAGAAACGGTGGTAGTTGCGGTTGACAATTTATGGCATGCTACATTTTATGAAAGTTTCCGTTTGGCTTAAAAAACATCAACACCTTATTATTGTAAATTTGACCTTAAAAACACTTTTTATAAGAATTTCTGTGGATTTGCATTTTATCTCGACTTTTTGAATAAAACTAGATTTTGAAGCCTTTTATTGATCACTTTGACGCTAAATAAAACAAAAGAAAAAATTAACATCCCCATGACGTTACACATACATATTTAAATTGAAATTAAAAATTGTCAACAAATTTTTTTAGATGTTATTTGCTCGTGTTATATCTTTTAAAATTACCTGCTGCCAAATTACAGTTCCAAGTGATTCTACAATTCAATTGTATAAAAAGCGTTTGAATGTAGTTTCTATAATGTTAATGGCACACTACTGAAAAATAAGTTTGCATCCTGTTACACCAGAAAACCTAAACCCTTAATCTTAAATTTCCTCCTCGCTAACATCCTTTATTGCAGATGCGCAGTCTTGAGTAAAGAGAAAGAATAAAATAAGCTGGCACATAATATGAATAACTCGGTGAACAAGTTCAGTTTGGGGATGAAATACTCAAGCACCCTGCAGTAAAGTTATCTTTTAAAAGAAACCTGAGTAAAACTATTGAAGTTTTGATATTTTACTAAATACTTTATTAACAAAAAAAAATTGCATACTATTTTCGAAGAATGAACAAGTGGGGTCGTATGAACCCCAGTTGATTTAGCGTTATAGTAGTATCCAATTATTTCATATTTATGTACATATGTTTTATTCTTTGTCCCACTATAAATAATATGCCCTACAGGCTCTTTGGACGTAAACAGTTAGGATACAGTTATCAAGTGCATTCAGTCAACTCGAATTTTTGTGCATCTCTAAATTTCCCGAAAGGTAAAGTCAATAATAAGTTTGAAAATTACTCTGGTATATTCCGCAGCACTTCCAAGATTTTCCAACCTGGTACTTACTCGTGCATTCAATGAAATGTGCAAATTGCGATCTCAGGATCCCTCGGAGTCGTTTGAGGTCCGAATGGCGCCTTCATAGCTCCTAGAGCAGCCTCATAAGGTTTGAGGGTTTGACCTCTAGTCGCACTGCATTGTGGTGTCAGTGTTAATTTTTTGGTGATTTTCTAAATTTTTCCTCTTCCAGATGATCAATGTATGTAGCTAGTTTTTTGTTGGCATTTCATGTGTATATTAAAAAAATCTTCAACCTGATGAGCTACTTAATACGCGTCAATTCAATATACACACAGTATATACATATATGTGGCGGTCATCACTAATATATGTAATAAGATTATTGTAAACTTGCATATCTTCACTTTAAGATTTAATGCAACGCTTTATATAAAGTTTTAATATTTTTGCTTTACGCAACACTGTATTTCATATATGTTTCTTATATCCCATATCGTTACTCACATTTGTCAAACAAAGGAAATAGACATAGAAATGAAGAGAAATAAAATAAAGAAAATTAATTCGTCATTGTCCAGCTACCTGAGCGCATCTCATTTTCTTACTTCACCGCTCACGCCACATTGGTGTCAGAAAGTCCCGTAAACGTGTACCGTTTTTTTTCACTAAATTGTAAATTTTTTTGTAAAGTTTTTCTTCTTCTTTGCACATTAATTACTGTGCCATCGTAAAAAAAAAAAAAAATTTTGTTTAATTGTCGATATAAAGTACCGTAGATTTTTTTTTTTTTTCCTCTTTGCGATGGATAACGAATTACGTGGGCAAGACAGTCTGATGGTCACTGGAAGCGACGCAGTCTCTGGCGCTGACCAACTGCGTGGTGGTGATCCACAAAATACAACGCAACAACCGGAGCTCACAGCCGAAACATTCGCTCCAACCCAACATGGAACACCAGTGCTCATGGGTAGTCCCCAGCAGACCACTATTCTACCAAGAGTGCCACAAAGGATGTCACCTCAAACACAACAACACGTCGCACAATTACCAATGACCGCGAATCAAGCACCGGTTTTACAGCAACAGCACCAAATTGCACCCCCACTGCTACCTCAACAGCAGCCTTCGATGCATAATGAATATCATGCACGCATTCCAATGCCACGTCTAACACCTAACGATATTGATGCATGGTTCCCCTCAGTAGACTATTGGTTCAGGGCATGTAATATGCGTAGTGATACTCAACGATACTACCACGTTATGGCAACGATGGACCCCCTAACACTGCCAACAATTGGGTAAATATGTAGAAACGCCGAAAATCCCCAACGAGTGGCTACCACGGGCATAGGCATGTATGATTATTTGAAGCGCGAACTATTAAAATACTTTGGGGACAGTCAGCAGCGGAGAATACAGCGATTGCTGGAAGAAATGGTGCTGGGCAGCCAACGACCCAGTCAGTTGTACAACGCTATGCGACGTGTCGCTGGAAGTTCATTTTCCGAAGATGCACTTCGTGCAATGTGGATACAACGTTTGCCCGAGCTCGTCCGTGCATCTGTAACCGCTCGAGAAGGTCCAATTGACATACAATTAGCAGTTGCTGATGCTATAATGGAAACAGTTTCTCAACGAAAAGTATGCGCTGTATCCGAAGCACATGCATCGAACGCTCCGTCAGCAGAGGTTACAGCTACACTAGCAGAGATAACAGGCGCAATTAGCCAATTAAATAAAAGGCTCGACGATTTGAATACTCGTGGACGTAGCAGCCAGCGTAACACTAGACGGTTGCGTTCTCGTAGTGGACGTAGCAGCAGCAGCAATCATCGTACTCGTACTGCATCAACAAATTCACAGGAATGTTGGTATCACCAAACATTTGGAGAGGCAGCAACACGCTGCCGAAGCCCATGCAGCCGGCGTCAACAACGGGCTGGCAATGAAAACAGCAGACGAGATTGACAACCAACACCCACCTGCGGGACAGCGAAAGTCTCATGTAGCGCAGGTATCAACCAAATATTAGTCGCCGATAAATCATCAAATATCAAATATCTCATCGACACTGGCACCGACTTCAGCGTTTTGAAAAAAGTAGGTAATAAAACACCTTTGCAACCGACATCCGTAAAACTCTACGCTGCAAACGGGTCGGAAATTAACACATATGGAATTCTTCGGCGTAATATTAATCTTGGCCTGAGACGAAATTTCGAATGGAAATTCATGGTAGCCGACGTTAATACACCAATCATTGGCAGTGATTTTATTCGTCACTTCTATTTAACTATCGACTTGAAGCGCAATAAGTTGATAGACAAAACCACTAATCTCGATGTGCCGTGCATTATTAGCAATGGACTAAATGTGCAGATTAAGGCCTTCGATTATAACGAGCCTTTTGCTAACTTATTATTAGAGTTCAAAGATCTCACGGAGATGACGTCCGAACGGCGACCTGTCAACACGGATGTCCATCACGTGATAGAGACATCGGGGCAACCAGTTAATGCGCGAGTACGAAAGCTCGATCACGAAAAGCTTGCAGCAGCAAAAGCCGAGTTTGAATATTTAATGAGAATCGGGGTATGTCGTCCGTCCAAAAGCAACTGGGCCAGCGCACTCCACATGGTTCGAAAGGCAGATGGCAGTTGGCGACCATGTGGGGACTACCGATCGCTGAACAAGATTACCGTTCCCGACAGGTACCCGATCCCATTCATACACGATTGCACCGCGATACTCACTGGAAAAACTGTTTTCGGTAAGATTGACTTGCAGCGCGCATTTCACCAAGTACCAGTCAGATCCGAAGATGTGAAAAAGACAGCCATAGTGACACCTTTCGGTCTTTTTGAATTCACTCACATGACTTTTGGGCTTCGAAACGCGGCGCAGACTTTCCAACGGCTAGTGCACGAAACTCTACGCGGATTGGATTTCGTCTTTCCCTATGTAGACGACATATGCATAGCCTCCACAAGCATTGCTGAGCACTCGCACCACATTCGTTTAGTGTTCGAGCGCCTGCGGCAAACAGGCCTTACAATAAACAGCTTCATCGCGACAGTTAACTTTTACAGAAAATTTTTACCTGGTGCTGCACAGCGCCAAGCACCTTTGCAAATGTTAGTCAACAACAATAAACGCAATGAACGACGCCCTATTGAATGGAATGATGAAGCAGCTCACGCTTTCGAGGAATGTAAGAAGGACTTAGCAAACGCAGCAACTTTAGCATACCCTACAATCGGAGCTCAGTTACATTTAACTACTGATGCTTCCGACATCGCTGTGGGAGCAGTGCTACACCAGCTGATTGACAACAAGCCACAACCTCTGGGTTATTTTTCACGACCATTATCCGATACTGATTTACCTAGCCATTAAGCATTTTCAGTTTATGATAGAAGCGAACAACACTACAATTTTTACAGATCACAAACCACTGATCTATGCTTTCAATCAGCGTTCAGGTAAAGGTTCACCACGACAAATCCGACATTTGGACTACATAAGCCAGTTCAGTACCGACATACGCCATATTCCCGGTTCAGCTAATCAAACGGCAGACATGCTATCTCGTATCAACATATTGGAAGCACTCAACTACGCTAACATGGCCTCGGAACAAAAACATGATCGTGCTACCAACGCTTTACTCCAGGGTAAGAAACATCATTCACTCAAATTAAAACATTTCAATTTACCAGGTACGCAAGATCAATTGTTTTGTGACACATCCACATGTAACATTCGGCCAGTGGTGCCGTACAACTTCCGCAATCAGGTTCTGCATACGCTACATGATCTTGCACACCCAGGTGCAAACGCAACTACAAAGATGGTTTCAAACCGTTTCGTGTGGTTAAACATGCGAAAGGATTGTAAGCAGTTCGTTCGGGCATGTCACTCTTGCAACCGCAGTAAGATTCAACGGCACAACAGAACACCTCTGGTACGAATGGAAATGCCAGACCAACGATTTTCGCTATTGCTTGACATTCCTAGATCGCTTTTCACGATGGCCTGAAGCTATTCCCTTAGCAGACATTCAGGCTGAAACGGTTTGCCGAGCATTTCTCAACGAATTCGTAGGTCGCTACGGAGTGCCAAAAAAACTTGTCACCGACCAAGGTGCTCAATTTGAGTCAAACATATTTTCGGAGTTGCTTCGTACACTAGGAACACAGCGCGAACGAACGTCGCCATACCACCCACAAACAAATGGTTTGGTCGAGCGATGGCATCGCACATTTAAAACTACCATCCTCGCTACAGGAAAAGACAATTGGGTAGACAACATAGGCTTAACACTTCTTGGTCTTCGAAATGCAATAAAAGACGATATTAAGTCATCGCCTTCAGAGATGTTGTTTGGAAAAGCAACACGACTTCCCGGAGAATTTTTTACTCAAAGAGAGAGTGTTCAGCCGAACACCGCCTTCGTCGACAAGCTACGAACTCATTTGCAAAATATTCGACCAGTAGAAACTTCATGGCATTCTCCAATCACACCATTCGTCGACAGAAATTTAATGGAATCAACACACGTCTACGTCAGAAATGATAGAGTCAAACCGTCCATGACCGTGCCTTACGATGGACCATATGAAATAATAAACAAAAGCAATAAAACATTCACCATCAAAGTAAAAGGTAGAAACGTCGTGGTATCACTTGATCGGCTTAAGCCAGCGTATTTTCTAGTCGACGAAACAACAAATACCGATGGTACTACAAACTTGCCAACAAGCAGTGCCAAATCGCAAAAACGAGTCGCATTCCTACAAAAGCAGTGAGCGGAATTCTAGGAAGGGGGTACTGTGGCGGTCATCACTAATATATGTAATAAGATTATTGTAAACTTGCATATCTTCACTTTAACATTTAATGCAACGCTTTAAATAAGGTTTTAATATTTTTGCTTTACGCAACACTGTATTTCATATATGTTTCTTATATCCCATATCGTTACTCACATTTGTCAAACAAACGAAATAGACATAGAAATGAAGAGAAATAAAATAAAGAAAATTAATTCGTCATTGTCCAGCTACCTGAGCGCATCTCATTTTCTTACTTCACCGCTCACGCCACATATACATATGGACAAATCCCAAATAGTGTTACATTTTTGCAAACAAAAAAAAACAAACGAAACATGGAAGCACAAGAATAACCTTTTTTCTGGTATATTGGTAGATAAAGAGGAGCTTAAATTTATCAGCGTAATTCGTATTACACAATGCCTCAAAAAGATATAGTCAATAGATCGAAGATTATATATATAAATTCAAGTCGCAGTGTTTAAAATGCATTTATTTAAACAATACTGCACCGATTTTGTTGAAATTTTATCAACGTGTAGAATTATGTGAAGGTTATATTCAGGCAAAACAAATTGTATACCCGCCACCAGGTTTCGGAGATATCGCTAACAATTTTTAAATTGCAATTTAAACCCGAAAAATCGTCAAATATTTTTTAAAGCGAAGTTGGTTACTCAATAACATTAACACTTTCCCTCCGAACATTTTGAAATTAAAGCAACATACCGATATATAAACGGAGAATGATTTGGAAAAAAATTGTCCATAGCCGATAACCGGTTTTGGATATATTGATAAAAGTAGAACCCGGAAAATCGTTAAACATTTTTGCTATCTTAGGCACTTCTTTACCGATTATGTTAAAAGTTTAGCAGCATATATGTATTTATGTAAAGTATATTTAAGTAAACTCTTTTTGATACCCGAAACCCGGTTTTTGAGATATACTCAAAAATATGAAAGCGGGTAAAAAAAATATCTACCTGCAATATGGGTATCAAATTAAGAGTACTGAAGAGAGCTTTGACGTACTATGGTTCTCATATCGATATTTCTACTTTTCCAGAAGTGTATTTCGATATTTGGACCCAGATACCCACAAAACGTGTCTAAACAATAAGGGTATCAAATAGACCTGGAAGCGAGAAACAAATCAAGGTGGTTTCAATTTCATTTTATTTATATATTTTATGAGATATATATATTATATTTATGAGATAGTCGGACGTATTATATTTATCTGACCTCTATTCTCCAGCTTTGGTTAATTTTGCTTAACTAACAGGAGAAACTTAAATCTCATCACTTAAGGGCCTATCATGAAATCTTTAACTTTAAGGCTATTACTGAGAAATAATGATGTATGTATACTTGCATTTTTTGATCTTTTTTAGTTATTATAATAAATTTGTATTTCATTTCACTAACGTTTGAATTAAAATTAGTTTGGAAGTAATTAGATAAATTTTTCCATATTTGCCCTTGTACAAATTTCAATAACTTTTGCTGTGTTAATCTTTCAATATGAGGCATTTGGTTTTATACTAGTGTAGTGTAGGACAACAAATTACAAAAAAGTAGCACGTAATAAAAGTAACATTGTAGCTGTGCCTACAAAAAAAACATGCTACCGTAAAAAAGTTACGCGCCAAAGTAGCTCGACATTTATGTATGCCTCTACCTTGAAAACTAAAGGGAGCACATCAAACTCAAAACCACCGAAAGTTTTGCTGTATATTAGGCTATCATTGTGCACAATCAATATTTTAATACTCTGTTGCCTCAAAAAGTTATAAGCACAAAATCACAAATATTGAAAACGGCCAAAAACAGAGTATCGATACTTTCATTGATGATAACATTTATTATTGGAGGATCAAATTAACCTCGCTTACATTTCTAGAACCTCCATTTCAAAAACTGCACCATGGTAAAATTTCAGAGCGATACATTGATGACTCAAAATTTTATAGAACAAATACCAAAAAAAAAATTAAGAGTATCACTCGAAAAAGCGATAAGATTGATGTTTTTCGCCTTTCAAAGTTCTGTAAAAACTTATTGTCTACATTTTTTTCATCCAAATTTTCAGAGAAGATAGTCTATACGTAAAACTAAATATCCATACGCCTTTTCCCCGCTTTAATTCATTAACTGATGTGTAGCATCCGAGTATCCAAAAATATGCCCATATAAATATATGTACATATATACATTTTGTTTTTTTTGAAACTTAATTTTTTTTCTGAAAAGTCGTTACGATTAGCGACTTGATAAACGTTGACTTAATTAATCATAAATTTTTTTACGCGAACCGTCGGAAAATTTTGCCACCGTTCAGGTCAACCACCCGGAGTTGGCATAACGTAGCCCAGGGTTATTTATAATAAGCGCGGCCGAAGGCCTCCAACGCAGAAGGGTGTACTACGCAGAAGGAATTAGTATGGTGTAGTTCAGGGTTGTTTTTAAAATTAAATTTTAAATTTTGCACATACGCGGTTTTGCACCCATAGAAGTGATATCTCAAATGAAAGGTAATTTACCTATCCAATGCAAACAAAATTTTGAAGATATTTTGATTTAAAAAAATGCTAATCAACAGTTCGTGTTGTTCGCGTAAAATCCTATGGGCGTTATTTCTCTTTTAAAGGAAATAAGAGCCATGGCCCATGGGCTTTATTTCTTTTTGCAAATAGGCGATATTTCCATTTAAAAAGGAAATAAGGCCCATGGGCGATATTTCCATAATAGTATAAGTCATATAAATAAGATTTTGCGGTGCAGTGAAATAACGCCCAAATAAAATAACGCCCATGGGCTTTATTTCCTTTTATCACCTTTTGCTGATGGGTGTTATTTCCTTTTTCGAAGAGAAATCAAGCCCACGGACGTTAAAAACGAATTAAAACAAGCTGATTCAAGAATTAAGTATATGGTTTTCTTTATTTCAATAAATTTTAACATATTTGTTATGTTTTTATAAGGCGGGGTGCAATAGCGCCTTGTGAAATAAGCCCTTTAAGGCCTTATTACACTATTGAAAGTGAAATAAGGCCTTTATTTCAAAAAGTCTTAAAGGCCTTGTTGCTCTTTCATTTTTTTTAATGAAACAATAATATTCTAATTCTTTTTGTATTTTACTGAATAGTTGCACACAAATTTCACGTTAACCAAAGTGGGAAACGTGGCACGCGGAAGGACATCACCGTGGCGGTAGCCACGGCTATGGCACACACCCGGAGTTGGAATGGCGTAGCCCAGGGTTATTTTTTGAAGCGCGGCCGAAGGCCGCCTACGCGGAAAGTTGTTCTGCACTTAAAAATCGTGGATCGGGCCTCCGTAACTATAATCCGAAGGGGGAAAAGCAATATTTCGTTTCTGTGAAAAGTTATTAGTGAAAAACCGAAAATTGACCCGGGTCAGATCTTCAATTCGGGGCCCCATCCACGTTTTTTATGTGCAGGACACCTTTCTGCGTAGGCGGCCTTCGTCCGCGCTTTAAAAAATAACCCTGGGCTACGCCATTCCAACTCCGGGTGTGTGCCATAGCCGTGGCTACCGCCACGGTGATGTCCTTCCGCGTGCCACGTTTCCCACTCTTTTCTCACAGGGTAATTTGTGAAAAAAATGCTAATCAACAGTTCGTGTTGCTTGCGTAAAATCCTATGGGCGTTATTTCTCTTTTAAAAAGGAAATAAGAGCCATGGGCTTTATTTATTTTTGCAGATGGGCGATATTTCCATTTAAAAAGGAAATAAGGCCCATGGGCTTTATTTCTTTTTGCAGATGGGCGATATTTCCATTTAAAAAGGAAATAAGGCCCATGGGCGTTATTTCCTTTTTGAATGGGAAATAACGTCCATGGGCGTTATTTCCTTGGGCGTTATTTCACTGCACCAGATTTTGCACACATAATAAGCTTTTTAAGCAAAACTAAACTGTGAAAAAATGTTGTGGATTTTGGGGAAGTAGGCGTAGCGCAGCCCACTTTTCAGCAAAAACGTTCAGCTATTTCTTGAAATTTCAAGAAGGTATTTCAATGAAAGTCAGAGAGATGCTTTCTAATGGTATGTGGTATACTCCTGCCAAAAATTTCGCAAATCGAATAACAAACAAGCAAGATTTACGGGCAAGTAGTTAACAACAATTAGTTGCCTTTATAACAACTTTACAGGTATTAAAATAGACCTGAGTTAATTGGGATACCACAATAATTTTTTTTTATTGTTTTCATAGGTTAATTTTGATGGAAAAATGAAAAATTACTGAAAGTCCAAAATCTTCAAATTTTCAGGTTAGGTTTCAGCAAATAATTGTCAGCTTAGTTGTTGTTATCAAAACTAATTCATGTGACTTCCCCAGCACATATATGTATATGTATATACTCATTACATTCGTTTGTCACATTCATACTCCCAGCCAGGGTTAGGAAATGACATTTCATGATTTGTGCTAAATCCACTCAAAAATCGTACTTTTTCGTTCAAATTGTACTGAATTTTTTTTTGTAAGGACTCGAATATATTACCCTATTACTCATTTACTTTTTTTACCAAAAATACCACTGAAATCAGTTTTTCTTTTTATTTATGTATATGGACACTTTTTTCTTAGTTCAATAAGAGCTTTTTGAAAAACATAAATATGAACACATACATGAAACATATTATTATTACATACTAGCTGACCCGGCAAACTTCATTCTGCCCAAAATAGACTTTACTATTTAGTTCATTTAAAAAAAAATATCCAACTGAATGATGAAGTATGTATGTATCTATTTCAATGTAAATTGATATTCGCCGACACACTAAATCATTTTCACCAAATCACTCAGATATTGATAGTCTACACATTCGCAACTGTTCATTTCGTAAATGTAAACTATTTAACACGAAAAGCTACCTCTACCACTACAATTACTCAATTAGAAATAATATCCTAAGCTGTATTTTAAGAAGGAGAGTATTGGTGTAGTACATCTCTACAATGATTTTCGGGTTCCTACCACCAACCCTTTTATATATATTCAGCTTTCAACATTAAGTATGTATGGGAGATGCTACGCTCCCTTTTCGTATAACCCCAATTTTTTTCCGGTACTATTGAATTGATATCGTTTATCTCCATACCAATTTCCAGGGCCCTACCTGAAACACTTTTAGAATTCAAGGTTTAAAGTTTCGCATCTAGTCATCTTTGGTGCTAAGCGACCTACGAGTGTAAGTACACAAATGAAAACAACGTTGTTATTTGTTCGAAAGAAGGTTGCCATAGCGCCAAAATACATTAGAATATTAACTGTAGTCGAAATTGTACCAAAAGCGACAGCGTAGTACTTCAGTACTTTCTTGAGCCAAATTGTATCGAAAAAGTACAATTGTATCGAAGAACCCAATCCTGCTCCCAGCATTAATTCATTCACTTAACATCTATACTAGCAGCGTAGTTACAAAAACTTTACATATTGTTGTGTTGTTGTTGTATATATGTGGCGTGAGCGGTGAAGTAAGAAAATGAGATGCGCTCAGGTAGCTGGACAATGACGAATTAATTTTCTTTATTTTATTTCTCTTCATTTCTATGTCTATTTCGTTTGTTTGACAAATGTGAGTAACGATATGGGATATAAGAAACATATGTATATGAAATACAGTGTTGCCTAAAACAAAAATATTAAAACCTTATATAAAGCGTTGCATTAAATGTTAAAGTGAAGATATGCAAGTTTACAATAATCTTATTACATATATTAGTGATGACCGCCACAGTACCCCCTTCCTAGAATTCCGCTCACTGCTTTTGTAGGAATGCGACTCGTTTTTGCGATTTGGCACTGCTTGTTGGCAAGTTTGTAGTACCATCGGTATTTGTTGTTTCGTCGACTAGAAAATACGCTGGCTTAAGCCGATCAAGTGATACCACGACGTTTCTACCTTTTACTTTGATGGTGAATGTTTTATTGCTTTTGTTTATTATTTCATATGGTCCATCGTAAGGCACGGTCATGGACGGTTTGACTCTATCATTTCTGACGTAGACGTGTGTTGATTCCATTAAATTTCTGTCGACGAATGGTGTGATTGGAGAATGCCATGAAGTTTCTACTGGTCGAATATTTTGCAAATGAGTTCGTAGCTTGTCGACGAAGGCGGTGTTCGGCTGAACACTCTCTCTTTGAGTAAAAAATTCTCCGGGAAGTCGTGTTGCTTTTCCAAACAACATCTCTGAAGGCGATGACTTAATATCGTCTTTTATTGCATTTCGACGACCAAGAAGTGTTAAGCCTATGTTGTCTACCCAATTGTCTTTTCCTGTAGCGAGGATGGCAGTTTTAAATGTGCGATGCCATCGCTCGACCAAACCATTTGTTTGTGGGTGGTATGGCGACGTTCGTTCGCGCTGTGTTCCTAGTGTACGAAGCAACTCCGAAAATATGTTTGACTCAAATTGAGCACCTTGGTCGGTGACAAGTTTTTTTGGCACTCCGTAGCGACCTACGAATTCGTTGAGAAATGCTCGGCAAACCGTTTCAGCCTGAATGTCTGCTAAGGGAATAGCTTCAGGCCATCGTGAAAAGCGATCTAGGAATGTCAAGCAATAGCGAAAATCGTTGGTCTGGCATTTCCATTCGTACCAGAGGTGTTCTGTTGTGCCGTTGAATCTTACTGCGGTTGCAAGAGTGACATGCCCGAACGAACTGCTTACAATCCTTTCGCATGTTTAACCACACGAAACGGTTTGAAACCATCTTTGTAGTTGCGTTTGCACCTGGGTGTGCAAGATCATGTAGCGTATGCAGAACCTGATTGCGGAAGTTGTACGGCACCACTGGCCGAATGTTACATGTGGATGTGTCACAAAGCAATTGATCTTGCGTACCTGGTAAATTGAAATGTTTTAATTTGAGTGAATGATGTTTCTTACCCTGGAGTAAAGCGTTGGTATCACGATCATGTTTTTGTTCCGAGGCCATGTTAGCGTAGTTGAGTGCTTCCAATATGTTGATACGAGATAGCATGTCTGCCGTTTGATTAGCTGAACCGGGAATATGGCGTATGTCGGTACTGAACTGGCTTATGTAGTCCAAATGTCGAATTTGTCGTGGTGAACCTTTACCTGAACGCTGATTGAAAGCATAGATCAGTGGTTTGTGATCTGTAAAAATTGTAGTGTTGTTCGCTTCTATCATAAACTGAAAATGCTTAATGGCTAGGTAAATCAGTATCGGATAATCGTCGTGAAAAATAACCCAGAGGTTGTGGCTTGTTGTCAATCAGCTGGTGTAGCACTGCTCCCACAGCGATGTCGGAAGCATCAGTAGTTAAATGTAACTGAGCTCCGATTGTAGGGTATGCTAAAGTTGCTGCGTTTGCTAAGTCCTTCTTACATTCCTCGAAAGCGTGAGCTGCTTCATCATTCCATTCAATAGGGCGTCGTTCATTGCGTTTATTGTTGTTGACTAACATTTGCAAAGGTGCTTGGCGCTGTGCAGCACCAGGTAAAAATTTTATGTAAAAGTTAACTGTCGCGATGAAGCTGTTTATTGTAAGGCCTGTTTGCCGCAGGCGCTCGAACACTAAACGAATGTGGTGCGAGTGCTCAGCAATGCTTGTGGAGGCTATGCATATGTCGTCTACATAGGGAAAGACGAAATCCAATCCGCGTAGAGTTTCGTGCACTAGCCGTTGGAAAGTCTGCGCCGCGTTTCGAAGCCCAAAAGTCATGTGAGTGAATTCAAAAAGACCGAAAGGTGTCACTATGGCTGTCTTTTTCACATCTTCGGATCTGACTGGTACTTGGTGAAATGCGCGCTGCAAGTCAATCTTACCGAAAACAGTTTTTCCAGTGAGTATCGCGGTGCAATCGTGTATGAATGGGATCGGGTACCTGTCGGGAACGGTAATCTTGTTCAGCGCTCGGTAGTCCCCACATGGTCTGCCTTTCGAACCATGTGGAGTGCGCTGGCCCAGTTGCTTTTGGACGGGCGACATACCCCGATTCTCATTAAATATTCAAACTCGGCTTTTGCTGCTGCAAGCTTTTCGTGATCGAGCTTTCGTACTCGCGCATTAACTGGTTGCCCCGATGTCTCTATCACGTGATGGACATCCGTGTTGACAGGTCGCCGTTCGGACGTCATCTCCGTGAGATCTTTGAACTCTAATAATAAGTGAGCAAAAGGCTCGTTATAATCGAAGGCCTTAATCTGCACATTTAGTCCATTGCTAATAATGCACGGCACATCGAGATTAGTGGTTTTGTCTATCAATTTATTGCGCTTCAAGTCGATAGTTAAATCGAAGTGACGAATAAAATCACTGCCAATGATTGGTGTATTAACGTCGGCTACCATGAATTTCCATTCGAAATTTCGTCTCAGGCCAAGATTAATATTACGCCGAAGAATTCCATATGTGTTAATTTCCGACCCGTTTGCAGCGTAGAGTTTTACGGATGTCGGTTGCAAAGGTGTTTTATTATTTACTTTTGGCAAAACGCTGAAGTCGGCGCCAGTGTCGATGAGATATTTGATATTTGATGATTTATCGGCGACAAATATTTGGTTGATACCTGCGCTACATGAGACTTTCGCTGTCCCGCAGGTGGGTGTTGGTTGTCAATCTCGTCTGCTGTTTTCATTGCCAGCCCGTTGTTGACGCCGGCTGCATGGGCTTCGGCAGCGTTTTGCTGCCTCTCCAAATGTTTGGTGATACCAACATTCCTGTGAATTTGTTGATGCAGTACGAGTACGATGATTGCTGCTGCTGCTACGCCCACTACCAGAACGCAACCGTCTAGTGTTACGCTGGCTGCTCCGTCCACGAGTATTCAAATCGTCGAGCCTTTTATTTAATTGGCTAATTGCGCCTGTTATCTCTGCTAGTGTAGCTGTAACCTCTGCTGACGGAGCGTTCGATGCATGTGCTTCGGATACAGCGCATACTTTTCGTTGAGAAACTGTTTCCATTATAGCATCAGCAACTGCTAATTGTATGTCAATTGGACCTTCTCGAGCGGTTACAGATGCACGGACGAGCTCGGGCAAACGTTGTATCCACATTGCACGAAGTGCATCTTCGGAAAATGAACTTCCAGCGACACGTCGCATAGCGTTGTACAACTGACTGGGTCGTTGGCTGCCCAGCACCATTTCTTCCAGCAATCGCTGTATTCTCCGCTGCTGACTGTCCCCAAAGTATTTTAATAGTTCGCGCTTCAAATAATCATACATGCCTATGCCCGTGGTAGCCACTCGTTGGGGATTTTCGGCGTTTCTACATATTTGCCCAATTGTTGGCAGTGTTAGGGGGTCCATCGTTGCACTAACGTGGTAGTATCGTTGAGTATCACTACGCATATTACATGCCCTGAACCAATAGTCTACTGAGGTGAACCATGCATCAATATCGTTAGGTGTTAGACGTGGCATTGGAATGCGTGCATGATATTCATTATGCATCGAAGGCCGCTGTTGAGGTAACAGTGGGGGTTCAATTTGGTGCTGTTGCTGTAAAACCGGTGCTTGATTCGCGGTCATTGGTAATTGTGCGACGTGTTGTTGTGTTTGAGGTGCAATCCTTTGTGGCACTCTTGGTAGAATAGTGGTCTCCTGGGGATTAGCCATGAGCACTGGTGTTCCATGTTGGGTTGGAGCGAATGTTTCGGCTGTGAGCTCCTGTTGCTGCGTTGTATTTTGTGGATCACCACCACGCAGTTGGTCAGCGCCAGAGGCTGCGTCGCTTCCAGTGACCATTAGACTGTCTTGCCCACGTAATTCGTTATCCATCGCAAAGAGTAATTAATGTGCAAACAAGAAGAAAAACTTTACAAAAAAATTTACAATTTAGTGAAAAAAAAACGGTACACGTTTACGGGACTTTCTGACACCAATGTGGCGTGAGCGGTGAAGTAAGAAAATGAGATGCGCTCAGGTAGCTGGACAATGACGAATTAATTTTCTTTATTTTATTTCTCTTAATTTCTATGTCTATTTCGTTTGTTTGACAAATGTGAGTAACGATATGGGATATAAGAAACATATATGAAATACAGTGTTGCGTAAAGCAAACATATTAAAACCTTATATAAAGCGTTGCATTAAATGTTAAAGTGAAGATATGCAAGTTTACAATAATCTTATTACATATATTAGTGATGACCGCCACATATATGTATATGTATACATCATTGATATGAATTAACTACTTAGCATACAATGCAACGCTTTAACATACACATTTACATATGAGTGGCTCAGTGCCTTCCTTGCCTAAGCCTCATTTTAATCATTTCCTAATAATTAGAGTCAAAGTTAATAGGTAATTAAAAATTAAACAGCCTTGTTAGGAAGGTTTGAAACATGAAATTAATTTAATTAATAATTTTGTTCAAAAATTAGGGATGTGCAACTTTGGCACGGATAGTTTGGAGTATTTCTAAGTAGTATATCATAATAACTCCATATATGAAATTTCGAGGGTTAGGCAAGTTTGGCACTGAGCCACTCATATATAACTCGCGTTTCTGATAACTTTGTAATCACCTTGCCACGGAGGGGACAATATGACTTCTACTGGCCTTCCTGAATGCAGTAAGCATCCAAACATGTTTTCCGCTTACCAGGTTTTCAGGTTTCTAATGCCGATCCAAAATGATGACCTTTTTTTTAGATAATTTTGGTTTGGCGCTTAATGCGGGACAGCCACGGAGGGGACGCGTTACAATATGCGTTCGAGCTTCGACAGGAAAACTCGGAGGAAACTTCAGCGGAGTATTATAATCGGACACGCCAACTGAATTTTTGAATTGTCTTAGGCCATCGCAAAGTCCCTGCCAGTAGAGGGAGTCACAAATTGTCGTTCCGATGCCCCGCCATCGTTAAAGACCAATGCTTTCTGCTATTCGTTCGATGTTGAGGACACACTTCAAGCAGGGGAACTCGCGTATTATAACATTATCTAATGTTTAATGTTGCACGAATTGTAGTTTGAATCCCCGTGAAAGGCTCCTGATAGTTCACAGATGCATAGGTGGAATCGTTCTCAAATTTCCGCTTCATGAATTTCGAGTTTCGTGTTTGGGTCATGCCACGGAGGGGACATTTGAGGTAGTTTTTGGTTGTCTCCGGGTTGCTGGGACTATATGATACCATTTTCGATGTGGGAAAGGGTTTATTGCACAGATATTCAACGACTGTCGCATTTATTTTGACTTAATTTGCAATATTAATCCAAATATTGGATGTTGACACGTACATATATGCACAAATACGCAAGGGGGCTGATTTTCGGGAGGAGGTAAAGAAATACTTTCTACAACAGTAGCATTAGTAGTATTTTGGTCCTATGTACTTTATGTAGTTATAATTATGTATCAAAAAAAAAAAAAAAACTGGGAAAAAAATATATTTTGAAATTATAATATAGTAAAGGAAGGATAAAGAAAAATTTAGACAAACTAAATTAATAGATTTAACTAAAGTAAGAAAAGAAATTTAAATATAAGCAAAAGAAAAAACGTTAAAGTTACTGAAATATAGATATAGGAGATAGGGCAAAACCAATATGAAATAAGATGAGGAAAAATTTCAAGGAATAGAACTAAATTAAAATTTCATAAAATAGAATTAAAAACTATACATAAGATAAAATAGAATAAAATACATAAAATAAAATTTGACAGCCTTTGAGGATTTCTCTGACTACGCGCAAGCGGGTATATGAATGGATGTATAGGCAACCGCTAACCAAACTCCCTTATTCGTTTTTACGATATTAGCATAGCGGATGGTTATTGGTGTGAGTGGGTTAAATGTTGCTTATACATAAGTACATATACTTGCCGCTTAAGGGTCGAACGCGGATTGGTTTGACCATAGGCAGGCAGGCGATTCGAGCCTCACGGTTTCGGGAATGCCGCAAAGATTAATGGGTATAAAAAGAGATTCCGCTGATCGACGGATCAAAATTTGAAAAGTCGAGGTCTTATCAAGTGCCAAAGTGTTTGTGAAAAATCAAGTATATATTTTTAAAGTGCGTTATAATCACCTTAAAGTGTAGGTGCGCGTGTGAAGAAAAAAAAGTATATTTTTATAAAGTGCGGTTTCACGCTTGAGTAAACGCGAGCGTAAATTAAAATTGTGAAGTTCCTGATATCTAGGAATCCTTTCGAGGATCCTAGCCAGCGCCAGGGGAGCCGCCACCCAAGGCGTGAAAAGTCCCCCACAAGACAGTAGCAACAAACCGGTAAGTCACTTGGAGAAATTTTAATTTGTTGAAAAATTTTTTTTATTAAATTTTATTAAAAATAATTTTTGTAAAATTGTATTCGAATTAGTTTTGGAGATTTTTTTTATTAACGATTAAAGTATATTTTTGTGAATTTTGATTGTGGTTTTCTGGCAGACAGTTTTTTTTATAAATTCGTATATATACATTTCCTTAACTTTTTTACATACAAAGTATTGGTTTTGTAATTTTTGATCTCTCGGTTTAGATATTTTGTGGCCCTGAAAAGGACCGTTTATTTCATGGCATCAGCATCCACTAAAATATTCCCGAAATACCTATTAAATTATATTTTTTTTGATTTTTTAAATTTTCGGTAAAGTTTTTTTATATCTAAAAATTTTGCTTGAAAAATTCTTAAAGATTAAAAACTGCATAAATGTACTTACGTGTACACATGTATGTAAATATGTACACGAGCATGAAAACAACCAAAAGGGTAGATTGTTGTCGTAAATAAATTCCTAAACTTTTATCAAGATCACAAAATCACAAAATTTTTTAAGCCACGAATTATATTTTTTTGACCAAAAACTCCGTTTTTACTTCTGGATTCTACTGGAATTTTAATTTAGAGAAAATTGAATTTAATTCCAAAAATTCAAAAATATTAAAATATGCACAAGTGCACCTACGTATACATATATACATATGTACACGAGCACGTATGCAAACAAAGAAGAAGAAGAAATTTTTTTTAATGTATTGGAGTTCAGATAATTTTTATAAAGAAGAAAATCTTATTTTTAAAAAAGGCCAGAAAACCCAATTCAGCAAGAAATTTGAAGTTATGAAAATTCGAAAGAAAATACATTTTTTATTGCAGCTCACGAAGCCTACCGAAGGCCGCGACATTTTTGCCACTTACACTCACACACGAATTTTACACGACATCACATCAACAAAATCTACGAAACCACATATAAAAATCTACAAAGTTTTCGGGCGCCAAAACTACTGAAAACAACAACATAAATTCGAGATATTGGAGGGAATTTGTACCTGGTCAAAAGGCAGCATTTGGGCCAAAACCAAGTTCGGAAATCAGGCCAAAATTTAGATTCACACGCACACACTCACACAATAAAACACAAGGAAGTCTCCAAATCCAGCACGAACACCGAACATCTTGATCGAACACTACACATGAGGGTAGAACTCAACATTTTTTACGGCACAACACAGTAGCAACATTATTCTTTGCCACAGCAACATCCGAAGTGTTGTGAAACATTAAGTGGCGCAACCAAGTATGTCTCAGCAACATCAGCACACTTGGGCATCATTCCATATCAACAGCATGATGCAATAAACAGGTGACCGCATGGTGACATACACCCGTGCGTACATAATTTGTGTAATGCATTTTGTTGTTGTACTTTGTGTGCGTACTGTCAAAATTACACTGAAAAATGAGCATAATGTCAAAATCAAAGAAAAAACTTTTTAATCAGCTGTCTCATGCCACGACCTTCTATAGTTGGATCATGATCAACAGCCTCAGCAACATCAAAACACAACACTAACACAATCACACAGAAGAGCGAGAAGAGCGGCTCACCAACTCTAGTTTTAGTTTTTAACACTACCCCCATCACACATACCATTATTACATATTAAGGTGTAACACCCAACATTTTATTTCGGAACTTGTAAATTTATTTTTGAATTTTTATCTTTGAATTTTTGATTGTGAATTCCTTGATTTTTTTCTATTTTTAATTATTTATAATAGTAATTTAATATTTAGTTAGTATAAGTTTTATTGAATCGAAGCACATTTTTCTTACCTTTAGTTTTCTTTCGGATAAGAAAAGTTGAAACATTTTTATTGAATTATATTTATTATATTTTTTTTATTTGTAATTTTTTTTGGATAAGTTTTTTTACTTTCACTTTTCTTTTCCTACATTCGTTTCAAATTTTTGAATTACGATTTTTCTTTATCTTCTTTTTATTTTCATTTTTTTATTAGATTTTTTTTGTCACTTTTCACTTTTCACTTTTCACTTACACATCATTTTAAAAACACTTTTTTTTGTTTCGAAGCCGCGAGGTTTATTTAGCCACAAATTAAATAAAAAAAAAAATATCCGCGTTAACTTTTTTTATTCACTACATTTTACTATAGAAAATTTTTTTGCTTTATCAAAATTTATTTCGTTTTGCATATGCATAAAATAATGCACATGCACCGCGACGCGTAACAAAACTAAAACCCCAAAAGACAGTAGTTAGTCAAATTATCTTTGACCAAGATCAAGCGGTCAAAGACCTATTACTGCACCACTGTCTTTTTATAGCATACATATGTTGTTTGTTTTTTTTGTTTCCCTTATTTTCAGCTCTCTGACTTTGGTACCAAATTCTGGCTGCTGTACGAGGTGAGTTTTTCTACGAAAACAACAATTCATATGCGCACACTGTACATATATGTATATGTATATAGTTAGAGATTAGTAGAGAGAGAAACACACTCTTACATATTTTTGTCAAATTCATAGTATAATTGAGATCAGTTTGTTGAGAGGGAAAGATAACTTTGTTCTAAGAGTTGAATTAACTTTCATATATACATACATATTTTTTTATCTACATTTGTTTTTATCTAAATTTTTTTTGTCTTTCGACTTTACGAGATTGAGTGCATAGTCATACATATGTATATATATAGTAGCTTTAGCACGTACATTTTTTTCATAGTTTTTTTACATGGAAATAATAAGATCACATTAGACTGGTCATAAAATATTTTGAATTTTTACATATATGTATTTTAATTACGTGAATAAAAATTGTTAATAGTTTTCATTATAAATTTTTTTGAAGAAAATTTCTTTGATTTTTATGGGTTGAGGATTAATCTTTTTTTAGATAATCGATTCAACAAATATGTCTTACTAAAGACAGTTAGTTGTTGGTGCAGGTGTTGCCCTCGTGGCAACTGTTGGTAAGCGGTGGTAGTTGAGGAAAGGTATGTGACAAACGTAAGTACTCAAGACGGACATTAGTCAGGTTCAAGGGGACTATACTCGGGAAGCGGAGCCATAGTAGAGTCCAAAGGCTGTTCACATCTCGTGAACAGGAGGGGTGGGAAGGCTCCACCTGACTCGGACAGGTTTTCTCCCGCTTTCCTATATTTTTGTCTTCTTTCGTTATTTTCGATCTTTCACAGGCATGAACCCCTAATTTTGCTATGCAACTGTTGGGAAAGGAGAAGTGGCACGAGGGCAGCATCGCTGGTTGCAAGCAACGAGCGATATGTGCCTAAGTGACAAGACAGTGGGGGGAGTGCTGGCGGTGACTTCTGAGTTCCTTTTTAGAACTCCAACGTTTGATAAAAGTGGTATCAGAAGTTATCGGCAGTGCTTAAAGACGACAATCTTAGTTTTTGTTTTTTTGTCGCATGCAACATAACCTGCCATGCGTATGGTCCAGCACCGTACGCATGTGAGGTTTTTGTTTGCTTGCAGGGGGGTAAAGTAGATTTATAGGGTAAGGGGGAATTGTGGCAACCACGTCTTGAGCCAGCCTTAAGACGCTGTCGTGCCACATTCCATAATTAAGAGGAACTGACATTGACCTAGGACAGAATTCATATTTTTGCTCAACTGCCCACAGAGTCCATCAGGCGAGGACAACACCACATGCACCAACAGTACCACAATATAGTTTTGAAAATTTTAGATTTTTTTTTAAACACTGGGAGTAGAACGTTATTTTGAAATTCTAATTGAATAATTTTTAAATTTTTTTAATTATATTTCTTTACACAAAATTTGCTTTTAATTTTACATACATTTTTATCTACCTTTTGGTATTTTTGATTACGGTCATTACTTTATATTTTTTTTTAAATTCTTGAAATCAATATACTCTAACATTTAAAGTTGGAATTTTTTTATAATTTTTGTTTGTTTGGTTTGGTTTGGTTTGGAAGTTGTTTTGAATTTTAAATTTTTTTTTTTACTTAAAATTTTTTTGTTATTACAAAAATTTTTTTATTATTTATTGTATATTTTTTTATGTTCATAAATTTACTCTACTTTTTTTAATTTTTATAATTTTTTTTGAAGGAGTTAATTGTTCGAATTTTTTGTACTTTATAAAAATTCTGTCAAGAAACTTACGACAATTGAATTTTTGAATTTTTTTACACTTACATTTTTTTAAACTTCTATATCTTTATAAAATTTTTTTTATATTAGGTTGATTTAATATTTTTATATCTTTATAATCTTTTTATTTGTTTTTATTAGGTTAATTTTTTGCTGTGTTATCAATATAAAACTTAAAATTTTGAGGCTAAATAGTTTTGAATCCTATTTGAATTTTTTTTAAACACTTTTGAACACATACACACATATACATACACTTTTATCGTTCCGATACTCACACACACCTACAGTAAAAATTTTAAAAACTGTTGAAACTAATTTCTGAGCTTTGCATTAGAGTTTTGCTTATTTGCATATATGTAACCCCTTTGAAAATATAAAATATTTAAATTTGATTTGAATAGTTATTAAAGTCTTTATTTATAATACATATATATATACATACATACATTGATTTTACATACATATATAAATATACATATTACTTCATATTTTCTTGAATTCAAATTGCTTGTATATTTTTCCCCATTGTTCATTTCACATCTTACTACACCGTCAAATAAGACATAGTTTGGATTTCACTCTTCAATCCTTTTCGGTTTTGGGTACCTAGGAACACTTTTTCGCCTTGAAGTTCCGAGTTTTTGTTGTTTCGGTTTTGGTACTCCGACTGAGGACTCCCTTTGTATACCTGGTTGGTTAGTTGATGGATAAGCCTGAGTACCAGGGAGCTATTCCGAAGAGGGTGCTTGATTTATTAAGGGGTAATAGGCCAATAACGCGCAGCGTCACGAGGGGTTTGGAAAACGAGGTGGTAGGATCCTTGTACAACCAAATCGATACAGGCATCGAATTACCAGTTGATTGTGTCCCGGTAGACCTTTTGAACCTTTGCACCTCCACGGTGTTTGGGCAAACGGAAACTTTGGTTGCGGATAGGATTGCTATAGGCGCGTCAGACCATTCCTTAGATTTTTCACGGAAACTAGATCGGCTACTTGCATTGTCAGATGCTGAGGATGGAGCAGTTGGCGGCGGATTTCCAGACCCCAGGGCAGGAGCTACAGCGGCAAGCTCAAACCAGCGTCCGGCAACCGTGGATGAACGGATCGACCATCTGGCGCAAATGATGGAGGTGATGATGCAGCAGAATGCCGAAATGAACCGCCACATGGACCTCAATGCGCGCAACTCCACAAAATACGTCCACACCGGGGCAACGCGAGGATACCACAGCGAACCACTATAACACAGCAGGCAGTACATATACCAACAACAACAACTCCAGCTATACTGGAAGAAGGAAGGTAGACCTCGACAAGTGGCACCTCAAATTCGACGGGTCGGCGAACTGGATGACGGTCGAAAGTTTTGTGTTTAGGGTAGAGAGGATGCGTGTCCAGTATCAGTTGTCCTATCAACAGCTCTTCTCCGACTTCCATTGCTTAGTGACAGGGCCAGCTCTCAAGTGGTATTGGCAGGTGCTGGAGGATCACGCCGGCGATGAGTCGTTTGATTACCCTGGGCTAAAGAGGGAGATTTTGACACAGTTCAAGTCGGCAGAGTCGGATTACGAGGTAATCCGTGAGATTATGGAGCGAAAGCAGCAGCCCCAGGAGAGCTTTGACGAATTTTACGCCGAGGTCCACGATCTCACGTTTAGACTCAGACAGCGAATCCCTGAAGTAGAATTAGTTAAAATAATCAAGGGTAATTTAAAGCCATATTGCTTTAGCAGAGCTAAAAGCCGAATGCAAGAGGGCAGAAAAGCTTATTAAAGAGAATAGGTCGAGGTCCAAGCCGGTTAGCGAGTTAGGTACAAACAGTGGGTTATGGTCAGAAGAGCAGGGAGAAGATTTAAGTGTTGAGGCGTTCAATAGGGACAATAAGAATGTAAGTGTTAGTAAGAATGTGTCTCGTGCCCGCGTCTCTCAAAATCCTCCTCCCAAACTCACTATCTCAACCAATTATCCTAGTCCTGTTGCAAGTTCGTCCAATGTCCCCAGTCAAAATGTTAGTCCTGTCCAAAACCAAATGTTTTGTCCGTCCCCGTTCCATTTAATGTTGTGTTATGCTTGTGGCATGCCGGTGGATTTTTACACAAAGAACCCGGCAGAAACAGCAAAAGACACAAGGTGCAAGTCCAATTTTCATTTTATGAGGTGTTTTGCATGTGGTGGTGATTCGTCTTTTTGTGTGTTTAAGCCAGAGGCGGGAAACCGGGCACTGGCAGAGATGTCCGGGAGCTCTGCCTCAAACCAGGATCGCCCGGAGAGGATGTAGAAGGTAGGAAGATAGAAATTTTGAAGAGGGATAAAGAGATAGAGAAGAAAGAAAAAGTAGAAGAAAAGAAAGAAGTTGAGGCAAATAGAGATAGTTTGCATGTGAGAAAAATGAGATATGAGGAAGCAAGAAGGAGAATATTTTGTGAGGAGTTGAACGCTAAGAACAAGAAGAGAAATTTTGAAAAGAAGGAAAATCAGGGAAAAACAGAAGTTGTTTAAAAGATTAAGAAAAAATTTCAACAATAGTCACGGTACAGGGTGATAACAGGTTGTTCGCTAAAACGGAGATCGGTGGACGAGAGGTGCTCGCGCTCTTAGATTCCGGGGCCGGGGCCAGCTGCTTAGGGAAAAATGACCATAAACTTCTCGAGGGAAAAGAGAATCTGATTCTGCCGATTCAGGGACAAAATGTGAAGACTGCCAATGGGGGTGAAACCGCGGTTATCGGAGTAGTGACTCTTTCAGTACTTTGGGACAGTACCACTCGGGAGCTGGAATTCCTCATCGTACCTGGGTTGCAACAAGAGGTCTATCTGGGGATCGATTTCTGGAAAGCCTTCCAGCTTAATGTAGTCAGTAGGGGGCCCCAAGTTCACTCAAAGGCCCCGAAGAAACTGTAGCTTTGGACCGCGTAAAAGCACAGTACCCGTCGTTTGCAGTACTTGGGTTGGGAAAAACTGACGTAGAAGAGCATATCATTGAGGTAGCCGACGAACACCTCCCTGTAAAACAGCGCCACTACCCAATCTCGCCGCCAATTCAAAAATTGGTCTTCGCAGAATTAGACAGAATGTTGGAAATGGGCGTTATCGAGGAGAGCAACATCTGCTGAAGTTCACCCGTGTCATTAGTCATCAAAGGAACGAAGAATCGGTTATGTTTGGACGCCCGCAAATTAAACGATCGCACCATCAAGGATGCCTACCCACTCCCACATATCGACGGTATTCTAAGTCGGCTTCAGAATACCAGGAACATATCTGCCATAGATTTAAAAGACGCGTTTTGGCAGATACCATTAGAGCGAAAGTCCAGGGAGAAAACTGCTTTCACTGTACCTGGTAGACCTTTGTACCATTTTACAGCCATGATATTTGGACTGTGCAACGCGGCGCAGCGTATGTGCCGTTTAATGGACAAGGTCATCCCCGCTTCGCGAGTCGGTGTTTGTTTATTTAGATGATTTACTTGTTTGTTCTGAAAATTTTTCGTCCCATCTAGATTTGTTGTCCCGTGTTGCAAAATGTCTTCGGGATGCAAAATTGACGATAAACGTTGAAAAGAGCAAGTTCTGCTTCAAAGAAGTTAGGTATTTGGGTTATGTTGTAGGCGATGGGTGTATCCGTACGGATCTTAATAAGGTGGCAGCAATGCGAGACTTCCCCGAACCCCGAACACCGAAGCAACTTAGACGGTTCCTAGGGATGACAGGCTGGTATCGTATATTCATACAGGATTACGCGACCATTGCAGCACCACTGCACGACTGTCTCACTAAAGACAAGATAAATGCATTTAAAATGACAGACGAAGTCATGCAATCATTCGAATGCTTAAAGCAAAAACTGATTTCAGCACCTGTGTTAATCCATCCGGATTTCAACAAACACTTTTACGAGCAATATGATGCATCAACGGACGGAGTTGGAGGTGTACTCTTCCAACTAGACGAGGACGGAAACGAACGACCGATTGGCTATGTATCAGCAAAATTAAATAAGGCACAACGGAACTACAGCATCACGGAATTAGAATGTTATGCAGCGGTCCTGAGTATAAAGAGGTTCCGGCCTTACATCGAGGGATTGCCCTTTACGGTGATAACTGATCATGCCAGCTTGAAGTGGTTGATGGGCCAAAAAGACCTATCTGGTCGGCTGGCAAGGTGGAGTTTAAAGTTGCAAGCCTATAATTTTGATATCCAGCACCGTAAAGGCACTTTATCCAGGGCTGACATGAACGAGCTGCTAGTAAGTGACAGAGTCCTTGATGTTGACGTCAACTCATCATGGTTCAAATCAACAGAGTACCAAGAACTTGTGGACACCGTGACTGCAAACAAAGACAAACTACCCGAACTGTGCGTATCAGACGGGTATGTTTATAGACGGACGCAATTCGACAAGGGGGAAGGGCTTCAAGGAGACCATGCCTGGAAGCTCTGGGTACCGACTGACCTTCGTTCAGGGTTAGTGGAAGCGTCGCATTGCTCGCCCTCTGCAGGTCATGGGGGGATTCATAAGACCCTAGCACGTATCCGCGAAAGGTATTATTGGCCCGGTCTTGTGGCAGACGTACAAAATTATGTTAAAGATTGCGATGTTTGTAAAGGCAATAAAACTCAAAATACTTTCCATAAACCAATGATGGGAAAGCAACATATTACTGAACGCCCTTTTCAACGTTTATTTATCGATTTTATGGGTCCATACCCACGTACGTGTGATGGTAATGTTTATGTGTTTGTATGTTTAGATCATTTTTCGAAGTTTGTTTTCTTGAAACCAATGCGTAAGGTCACCTCAGCTGAAGTTGTAAAGTTTTTGGAAAAAGAAGTTTTTCATATATTTGGAGTGCCAGAGTACGTAAACTCTGACAATGGCAAACAGTTCGTGTCAGAACTGTTCACTTCATTCCTGGCCAAATATGGTGCAACACACATAAGGACAGCCTTCTACTCGCCACAAGGCAATGCCGCAGAAAGAGTTAATAGATCACTTTTACAAATAGTTAGGTCCTACGTAGGAGAAAACCAAAAGAACTGGGACAAACACATCAGTGACGCAGCGTTTGCCTTAAGAAGCGTAACACATTCAGCAATTAACACATCACCATATTACGCGCTGTTTGGCATGCCAATGGTGCAACATGGGGCATCATATGAATTATATCGAAGATTAGGTACAGTTAAGGATGTGGATTGTGAAGTAGAAGAGAACTCCGATAAACTACAGGCAATTAGGGACAAAATTATGCAAGAGCTGAGGTTGGCCCACGAACGCAGTAAAAAGGTTTATAATACTAGGAGTAGAGATGTGACGTTTAACATTGGACAAATGGTATACCGCCGAAATTTCAAACAGAGTTCCCAAATTGATAATTATAACCCGAAACTTGCCCCAAAACAAGTAAAATGTGTTGTATTAAATGTTATTGGAAACTCTATGTATGAACTCGGGGCCACACGTTAGCCCAGGACTTACAAACCAACCTAAGGCTGCGTTATGAATTCCTTTTACGCACACGCTCCATGATGCAGGCACCATCTGCGGATGCGAGCCTGTAACGACAGCCTTTGAGGATTTCTCTGACTACGCGCAAGCGGGTATATGAACGGATGTATAGGCAACCGCTAACCAAACTCCCTTATTCGTTTTTACGATATTAGCATAGCGGATGGTTATTGGTGTGAGTGGGTTAAATGTTGCTTATACATAAGTACATATACCCTGTAAAAAACGTTGGAGTATGGGAGTACTCCAACATTTATCCTCATTCATACAAAAAGGTGGTCCAATTTATAAGCCCATGTCCGGTGATTGGATCACCTAATCCATATCGGAGCACCCTGCTGAATAGTCTATGGAACACCTACGTGAGAGTACTTTGAAAATGCTGCCTAAAGATTACTCTATAGAGTACTCTGCAGTAAAGCGAGAGAGGGAGTAGGTGTTCTTTTTGAGGACCACCTACTCCCTCTCTCGCTTTGCTGTTGAATACTCCATAGAGTAATCCAATAGGAGTATTTTGGGAGTACTCTCATGTAGGTGGTCTATAGAGTATTCAAAAGCAAAGAAATGGAGTACTCCGAGTCGGATTAGGTGATCCAATTACCGGCCATCGCCATGTAAATTGGACCACCTTTTTTATATGAGCGAGGATAAGTGTTGGAGTACTCCGATACTCCTTAAGGAGTACTCTATGGAGTATGGAACGGAGTATTTCGGTTTTTTTCAGGGTACTTGCCGCTTAAGGGTCGAACGCGGATTGGTTTGACCATAGGCAGGCAGGCGATTCGAGCCTCACGGTTTCGGGAATGCCGCAAAGATTAATGGGTATAAAAAGAGATTCCGCTGATCGACGGATCAAAATTTGAAAAGTCGAGGTCTTATCAAGTGCCAAAGTGTTTGTGAAAAATCAAGTATATATTTTTAAAGTGCGTTATAATCACCTTAAAGTGTAGGTGCGCGTGTGAAGAAAAAAAAGTATATTTTTATAAAGTGCGGTTTCACGCTTGAGTAAACGCGAGCGTAAATTAAAATTGTGAAGTTCCTGATATCTAGGAATCCTTTCGAGGATCCTAGCCAGCGCCAGGGGAGCCGCCACCCAAGGCGTGAAAAGTCCCCCACAAGACAGTAGCAACAAACCGGTAAGTCACTTGGAGAAATTTTAATTTGTTGAAAATTTTTTTTTATTAAATTTTATTAAAAATAATTTTTGTAAAATTTTATTCGAATTAGTTTTGGAGATTTTTTTTATTAACGATTAAAGTTTATTTTTGTGAATTTTGATTGTGGTTTTCTGGCAGACAGTTTTTTTTATAAATTCGTATATATACATTTCCTTAATTTTTATACCCAGCGTACTAGTACTAGTACAAGGGTATTATAACTTTGTTGGGATAACGGTTGGTTGTACAGGTATAAAGGAATCGAGATAGATATAGACTTCCATATATCAATATCATCAGGGTCGAAAAAAAATTTGATTGAGCCATGTCCGTCCGTCCGTCCGTCCGTCTGTCCGTTAACACGATAACTTGAGCAAATAATGAGATATCTTCACCAAATTCGGCATGCGTACTTATTTGGGTTCAGAATAGATTGCTATTGAAAATGGGTAAAATCGGACCATAACCACGCCCCTTTTTCGATATCGAAAATTTCGAAAAACGTATAAAACGGGTTAATTCAATATCAGAAGCAGCTACAATGATAAAATTTGCAATATGTATTGATTTAGATGTTCTAAGGCCGATTTTATCAAATTTTTTTAAAAGGGGAGTGGCACCGCCCACATATATTTGAAGAAATTTTCAAATTTTGACTCTCAATAACTTCAGCACAGTTTATGCTAGTACAACGAAATTTTGTAGAGGGCATACTATTGTTGTGTTAAATTCAGATATAGAAAATAAACGAAATCGCTTAGCGACCACGCCTACTTTTTCATAAAAGTTATATTGAAAGGAGGTGGAAATATTTAAAAGTCCATATCTAATTATCTGATACCGCTATAATAATATAATTTGGTACATACGCATACGTGCCACCGCCCACTTATGAGTCACGCAATTTTCCAATTCGACTGCTAATAACTTCAGAACGGTGTGAGATAGATTTACGAAACTAGGTACCAGGCATCTTATGTTTATGTAGAGTACTACCATAGAAAATAAGAAAAATCGGTGGACGACCACGCCCACTTTTGGACTAAAGTTCTCTAAACGAGAGTTAGGAAACCGGAATATGCAATATCTGTTTAACTGATAAAGATATAATGCTAAAATTTAGTACACTCATTCACTTGATGATGTTTTTAGTGTTGTTTAAAGGTTTTTTTGGTAATATTTTGGAAAATGGGCGTGGCACCGCCTACAAGTGAATAAACAAAATATCATGATTTCACTATTAACAAGCCACTGTGAAAGTATCATAAAGATCTGCAATGAAAACTGATCTTCAAATAGGGACAAACAACATAATAAAATCCGTGGGCGTGCCACCACCCACTGTTTTAAAATTATGTAAATATTGATTAATGGACACATATATCCGTATATCAAAAATTTCACAAAATACGTTAAAAGTTATGGGCATGGCACGCCTTCTTTTCCAAAGTTATATATAGGACATGGTATCACCATTGAAAAGATTGATTGAGTACTTTTGGCTCATGTAAGCGGTTAATGCTTTATAAGCAAGGGCCGTGGCCGCGCCCACCAAATTCGCTATTGTTTAGGGTGGGAATAGATTGGTTTTTAAAATGGGCGAAATCGGATGAAAACCCCGCCCCCTTTTTCTGGAAACTAACGCTGGGTATTAAATGTTCGGTTCACCCGAACTTAGACTTCCTTACTTGTTTTACATACAAAGTATTGGTTTTGTAATTTTTGATCTCTCGGTTTAGATATTTTGTGGCCCTGAAAAGGACCGTTTATTTCATGGCATCAGCATCCACTAAAATCAGGGACCGTAACTGTTATAAGTTTAATTATAGAGCACGACATTTGATCATTATTTTCTGTTTTTTTCAATAAAAATCAACAATAATCGTTACGCTTAAGTTTTATTTTTTTGATTAAGCGTACCTTTTGAGTTATTTGATCCGCGAAAAAAACTTAAAACTCGGAACTTAATTTTTATCCTTGAACGATAAAATATCACTCAAAGAATAACGCTTACTGTCGAGCAAAAATATAAAACTCAAGGGTAAGTTTTATTTCCTCTCAAAATAATAAAACTCAGGGAATAAGTTTTATGTTTGACCAAAAAAATTAAACTCAAAAGTAATGATTAAGTTGTAATTTATATAGGATTTACTCAAACTTTTTTCAATCATTGTAGATTTCGGGTGAGCATGAAGAGACATGCTCATTCATGTACTTGAAATTGTTCTACGATAGGAGGAAGCCTTTGAGTTTTGACATTAAAAATACAAAATTAATCGTTATTGGGGGTCCCTGACTAAAATATTCCCGAAATACCTATTAAATAATATTTTTTTTGATTTTTTAAATTTTTGGTAAAGTTTTTTTATTTCTAAAAATTTTGCTTCAAAAATTCTTAAAGATTAAAAACTGCATAAATGCACTTACGTGTACATATGTATGTAAATATGTACACGAGCATGAAAGCAAACAAAAGGGTAGATTGTTGTCGTAAATAAATTCCTACAATTTTATCAAGATCACAAAATCACAAAATTTTTAAAACCACGAATTATATTTTTTTGACCAAAAACTCCGTTTTTACTTCTGGATTCTACTGGAATTTTAATTTAGAGAAAATTGAATTTAATTCCAAAAATTCAAAAATATTAAAATATGCACAAGTGCACCTACGTATACATACATATATACATATGTACACGAGCACGTATGCAAACAAAGAAGAAGAAGAAACATTTTTTTTTGAAGGAATTAATGTATTGGAGTTCAGATCATTTTTATAAAGAAGAAAATTTTTTTTTTTAAAAAAAGGCCAGAAAACCCAATTCAGCAAGAAATTTGAAATTATGAAAATTCGAAAGAAAATACATTTTTTATTTCAGCTCACGAAGCCTACCGAAGGCCGCGACATTTTTGCCACTTACACTCACACACGAATTTTACACGACATCACATCAACAAAATCTACGAAACCACATATAAAAATTTACAAAGTTTTCGGGCGCCAAAACTGCTGAAAACAACAACATAAATTCGAGATATTGGAGGGAATTTGTACCTGGTCAAAAGGCAGCATTTGGGCCAAAACCAAGTTCGGAAATCAGGCCAAAATTTAGATTCACACGCACACACTCACACAATAAAACACAAGGAACCCTACTAGACAATGCTGAGTACTTTGGGCAAAAAATGTTGCTCATTTGTTCAATCCCCCCTTATTTTCCAACACATTCACATTTCCAAAATAAATTTTGTTTTTGGAATTGCTAATGCACAAAAGAGATAATATCGACTCAACTATTACCTTTAAAAAATGCTTAAGATAGAAGGACATGGATGTACATATCATTTTATGTCATGTTTTCTGCTTGATAGATTTTTCGAATTTGGCAGATGTCAGCATAATAAAACGTCAAAATGAAAAAAATAAATTAAAGAAAAAAATTTTCAAAAAATGTGCGCCGCGAAAATATTCATTGCAGTGAAAATAAGTATAATTCGTGTAATTAAAAGCAATTGAAAGAAATGAAATGAACTGCAGCACTCCAACAAACCTCTCCAACTGCGTGGAAGGTTCGTGTTTTGGGAAATCGGCCAGAATGGACACCATTTCTCAGTTTAAGCTGCCGAGAATTAGTTTAGGTCAAATATTTAAAATATATATACTTACATATGTACATATTTATAAAATAATTTTTGTCTACAAAGTTATTTAGTATGTAAATAATTTATAAAATATGCAGTTTTGTAGTTTTTTTCATAAATTCATATATGTATATACATAAATGCGAAATAAATGTCTTCAAATGTCATATGAAAAAACGAAAATTTGAATCTTCTTCTTATAAGTACTTTGGAGAGATAATGTGAGTAGTTTGGAGAGAAAATATAAGGGGTTTGAGCATTTGCTGTGAATAGTTTGTGAGGCCATATATAAGTAGTTCGAATGAATAGTTTGTAAGGCCATTTTTAAGTACTTTGAACATTAGAAATGAACAGTTTCATCAGCACATTGAATTTTAGTTCTAAGGTGTTCAAGATGTAAATATTGAGCAGTTTAGTTGATATTTCAAAGTGATTTGCAAGCATTTGAATGAATAGTTTGAGGTTTTGTTAGAGCAAAGAAGATATATTTTTCCATTTAATACAATACAATTAGTAAAAACGAGACATCATATCACATCGATGAGGGGAAGTGCTCAAATTCTTCACACGGCCTGAACAAAATTGAACACATTATTAAGGGCATTCGTCATTAATGAAAATGCTTTTGTAAGTACTTATAAAAGGCTCAACTGTCTAGTAGGGAAGTCTCCAAATCCAACACGAACACCGAACAACTTGATCGAACACTACACAAGAGGGTAGAACTCAACATTTTTTACGGCACAACACAGTAGCAACATTATTCTTTGCCACAGCAACATCCGAAGTGTTGTGAAACATTAAGTGGCGCAACCAAGTACGTCTCAGCAACATCACCACACTTTGGCAACATTCCATATCAACAGCCTCAGCAACATCAAAACACAACACTAACACAATCACACAGAAGAGCGAGAAGAGCGGCTCACCTACTCTACCCAGTAGGAAAAGGAAAGAGTAAGAAGCGCTTATAGAAGCTGTTCTGCGGAGTCTAGAAGGCATTACAATCTCGATGATTTTGTTAATTATTTTTTGTATGAAACGAGCCAAATTGCAAGGCCTTGCCATTTCGCTTCTGATGGAATAGCTTATAGAAGCAGTTCGCTTCAATCACTTCACACATGCCTCTTTCTAAGGCATTACCGTTTCGCTTCTGATGGAATTGCTTATAGAAGTAGTTCGCTTTTATTTCTTAGTTTATTATTTTCTTTAAAAATTTTTCTTTTTATGTTACTCGCACTTATCCCTCTTTTATGCATTTTCATGTTTAAATTATTGAAAAAGATTTGCTCACCACACAAATTAATTAAAACGGGTATTTTCGCCACAAAAATATCACTTAAAATGCAATCGACGCCACAATTTTCATTTTCTAGGTACCGCTATAACTGTAACTTGCATAGTTGAGACAAACAAATGCGCATAATGCCCCATACACATAGTTACCAATAACATTCGCCGGCTTATTCCGAGAATGTGCATTGATTAAGTTCAGAAGCTCTTCTGTAATGCTTTCTTAAGGGAAGCGCTTCAAAACTTTCTTTCTGGGTAGTTTTAATTTTTAACACTACCACCATCACACATACCATTATTACATATTAGGGTGTAACACCCAACATTTTATTTCGGAACTTGTAAATTTATTTTTGAATTTTTATCTTTGAATTTTTGATTGTGATTGATTTTTTTCTATTTTTAATTATTTATAATAGTAATTTAATATTTAGTTAGTACTAGGAGGACCCGGCAGACGTTGTTCTGCCCAAATTTAGGGAAAAAATCGCACGATAAATAAAAAAGTTTGGAATATTTCGGTCCCTGGCCCACTTCCCCGAAAAAAGTGAACCTCAGATTTTAACAAAAGTAAAAGTCTACCTCTGTCCTAAATTTGAAGAATATCGCACAATTAATAAAAAAGTTTGGAATATTTCGGTCCCTGGTCCACTTCCCGGAATAAAACTTTACATAAACACTCTTCGGACTCCTACTGAGCTATCCTGTAAATATGAACAAAATCGGCGCTGTAGTTCCGGAGTCTATAACATACATACGTACATACATCATATCCCAACAAAAAATGCCTAACGCATTCACAAACACAAAAGCAAATTCTTCTGCTGTCACCCAACACTATTGAAGCAAAAATTATAGTCTCGCTGCATGCCAAAATGAGATGGGAATATATTATTGCTGACATAGTTGTCAATTAGTATATTGTATGCGTTCCCACTCATTGTTGTTTCTTATATTGCCAACTTAAAGAAGAATTTTGTGCCACTGCTCATTGGCAGCATTGCAATAAGTATTCGGTTATGTAACGAGTTGAAACTCGTGGTACTTCTTTACACAATATGTATTCGGTTATGTAACGAGTTTAAACTTGTGGTACTCCTTTTCACAATACGTCAGCTTCTAAAAATGCATTTAAAGTTCGGGAGAGTTGTCAAACCACGAGTTGCGGTTAAAAAAAGTTTAATCCACAGGCAGGAAAGTAGTATATGTAATTGGTCTTTTTAAATTTATAAAATTGTTCGGTGCAGAAATATTCTAGATTGCGGAACATTAATAAAATCTTCAGTAAAAAATAAGTAGTATTTTCGATAAAAAGTCTGCTTTTTTTGCATGAGTTCGATAAAGAACAAATTAAATTATACTATAAATACTTTAAATTAATCATTTGGTTAGTTTTTGACCTTTAAATTCGCAGACGCAGATGTATAAGTACGGAAACGAATCTGCATTTTTCCATTCATACCCGAAACTTGGTTATTCTTTACGACCGGCCACCTGCTAATAACGAAAAATATCAGAAAAGGTATCAAGAGTAGCGTTTTTAACTCGGTATCAATAATCCAAAGGCGAAAAATAAATATTTTGTTTCAGTAAAAAATTATTTAGGAAATAAATATGCAATCGAATTTTCGAGTACGGATTATAGATGCAGAGATCAGAACGCGTCTTCTGATAAAATTCCCGATATTTATGAACATGTATTACCTTTCCTATGGTCGAATGGATTTAACCAAATCCTTAACATTAGATTCACATCAAATCCGGTTACTTTTAAAGTTATTTTGGCTTACCCGTATCGAAGTTAAAAGTTGCGTCACTATTATTTATTGTGTATACTAGTGAAAATTTTTATGCGAATCTGACTATCAAAATCTAGAAAATTGTACGGAGCTGCTATTTAAACGATTTAAAAACTACAGAAGTGGAGAAAAACGGCAAGTATTTTTATAAATATTGTGTTCTGTTCAATAAATTGTATTGGGTGTGCAAAAATAATAATTCACTTCCAAACTATAATGTAAATAATATTGTTTATTTATTTTTTTCGTAATAGTTTAATATAATGAATAATTGTTATGTATACAGATAAATAGAAAATGTATACCAAATTAAAAAATGTTTTTCAATAAAATTCAGTTTTTTACGGATTTTTTAATTTAACTGTTTTGTATTTTATTAAATATGCATTGGGAATATGCGGTAAGTATAACAGCTATATAATATGTTATTTATGCCATAGCGATAACGCATAGTTGTACCGGATTTTTTTACGCTATATAACATATTATTTATGCCATAGCGGTAACGCATAGTTGTACCGGATTTTGTTTCGCTATATAACATGTTATTTATGCCATAGCGATAACGCATAGCTTTACGTGATTTTTTTCCGTTATATAACATGTTATATATTCCATATTAATAGCAGATTGAAAAGAGAAAGCTATATGAAAACCTTATGGCAAATCATACTGCGAATAAAAGAGAAGGCCTGTGCACACGTATAGTAAAGTATATGTGAGGATTTGTCACTCGGCCTGTACAAACTGATGGAAAGTTTTTGAATTCCTCACGCATACTTTTTGTAGTACTACGGGTGGTTTAATGCATTATATAACAGATAGTGTTCTAGCTGGGATTTTATATATATAGATTGACACAATTTGTAGTTTATTTATTTCAAATATATTCACTCAAAAATGTAATGGAAATTGAATATCTGAATTTTTAAACGTTTTTCTTGGAAATGACACCAATTTTTTTTACATTTTTATTTAATTTTGACACTAAATTCTTTTTGACTAATTGTGTCAGGATGAATGGAAATTCAAAAGTTGATTTGATACCATATTGTAGGTAAATTTTAGGGTTTTAGGGCAATCACATTCTCACCGATAACTAAATTAACGATAAATTTATCGAAATATATCGAAGTAAAAATGAAACCCGGGACCATCCCCATTCGTTTGATACCCATATTGTAGGGTAATATTAAGGTTTTCGGGCAATCGCATTTTGACCGATAACTCAGTTATCGAACAATTTATCGAAATATATCTAACTCCAAATGCAACCTGGGGCCATTCCCTTTCGTTTGATACCCATATTGTAGAGAAAGTTTAAGGTTTTTTGGCAATCGAATTTTGACCGACTTAGTTATCGATCAATTTATCGAAATATTTCGAAGCCAAAATGAAACCTGGGGCCCTCCCCTTTCGTTTGATACCCATATTATAGGGTAATGTTAAGTTTTTTGGGCAATCACCGATAACTCAGTTATCGATAAATTTATCGAAATATATCGAAGTCCAAAGGCATTTAAAATGACAGACGAAGCCATGCAATCATTCGAATGCTTAAAGCAAAAACTGATTTCAGCACCTGTGTTAATCCATCCGGATTTCAACAAACACTTTTACGTGCAATGTGATGCATCAACGGACGGAGTTGGAGGTGTACTCTTCCAACTAGACGAGGACGGAAACGAACGACCGATTGCCTATGTATCAGCAAAATTAAATAAGGCACAACGGAACTACAGCATCACGGAATTAGAATGTTATGCAGCGGTCCTGAGTATAAAGAGGTTCCGGCCTTACATCGAGGGATTGCCCTTTACGGTGATAACTGATCATGCCAGCTTGAAGTGGTTGATGGGCCAAAAAGACCTATCTGGTCGGCTGGCAAGGTGGAGTTTAAAGTTGCAAGCCTATAATTTTGATATCCAGCACCGTAAAGGCACTTTATCCAGGGCTGAGATGAACGAGCTGCTAGTAAGTGACAGAGTCCTTGACGTTGACGTCAACTCATCATGGTTCAAATCAACAGAGTACCAAGAACTTGTGGACACCGTGACTGCAAACAAAGACAAACTACCCGAACTGTGCGTATCAGACGGGTATGTTTATAGACGGACGCAATTCGACAAGGGGGAAGGGCTTCAAGGAGACCATGCCTGGAAGCTCTGGGTACCGACTGACCTTCGTTCAGGGTTAGTGGAAGCGTCGCATTGCTCGCCCTCTGCAGGTCATGGGGGGATTCATAAGACCCTAGCACGTATCCGCGAAAGGTATTATTGGCCCGGTCTTGTGGCAGACGTACAAAATTATGTTAAAGATTGCGATGTTTGTAAAGGCAATAAAACTCAAAATACTTTCCATAAACCAATGATGGGAAAGCAACATATTACTGAACGCCCTTTTCAACGTTTATTTATCGATTTTATGGGTCCATACCCACGTACGTGTGATGGTAATGTTTATGTGTTTGTATGTTTAGATCATTTTTCGAAGTTTGTTTTCTTGAAACCAATGCGTAAGGTCACCTCAGCTGAAGTTGTAAAGTTTTTGGAAAAGGAAGTTTTTCATATATTTGGAGTGCCAGAGTACGTACACTCTGGCAATGGCAAACAGTTCGTGTCAGAACTGTTCACTTCATTCCTGGCCAAATATGGTGCAACACACATAAGGACAGCCTTCTACTCGCCACAAGGCAATGCCGCAGAAAGAGTTAATAGATCAATTTTACAAATAGTTAGGTCCTACGTAGGAGAAAACCAAAAGAACTGGGACAAACACATCAGTGACGCAGCGTTTGCCTTAAGAAGCGTAACACATTCAGCAATTAACACATCACCATATTACGCGCTGTTTGGCATGCCAATGGTGCAACATGGTGCAACATGGGGCATCATATGAATTATATCGAAGATTAGGTACAGTTAAGGATGTGGATTGTGAAGTAGAAGAGAACTCCGATAAACTACAGGCAATTAGGGACAAAATTATGCAAGAGCTGAGGTTGGCCCACGAACGCAGTAAAAAGGTTTATAATACTAGGAGTAGAGATGTGACGTTTAACATTGGACAAATGGTATACCGCCGAAATTTCAAACAGAGTTCCCAAATTGATAATTATAACCCGAAACTTGCCCCAAAACAAGTAAAATGTGTTGTATTAAAAGTTATTGGAAACTCTATGTATGAACTCGGTGATGTTAATGGAAAGAAAATCGGGGTATACCATGCTAAGGACATACTATTTGTGGCATGAATGTATTAAGTGTTGTATGTTGTATGTTGCATGTTAGTTATTACTCACCTTTGTACCTGAAAACTTGACCTTAGAAAATTGACATAGTTTTCTTCAAACTGTGATATAGTTTTAGGTTAACCTCCGATATAGGATTAGGATGCACATCTGTGATAACCTAGGTTAAGTTTTGCGTTAAACCCCAGTGATATTAGATTTAGTTTTTGATGGTTTATTTAAATTTTGTGTGGTAATGAATGTTAAGTGTAATAGATGTTGCAGAAAGAGGTTTGACAAGAAGCGAACTTGAAGCCCGGCATTAGATCGTGGGTCGAGGCCACACGTTAGCCCAGCACTTACAAACCAACCTAAGGCTGCGTTATGAATTCCTTTTACGCACACGCTCCATGATGCAGGCACCATCGGCGGATGCGAGCCTGTAACGACAGCCTTTGAGGATTTCTCTGACTACGCGCAAGCGGGTATATGAACGGATGTATAGGCAACCGCTAACCAAACTCCCTTATTCGTTTTTACGATATTAGCATAGCGGATGGTTATTGGTGTGAGTGGGTTAAATGTTGCTTATACATAAGTACATATACTTGCCGCTTAAGGGTCGAACTCGGATTGGTTTGACCATAGGCAGGCAGGCGATTCGAGCCTTAGGGTTTCGGAAATGCCGCAAAGATTAATGGGTATAAAAAGAGATTCCGCTGATCGACGGATCAACATTTGAAAAGTCGCGGTCTTATCAAGTGCCAAAGTGTTTGTGAAAAATCAAGTATATATTTTTAAAGTGCGTTATAATCACCTTAAAGTGTAGGTGCGCGTGTGAAGAAAAAAAAGTATGTTGTTGGTTTTTTGCGATCTTTCTTGTTTTTACATATTTGTAAGTTTTGCAAGCTTGAGATCAGAGAAACAATAATTCGTAATGAATTTTAAGTATATTTTTATAAAGTGCGGTTTCACGCTTGAGTAAACGCGAGCGTAAATTAAAATTGTGAAGTTCCTGATATCTAGGAATCCTTTCGAGGATCCTAGCCAGCGCCAGGGGAGCCGCCACCCAAGGCGTGAAAAGTCCCCCACAAGACAGTAGCAACAAACCGGTAAGTCACTTGGAGAAATTTTAATTTGTTGAAAATTTTTTTTTATTAAAGTTCATTAAAAATAATTTTTGTAAAATTGTATTCGAATTAGTTTTGGAGATTTTTTTTATTAACGATTAAAGTTTATTTTTGTGAATTTTGATTGTGGTTTTCTGGCAGACAGTTTTTTTTATAAATTCGTATATATACATTTCCTTAATTTTTTTACATACAAAGTATTGGTTTTGTAATTTTTGATCTCTCGGTTTAGATATTTTGTGGCCCTGAAAAGGACTGTTTATTTCATGGCATCAGCATCCACTAAAATCAGGGACCGTAACTGTTATAAGTTTAATTATAGAACTCGACATATGATCATTATTTTCTGTTTTTTTTTTTCAATAAAATCAACAGTAATCGTTACGCTTAAGTTTTATTTTTTTGATTAAGCGTAATGATCACTTTTTGAGTTTTATTTTTTTGAGAGGAAATAAAACTTACCCTTGAGTTTTATATTTTTGCTCGACAGTAATCGTTATTCCTTGAGTGATATTTTATCGTTCAAGGATAAAAATTAAGTTCCGAGTTTTAAGTTTTTTCGTAGATCAAAAAACTCAAAAGGCCGCTTCGCCTTTATGGCAAGTAGGTATGTGTATGTGGCTAAAACTATGTTTAAATAATTGAGGACATATGTTGACGAGATTATACCAACCAATATTTTTGACCAACAACTTTTCTTAAAGGCGCAGCGACCTTTTGAGTTATTTGATCCGCGAAAAAAACTTAAATCTCGGAACTTAATTTTTATCCTTGAACGATAAAATATCACTCAAAGAATAACGCTTACTGTCGAGCAAAAATATAAAACTCAAGGGTAAGTTTTATTTCCTCTCAAAATAATAAAACTCAGGGAATAAGTTTTATGTTTGACCAAAAAAATTAAACTCAAAAGTAATGATTAAGTTGTAATTTATATAGGATTTACTCAAACTTTTTTCAATCATTGTAGATTTCGGGTGAGCATGAAGAGACATGCTCATTCATGTACTTGAAACTGTTCTACGATAGGACATTAAAAATACAAAATTAATCGTTATTGGGGGTCCCTGACTAAAATATTCCCGAAATACCTATTAAATAATATTTTTTTTGATTTTTTAAATTTTTGGTAAAGTTTTTTTATTTCTAAAAATTTTGCTTCAAAAATTCTTAAAGATTAAAAACTGCATAAATGCACTTACGTGTACATATGTATGTAAATATGTACACGAGCATGAAAGCAAACAAAAGGGTAGATTGTTGTCGTAAATAAATTCCTACAATTTTATCAAGATCACAAAATCACAAAATTTTTAAAACCACGAATTATATTTTTTTGACCAAAAACTCCGTTTTTACTTCTGGATTCCACTGGAATTTTAATTTAGAGAAAATTGAATTTAATTCCAAAAATTCAAAAATATTAAAATATGCACAAGTGCACCTACGTATACATACATATATACATATGTACACGAGAACGTATGCAAACAAAGAAGAAGAAGAAACATTTTTTTTTGAAGGAATTAATGTATTGGAGTTCAGATCATTTTTATAAAGAAGAAAATTTTTTTTTTTAAAAAAAGGCCAGAAAACCCAATTCAGCAAGAAATTTGAAATTATGAAAATTCGAAAGAAAATACATTTTTTATTTCAGCTCACGAAGCCTACCGAAGGCCGCGACATTTTTGCCACTTACACTCACACACGAATTTTACACGACATCACATCAACAAAATCTACGAAACCACATATAAAAATTTACAAAGTTTTCGGGCGCCAAAACTGCTGAAAACAACAACATAAATTCGAGATATTGGAGGGAATTTGTACCTGGTCAAAAGGCAGCATTTGGGCCAAAACCAAGTTCGGAAATCAGGCCAAAATTTAGATTCACACGCACACACTCACACAATAAAACACAAGGAAGTCTCCAAATCCAACACGAACACCGAACATCTTGATCGAACACTACACAAGAGGGTAGAACTCAACATTTTTTACGGCACAACACAGTAGCAACATTATTCTTTGCCACAGCAACATCCGAAGTGTTGTGAAACATTAAGTGGCGCAACCAAGTACGTCTCAGCAACATCAGCACACTTTGGCAACATTCTATATCAACAGCCTCAGCAACATCAAAACACAACACTAACACAATCACACAGAAGAGCGAGAAGAGCGGCTCACCTACTCTAGTTTTAATTTTTAACACTACCACCATCACACATACCATTATTACATATTAGGGTGTAACACCCAACATTTTATTTCGGAACTTGTAAATTAATTTTTAATTTTTATCTTTGAATTTTTGATTGTGATTGATTTTTTTCTATTTTTAATTATTTATAATAGTAATTTAATATTTAGTTAGTACTAGGAGGACCCGGCAGACGTTGTTCTGCCCAAATTTAGGCAAAAAATCGCACGATAAATAAAAAAGTTTGGAATATTTCGGTCCCTGGCCCACTTCCCCGAAAAAAGTGAACCTCAGATTTTAACAAAAGTAAAAGTCTACCTCTGTCCTAAATTTGAAGAATATCGCACAATTAATAAAAAAGTTTGGAATATTTCGGTCCCTGGTCCACTTCCCGGAATAAAACTTTACATAAACACTCTTCGGACTCCTACTGAGCTATCCTGTAAATATGAACAAAATCGGCGCTGTAGTTCCGGAGTCTATAACATACATACATACATATGTACATACGTACATACATCCTTTTTATATATGTATATAGATTGACACAATTTGTAGTTTATTTATTTCAAATATATTCACTCAAAAATGTAATGGAAATTGAATATCTGAATTTTTAAACGTTTTTCTTGGAAATGACACCAAATTTTTTTTACATTTTTATTTAATTTTGACACTAAATTCTTTTTGACTAATTGTGTCAGGATGAATGGAAATTCAAAAGTTGATTTGATACCATATTGTAGGTAAATTTTAGGGTTTAGGGCAATCACATTCTCACCGATAACTAAATTAACGATAAATTTATCGAAATATATCGAAGTAAAAATGAAACCCGGGACCATTCCCTTTCGTTTGATACCCATATTGTAGAGCAAGTTTAAGGTTTTTTGGGCAATCACCGATAACTCAGTTATTGATAAATTTATCGAAATATATCGAAGTCCAAATGTAACCTGGAGCTACCCCTTTCGTTTGATACCCATATTGTAGGGCAATTTTAAGGTTTTTGTGCAATAACATTTTCACCGATAACTCAGTTATCGATAAATTTATCGAAATATATCGAAGCCCAAATGAAACCTGGGGCCATCCCCTTTCGTTTGATACCCATATTGTAAAAATAGCCTATAGCTCCTTCCAGACTATAACCTGTAGGCGTGCCAAATTTCAACAAAATCCGTCCAGCCATTCTCACGTTTTTAGGGAACAAAAGCAAACGTCTGGACATCCAAACATCCAAACATCCAAACATCGCTACATTCACATTTATAATATTAGTAGGATAAGTTTTATTGAATCGAAGCACATTTTTCTTACCTTTAGTTTTCTTTCGGATAAGAAAAGTTGAAACATTTTTATTGAATTGAGGAGTTGCGTGCAAAAAGGGCACTTCTATGAAAAGTATGTTTTGAGATATTCGTGTTTTAAACTTTTGAAGCATTGTAACTTTCTTGTTGTTGTAGTATATAGAAAAAGATATTGATATTATTGTTATCTAGTGTATTATCTTTTAACTTGGTAAGGTTACAAAAGCGACACTTCACATCGTTGAAATAAATCGGTGATAAATGTGCCCTTTTTGCATATAACCAGGAAAGCGAAGGATACATCTAGTTTTAACTTCATAAAAACGTGTATTCTGTAAATATTAATAATTTTTTATTCCAAGCGGACTTTTATTACATAACCTAGTACACATATTTACATACCTAAAAGCATTATGGAGCTGTACGGAAAATTAAATGGCGTCGAAATGATATTGAACTAATATGTCGTTCACGGCTACTTATTTCCATAAAAGACCAAGAATTGGGTCAGGGTCCAAAGAAATAAGCTTATCCCTAGCAATACCAAGAATTTAAAGCAAAAATACATACATATATAATAAGGCATTTTTTTTGCTAAAAATTTGTATTAGTTTATGCATAAAAAGAATACAATGATTGCAGAAAGGGAATGAACTACACACAAAAAAAAAATTGAGTAAATTTACGACTACTAAGAGAGGCAACTGTTTACCTATCATAGTTGTCGCGATTTTACACACGGAGAATGTACGTTGAAAATGAAATACTTTGTGTGTATGAAGCTTAAACATTGAATGTGTAGTCATGCGTATATTTAGGCATTATATGTTTAAGACCTTAAGCACCGGAGGTGTAAACATAAACAAAATTACCCATTGATGTGTAATTTTCAAGATTAACCCTATAAGCTACCCGCACAATAAATGGTCCATTTTCTTTCCTAAAGTTTATTTTAGTCTGCAAATTTTAAAAAGCCACATCCAGAAATTTTGACGAATATGTTTTCTTATTCGTAAAAATTTATGAAGTTATTAATCTTTGTTCTAAATTGCAGACTCAATTAAACTGTGGAAAACAAAATTGATCAATTTTTGTGCGGAAAGCTTGTCTCTTCCAGCACCCATAAGAGTTCAAATAAACAAAAAATGTATTTTATCGTCACGTTTTTAATGAAAAAAGTAATTCATTTTGTTTACAAGCTGGTTTTCTTATAGTTATGATAAACTAGTTTGCTTTTCTGAGCCGGATATGAAATAAATATACAAGAATGTCTTTCAATAGACTTCAAAACATAAATATAGAAATTTAAAGTAGTAGAGTGAAATTATTTTGTTTGCAGCTTTGCCAGCAAAAGCTTTATGAGTTACTTAAAATTCGTCAGCTTATAAATTATAGTACGTACATACATATTTAGTTTTTATACATACACATACGGGAAGAAAAATATTGGCAAAAGTATTTTTTTTTTGCATTTTTCACCAATCTTGGTTTTAATAAAATTATTTTAACTATGTTCTATAAAAATATGTTTCAATGTTGGGACAAATTCTTATCAAAATTTAAAAGTATTTTTCCAAAATTTGTTAAATTAATTTTTTTAATGCGAAGATTGGTGAAAAATTCGTATTTTAGTAAAAAGTTACATATGAACATATTTCAATTATTCTAAATTCGTCAGCTTAGCAATTAAGGTATTTACTTTTTATAAATTGTTAATATTTTTTTTTTACCTCGAAAAGAAGAGGGGTAATGCTTATAAAAATAACGTACTAAAAATTCCATAGTTTGAGAAATTTCTTTTGGATAAAGTATATTAAAAGTGTAGTAGAAATGTATAATTTGTTGAAGGCTTGCTAAAACGCTGTAGTCATTAATTGATGCAACAATAACTTTTTCGATTACTATATAAGTAACAATATGTTCCTTAAAAATGTCATTTTCTGAAAAAATTATATACATTTATACATTTACAATTACGAACATGCATATTTACGAACAACTTACCAACAAATGCAATAACAGGTGCACACGTTGAAATCTTCGCTATCATGGCATCTTTGCTAGTTCCAAACTGAAATCGTACATCTTTCATATGTATGTATATGTACATAGTATGTAAATTGATAAACTTAGACTTATAAATTTTATTAATAACTAACAATAATTAGTTTTAAACAGCAAATATTATTAAATATTTATTAAAAGACTGCAACACCACGATTTACGTATTTTCAACACAAGCTTCTTTCACGAATGGCTTTCGTGCACGATCTTGCGTCGTTTGCATGTTTTTAAGTGTTAAAGTAAACATTGACAGCAGATCTAGGCTTTACATGCTTACATTTTAACATCGCTTGTGTATGTATAAACACACATATGCGCAAATTTGTTGACATTCACACAATAAATGTTCGAAACTCGTTAACGACGTACACTTGCTATTATTGGAATCGCAATATTACACACAAAATGTTCAGAGTAAATTTTGAGCACTTTTTGTAAGCGTTAGTACACACTTATTTGCTGAAAGATCAACTTAGATATAGGGTAAGTTTACATGCTGTTTTTAGAGTGTACTTAGATTGAAATCAGTATGAAGGGTTTGTATAACAAGTAGTTTTTATTACAGTAACATCAACGAGTTTTTTAGTAGTGCCCATCAGTTCGTTCTCCACCACACCACGGAGTAAAAAGAAATAAAAATATCGAATTTCGTTAAAATCTTATTTTTGTATCATTCTCGACAACTAGAGTAGGGGGCTGATTTTCAAGATTTTTCAATATCAATACACTATCAATTTTCACGCACTTAAGATAAAGACCTTATTGTACTAAAACTTAATTCGATCCAAAGCCATATACTTAAAATAATTTAAATTTTGATGAAAATTCATCGTATTTTTGCAAATTTTGCATACACTTTTAAAAAATAATTCACATTATTTATAAAAAAATAGTTGAAATAGTTTTGCTGAAGCAGAAATTGGTTTGAAATGCAATAAAATGCATGCATTTATAGCTATTTCGGGTAGTCTATAAGAAAAACACTGTACGAGCGTATGAGCAACAAATCATAATTTTGAAAAAAAAAAACAAGTACTCATATATAGCTCAACATTTTTTGATGTTGCTAAGCCAGTTTAAAAGATATCAAATCCATATTTGGAGGGGAGAGAAAACATAGATTATTTTTTACGCAAAAAGGGCACATGTCACCTTGTGCCCTTTTTGCACGCAACTCCTCAATTATATTTATTATATTTTTTTTTATTTGCCATTTTTTTTGGATTAGTTTTTTTACTTTCACTTTTCTTTTCCTACATTCGTTTCAAATTTTTGAATTACGATTTTTCTTTATCTTCTTTTCATTTTCATTTTTTTATTAGATTTTTTTTGTCACTTTTCACTTACACATCATTTAAAAAACCCTTTTTTTTAGTTTCGAAGCCGCGAGGTTTATTTAGCCACAAATTAAATAAAAAAAAAAAAAAAAAAAATCCGCGTTAACTTTTTTATTCACTACTTTTTACTATAGAAAATTTTTTTTCTTTATCAAAATTTATTTCGTTTTGCATATGCATAAAATAATGCACATGCACCGAGACGCGTAACAAAACTAAAAACCCAAAAGACAGTAGTTAGTCAAATTAACTTTGACCAAGATCAAGCGGTCAAAGACCTATAACTGCACCACTGTCTTTTGTATAGCATACATATGTTGTTTGTTTTTTTTGTTTCCCTTATTTTCAGCTCTCTGACTTTTTTACCAAATTCTGGCTGCTGTACGAGGTGAGTTTTTCTACGAAAACAACAATTCATATGCGCGCACTGTACATCAAGCATCGGCAGATTTGTAAATGCATGCGTATTAGTGAGAGCGCTTTCATCGCTCAAACCAATTGATTTTCGTGTCATTCGCTTGTTACCCAGCAAACATTAAGGTTAGAGGACGATTAGAAAACGACTCGAATTCTAATGTTATTCTCTAAGGTAGATGGTTAGAGAACGATTTGTGAAACTGTCGCGAATTATAGCATTCTCGACAAAAAGGGGACTTAGTTCTCGATATCGAGAAAAAGGTTAGTTATCGATTCGAATTCTAACGTGAAATTCTAATGAGAAATTTCTAACTGAAATGAAATCCAATTGTTCTTGTTTAGTTCTATTTCGATAAATTGACGATAAATTGATTGCTTTAAATATGTTTGACATGTTTTAAGCTTAAATATCTAATGGGAATAAAATTCAAAGTTTTTATACCTTAGTTTATAAATACAATACTTGACAATACACGCATCTTCGCTATTCGAGTGTTTCTCTAATCGTTCTCTAATCGTCCTCTAGCCTAGTTCTCTAACGTGATTTTCGATTAGAGATACATTAGAGAACTAAATTAGAATTCTAATGTAAAACTACAGTATTTCTCTAACGTTAGAGGTTGTGTTTGCTGGGTAATGTTTAATGGAATATTTCCCAAAAATTTCTTAATTTTTAAACATTTTTTTTTAATTCAATTTTTTTTATACTTGTTTGTGAAATAATAGCCCCGCTAATTTACATAAAAATACCTAAATATTCATAGTTTTTTTTTTAACATATTATACCAAAAATTTTTTATTTTACTGCTTTAGTAAGTTAATAATAATAATTAATAGTAAAGTTAATACTACCCCTATAATTTTTACTACTCCCGCCAATTATACGTACGTACATACATATTTTTCACATTCGCTGCGCAAATATGCGACAACCATGCGCGATGTTGTTTTGCCACTTGTTCAGCGACAACTAAATGGTTTGGTAGGCAAAGAGCGCAACCTGTCTGTGTGAAGAGCGTAACATGTTTGTCTGATCTTAAGATCTATGAAGCGCCGATGCTTGCTGTACATATACATACATATATATAGTTAAAGATTAGTAGAGAGAGAAACACACTCTTACACATTTTTGTCAAATAAATAGTATAATTGAGATCAGTTTGTTGAGAGGGAAAGATAATTTTGTTCTAAGAGTTGAATTAACTTTCATATATGTATACATACATATTTTTTTATATACATTTGTTTTTATCTAAATTTTTTTGTCTTTCGACTTTGCGAGATTGAGTGCATAGTCATACATATATAAGTGGATCATATATAAGTGGGATTTTTTTCGAATAATATTCGAATAAACGAATAAAAATATTCGTTGCAAAAAATTCGAATAGTATTTATTCGAATTTTTTATTCGTTTATTCGAATATTATTATTCGTTTATTCGAATATTATTATTCGTTATAGTACTATTCGAATATTTTTGTTAATAGATTTTTAAAACGATATTCGCTGTTTTCTTTGCTTGTACCTAAGGGCGTGCATTTATGTTTTGTATGTTTTGGATGTATGTGTGTATGTTTGCGTGTACAAATGTGTGACCAAGCAGTAACAATATTTCCTTCATTATTCGAATAGTGGTAACGAATAGTTGTATTTATTCGGTTAATGGTGGTTGAATAGTTTTTGGCTTATTATCTTAATAATTAAATATCTATTTGTACAGTGTTGTGGGAATAATAAAATACAATTATTGGTAATAATTGAAGCTGTAAATAGGCATTTACTATAAAGTTACTATACATAAATATGTATTTGTACATTTATATGTTTATTGCAGTTACATTTGCTTGGTAAGTTTTGTGCTAGGGCTTCAAGCAAGAGATGCCAGGGCCGAAATTCATTATGTATACTGTTTATTATGATAACAAAAGGACGGGTTTGTGATGATTTTTCATGTTCACATGTGTAAATAGTTTAATTTGCGTAAAGTAACATACACAAAATAATACTACCTGCTTCCTAATTTTTGTTAAATACTCATATAAATGTACTTACATACATATGTACGTAAGTATGTAGGTATGGTCATGGAAATTTGCGAACTCTTTGTATTGAATGGGCTGGTTAAGGATGATCATTATTAGGTAGATTTTTTATTGTGTTTCATCAACTGAAGAATTGCATAAAGCGCGACTATTTGTTTTAAATTTGGGTGTCTAAACTCGTTAACTAAATGAACACAAAGGACCTAGGAATAGTACTACATATTCGAATATTTTTGTTAATAGATTTTTAAAATGATATTCGTTGTTTTCTTTGCTTGTACCTATGAGCGCGCATTTATGTTTTGTATGTTTTGCATGTATATGTGTATGTTTGCGTGTACAAATGTGTGCCCAAGCGGTTACAATTTTCTTGCATTATTCGAATAGTGGTAACGAATAGTTGTATTTTCTACCTAATAATGATCATCCTTAACCAACCCATTCAATACAAAGAGTTCGCAAATTTCCATGACCATACCTACATACTTACATACATATGTATGTAAGTACATTTATATGAGTATTTAACAAAAATTAGGAAACAGGTAGTATTATTTTGTGTATGTTACTTTACGCAAATTAAACTATTTACACATGTGAACATGAAAAATCATCACAAACCCGTCCTTTTGTTATCATAATAAACAGTATACATAATAAATTTCGGCCCTGGCATCTCTTGCTTGAAGCCCTAGCACAAAACTTACCAAGCAAATGTAACTGCAATAAACATATAAATGTACAAATACATATTTATGTATAGTAACTTTATAGTAAATGCCTATTTACAGCTTCAATTATTACCAATAATTGTATTTTATTATTCCCACAACACTGCACAAATAGCTATTTAATTATTGAGATAATAAGCCAAAAACTATTCAACCACCATTAACCGAATAAATACAACTATTCGTTACCACTATTCGAATAATGAAGGAAATATTGTTACAATTTTTACATATATGTATTTTAATTACGTGAATAAAAATTGTTAATAGTTTTCATTATAAATTTTTTTGAAGAAAATTTCTTTAAGGTTTAAGGGTTGAGGATTAATCTTTTTTTAGATAATCGATTCAACAAATATGTCTGAGGGGGCGTCCATAAATCACGTGATCAACTTTTAAACATTTTGTAACCCCCCCTCCCCCAATGGTGATTTATGGTGATTTATAAGAAACCCCCCCTCCACCCACAAAAATCACGTCATTATATACTACACAGGTTATAACAAATTCTTTTATTTCATTTATCACTTCAAACAAAAAAAATGTTAAAATTAAAGTAAAAAAATTCAGGTAAATTAAGGTACAAAAGTAATGTAAACTGTTTTTAAATAGCCTTATTATGCATCGATCCACGGGATTTCACGCACGTCATCTACACTAACAATAGCAAGCTTCTCATTTATTGGTGCTGATTCTACGCCGTCATTAACAATATCGTTTTCATCATGCCACTCTACTACATTTGTTCCGTCATTCCCATTTAAGACACACAGTATTTCAGTTGGTCGGCGATTAAGAATCCTCAAGGAACGTATTGGTTCAAAATGTCTTTTCTTTTTATGCAAACTCTGTAGGTGATTATTGAGACTTTTTTTTGAACAGAAATATAGCTGACAGTTATTGCACATGTGTTCGGCAATTAACTCTTTTAGGGTTGGACAAAAGAAGTCATAGGCCATTTTACTTATATCGAAGTTTAAATTCGTTGATGCCAACGACAGTCTTATTAGTAAAGGGGCGAAATATTGTCCATCATGCGCGTCTGGTTTTGGGACAATTAAACCACTAGATGTTTGTAAAAGGGGATATGGAGGAGGCAGAAATCGGTTAGGTAAAATTTGAAGAAGGGAGCTCCGCATTTGTCCACAGCAATTCCTATTGGTACATTTAACAACCTGAAGCATATACTGACTCTCTCGAACGTGTGTGCTGTACCACTTACTACATGGTAAGGGTGGAACAAAACTTTCGGCTCTTGCATCTGCTTCAATGTATTCTGCAAAAACTTCGTAGGTGTCGATGACCATTCCACTCCATATTTCAGCTAACACCTCACCAGCTTTCCGAAAGTTAGCCTTCTCTAATATTGGATCAACAGTTTTTCCATTCCCATCTAGATGGTTACCGAAAGAATCATGAGGTAGTATTACCCCCGCCAACTCCCTACTAAGCGGAGCCATTCTGCGTTCAACCCTATTAAAAGCGCTTCTACCAGGTGCGTTTGTGAATATAAAAATAGCGTCGAGATTGTATTTTTGAAAATGATGAATTGCATGTGAAATTACTTTCGGGTATCTGGGGTTTTCGTCCGGGCCTCCGTCAGAAGACACAAAAATAACTGGTTTAATACCTCCAGAACTATCTATCATGACATTCCGGAATTGAGTTAATGTGATAAGTTTTTCGAAGTCAAATGCATGTGTTGATGCGGTCGATGACGAGTGCTTTCCACTTCTTATGGCAATGTAAGATGGTCCAGAGTAGGAAACTGCTTCCGGGCGTCCTATTTTATTATTTTCTATTACACATGCAGCATAAACGCTAGGTATCAACTTGTGTCTGGTGGCTATCACCCAATCATGGTCTGGGAGCGAGACCCGATACTCCATGTGCATTAAGACAGGTGCCTGCTTATTAGCAGCTGCTAAACCTATTGGTACACGAGCCTTATCATCCTGCGATAGAAAGCATGCCTGCAGCGGGCCTAGAATACTTGCCAGCGTTTCCAAAGATCTAATTGTAGAGACACAGAAGTGCTGGTCCAAATGCGCTTTGTGATGATCCGCCTCTGGTCGACTCAATTTAACAGGCACGATAACTACATGCCTTTTTCCTTCCGACGTTTTACAATTTTTTGGCAATAATCGCAGATATGTCGCGCTTCTAGATATTTGGTAACCAAAATGTAATAATTTTTCATGAAGGTCACTTAAGGTTTGACAACTACGTACAATTTCACTTCGTCGGCGTTCGTTGGCAGAAGCACCAAACATAGCAATGTCGACAATGGTTTTAAGTAGCTCAGGCTGCTTATATTCAATACGGGGACGACCTGGAGTACTGTGTGTCACATTGCCGCCGTCGACACTACTTGAACTTATTTCTGCTAGTTTCGCTTTGACAGTTAACCTATGCTTTTTGGATTGAATAACGTGAAGCTGTTTTCTTTTGAGACTTTTTTTAAAAGCCTCAATACGTTTTTTGATTTTAGAAGCTTCGTTTGATTTGCCACGAAGTATGACCACATTGTATTCAGCTCTCAGTAAAGAAATTTTCTTTCGCAGAACATCTTGCGCTGGAGTATTACGACGAACTGACGCAGTAAACTCTTCAGAGTCTTTGCTATTTTGAATTACATCTGCGGACTCACTTGGGGCGAAATCAGAGTCTTTGCTATTTTGAATTACATTTATTGTTCAGTTGATTTCCCTAAAATACATAAATGCATTACGATTACAAATATTAACTAAACTAATCACCTTTTCATTTGAGCGTTGAAAGTACTTGGCAATATTTCCGTTTCTTTTTGTTTTGCCGTTGCTTGCTGTAGCTCTTTAACCCATTCCCGCCGGCTGTACTTTATAAAGTACAGCAAATTGGGCTTTATTCCGAGATTTTTTGAGGGCCCCCTTTAATCGATTTCGACCAAGTTGGCAATCCTGTGGTTAGTTGACAGTCCAATCTATGCCGTTAATTTTTTTTACCGTTATTGGACTGACATTGTGTCATTTGTGATGCGCCTAAGTCACTCAGTTACAAAAAGTTTTCAGGTGTGTGTCTGTGAAGTGAGAAATACGTAAACTGTGACTATTTAAATATATTTATTTATTAAAAACGTGTATAGAACAGCATTAGAAAGAATACTACAAGCAAGATTTTTGCGGTAAGTTCAATTTTATTTGTTTTTCTACCCTCCAAAGTTTGGTGTACTTTAAAAAGTACAGCCGGCGTTTATGGTATACATTTTTTGTTTTTTCTCCACCGAATTTAGAAATGACTTTCCGTGGCAAAAATAGCTTCCGAGGTCTTCAGGAAGCAGTTAATGCTCTTTTATGTGATGATGATGAAGGTAATGATGATATCATTCCGGATTTGGTCATCATTCCTCCGGAGCTAGACCAACTAACTGACACGGAAGAGTTTGATGAAGATAATTTAGACGACAATATGATGCCGACAGATGTGCCCGGACATATTGAAGTAGACATTGATGAAAATATGATTGATTGCAATAAATCGACGGCTTTTGCATCAGCTGCAGTGATAGACTCAACACTAGATGGACCATCAACTTCTGCGGCAGCATCGCGACAGAAATCAATTTCAGAGAAATACCTATCTATAGGTAATAAGTTGTCATTTGCTTTTTACTCATCATACAAATTATACATAATCCCATGTTTTTTACATTCCTTTTACAGATACCCGAAATTGTAAATGGCTCAGAAAAGATCCAAGGTATAATTTCGAGTACAATGACAGTGTTTATGTTGAAACTTTTGAGACAACAAAGGAAAGTTTTGATGAGTACACACCAAATATGATTTTTAAAGAGTTTTTAACTGACGAAATAGTTCAATACATGTGTGACCAAACCATCTTGTATGCACACTCCGATAAAAACAATCCAAAATTTACAATTGACGTAGAGGAGATGAGAATATTTATAGGTATCTTGTTTTTAACCGGTTACCATGAGATACCAACTGAGCGTTCGTACTGGTCACTTGACGAGGATCTTGGACTCAATATTGTCTCAGAAGCAATGTCAAGAGATCGCTTTCTCGAAATAAAAAAATATCTGCACCTTGCAGACAACAAAGAAATAAATAACTCTACAGACAAAATGTTTAAAGTTAGACCGCTAATGACTATGTTGATTGCACGTTTTCAGCAATTCGGTTATTTTCACTCGAATTTATCAATTGATGAATCAATGATAAAGTACTTCGGCAAGCATTCAGCAAAACAATTTATAAGAGGTAAACCCATACGTTTTGGCTACAAGGCATGGATGCTAGCTAGCTCTTCCGGGTATTGTTATGACTTGGATGTTTATTGTGGAAAAAATACGTCCGAAGCGCGAAATATTCCGCTAGGCGCAAGTGTTGTATTGAACTTTGTGGACAGGATTCCCAATCCCAAGAGACATGCAATTTTTTTCGACAATTATTTTACCACCCATTCCCTGATGAGACAGCTAGCAAATATGAAGTTCAAAGCAACTGGTACCGTTCGTGAAAACAGAATTTCAAATTGCAAGCTTGATTTCAACAAGATTTTCAAAAAGCGTTCCCGTGGAACTTACGATTATAGTTATGATACTTCCAACGATATCCTCGCAGTTAAGTGGGTAGACAATAGCGTTTGCTCGATGCTCACCAACTTTGATACAATAACACCTGTGAATTATGTTAAGCGCTGGTCTCGCGAGAGTCAAAGTAAGATCAACGTTCCACAACCCAATTTATATGCCACTTACAATAAGCATATGGGTGGAGTCGATAATATAGACCAAAATGTAAATGCCTATCGTATAGCACTGAAGGGAAAGAAATGGTGGTGGGTAATTTTCACTTATCTTCTTGATTTGACCATGACAAATGCTTGGAAGTTTTATATATCACTCAATAACAAAAACGATAAATTTAATACACAACTGTAATTCAGGCGTGCAATTGTTCGGAAATATTTGATAGAAGGCAAATCACGGTCCTCTAGGAAAAGGCGTGCACCTTCTTCTTCTGTTGAAAGAAACACCCATGGCCATATTCCACAAAAAAATGACTCGCAATTGCGTTGCGTCGTATGCCATCAACGTTCAATTTGGTCATGCGCCATGTGTAGAAAAACCCTTTGCATAAAAAGAGATTGTTTCGCTCAATACCACACATAATACCTAAAACTATTTCTTTTTTCCTTTATTTATGACATTTTCAATGTTAATAAATAGATATGGACTCGTAAGTGTAAGCACATTCTGTAAATTTATGTTTTAATGAAAATAAAACCGTTTGTTTGAAAAATCCCATTTTTAGTTTTTGAAATGGAAAATAAGTATATACTAACGCCGGCTGTACTTTAAAAAGTACAGGCTGGGAAATGGGCGTGGTATGAAAAAAATTTTTTTTTTTATTATTTTTTGCATCTAAAGGTCAAAAGTAACTGTTGTATGAAAAATCATGACAATCGATCCACGGGTTCTGTACCCCGGCGTTAATGTGTTAATTTGGTTTAAAATAATGTTTTCGAACTCAGTTTTGTCTGCGCAACTTTTTTTGGCATCTCTCCAGAAGATGTTTGCACTTTCCTGGCACGCTGCTTTTGTTTTACTTGAATATCTTGCAACATATGCACGAAATAGCTGCAAATGTAGATTCATTTCACCGCAACTTGAAGCTCTTATCAAGGAAATGATTTTAATAATAATTGAGCTCGACAAATGACAAGTTTTCGCTTATAGTTTGAAACTTTACTTGAGAACATATAAATACAGACATATTTGTGAACAGAATATGATCTCAGTCAGCTGATAGGATTGCCATATCACAAAAAATTTTAATAGAAGAGGAAATGTTATGATTATTGACATTCAAACAAATCACGTGATAATGCGAAGCACTCCTCCCCCCCCCCCATATGTGATCGATAGTGATAATTTTCAAACCCCCCCTCCCCCCGAAACTGCTCACGTGATTTATGGACGCCCCCTGACGAAAGACAGTTAGTTGTTGGTGCAGGTGCTGCCCTCGTGGCAACTGTTGGTAAGCGGTGGTAGTTGAGGAAAGGTATGTGACAAACGTAAGTACTCAAGACGGACATTAGTCAGGTTCAAGGGGACTCTACTCGGGAAGCGGAGCCATAGTAGAGTCCAAAGGCTGTTCACATCTCGTGAACAGGAGGGGTGGGAAGGCTCCACCTGACTCGGACAGGTTTTCTCTTTCGTTATTTTGGATCTTTCACAGGCATGAACCCCTAATTTTGCTATGCAACTGTTGGGAAAGGAGAAGTGGCAAGAACTGCGCCCCAAAGCCGACGAGCCTCAGCCGGGCTACCACCATGCCAACCCGCCACTCCTCCTCTCCCGTACCAGGCAGTTGCGTAACAATACTTTAAACGTTTTAATAAAATTAACCAAATGCCTAAATAAATGAATAAATAATTTCAATTATAACAAACTACACTTATAAACAAATAAAGGCCGCAAATAATAATAAATAAAATAATTTAGTAATACTGTTTCTATATTCTTGGACTTGGGTGTGCTTTTTGATAATAGTTTTACCTTTGTTTGTTGTTGTCAATTATATTATCCCTAAGGCTTATTCTAATTTAGCGTTTGTGAAGCGTTATGCTAGAGATTTTAAAGATCCCTACACGCGGAACTTGCTCTATAATGCCTTTGTGCGGTCTAAGTTGGAGTATGCCTCCATAATCTGGAATCCAATATATGTTTCACATTCTCTAAGAGTGGAAAGAGTACAGAGATGCTTTATTTGGTTTGCTTTACAGTCACTTTGTTTTAGTGAGCCTGCCCCGTCTTACCCGGATCGGTGTATGCTAGTAGGAGGATTACACACTCTATCTGGTCTATATATGATATAATTAGCGGTTCCATCGATTATCCAGATCTTCTTGGGGTTATAAATTTCAATATCCCTAGTAGAACTTTAAAATTTTTCCTACCATTTAATATTAGTGTTATCAGATGCAACTATTATAATTTTGCACCCCTAAATAGGGCTTTAAATGAATATAATAAAATCTGTAAAAATCTTGATCTCGATTTTGCGTTGCCTAGATCCCTATTTATGTCTAAGATTATATCTTACTATCCTTAGTGTATCCTTTTTTAGATACTTAGCGTTAGTATAGTATTAAGATAATGTTTGTAATCTAGTCTGTAAAGTTTTTGTAACCATAGACGCAAAATAAATGAAATGAAATGAAATATAATAATGATAATTGAAAATTAAACTAAGCAAAACAGGAGAAAAATAAATATAACTAAACAAGCAAGGAAAGCAAAATACATTAACAAGAATTTAAATAGAAATGTAATTTACAAGAAGAGAAGAGAAAAGCATAGGGAAGAAGAAGAAAATAAAATTAATAAACGGTTATTTAACTTAAGTCAATGTAACTAATAATAAATATTTATTTAAGTTAAAGTTTGTGAAATGAACATTGAATGAAATTGTTTAAAATGGGAATGCTGATTTTCCTAATTATGTATTTAGAAGGCATAGGACTTTTAGGTAAGGGGCCATCGAGATTAGGTGCGTCGATGGCCATGGATGAGGGTGGGCCAAGCACCTTTTATGTAAATTATTTATTTTTTATTTAAATTACTGGCCTTTTTCTTTTGCCAGACGTTTTATTTCAATTTTTATTTGCATTTAGTTTCGGTTAATTTTGAATATTTCGTTTTACCAGTTTTGTTTTGAATTTTTATTTGAATCTTAGTTGCCAGTTTTCTTTTGGAGTTTTTGATTTTTAAGTTTGAATTTGAATGTCAACGGTCTGTCTGTGGCATCCGGGTTTGACCGGATGTTGTTTTAAAAGTTATTTTGGCGCGGTTTTGCGTTTTCCCCGCGTTTTCATAGGCTTGGTCCAAATTTTCTCTGTTTATGGCGCAGGACGGTAAGGTTGGCAAGAGCCCACTCCAGCCGACAATGACTAGCCACAGTGCGACCTCAATATCATGCCGACCGCCTTTCTTACTGCTCCATTTTGACGCGTTTTCCATAACATTCTGTCTGAGAAGTCTTCTTTCCAAAACTAATTCTTTTTTATACTCTTCTTCACTTGAATCCGACTCCAAAAGAAAAAACATTTTTAAATTCCTTTATTTAGTTAATAAATTTGTATTTTGTTTCAAAAAAATTTAAACAACAAATAATCAGCTGACTCAAATATCAGATATGTGTTTTATATTTTATTCATATTATCGATAAATAGGCAACGTCGTCAACAGATCGTTAGGGCATACCAAAATGGTATTGATGTTGTGTTAAATTGATGTTGCCATAGAATTGACGACGCAATAAGGTTGATTATTACACCTGAACATATTCAGCTGTAATAGTAAACAAGCTATAATTCCTTGAACTAAGTCAACTCTGCCATTTAGCTGGTGACTAGCAGACCCGGCATACTTAGTCCTGCAAACTTTATTTTAACAGGCCTAGATTCTTACCGTCCGATGTATTCTATATAATTTCTTGTTGTGGAATCAATTGAGGCCCTTATTATGAGCTGCATTCGATCTTCGATCTTCGATGGTTATCGAACATCGAAAATCGAATTTCAAATTCATATTATGGCTAGCGCATCGCTGACGAAATTTTCGTTGTGTATCCATTTTTTCAATGAATAGCATTTTGTTTTCGACGCTGTATCGAATTTTTTTAAAATTACTAAAAATGAAAGTTTTTTGTATTTATCTTCTACTTTTTTGATTTATAGTACTAATTTTAATCTATTTGCATTAATTTGATGTAGGTCTAAGGCCGTCAGCACAAAACAACAGCTGGAGACGTTGGTTTCTCTAATGTGTTTATTCAAAATCCCAGGCTGCAAAAAATTTATTATAAATCTGCTTAAAAGCTTTTTTATTATCAAACATTAAATAACACGTTTGTAAATGTACACTTACGCAGTGGAATTCATCTCCAAAGGATTGGATTCATCTCTTTATCGCTTTTTGTTTCTTGCTAGTTCTAGTACGCTTTCTGCATCATCCGATGAATCTTCGAACCATAACTCTGTCGTAGTCATATTTTTCTTTTCTGTATCAATTTTGCTCATATATTTGATCGATAATTTATTTTGTTTGTTTAGATGATTTTTTTTTTTAATCACAGCTGATAAAAGATGTACTACTGTGAACAGTTGAAACGATCGAAATTCACAATAGCGCAAGTATTTACCGAATGCAGCTCATAATACCAAATGAGAATTTTTTCGTTGAGCATTTTCGACCACCGTCGAAGATCGAATTAAACTCATAATAGGCACCTGAAATTTCTAATTAGATTGAACTATAATTTTGTGTTTGTATGTATACTCATGGGGGTATGTATCCAAAGGTGGGACCATCAATCTTCGCAGATGCTTTCGACCTTCTGCGTTAGGTTTTCTGGTGTCCTCGTTAAGGGTGTGAATGCTGGAATTTTTGAGATAAGGGGTTGGAAAATAATAAGAAAAATAGATAGGATGGTTATGGCAGCAGGCCTTTCGCTGCAGGCCTATGCAGGGAGCAGGATCAGGATCCGTTCCCTATGCAGGGAGCAGGATCAGTTTGACCAAAGATCTTCTGATCTGACCCTTTGTGGTTATGAGGTCCCCTAAATGCACTCGGTTATCTTCGCCAGGATGCAAGTTCGTTTGAAGATAAGTTGTCTTCTTATATGAGTTGTCTCCCACCTTAATGTTTTGTTTCGGATGCTTTCACTTTACTCGCTTTGGAAGTTCGAATAAGTATTAATTTTTCCATTGCCCGCAGAAGGGCAGGAGGTTTCTTATTCATCTCTGGGTAGGGCGGAGCCACTAGATGACTTCCAATGAGAAAGTGCCCAGGGGTCAATGGGCCCAGGTTAACGAGCTCATCTGAGGCTGGACTGAGTGACCTCGAATTGAGGCATGCCTCAATCCGGCACAATAACGTGTAAAATTCCTTATGCGTGAATTTGAGAGGCGATCTTTTGAAATGGATGTGGTACTAAGATCACTGGTCGGTTCCAGATAGATAGCTTTAGTGGTAAAACAAATAACGAGGCAAACGAAGCCCTTTGAAATTCGACATCATCTGCTCGGTGATTTTTAATGTCGAAAGGCCCGGCGAGGTCCATCCCGGTCCTTCAAACGCAAGGGTGAACGTAGTGCGTTCGCAGGGAAGGGTACCCATAAGTTGGGTTTGCGCTCTTATTTATAAATGGTGCAGACTTTGCAGATATAAATGGTGGCCCTACTCATGTTCTTAAAATTCGGAATCCATGGTTGGGTGCGGACGAAACGAAGATTATCTGGTTTTCCCCATGGAGGGAGGTTTTATGTACCATTTGGATAGTCAAACGCGTCAACGTACAATGGTAAGGTAGGATGATTGGTTGACACTCGTTGTAAGCGACGTCCTCAGACGCTCCTATACGACCCCCCGTCCTAATAATGTCGAGTTTTTTGACGAATGGATTAAATACCAATATCTCACTGTTTCTATCGATTACCTGTCTCTTCTTCAAACTTACATATTCTTCACCATAGAGTTGCTCATGATAAAGTTATATCAAGACTTAAGTCATTGTCTTAATCTAATCGGATAAGATAAGGCAGGGTTTTTCTTCAAAGGAAGTTTTTGTCTTGGGATGACTTCTTCGAAAGAATATAATATAGAATAGAATAGAAGAATATCGATTTTTTGTTGCTTTAATATTACGTTGGTCTGCGATCGTTTGCTAGATGTTGTTTCACTGGTTCCAGTTCAATGTTTTAGGATAATGATTCCTTAATCTCTGCTGAAAGTACTGATCCGCAAAGTTCCAAACGCGGAGGTGGGATGGTCTTCAGTGAAGCGACTCTGTAAGTCACGTAATTGAAGCCGAAAGTGACGTTAATTCGCTGGAGTTTTTTGTGATCAGCGCTCATCCAATGTATAAATCTAGTCGATGTCACTATTGAAAACGAAACGATATAGTCTCCACCGAAGTATAAGAACTGGAAGATCGGACTGCAGGGGTGGCTTTCCGTAATTCGATAATCGACGCTCGTCAGCTCGATATTTCAATACTATATCCAATTCTCCACGACGCATTTTTGGTTTCCGTATTTCGATGTATCCACTATCGTTTTCATACTTAAGCAAGTGTTTGGAAAGTGCTTTATAGCTGTCAAAATTTGTGTGTTATAAATAAAAATAAAGAATAATTTCGAAGTTGAAATGTATAGCTGGCGCAATTTTTTTATTTTCGACGATTCTAGTTCGAAAAACGCGTCTTTAAATAGAAGGAGGATAAGGGATGTATTCAATCCATTGGAGCTTCAAGATAAATAATAAGTTTAAAACATTTTTTAAAAGTACGGAAAAATATTTCGAATCAAATACGTTTGGGAGGAGGCATTAGGAGTATGTACATTCAGCCAATCTTTAGACAAGCAGCAACTCTAGAGATATTAGCAGGAGGCGGTTACCAATGGAAAACGGGGGGCGCACACATAGCACCAAAGGGAAATAGCACACTTTCGAAGATCTTTCGACACACTTTGTTATCCATTGAAGAAGACCTATGTCGGCAATTTAGCCATTCGAAACATTTTGCAAGCTATTTTGTAGATAACGCATCGTGTTTTTCCATGAATTATAGCTTAAGTTGAAATATATCTGTAAAATGTATTAATACAAGAATTTAAAATTTCAAAAATAGCATTTTTACTAACATTTTGTTGCGATTGACTGCTGGTGGTGGTACTCTCCGCCTTTACTACGACCTGATTGGGCAAAAAGTAGTTGCCGCCAAATCGGCTAGTACAATGGTATTAACCTTGTGTATATGCCCTAATGTCTCGTATTCAGACAGGGCCTCATATTTTCCATCCCTCATTCCGGGTTCTTTGCTGGACTCGTTTCAAGCGTGACGAAAACGACCGCTTGAGGGACTCTCCTATGTTTATCTTGTCTGTGTATTCCTGCCTGAAAGGAAGTGAGACGATATAACTCTTCGCAGTACTTGTCATCTACGATTTGGCTTTAAATAGATAGATAATATATTGAGGATTGCACTGCGACCGGTAGATCTACTGTGCCCTCATATTATTACAAAGCCTCATGTACTCCGCAGTCTCCGCCGTTGCGAACAGAACTGGCATGTGTCTTCGACCATTCTACCCAGTTTTTGTAGATGACTGTTGAGCCTGCAATGACCTGTAAGAATATTAATGCCCTGCACGTTACGCCAATAGTCCCTATTTTTCTCTTCCTCTTCACTTCTCAGCCATTCTTTGATTCAATTAATTCGATAAAAAAAGATTATTCTTTTAGTGACGGAGTCCGTTCTTTATTACAAAAAATACTTTTAACACTACATAATTACAGATTTGCTTTTATAGTCTATTTTATTCATATCACGTTACAAGTTGCGCGTGTGTTGTCACTTGTCCGTGCAACCAAAAGAACTGTAGAGTACCGATATTCATGTGCTCTGCATATTTTTATGATTTTGGGAAAGCATTGTGTTAACTATCTCCCTCTTAAAAATGGACGTCCTCGGACATTAAGAGTATGGTAGGTTACTCAACTTGATGTAGGTTGAGGGTGAATTTATATTACTGGTATCGGGTGGAGAGATTGCATTTGGTACTGTCTCTTTTTGATTGAAATTATTACCAAAGCTATTAGTATTGCAATTGTGAGGGTTCTAATAGAAAATGTGGTTTTCTTCAAAAACTCGATTCGTTTTGTGTTGATGACATGCAATTCCTGAAGGGCTTCTAGGGATAGGATGGTTATGTGGTTATTTTTGTTTGGAGTCAACTGAAGGACTGAGGGTATTGCTTCGAATGGTTGCGACAAAAAGTTCTCACATATGATCGATTATCGACCTTTATTTTTGCGTTAAAAAATTCGTTTTGTGTTGATGACATGCAATTCCTGAAGGGCTTCTAGGGATAGGATGTCTATGTGCTTATTTTTGTTTGGAGCCAACTGAAGGACTGAGGGTATTGCTTCGAATGGTTGCGACACAAAGTTCTCATATATGATCGACCTTTGTTTTTGCGTTAAAAAATTAAATAATGTTTGTTCCATTGATATACTGTGGCGAATCCTTGAACTTTACTCTCACATTAAATTGATTCAGTTGTATTTCTTCTATTTTGATAGGTTGTGACCAGACATCGTTATGTAGTTCGAATTTAAGCTATTAATTAATCTGGGTATACATTGATCTTTGCTTAAGTGTATTAGATTATATTTATTACATATTGATATTTCGTTATATTTTTTTCGAATGCCGTATGTTGTATTTTTATTTTTTAGTATTTCTTCAAATCGAACGGTATTATCCTGTTTCTTTACTGGTCTTAGAACTAATTTTTTAAATATTTCGGAGCTCGTAAACGGAAATTTTATCATATAAACTATAATCATTTCGTTACAATTTCGTTATTTTTGAAAATTCTAGTGCTTACTCTGCATTATTTAATGGAAAATTTTCCTCTTCTAATTTATCTAATGCAGTTTTTACTTCACTATTATCTTATACAACCGTATTTAGGATATTTCCTTTAGCCCATTGTATGGCGTATTTAATATTGATTAGTTCGTCCTTAATTAATCTAATTTTACTTCGCCAATCTGTTATGATTTCATTCACTAAACTATTTCTTTTCTTTATTGAATATTTAGGTAAGTTTTATGAGCTCAAGATCAGTTAGCAATAATTATTAGTGAATGATTATTGTCAGTTTTTTGGAAAAATTTTAAAAATTAGAGAAAAATTGCAAAGTTAATTACAGCGAGTCTCAGAGTGTCCAAGCTCATCATTCATTTCTTTATTCAATCTAGAATTATATTTGCCATAGTGGTAATATTATTTAGCCTCTTATCGAAAAGCTCGTTTATTATTGTTTTAATTAAGATTCATGAGGTTATTGTTGATTATTTCTAGGTCGTGGTCAAGTGATACTACCAAATATTTCATTGCTGTACCTAGAATCTTAATTGCCCTTTTAGAGCCCTGCATGCGGTATGGCTCCTCATGACACACAACATCTCTTCTCCTGTTCTACTGACCACACTCTTCTAACACCTTTATCACTCTGGTCCAACCCTGTTGAAACTGCGCGTTTCCTCGGACTCCCGTTAGAAGAGCTTGATGTCAATTTAGAGGGAACCTTTGTGCAGGGCGAAGCACTGCTAACAACAACAACAACAACAGTGTTATGTTTAATTAAGATGTATTTATTAAAGATTATGTCTTTATACATTGAATGTTATTGAGCGACCGATATCCAATTGTCGTCTCTTATATATGAGCATTTCCGTAGAATGGTCTTCCAGAGAAAAATTCTAAATTTTAATAAAAATAAATTCTTTTTTAACCCTGTTATACAAAATTACCCAAATTTCTATAAAAAAAATAAAGGTTTGGAAGTTAACTAAAATTTTTTTATGAAATATTTGGCTTGAAACATGAAAAAAAAAAATTTTCATTTCCAGCCGGTTTTAAAGGACTGATTCTTTTAAATTTTTTCAAATGCACGACTTATACTAGCGATAATTTTTTGCAACAAATTACCCCCATGAATATCAATTAAGACTATAAAAGTGAAAAAAGAGTGATCAAATGCAAATGTTTATTGAAAATTTTACCTCTGCCTGGATCGTACGTTTGCGACCAAAAAAATACATGTTTTGTTACCATTTCTCAAGGAGTGTAAGGAAATGTCTAGAGCTACATTTCTAAAGCCAGTTGAGTGCACTTAATTGAAAACCCAAACTACTTCTCTTGAATGGTTTACCAAACCTTTTTTTTTAATTCTCAAAGTTGCGTACGTTCGCGACCGTTTTGCATTTTGATATATTTTTGCCTACCAAAAACTGAAGCAAGAAAAAAAGAGGTTGTCAATATACTTTATTTGCATGGTTAATAATGGATCATAGGGTTTTGAATAATTTTAATGAAGTTATTCATAAATTTTACAACCATACATTATAGTGAGTATACTTTATGTTATGCAAGCCACTTTCGAGCCTTTCGGTGTGAGCCGCGGGATTCCAGTAGAGTCTAATAATTTATGCTATCTTCTTTCTCTATAAATACAACATATAAGATTTAAACTTGTGAATTAAGTGTTCCTAATATTTGTAAAACATTATGCCGAAAATAGGAAAAAAAAGTGTATGGAAAAATCGTACGTTCGCGACCGGTATTTAAGCGTGTTAATAAAAATGTACTGAAGATATTTTAACGTGAAATAAACGTAAAGAAAGTCACTTTATGCCACTTCAATATGTTATCAACCATTTTGAAAAAGTCCATTCCATTTCGCTGAATTTTGAATTTTTCACATGTTTATTGTCCGCACAGTCAAAACTAAAAATCGAACAAACCTGCCTCTTGCAAACAAAAACCTATGTTTACTTTGTTTTTTTGGACCATAAAAGCGTACGAACGTGCTGTTCGCTACCGTGGAAACACCCATATGCTAGTTACATATGTACATTAAGGTGACTCGACAAAAAAAGTGGCAATTTCAAAATTCACTCCCCAAAATATTTCGAAAAACTGTTAAGATTTACCGGAGCTAAACCGCGTTTAAAAAACGCTAAAAATCGTTTTTTATGTATAAAAGGAGTATGATTTTTTAATAAAAAGCACCGCAATGTGTAAAATTACCTTTCAAATGATATCCTAATCGTCCAAATTCGTCAATAACCCTGGACCACGAATTTCAACTTTTTCTCTTTACCAAAAACGCCGTTATGAAATTCGTATGTAAAACCACCTCCTGATTTCGAAATTCGAGTTTATTTTTTATTCTATGGTACCGTTTTTAAGATATTTGCAATTTAGGGTTATTCTTAAAAACCAAAAAGATGGCTCCCTTTAAATACGTATGTATATCTCACGAAGGGGTCAAGCAATTACAAATCAAAAAGTCGATAAAATTTTTTATAATTGCATCATACATTGTTTTTTGCTCAACCAGAGAGATATTAGCTTATCATTTCAGATTTTGTTTTTTTTTTATGAAAAGATATGAAAAAAATTACTCTTTGCGATAGCAGCATTCCAAAACCACAATTTTTTCCAGATAGTTTTTCTTTACGTAAAGGTCTGTTTAATTAGAAAACAGATAAGTTATCATCGACGAAACTCGATGCAAAACTACGTAAGTTATAAACGATCAAATAAAACTACCCAGGTTCCGCAATTTCAATGTATGTATACATACATACATATATTAAAGGGAGGGGTGCAATAGCGCCTTGTGAAATAAGCCCCGTAAGGCCTTATTACACTATTGAAAGTGAAATAAGGCCTTTATTTCAGAAAAGGCTTTATTACACTTCGAAAGAGAAATAAAGTCTTAAAGGCCTTATTGCTCTTTCATTTTTTTTAATGAAACAATAATATTCTAATTCTTTTTGTATTTTATTGAATAGTTACACACAAATTTCACGTTAACCAAAGTGGGAAACGTGGCACGCAGAAGGACATCACCGTGGCGGTAGCCACGGCTATGGCACACACCCGGAGTTGGAATGGCGTAGCCCAGGGTTATTTTTTGAAGCGCGGCCCAAGGCCGCCTACGCGGAAAGGTGTTCTGCACATAAAAAACGTGGATCGGGCCTCCGTAACAATAATCCGAAGGGGAAAAGCAATATTTTGTTTCTGTGAAAAGTTAGTAGTGAAAAACCGAAAATTGACCCGGGTCAGATCCCCTATTCGGGGCCCCATCCACGTTTTTTATGTGCAGAACACCTTTCCGCGTAGGCGGCCTTCGGCCGCGCTTTAAAAAATAACCCTGGGCTACGCCATTCCAACTCCGGGTGTGTGCCATAGCCGTGGCTACCGCCACGGTGATGTCCTTCCGCGTGCCACGTTTCCCACTCTTCTCGCACAGGGTAATTTGTGATTACAACAACCACATGAAAAAGACAGAAAAATTGTGAACTTTAACTGCAAATATCTTGCAAAATTCTAAAAATATCGGATTTCCCCCTCCAGATTATTGTTACGGAGGTGAAGACGCGTCTATTGATACCTCTACCTAGATTTTTGGACGTGTATTAACACTTGCCGTTGGATGGAAAGTACTACCCAAGGAAGAAATAATTATATGTTGTTAAGTTTTGAAGAAAAATGTGTTCTATTTAATGTGGGCGCGGGCCGCGGGCGCGGGCGTCGGCGCGGATGTGTGCGGACGCACGAACCGGCGGACGCTTATGGGAGCGGGGACGGACGCACAGCCGGAAATCAGATCTTCGTGATAACCCCAATCATATCAGTAGTTGGTTGTCGCTTCTGTTTAATAAAAAAAAAATAAGGCTTTATTGCACAATTGGGTAAATTTTTATAAAGGCTTTATTTTTCTTTCGAAGTGTAATAAAGCCTTTTTTGAAATAAAGGCCTTATTTCACTTTCAATAGTGTAATAAGGCCTTAAAGGGCTTATTTCATAAGGCGCTATTGCACCCCTCCATATTAAAGGTATAAAGTGCAAAGGGGATATTATCCGGATAAACGAATAACACCATAGCAATGATAATACTCGAATTGTTTTATAGTAGGTAGAGTTGTTCCATCGAAAGGAAAAGTGGTTGGGTTCGAAACATGCTGTAGGCATGTAATTGAAGCATCATCGCGAATAACGTTCTAAGTCACAAAATCAATATTCCTCCGTACTCATTATTTCCCGTGACACTTAGATCGTTTTTCCACTGACTGATTATTTTTAGGTTCAGTTAAAGAGCTAAGGAAGGTATAATTTAGGCAAATTTAGTGCTTGGCCAATGTGAGAGAGCTATTTAAAAGGGAATATGCAAAAAAACCGGTTGTGAAAAAAGTGTTACTTAGAACGTTATTCGCGATGATGCTTCAATTATAAACATGTATTTCCGTCACTTATGGGTAAGTATGCAGGTAGATTTTCAAAATTATAAGACACAGAACATTTTTAAAGCCTACGTCTAAAGCAGGTAGTATTTTCTTTTCCCGGCTCCGTATAAAAAGAAACCTTTCTGTCTAGGTAAGATTTGATTTTTTCAATTTTATTCTTGTTCCGAGTATAAATATGAGTTAATGCGACTTAACACTTCATAACATCTGCAAGGCTCGCCGGAGAAAGTTCAGTTCATAAGTTAAATTTCAAAACCGTGATTTATTAAAAAAAAAATAAAATGAGTAAAAGGACGCGAGAATTTGAGTGTAATAACAATCCAGATATGTTCTGTTTCATGTGTGGCCAATATACTATCATAAGGCGACGATGAGTGTCCTCAGATCATTTCAAAACTTTATACTCCAAGTATTTTGGCATTGAGCCTAAAAATGCTGAAAAACCATGGACACCGAATACTTTGTGTACATCGTGTCGAGTAGAATTGATTCAGTCGGAATCAGGACAACAAATAAAATTTGATACACCAATGATATGGAGAGAACCTACTTGCCATTCAATAGAGTGTTATATTTGTCAAACAAAAGTACTTGGCGTTGGAAGATCAAGAAGAGTAACCTATGCCAGCATACTTACAGTGACATTACCAGTACAACATTCAACGACAGTTGCGGATCCAGTTCCATTGTCAACAGTAATAGCTGAGTGTGGGGAATCAAGTTGTACTGAATTTCGCATGGGAAACGGGAGAAACGTTCTGTCACAAGCACAACTTATTAATTGGATAAGAGATTTGGAACTATCCAAGGAAAAGGCTGAGATCCACACTTCTCGTATGCAACAATTTAAATTTGTGTCATCCGATGTTAAGGTGATATATTGTAGACCTCGTCACGAACCATTTTCCAAACACTATACCAAGAAAGACAGTATATGCTACTGCAACGAAAACTCTGGTTTATTCAAAGAGTTTGGTCAAACATATGATTCAAAATAGTGGCGATTGTTCATAGACAGCAATAAACTGAGTTTGTATTGGTAACAAAAACCCTTCTATCCCGATCGCGCATGCAGTAAATACAAAGGAAACCTACGAGGAAATGCAAAAACTACTCAAATTTATCAAATATAAAGAGCATGATTAGAAAATATGTTCTGGTCGTTAAAATGCTATGCGGTCTACAAAGTGGCTACACCAAACATTGCTGCTTCCTCTGCAAGTGGGATAGCCGAGCTCGTAAGGACCACTACGTCAGAAAGGATTGGCCGGAAAGAGTCGAGTTTACCGTTGGTGTGGATAACATCAAATACACCCCTCTTGTCAAGAAAGAGAAAATCATACTTCCACCCTTACACATTAAGCTCGGTCTCATTAAAAACTTTGTTAAGGCTTTGGACAAAGAAGGCGAAGCATTCCACTATTTGAAAACAATTTTTCCAGATATTTCTCAAGCCAAGATAAAGGAAGGAATTTTTGTTCGACCACAAATAAAAAAGTTGATCAACAATAATCAATTCAAAGGACTACTCTCATCAGTTGAGGCAGCAGCGTGGGAATCCTTTGAAAAGGTCATTGCTTCTTTTCTCGGTAGACACAAAAGCCCTAACTACGAGCAGATAGTGAACGACTTAATCAATAATTATGCAAAAATGGGTAAATATTAAAGGCTTATTAAAATTAATTTCCCAAAATTTTATAACTTGTTTACCTAACTAATATTTTCTTTCCATTCGTAAATACATATGTCTTTAAAAGTTCACTTTCTGCACTCACATTTGAGCTTTTTTCCGGCAAATCTTGGCGACGAAAGTGAAGTGGCGAAAGGCTTCACTAGCAAATGAAATTAATTGAATTGAAATGATAAGCTAATATCTCGAAAACTATCTGGTTGAGCAAAAAAACAATGTATGATACATTTACACCAAATTTTATTGTGATTTTGATTCTGTAAACCATTTTGCAATGGCTTCGTGAGATAAAAGTAATTAAAGGGAGCCGTCTTTTTGGTTTTTTCGAATAACGGTAAATTGAAAATATCTCGAAAACGGTACCATACCTAGAATCAAAAATGAACTAGATTTTCGAAATCAGGAGGTGGCTTTACATACGACGTCTTTGGTATATTTTGGCCGTCGACCAGTGTAATTGGCTGAGTTATTAAAGTTGTCCACAAACCTACCCCTCGAAATATGACCAAAAAGAGCATCACACATCTCAATATTTGGATTGCGTTGATAAAATTTTTAAACTATTTTATACTTACATTTTGTACTCCACCTAATTCATCATCTCAGGTGCTTTTCATTAAAAAGTATTTTTTCATACTCCTTTTATACATAAAAAAAGGATATTTTTAGCGTTTTTTTAACGGGGTTTATCTCTGGTAAATCTTTCTTTTTTTCGAAATATTTTGACCAAGGTCTTAGAATACATTGAAGTTTATAATTCCGATTGAAACAGGGTGTCCATTTTTTTGTATTAAGCACGAGGCGCCTTAATGCACATACATGAAGATGAAAGGTTGCCATCAATAACATAATTTATCAGGCATGTGCTGTAATTCGCTTTCGCATGAAATTCTCATCGATAACGTGCTGATATGTGCTCGAGTTCACTGTTCCGTTTTCATTTTCGAACATCGAAATCGGGACGATTTGGCATGTGTCAGAAATCGAAAAGGTAAATTTTTTTCCATTTTGAAATCGTCAAGCTGTTAGTACGTGAAAATTTTTGAAAATTGCAAACAACAATAGAAATGTGAGTATTATACATTTTTATTTATTAAATTATACTAAGTACATGGTTGTTTTTAGGGCAAAACATAAAACACAACGACAGGAAGATACTTATCTAAGGTTTATGGCAGCACCCTGATGTTGCAAAAAACTACACCAAGGGTGACCGAGTGGCAGTGGAAGCTCTTTGGGCAGGCCTTTCCCAAGAATTGAATAGCCAGGGATCGCCAAAAAAAAGATGTGACTGGTTGGAAGAAGGTAGAGAAAATCTGTGATGTGCATTCATATATGTATAAACAAGGGTATTTAACTTTTTTCTCGAGCAGGTGTGGTCGGACATAACAGAAATGAGACAAGGGTTACCGGTGGAGGTCCCTTCAATCAATTCATGTTGAGCTGCATGGAGGAAAAAATTGTGTAGAATTTGTTCCCGAAAGTGTCTCATTCGGTGCAGATGGGATCATGTGCTTGTCGGTTTGACGACAATCCCTCACCAAGTACATCAGCGAGTGCAAATAAGCGAAAAAATAATGGAAACAGAAGGTGCTGCTGTTGAAAATATTTGCGGTACTTGAAAGATCTCTTTCAAAGTATTGAAGAAATAAAAAATACTTTTAGTGGAGCTGATTCGTAAACAAAACAAACTAATCGCCGATCAAAATCAAAACTTTCATCGACATTGTGGACAGATGGAGAAGATAGGCATTGAGGAAGAGAAGTGGGAGTGGACATCAGGGAACTAAGATTTTATATTAATACAATTTTTCTTATTTATTTATTGAATTCATTTTTAGTTTCTTGAAATACAAAGTACAGTCGGGCTTCGATTATCCGGTATGGTCGGGACCAGAAGCGTTAGGGATAATCGATTTTCACGGTTAATCGAACAACAATTTTGATTCTAGTTTTTCATGTTTATTACACATATGTATGTATGTACATTAGAGTGGGTTGATTTGAAGGGGAGGGAAAAAAGTGAAAATCGCCATAGCGGAAACTATTCTAGGGGTCATTTGAAGCAACTTTGCTGAAGAAACTTTAGGTCTAAAGTTGGCTTGAAACCCCCGGAAATCGCGTTTTTTTTTTGTATGCGACCTATCACACTTTGTGACAGCGAGCATTAACTTTTTACGGGACATCCCTTAAGTTGTAGTTCTAGTCAAGCACACAAAAACTACACAGCGAGAATTTCAAAAAAATGGTCAATAACCCCTTTTTAATTGTTTCGAGGATATATCTGAAACTTTAACAGGTCGATGTCTGTACATTGCAGATATTCCAAAAAAATGTATACGCTCAATCATTATTAAGCCAGTAGTATCCAAATCAACCATTTTTAGAATTTTTGTCCGTCTGTCTCTCTAAATGTTTGTTGTGGCATCACTCAAACACTACTGAATGGAATTAAATGAGTCTTTAGTCATTTATTAGTAGACTTTCAACTTAAAGTTTAAGGTATCCCTTATTTCAATAACTCTACCGGCTTCCGAGTTATCGACCAATAAGTGGACCAGGGGTGACCAAAAATGTGTAAGTACAATATGGGTATGAAACGAAAGGTGCTTACGAGTGATTTCATCATCAATGTGATAAATTTCAATATCTCAGCTTGTTTCGGAGATATTCCTAAAAATGTGAAACGGAAAAACGGAAGGGTGTAAGGCTCGCGTGGGTCTACTTTGGCACTTCATTTTATATAAATAATATAAATTACTAGAATGCCTTTTGCATTTCAATGAACTACCTTTTATACACCTTTCCGAATTCCTCGATAATTCAAAAACTAGCGGACATATCTCAGGAGAACAAAATAACATTTATTGTCTGTACAAATAATTTTGTTTAACTACATTTTTTAGGAAATGTATAAAGAACTAAATTTGTAAGTCCTGCTTGCTGTCCATGCGTGGTATTTTCTCTCGACTTACATCAGTGACAGCCATGACACTTATACGGGTTTTCTCTGATACACGCCGAGAAACACTGGTTAACAATTGCACATATAGTTCAGTTCCTTGTATGTGGCATGGGACTTGTGGGTCAGCAAGTGGTGGGTCTTCAAATTCTAAATATTCCTTCAAATGGTTGTAAGGAATGTTTCTAGTAATCGGTGGTTCTTTTAAAATGTTATCATCATTTAAATCAATCATATTGATATATTCGGAGCAGTCAAAATTAATTACATATTTTTTGTACTCTCTAAGTTTTGTTGTATCGCAAGTGTCACGGTGGTACAAATTTTTTTTTATTTCCTGATCACGTACTGATTTACGATCATCGTAAAGCATAGAGAGCATAACAGTAATTATCTAGTAATATATTATTTATATAAATTAAGTGCCAAAGTAGACCCACGCGAGCTTTACACCCTTCAGTTTTTCCGTTTCACATTTTTAGGGATATCTCCGAAACAAGCTGAGATATTGAAATTTATCACATTGATGATAAAATCACTCATAATCACCTTTCGTTTCATACCCATATTGTACTTACACATTTTTGGTCACCCATGGCCCAATTAAAAAAAAGTTTCTTCAGCAAAGTTGCTTATAATGACCCCTAGAATAGTTTCCGCTATGGCGATTTTTCACTTTTTAAATCAACCCACTCCAATGTACATATTCACCTACAGTGACGTGCTACATATTGACACAAACACATTTTTCGTAGACGTAATCACGGTTAATCGAAGCAAACAATTTGAAAACACTCCAAAAAAACAATAGACTAATCTTTGGCCATCACGTACCTGTAATAAAAAGTTTAATTTATTTTTAACGTATGCGTTCTTATTAATAAAACACGTTCTCATCAAAGTATTTGCAATTTCGTCATTGATATTTGTCGCCGCAGTGTGAAGATTGCTATTGTGTTTAGCAGGTTCATCGTCGATTACTTCTTCGGAAAATGAGTCCATGGTATCATCGTTATAAAATCGGCAAATATTGTGTAAAGCGCAGCACACGTTGATCATTTTAACAACCTTCTGCGGCGTGTATGGCAAAACAGTTTGTAAACATTTAAATCTACTCTTTAGGACTCCTGTTACTCTCTCAATGATGTTAAGACCTTTTGCATGCTGTAAATTAAATTTATGATGCGAAGTCCCAGCAACTGGATCACGGCAAGGTGTGAGCAGAAATGGTTCATCAACTTTGAACATTGTGTCCGTTCTAAAATACTTAGTATTTCTTTCAAAATTTTAGACACCATCGTCCTGTCAAACGCGATATGGGCATCTTTGCCGATAGCGCGCTGAAATCCTCCTTCAGCGAATAATCTCAACGCCGTTGCATAGTTGACTGTTTTATTAATGCGCTTATATCTGTTATAATATTATAAAAAGCTTCATTATTTATTCGGTGATATGAAATGAAGCTGAAAATATAAATTGTAAGTTTATGGTTGCCCAACAATTTTATATAAGCACTTACACATCCTCTGAAATATCCTAGAGATTGGAATGGTCTCACAGTTCTCGTTACGTTTCCATTGACTTTGACTTATTAAATAAGCTATAAGCGATTTGAGATTTCGGTTTATTTCCGCATTCAAAGAAAAGACATTTCTAAATCCATTTAGATTTATCAACATTTTAAAGAGTAACGGGCGCGACACCTCGTTCTAACGGGTTCAACATGTCTTTTTTTACATATTTCAACCAGTTATTATATTTTTTTCATTACGAAAATTCAATTTCAATCCAAAATAGGGAAATGTACATATGTATCTATGTTAAAACAAGTTAACACGTTAAAAGTAAGTACATAGGTATGTTATTTATAAACGATCTTTCCTGATGTCAGCTTTTGGTTAAAGTAGCCAAATATAAATCATAATTCTAATTGAATATTTATGCTGATTGCTAAAATGCCTAAGATCCAATAATTGATTCTATTGTTTTAAAAATAAAAAATAATAATTGAAATTATTTTCTTAGGCAAAATTTCTCAAGCGTAGATTTTGCTGTCCTACTATCAGCAAACAGACAGCCGTCAGATTCTTCATCCTTAACCGTAGAGCTACGCTCAGGTCGAAAACGAAATTATTTTAAAATAAAATAGATAGTCTTAGTAGTATTTCTCTGAAAAAAATACTCTGGGGTCGTTTTCGACCCGTACTGAATTTGCGTTCCATTTTATTGAGCATTGAGTAAAGCTACTAGTTTTTTAGGAAAATTCGCAAATGAAGACTTTTTAGCAACGCTAATGAAATCAGCTGATTCCGTGAACAGCTGACATTAAATTGATGAAAACGTGAAATTTCGGAAAAGCTTTATAACTAACTGCGGAACGAATTGACAGTTTTCTGAATAGTGACAATGACCAAAGCGATAATGATGCCATATTCAGTGAAAGTGATGCAGAGTATGACCCTGAAGAAAGTAATCTCGATGTTGCACTGACCGAGTCCTTTGAAATCGACAGTGACGAATTATCAGAAGGGGAATCTGCTGATTTGGTGATATCAAAGGATGGGACGTCTTGGAGTACAACCCTAGTAACTGAAGGTAACGTATTTATGTGTATGTTCCTAACTGAATTATTCATACTAGTATATCCCGTGGTCGAAATTCGACCACCTTAAATTCGTTGAACTTATTAAATCTTCCGTTAGCATTTTTCTCCAGTACCTAATGCCTAGAAGCAGAAATATTGGATACATTTTTATTGCTGAAATAAATTACAAGTACATATATTTAGTTGAGTTATTGAGGGTCGCTTTCACAACAGCTGGTTTACTCTGAAGAAGGGTAATTTGACAACTAACCAAAAAATCCGTCCATTAAAGACCAGTAATCATTAATAGGAGATGGCAAAAACGGTACTTAGCGATGTTTGAAAGTCCACCATCAGACTCACCACTCAAGGACGTATCCAGGATCTGAAATAGGGGGGGGCAGCTATTAATTTCAAATTTTAATTTTTTTTTTTTAACTTACAAATTTTTATGCAAGTAGTAGACGTCTAGGATTTTCTGAAAATGTATTGATGATTTTTTCTTCAATGAGCTGTTGATGTTCTTTCACAAATGTGCGATGCACGCTCATCAGACATAATCCAGATAATCTCTCTTCTTCCATCGTGCTCCGAAGCCAAGTTTTAACTCTCCTTAGTGTACTAAATGAACGCTCCACCGTTGCTGTAGTGCATGGTAATGTACATAATATTTTGAGAGCTTTTCGAATTGAAGGGTAAAATTCATCTGCCTGTTTGATCAATTCAACAACTTCAATTTCTCTTAACTCCATTTGTGATAAATTTTTATTTTTCCATAAATTGTACCAAAGTTTCAATTCATTGCTGACATCTAAATCGTAATGCTTTTCGAATAGTTTCGAGTTTTCAAAAACGGCTTCAATTGAACTTTTGAGCATATACAATGGATGCAACCGAGATAGCGCAAATGCTGGAGTTTTTTCACGGGCAAATCTTATTTGGCACGAAGCTGTTAAGGAGTCAAGATATGGAATCACAATACAGCGTCGCCAGTACTCATCTTCGTTGTTTGATGGAGGATTGCTTCTATGTTTTTGTTTTACAGCTAAACGCGGTAAAGATAGTTCTATATCTAGCGCAATTGCAACTCTTCGCGCTTGTGCAAGGATTTCATTCGTTACTTGTTCTGCATTGCTACGACCGTTTTCAATTACCTCAATAATTTTTTCAATATGCTCACCTATTAAACAAACAAAAAATAAGTATTCTGCAAACATTCCAACTTTACAAATATAATTTTGTTATTTCATTTGAATATGCTCACCTACTGCAATCATATCAATTGCTTTCGTTTGCAAAATATTTACTGTTGGTTCCAGTAATGCAGAGTATTTTGCAATTGTCATTAGGGAAACGATAAACACCGATTTTTCACCGCTGAATGAAGCTGGTATGCACTCGTGCTATAGTTTCCATCTATGGATAATTTTTCCAGTCCTTCAACAATTTCAGGAAAATTTTCAGAAAACTTTCTTACTGCCTTATATTTTTCCGACCATCTGGTTTCACACAAACGTGATATTGCAGGCGCACAGTTCCTTCGCGTGGTTGATTCGCGAAAAAAGTTTATAACGTCCCTTGTTGTTGATATGGCATTTCTTATTTCTGGAACCGCATTTGTATCATTGACAACCAGGTTCAGTTTATGGCTGGAGCAATGAAAATATTCTGCGCGGGTATATTTTCTTCTTAAAATTGCTTGCACACCACCACCTTCTTTTCCTGCCATTGCAGAACAGCCATCGAAGCCCAACCCAACACAAGATTCTTTTAAGAGTTTATGATACACCAAAAACTTATCTATTTCTTCAGCAATGTAAGAAGCATTTCGGGCTGAGAGCTCAATAAATCCCACAAATTCTTCTCTTATTATTTCCTTTTGTTCGTCGAAAAAGCGCAAACCAATTGAAAGCTGCTCTTTGCCGGATATATCAGCAGTTTCATCTGCTAAGACAGTGTAAGGATTTGTTGTTTTTATATCATTCACAATAAGTTCTTTAATAATTTCTCCGAAAATGTGTATGATGTCATTTTGAATTTGTGGTGAAGTATAAACTGCGTTGCGGTGACCTGTCTGTAAATGTTCTTTTAACTTTGAGTCGCCTGAAGCGATTCGCAAGTTTATTAAGTCTAGAAGAACGCCTTCGTCGGAATTTCTGCCCCTGAGAGGCATATCGTGTGTGCCGCAAAATAACACTCATGAAATAATAGATTTTATAATATTTCTATTATCTTCCATAGTTTTCATATGTTGTGTTTTCAATTGTACGTCGACGGGCACATTTTCAATAAAAGCCTTCTCTGCAGCTGCTGCAGCAATGTGGAGACTTGTTTGAGAATGCTTTTTGGAGAACTCGTGCATTTTTTTTTAAATTTGTGAATGGTCGGATCATGAATGAACCCAATACGCCTTGCACCGATCCAGGAACAGGCGGAAACAGCACACACTACTTACACAGTGCACCTTTCAACCGCTTGGAATACACCAACCACGGCGCATATATATCCAACCACCTATGGTTGAATTTTCTTTGCAAAGCTTTTGCATCAGTTTTAAAATCATAGGCAGCATTTGGAACCCACGGACGAAGTAGAATGTCCTTTTTTTCGACAGACAGCTGCGAAGCTCGCCCAACAAAGCGGCCCACATCATTTACATGGCATTCCTCAGTGACATCTATTTCCACAGAAGAAGCTTAATTTGCCTGCGCCTCAGCAACAGGCACAGCCGATTGTGATGAACAAGCGCTCACAATAGCTTCTTCACTTCCACTGCTGTCACGAACATGTTTCCTCTTAACAGAAGAGATACCTCGAAAGTAATAGCAATAGTAGACAATCAAAAGTTTATAACCCATTTAGAAATGCTTACCTTTTTGAAAAAAATTTCTTATATCCATAAATTTTGCACTTGTAAACTTGTAAACATGTAAACTAAATTTTTGCACTTGTTTGAAAGCCACCTGTTTTGTTTGTGATCTAAAGATGACAAAACTATCGATAGTTATCATTGTGCTTTGCATTAACGGCTGACAATGTCAAAATTAGTTGTGACAATAATGCGTCAGATGGCGCTCAGATCATTCAGCTATTATGAATGTTGCGTATTTAAGCTTCATGCACATTATACGAAACGACATGTAGCGACAAAATTTTTGCCTACTTGATCAACTATGCTGTGTCGTGTCGTACGACTGTCGATAGGTATGCATTGCTCCATACGATTTTATACAAAGAATATTTTGTCGGTCGGTGTCGCTACATGTCGTGTCGTATAATGTGCATGAAGCTTTAATAAATAAATGCATAAAATGAAACTTCCAGCTGAGGCTATCGAGGCTATATTTCACTAAACAAAATTAAATTTCATGGACATATACCAACAACATAGTTAAACTTATAATATATTTGTAATGGTTACTGATTGAGCAACATACGCTGTAATTATTTCTTTCGTTTATTTCATTTGCGTTGCATGCGATTGTAATTCGCAATCTCAAAGCCACAGATGCTAATGAGTTATGTCCACCGTTTGGACATGGTTGCCATATTGTAATTTTTTTGTTGTTACTATACAGGCAGTATTTTTTGTAATCCATTTACCGGGAGCATATTACAAATTCAGTTTAGCAAATCCGACTCAACGGCGCTCTTACCTACTTTGACCCTGCTTTCTTTTCACTTCAAATTTTGAACTATAAGGTGGTCATGGGTGCTTTGGAATCCCATTTTATTATTGGAGTTTTATGAACAGTAAAATATAAACACACAGCTTTTTTAGGATTTTAGGATGCATATAAATACCCGGCCGAAAATAGTGGTCGCGAATGACTTCGAATCTCATTTTCATTATAGAATTTTACCAAATATAGAAGTTTGATTGCGTTTTTAAGAAAAATAAAAATAAATAAAACAATGAAAATAAAGCTTTTGTCGTATTTTCCAGAAAAATGGTACCTTTGAACTAAGTATTTGTTGCAGCAAAACATGCGAGATCTTTTTAAAACAAATGTTTTAGGATGCATCTAAAGAACTAACCGAAAATAGTGACCATGAATACCTTCGAATCTCATTTTTATTATAGAATTTTGCAAAAAATAGAAGTTTGATTGCGTTTTTAAAAAAGAATTAAAAGTTTGAATTACATGAATAGCAGAGACTATTAATAACACAGTGTCACAAAAATAAAAAAATGGAATACACTTTTTTAGCCACCTAGCAGAGATTGTTCTTCTGGTCGAGTCAAAAGATTTGTAACACCCCCAAAATCTGGTGTTAAGGCAAAAAACCATTTTTTCAGAGTTTGCGTTGAAAAAAAATCACTTAAAATCCAGCTTTCAACCGATTTTGGAATTCTAAACGGTTTTGGGGAGAGAATTGTTTACACTTTTGAAATATGTATAGTCTTTTGTTCATTTGAAGATGTTATCACATGTTTTTCACTGGGGAATTGAATTTTTTAATAAAGCATTGAAGATGTCGCATCGACGAAACCGGTTTGCTACAAAACCAAAATTGACAAGGGACGACGGAAATTCGTTCCAATGTGAATCTGAATTTTTTAAATTTTTTTTCGGTTTATCTGGTTTTGACGCCATTTTTTTTGCCACTAATTGACAATGAATGCACCTTATTGGGCATGTGTCATCGAGAGGCATTCATTACTTAATTATGCTAGTTTTTATTTTTTGAAAATGACTTTAAGTTTTTACGTTATGGAGCATAATCAAAAATCTAACTCTCCCATTTCCAGGGGCACCCCGCGTAACTAAAAAAATGGGCTTACTCTTAGGACATTAATTCTAATTTTAAACAACAAATAGTGATTTTTGACGATGGTTTGATTCATAATTTCTTGTTTCCATGAAATTTTACAATAATTTTTTTTGACACCAGATGCATTTTAGGCCATTTTAGATCCAAAATTTCTTGGATTAGGCTGCATAACTTGAAAACTTGAAGTCCTTTCCAAAAAATGAAAACTGTTATAATAAAGTAGTAAATGCCTCTCGATGACACATGCCCAAGAGATTCATTCACTGTTAATTAGTGGCAAAATAATGAGCGCCAAACCGGAAAACCGGGTGAAATTTCGGAAAATTTCAACTTTTAGCTTAAAAAACATATCATACTTTTTTCAAATGAATAAAACCCTATTATTATTTCGAAAGTGTCAACAATTTTCTATCCAAAACCGTTAAGAATTTTGAAATCGGTTGAAATTTCACTGAATTGGATTTTTACTGAATTTTTTTTCACGAAGAAACTGAAAAAACGGTTTTTTGGCCTTAAACCAGATTTTCGGGGTGTTAAAAACTTTTTAAAGGGCGTTTCGTGTATAACTCGACCAGATGAACAATCTCCACTAGGTCGCTTCAAAAGTGTAAAATGGCTGTTGCACTGTGTAATATAGTTCTACTAAAAAATAAAACTCTCTATTTAAAAATTGTATTCAATATTCCATTATTATATATCCAATAACGCCCTTATTAAAATAAATTCTAAGGCAGAAAATTTTTAAAAATTTGTTTAAATTGGGTAAGCAGTCCATATGTTGAAAACAAATTAAAATTTTTTGCCAAGATTTTGGTGAGAATTTGCGTAAGGGATGGCAACGCTCGGTCTCAATGTGAGAATGAAAACTTTACCGTTAGGATTTTGCTACATTTTAACATTTAACATTTAACATTTATTAACAAAAAATATTAGTACAATAAGATCCTTAATGGCCTTTTATAGTACAACAAAAGATTTACATAAAAGTGCACATAATCTTCAAAACTTAAAATTACAGAAATTTGTTAATCTCAGGTACAATAATAATACAACAACAATAACGGAATAAAGTGAAAACATAGGGTTAGCAAGAATAAAAATTTTTTACAAATATAACAGAACAAAAAAGACTAGACTATAGGTAGTTAAACTCAGTTACTGATTGGTGTATACGCTACTGAAGAACGAATGTATAACATTCTTAAAGTTGCTTTTACCTATACTATTGCGAACCGAATTTGGGATATGGGACGAAAATCACCTGGACAATTTGCAGCCTTGGTTTTAGCTACAGGAAGAACAGTTGCAACCTTCCACACGTCAGGGAAGCACGAGGTTGTGATACAGTGGTTGATTATATGGGTTAGGATCGGAAGTATTTGTTGGAGAATAATTTTTATAAATTTCACAGGAATTCCATCAGCACCAATTGCATTCGAGCGTATTTTGTAAATAGATCGCACAACATCATGCTCCGACACAGCACGGAATTCGAATTTCTGAGAAAGAGACACAGGAGTAGAGAGCATCGGGGTTTTCGGTACGTAGGATGAGGGCGCACTATTTACAAATGCAGCATTCAGTTCCTCAGGGTCGAGCGAGCAATCTCGATTGTCCTTAACATTCACATATACATATTTTTTATTAAAAATGAATTGGGAGTTTATTTTGAAGTTCTCAATATGAACCGGCCTATTTCCATGTTGGATTTTTTAGGGTTTTTTGCTCAACAATTTAGATATACAGTAGAATCTCGAAAAAGTTAACCAAAAGGTCCCAAGAGTATTTTACTTTTCCGAAATATTAACTTTTCGAAAGGCTTCCCAAATTTGAAAAAAAAAAAAAAATACGGTAATGAACATAATTTTAGTGATACAATTCGGTATACATATTTATTTGCATGACTTCCTCTTAGTCATTTAGATTTAATTAGTGCTGTTGTACAGAATTAACATACATAAATACATCCAAGTATGAATGCGTTCATGACCAACTACATATATGCCCGCAACACCGCCAACAATATTTTACATAATAATTCGGGGAAGACATAGCAAAAAGGGGAATACCCGAGCTTGTTTTTCTTACCAAACCAACGGTTGGATTAAAAAAAAAAAGAATGAGGTCGAAAAAGTTAACCAATACTTAACTTTTTGGAGCGCTACGTTGACGCTCAAAATTGGTTAACATTTATGAGAGTTAACTTTTGCGAGATAAGTACATTTTACTTATATATTGACTTTTTTTAATATAATTTCAATGATTTTTTGTGATATATACATATATGTATACTATGACCTCAACTTATATATACACATACCGTTAGTCCTATATCAAGTAAAAAAAAGCAAATTCCTTAAAAAAATGCATAAAACAAATAACCTGGCAACTCTGGTTGAGTAAGACTTTTTTGTGGTGCTCTTGTTATTATATTGAGTTTTTTTGCTTTCTCAGCTTACTTAAAAGCCAATTAGACAAAATAAAGCTAATTTCACAAAATTAAAGTGCATTAAATTACCCTCAGCATCAAAAATTTGCTCCGGCGGACGTATTTATATAAAAAGAAGTGTTTTCAACAGTGCTCCTGCTTTTTTTTCTTGTGTTGGCACATCAGCTGTCTCGACGTAGCAACAACAACTACGAGAATCTGATATCGGTGTTCTGGTGTCCTGCGCCATCTGTTTGTCAGTTAACATCTGATCTTGGTTTGTGTCCTGGATATACCTGCCGGAGACTTACATATTGTGCTGCCACCTCATTGGATAAATACCAAAGCATGAGAAACAATAGAAAAGCCGCAACAAAAAATCAGCAAGTGGATGCTTCAGCAATGGTCAATGTTACATCAAAAATAGACAACGGTAACACAGTAAATAACGATAATAATGCTAATAATCTTACAAACAAACGAGTAAGAGACGTATTGCATAATTCCATAAGTGAAAGTATAGCAAAATCACCTCGTTTAACTAACGTTGAATCTCCATTAAAAATAATAACAACAATGGATAAACGTTTTGATAAGCTGAGCGCAGATCTAACAGAAAATTTGCAAACGCTCATTCAACGTATGTTTCGGGAACATGAAGATAGACTTGAGCAAAGAATAAGCGTGGCACTCAGTGCGGTTGAACAAAAGCTTGAAGGCTATAAGAATGAGCTAAACGATGTTAAAGAAAGAGTCCTTCAATTGGAGTCAGTCGCAGCAAATGTCTCATATATTCAGAAAGAACTAATTGATCTAAAGAATGTATTCGACAAGCAAGAAAATGCTGCAGTTGCCTGTGATATACGACTATATGGTGTACCTGTACATGAAAATGACGATGTAAATCAAATTTTTAACAACCTTTGTGAAACAATTAATTTTAAACGTCCAGTAGTAAAGTCAATATTTCGGCTTAAGAAAAATAAATCTGGCATGAATAATACTGATCCTGCAATAATCGTTAGACTCGGAACCCCATTTGAAAGAAACGGCTTGTTAAAATCAATTTCAAGACTAACTCGATCACGCAAAGGTCCGTTACGCTTGAATGACATCGGAATTGCATCGGATATCCCTTTTAGAGTAAAGGAGAACTTAACACCTCGGAATTTTGGAATTTATATTGAAGCTGTCAAGCTCTGGAAGGAAAGAAAGCTGGCCTCAGTTTTCACAACACGTGGTGTTGTGTATGCCAAATTCAACCAGTCCGATGAGCCTTACCGTCTTAACACGATCGGTGATGTTTATAACTTATTTCGTCCGCAAGATGGTAATATTTAGGCTGTATATTAAGTTACTTCTGTTTTACAGTTTCAATATTCTATTATTTTTTTCCCCCTTATACTTGTATTTGGCCACTCGACCTCCATATCTAAAATTACCATCAAAACTAATTTTGTCACATCTAATATTTCTATTAAAATTTATTTGTAATACAACCAATTGTCGTAATACTAAACATGAAACCAAATTTAATGTACAAAACACATTTGCTTGCGTCGCAATCCGTTCTTTATCTCATGTTGAGCAATTTAAATAATACGAGGGTATATTCCAAATTCAATATATATAGCATGGTTCGCGTTTTTAATAAACTTAAAATTGGCTTAAGCGTTGTTCATATTAATGCTCAAAGTTTAAAAATTAAAATAGATGAGTTTCGTCATATTTTCGAGTGCTCCAATGTGGAGATAGTGTGTGTCTCTGAAACATGGTTTAATGACAAAGTCGATGATGTATGCTATAAATTGCAGGGATACAAACTCTTCAGGGCTGATAGAAAGCAAAAAAATGGTAAAAAGGACAAAAAAGCTGGCGGTGTTGCCATCTATGTTAAAAATAATATTAAATGCAAACTCAAAGCAAAATCAAAAGAAGGTGACCAAATTGAATTCATTTTCTTGGAATTATATAATGGAAACGAAAAATTACTGATTGGCAATGTATATAGGCCAAACAAAAATATTAATTCAGAGGTATTTTTCTCGGAGCTGTCCAACATCACAGTGGGATATAATAATATTATAATATCAGGTGATTTTAATAGCAACATTCTCGTAGATTCTTCATTCTCAGATGAAATGAAATATATTGGCCTAGATGTTGTTAATAAAATCTTACCTACACACTACACCTCTAACTCAAATTCGCTTCTCGATATATTTTTTACCAATACATTGTCAAAAATTCTATTGTTTGAGCAAATATCTGCCCCCGTGTTTTCTAAACATGATCTCCTATTTCTAACCTACGATTTTAAATCAAAAAAGGTTAATGAAAACTACAGATATCGGGATTTTAAGAATATAGATCTGTCTGCTTTATACGATAAAATTTCAAATGTTGATTGGGGTTGCACATACTATATGCCGTCCGTAGATGATCAACGTCAGTTTATCCAAGAAAATATTGAACAACTTTTCGAAGAATTTGTTCCAATGAAAACAAAAAGGAAAACAACAAATTACAATCGTTGGTTTACGTCTGAAATTAAATGTTTACTTGAACAACGTAATATAGCTTATGCAAGATGGAAGAGGTTTAAAACCTCTGAACTACTTTCTGCTTTTCGCACTATGCGAAATAAAGTTAACACAAGTATTAAAACTGCCAAAAGATTATACTATAAAACACAATTTGAAAACTGTCTAGATAGTAAGGCAAGATGGAATGAAATACGTAAGGTTGGAATCATTGGAAAAGCAGTAGACAGTTCAGAGGATTTAGATGTTAATGATTTAAACTGCAAATTTACGAACCTACCATCGTCTACGGCTGATGTTACTTATTACAAGAACCATGCCACTCTAAATGACCAAAATTCATTTTATTTTAGATGTTTTACTGAAGTTGAAATATTTCAAAGTTTTTTAAGCATTAAGTCCAATGCTATTGGCTCTGATGGAGTCCATCCAAAATTTACAAAAATTTTATTTCCTGCAATTTTACCATATATCACTCACCTGTTTAATTCTATAATAACCAAATCAGATTATCCTACTCTATGGAAGCATGCTAAAATCATACCTATACCCAAAACAGACACTGAGTTTCGGCCAATTGCTATACTTCCCTTTCTGTCTAAGATACTTGAACGCTTAATGCATAAGCAAATCAGCAAATATTTTCAGGACAACAATTTGCTTACTCCTAGACAATCTGGCTTTCGACCACAACATAGTTGTGTAACCGCTCTGATTGATGTTACGGAATATTTAAGATCACAAATTGATAATGATAAAATATCTTTTCTTATTCTCTTGGACCACTCAAAGGCTTTTGATACCGTTAATAGCGAAATTCTAGTATTAAAACTGACCAGGTTACTTAATTTTTCGTCTACAGCTGCGAAACTGATGACTTCTTATTTAACAGGCAGATCACAATCAGTTTTTCATGGGAGTAAAAAGTCCAGTAGTGTCGACCTTACAAGAGGTGTCCCTCAAGGATCTATTTTAGGCCCATTACTCTATTCGGCTTATGCAAATGATCTTCCGGGTCAGTTACAATACTGTAATGTTCAAATGTATGCTGATGATGTACAACTCTATATAAGCTGCAAAGCATCAGAGTTCGATGACTGCGTACGTAAAATTAATGTTGACTTGGATAATGTAAGAACTTGGGCTGCAACTAACGGCTTATGTCTCAATCCAAGCAAATCCAAATATATGTTGGTAACCAAAAAAACACAAATTGTAACATCTTTTCCCGATTTAGTTCTGGGTGAGTCTAAAATTGAATACGTGGATAAAGTAAAAAATCTTGGTATCACATATAATAAACACCTTCACTGGAATGATCACGTTATCATCACAACCGGCAAAGTATACGGGATGTTAAGAAGTTTATGGTGTAGCCAATGGTTCATACCACTTGAAGTCAGAATGCTTCTGGCTAAATCATACCTAATACCGACGTTACTATATGGTTGTGAATTGTTTTCTAGCTGTGACGTAACCAGTAGGCGCAAATTAAACGTGGCTTTTAATGGTATTGCAAGATATATATTTGGCATACGTCGATTTGACCGAATATCTCATTACTCCAAACTTATTTTTGGTGTTACCTTCGAGAATCTTTTGAATTGTAAAACTGTAATTTACCTTCATAGAATAATATACACACAACAGCCGCATTATCTTTATCAAAAATTAAACTTCTTTAGGTCAGAAAGAGGAAACCGTATTATTCAAATAGAACATAACACTGCTTTTTCAGATCAACATTTCTATATAAACGCTATACGAATTTGGAATCGATTACCCCCTTACTTGCAATTAGTCAGCAACGCAATGCAATTTAAAAAGTTAATATATGAACATTTTAAATAACACTGTTAAACATCACTGTTATATTTTTAACTTTAAAACTTAAACTCTTGACTTTTTGTTATCTGTTTTTTAATATTTTATATTGTAAATTAAATCTAAGTTGTTGTCTTAGTTTTATTTTATTATTATATTTATTTTTTTGGCATAATATTTTTTATTTTTAATATGACTATAATACTATTCAGTGCTGTTATATAAGATTAAATCTTTGTACTGAATTATAAGCATACAAATAAACAAATAAATAAATAAATAAATAAATAAACTACATATATAAGTATGTACTGTATCAAGAGCGGATCCAGGATTTTTTTTTGGGGGGGGGGCACGAACGCCCAACATGCAAAAAAATCAACAACTGAAATATGCTTATTTTATCTTCACAAGTACACGGATATTAAGAACTTACATCAAAGTCAAAATAATAAAAAACAGCATTTCTGTTTAGTAATAGCAGTTTTATTATATTCCATCCATGATTACATGTTTAATAAAGGCAGTTTTCTTCTGTGTTTCCTGGTGAAAACGTCCAAAACTTCATCAGCCTCCATTTGTGCGCAATATCTCCATGGATATGCATTAAAGCCAATTTATTCAAACGCTCTTCTGTCATGCTGTTTCGAAGATATGATTTTAATCGGCGTAAGGTAGAAAAAGATCGCTCGGCAGTGCTGGTTGTCACTGGAAACGTGCACAGCAATTGACAAAGGGTTCTAATATTTGGCAGCATCGTGGCTCGTTTGTAGGCATCTGCTGGAGTTTCTGGTATATTTTCAGTCATCTGTTGCCAAATTTTTAGCTCTCCCTTTAAAGCTAAAATACAAGGAAGATCTTCTTTATAAACTTCAGCACCTTGCAAAACATTATCTAAATCTTCGTCGTTAAAGTTATACGACAGCAACTTTTGCAACTGTCCGATTCTTTGTAGAGGAGCGCTAGGGAACCTGGTTGACATTTCACTCAACATGAAGTCTAGAAATGGAATATAAACTGAAAGTCGGTAATATTCTTCAACTGATTCAGTCTGAATGTTTGATCGATTGATTTGACGACCGGTGGTTCTACGGACTGTGATTTCTGTACCAAGTTCATTTGCAATGTCCTCAGCCTGGTCGAACAGTTTTTTAAATGTGTCATTGCTAGATTCACGCTGCCTCTGCAAACTTGCTGTGGTCGTAGTAATAAGCTGAACTGCAGAAAGTATGTCAATATCTTTGGCTTGAAGCGATCGAGATAAGGACAGGGTTATTCCTAAAATATCTGATAGGATCACCAAGCTTATTAGGAATTCTGACGAAGTTATGGATTGCAGTGAAGAAAACGGCAGTACAGAATTTGTTCTGCTCCCATATTGCTGATCAGCCATTTTTTGTAATATTGGAGGGAGACATGGCAACACGTCCATAAAGGTCAAAACCGCTTCATGCCTCTCAACCCATCTTGTCTCACACATTTTTGAAGTTAACTTCTTAGGCGGCGATATGAAGTTTTTATTGAGAGTAAAATTGAGAAAATTGTATTGTAATAGATGATATAACGGGAACTATGCAACGGAAATAGAATATTGGTTGTTGTCTTTGAAATCCATCCTCACTACTTCTGCGTAGATGGCACTGAAAACGCCATATGATGCTAGATGGTGCACACCAACACACACACACGCTGTACATAATTGCCTTTGGTGCTGGTTAGATTAGTACAGTAATTATGTACATAGTTGATTTTTGTTGCTGCAATTGTCAACTCATTTGTTATTGTCATGCTTGTTGAGTATAATATGTTGAGTAAATAGCTATATTAAAATTTAATAATTAAATGGACCTAAGGTGGCTTTATGTATGCGTCCAAACCACAACTGCATATCTTATAAATAAAAATGAATGTGTGTCTGTGTGTCTGTGTATCTGTGTGGCTGTGTGTCTGTGTGTCCTTTATGGGCGTCCAAAGTACTCAACCGATTTTTATGAAATTTTCACAGTATATTCTTGAGATCATGGGTTAAAGCATAGGCTATACTACACGCCCCCAGGCTATATAAAACTACAATTCTTCATAACTCTGAACATATTTGGTCTAAATTAATGATTTTTGGATATGTGTGTCCTTTGGTCAAGATTTATGTAATTTTGGAAAAGTGGGCGGTGCCACGCCCACATTTTTTGTGTTTTGTTTGTACTTCAATAATGTCCAAAGTTTATGGTCGATCTCTTTTAAACTTTTAAGATTGGTTCAGAAGATTGTTGTGTACGATTTAGGCTATATTCATTTTTGGAAAAGTAGGCGGTGCCACGCCCCCAGGTTATATAAAAATTAAATTCTTCATAGCTCTGAACATATTTGGTCTAAATTAATGATTTCTGGATATGTGTGTCCTTTGGTCAAGATTTATGTAATTTTGGAAAAGTGGGCGGTGCCACACCCACATTTTTTGTGTTTTGTTTGTACTTCAATAATGTCCAAAGTTTATGGTCGATCTCTTTTAAACTTTCAAGATTGGTTAAGAAAATTGTTGTGCCACGCCCCCAGGCTATATAAAATTTAAATCATCATAACTTTGAATATTTTTGGTCTAAACTAATGGTTTTTGGATATGTGTGTCCCTTGGTCAAGAATTATATAATTTGGGAAATGTGGGCCGTGCCACGCCCACATTTTTTGTATTCAGTGCTTTGTTTGTACTTCAATAATGTCCAAAGTTTATAGTTGATCTGTTTTAAACTTTTCCAATTCGTTAAAATCTTCGTTGGGTACGACATACATAGGCTACATTTGTAAATTCTTTGGAAAAGTGGGCAGTTCCAGGACCACAAGCTAAGTAATATTTCAATTCGTTATATCCCTGAATGTATTTGCTTTAGTGACATTTTAACGTTCTTAAATCTTAATCAAAGCACTTAATTTTTTTTGTTTGTTATTGCCGTTCATACATATCCAGAGTATTATAGGTAGATATAGGATATAATTAAATAAGTACTAACTATACATCTGCTCAGCAGCGCATAATGGGTTTTGTCATACCCATTGAGTTCAAATGATCTGTTTTTTGAGTTGGACATTCAAAAAATTTATTTGTTTATACCAAAAAAGTTAAATCCATAAATATTGTATACCCTAAAGCACTGCAATAAATGAAATGTTAAAAGTTAAAGAAAAATATTTGAAAATGTATTTCTAGGGAAGTCACTGGTCAGGCAGAACAACGTCTGCCGGGTCTGCTAGTAACATCTAAAAATCAATTAGTTTGGCCTAGGGTGTTCATCACCATCTTTTATAGTTTTAAATAATTCTTCGGATTTTGTAAGAATTTAATTCAAGTACATTAGAACTGGAATGTCCCCCCAAATCAATAAAATTTAATCCTCAGACTCGGACGGCTTGATTTTATACCGGCGCATAAATTCGTTCTACCAGGCACGCAGAAAAAATGCGTGCGCGGATGCTATTTGACAAAAATTTCTATTCGCCCCCTTGAGATTGAGACATGCCTTAGGTCGAATTACATATTCCGTGAATGGACGAAATTGGTTCCATTCCATGGAATAAATCGAAATTAGGTAGGTAAGTTTGATAAAGTCGATAGAACTGATACCAATTATGCCCGTTCTTCAAATCCTTATAGGAGTGGTTTCATAATCCTCATATAACTCTGTTGAAATTTAGCGGCCTAGCATGAATACTTCCAGAGATATGCAACATGAAAAATCCCATTTGTATGTCAGGTGCCCGCACCTTTTCCCCTATCCCTCTTAATTCATCGATGGGTTTCTGTTCTAAAGTTGGTTATGATCGGTCAATCCGTTTAGAACGCAACTTAAGTTATGCATACATACACACATACAATATTTCAATCTTATACATTATATATCGACAGCCACACTGCAAAACCCTGTATGTTCAAAACCAAAAAGTTTTCAGGAGAGGGAAAAAACTGTAATAATTATAACGTATATATATGAGCGACGGCTATTACATTTCACCACTGGAAAGAAACGGGAAGTTGTAACCCGATTTTGACTGAATTTTAATGTGCGAAATATCACGATCTATGGGAAAGGCTCAGAACCTTATTTTGGGAAAAATAGTGACTTACGGGGTTTTGCAGTGTGGCTGTCGATATGTAGTAGAGGCAGACGTCCTGTCTAAATGCGAGCTCACTGTCCCCCCTTTTACAACTCTCCTTCCAATCTTTCTTCGCCTTCACTCTATCTCCCCCCTTTTTCTCTTCATTACCCGCTTTCCTTTTACCCCGCCCCTCTTCCTCTATATCCCATTCGTATTGGCCCCTGTTAATTTAGGCATAATTCTACCCACTTACCAAATTTGAAGCAAAACGCACAATGCATAAGATATTTTTGAATGGATCGGTTCATTGGTCCACTTCCCGGAAGTAAGAAATTGTGAATCTAAACAATTCTCGAATACACCTAATTCATATTTCATTATTTCTGAATTTAAGAAGTTAACTTCTTTCACGTGTACTGGCTACACGCGGTTTTTTTTTTAACATATTTCGTTTGTCTTGTGGCAGATTAGATTGTATTTCTTCTCTAAGAAGATGTATTCGTTGGGCCGATTCACGGAAGAAAGTGGAAGTACTTGCTATAACCCCTACTGCATTTCTTACACTGGGTACGGTGCAGGCTGAGCTAATAGCCAAGTTAAGCCGGTGGCTTGCGCAGTGGGTAAAAAGGCTAAGGGCTGAACATTTAATATACGTGCCTGAACGCCTTTTAGTTTGCTGCTCATGTTTGCTCCTCCATCATAAACTTGACCACGGCACATTTTAATGTCAAGGTCATGCTTTTCTAATGCATTCAGAATAGTTTGTGCAATGCTTTCACCAGTGGTTTCGACAACTTCAATGAACATAAGAAAATCTTCCTTTATTTCGATTTCATCCACATCGAAATAGCGAATACCAATTGATAACTGTTCACAAACGGAAACATCTGTGGTCTCATCAGCCATAATGGTAAAATATTTGGATTTTTTAATTTTGGTCACTATTTTATTGCTGATCAACTCGCCACAGCATTCAATTAAGTCATTTTGTGTTGACTTACTTATATAAGAAGCATTTTTAGCGCTATGTCTTATATGTTCCTTAAGTATTTCATCCCCAGCATCGATTCGAAATTTGAGCAAAGCTCTAAAGTTTCCTTCCCCATGTTTAGAAGAGCTTTGCAAGTCTAATTCGCCGTCATCTCTGTGACCTCTCAAAGGTATGTTTTGCCTACCACAAAATATCACTGTCTTTATAATGGGAATCAGTTTTTTACGATTATTTTCGATTATTTCCCTTTCCTGGGATCTCATTTGGTCAACTATATCTAACGATTTTCCCTCCATCACCATCAAAAAATTTTGGGATGCTACCATGTTCGCTTTGTGGTAATTCGCGTTCTCATGGTGTGCGATCGTCTCAATTGCCTTTTTATATTTTACTAGTGGTTCCGACACCAGTCTTCCCAGCTTCACATCATTTGTACCCGCTTCACGTCGACCAAAGAGCACACACACTTTGCATAATCCGCCGCCAGCAATTTTACTATATGCTAGCCATTCATGGTCCCTTAACCAGCTTTTTTGAAAAGACCGGTTCTTTTTTGCCTCGCTCTTCAGTGGAAACTTAAATTCTGCAGTAGGTTGCCAGGTATACTTCAACCACTGGTACCGTTCCTCATCAGAAAGCCCGCCTTGCCTGCCGAGTAGAGAACCTAAAATCATAAATGGATTAGACAATGCAGCAAAATTGTACGTAATTTATAAAAAGGAGAGAAATTTAAATCTTGGCATATAGTACAATGGTGCGTTTCAACCTAAAATAACATGTGATAACGGTAATCTGTGCCGATTTTTAGTTAAAGTCTTATCTAACGGCTTATACTAAGTTCGCACAAAAGTCCATTAAGGCTTCAAAAACACATTATTTTAATATCGTTTTCATTAGACTCGGCCAAACAAAAAAAATAATTTGGGTGTGGTTGCTGAGTGACCTTGCTCAATCCCGACTCTTGCGTCCTCTTTCGTACACTCTGGGCAACGTGGGCTTCCCAGGCTCGCGGCAGAAAGAGAGGGAGCCCCGGTGGGGCCACTCTGACGTATTTGGTTTAAGGGCTCACCGAGGTCTTTTTCGCAGCGTCTGTACACCAGGAGGTGCGGTTGCAAGCGGACGTCTGTCTTGGATCAAGTGGCTCGCTATATAAATGTGTAAATTTACTTCAAAACCCCGAAAAAGGGTTGTGCGCTGGGTTTGGGACCAGCCACGTAAAAACCAACACCAATGAAACCAAAACCCCTTTCCGGGGAAGGATCCGCTGCCCGACTGGTTGATGTCCTCACGAACGCAAAGGCTGACATCACCGCCCTGCAGGAAATACGATGGACGGGACAAGGAAAGACGACCATCGAACCTTGTGACGTATACTACAGTGGCCAGACACACAGCAAATCGCGTGGTGTAAGACTACTAGCGTTCACCCCTGTGGACGAGCATCTCGCTGCGATCCGCATCAAGGCGAGGTTTTTCAACAAACATTTATCTGCGCCTATGCGCCGACCCTAGCTCCACCTAATCATGTATAGCTCAGGAATAAATTGAGCAATTCCAAAACCATTAATAACTTTTGTAATAATCCATCGATTTTCTTGGATGAAAGCTCATTTGTTTTGTAATAAAACAGAGCTTACAGAGAAAAAAAATATCTGGAACAAAATTAAAAGTTTTCGATATCCTTAACTGCAAAATACACATTTTTTACATTTTTCAAAAAAAGGTAAAAATCCGTGTTAATTGCTCACTATCTTCGAGCCACAGGGCCTAGCGAAAAGTTTTGTATGCATGGCTTACAGAAAATTTTATTAGCTTTTAAAATTTTCAAACCGTTTTGGAATTTTTCAATTTGTTCTTTAAAAATGCTTAAAGTAGGAACATAAGAATTGGTATAAAGTTATAGGATGACAGCACCATTCTCACCCATAAACCTCGTGGTTAACCAAAAAGGGGCGTGGTACCTCCCATACAATCCAACTTTTAATTAAACAAAATTTCTAAACCCACAAGGATTACACTACTCACCTATATCCCGGTCCTGTAGTGCGTTGCTCGTTGAGGCTGTTGCCACTGATGTACTCGCCGGCTCCGCGGAATGTAATTGGACACCGCTCACTTTATCAGGAAGTACATCATTACACCTTCGCTTCTTCGGATGGAGGAACGCGCATACAATAATCACTCACTAACAATAATCACTTTTCACAACTTTTCATGGACTATTTGACCAATCGAATAATTAATCACTTTTGTTAACTTGTAGCGCAATAAAATAAGAAAATAAAGCACACCTGCGGCACAAAGGGAGTAGGCGTTGCTGAACAAATTCATATGAATTTTTATGCATCGCACTATGGGAATTCTTAATAAAACTTGTCTCAAAAATAAATTTTTCGCAAATCAAAAGAGTAGATTTATGTAAATCATTATGCATGGTGCCAAAAAATTGTCGTTTGGAATTTTTTTGAAGTTAACTTCTTAGGCGGCGATATGAAGTTTTTATTGAGAGTAAAATTGAGAAAATTGTATTGTAATAGATGATATAACGGGAACTATGCAACGGAAATAGAATATTGGTTGTTGTCTTTGAAATCCATCCTCACTACTGCTGCGTAGATGGCACTGAAAACGCCATATGACGCTAGATGGTGCACACCAACACACACACACGCTGTACATAATTGCCTTTGGTGCTGGTTAGATTAGTACAGTAATTATGTACATAGTTGATTTTTGTTGCTGCAATTGTCAACTCATTTGTTATTGTCATGCTTGTTGAGTATAATATGTTGAGTAAATAGCTATATTAAAATTTAATAATTAAATGGACCTAAGGTGGCTTTATGTATGCGTCCAAACCACAACTGCATATCTTATAAATAAAAATGAATGTGTGTCTGTGTGTCTGTGTATCTGTGTGGCTGTGTGTCTGTGTGTCCTTTATGGGCGTCCAAAGTACTCAACCGATTTTTATGAAATTTTCACAGTATATTCTTGAGATCATGGGTTAAAGCATAGGCTATACTACACGCCCCCAGGCTATATAAAACTACAATTCTTCATAACTCTGAACATATTTGGTATAAATTAATGATTTTTGGATATGTGTGTCCTTTGGTCAAGATTTATGTAATTTTGGAAAAGTGGGCGGTGCCACGCCCACATTTTTTGTGTTTTGTTTGTACTTCAATAATGTCCAAAGTTTATGGTCGATCTCTTTTAAACTTTTAAGATTGGTTCAGAAGATTGTTGTGTACGATTTAGGCTATATTCATTTTTGGAAAAGTAGGCGGTGCCACGCCCCCAGGTTATATAAAAATTAAATTCTTCATAGCTCTGAACATATTTGGTCTAAATTAATGATTTCTGGATATGTGTGTCCTTTGGTCAAGATTTATGTAATTTTGGAAAAGTGGGCGGTGCCACACCCACATTTTTTGTGTTTTGTTTGTACTTCAATAATGTCCAAAGTTTATGGTCGATCTCTTTTAAACTTTCAAGATTGGTTAAGAAAATTGTTGTGCCACGCCCCCAGGCTATATAAAATTTAAATCATCATAACTTTGAATATTTTTGGTCTAAACTAATGGTTTTTGGATATGTGTGTCCCTTGGTCAAGAATTATATAATTTGGGAAATGTGGGCCGTGCCACGCCCACATTTTTTGTATTCAGTGCTTTGTTTGTACTTCAATAATGTCCAAAGTTTATAGTTGATCTGTTTTAAACTTTTCCAATACGTTAAAATCTTCGTTGGGTACGACATACATAGGCTACATTTGTAAATTCTTTGGAAAAGTGGGCAGTTCCAGGACCACAAGCTAAGTAATATTTCAATTCGTTATATCCCTGAATGTATTTGCTTTAGTGACATTTTAACGTTCTTAAATCTTAATCAAAGCACTTAATTTTTTTTGTTTGTTATTGCCGTTCATACATATCCAGAGTATTATAGGTAGATATAGGATATAATTAAATAAGTACTAACTATACATCTGCTCAGCAGCGCATAATGGGTTTTGTCATACCCATTGAGTTCAAATGATCTGTTTTTTGAGTTGGACATTCAAAAAATTTATTTGTTTATACCAAAAAAGTTAAATCCATAAATATTGTATACCCTAAAGCACTGCAATAAATGAAATGTTAAAAGTTAAAGAAAAATATTTGAAAATGTATTTCTAGGGAAGTCACTGGTCAGGCAGAACAACGTCTGCCGGGTCTGCTAGTAACATCTAAAAATCAATTAGTTTGGCCTAGGGTGTTCATCACCATCTTTTATAGTTTTAAATAATTCTTCGGATTTTGTAAGAATTTAATTCAAGTACATTAGAACTGGAATGTCCCCCCAAATCAATAAAATTTAATCCTCAGACTCGGACGGCTTGATTTTATACCGGCGCATAAATTCGTTCTACCAGGCACGCAGAAAAAATGCGTGCGCGGATGCTATTTGACAAAAATTTCTATTCGCCCCCTTGAGATTGAGACATGCCTTAGGTCGAATTACATATTCCGTGAATGGACGAAATTGGTTCCATTCCATGGAATAAATCGAAATTAGGTAGGTAAGTTTGATAAAGTCGATAGAACTGATACCAATTATGCCCGTTCTTCAAATCCTTATAGGAGTGGTTTCATAATCCTCATATAACTCTGTTGAAATTTAGCGGCCTAGCATGAATACTTCCAGAGATATGCAACATGAAAAATCCCATTTGTATGTCAGGTGCCCGCACCTTTTCCCCTATCCCTCTTAATTCATCGATGGGTTTCTGTTCTAAAGTTGGTTATGATCGGTCAATCCGTTTAGAACGCAACTTAAGTTATGCATACATACACACATACAATATTTCAATCTTATACATTATATATCGACAGCCACACTGCAAAACCCTGTATGTTCAAAACCAAAAAGTTTTCAGGAGAGGGAAAAAACTGTAATAATTATAACGTATATATATGAGCGACGGCTATTACATTTCACCACTGGAAAGAAACGGGAAGTTGTAACCCGATTTTGACTGAATTTTAATGTGCGAAATATCACGATCTATGGGAAAGGCTCAGAACCTTATTTTTGGAAAAATAGTGACTTACGGGGTTTTGCAGTGTGGCTGTCGATATGTAGTAGAGGCAGACGTCCTGTCTAAATGCGAGCTCACTGTCCCCCCTTTTACAACTCTCCTTCCAATCTTTCTTCGCCTTCACTCTATCTCCCCCCTTTTTCTCTTCATTACCCGCTTTCCTTTTACCCCGCCCCTCTTCCTCTATATCCCATTCGTATTGGCCCCTGTTAATTTAGGCATAATTCTACCCACTTACCAAATTTGAAGCAAAACGCACAATGCATAAGATATTTTTGAATGGATCGGTTCATTGGTCCACTTCCCGGAAGTAAGAAATTGTGAATCTAAACAATTCTCGAATACACCTAATTCATATTTCATTATTTCTGAATTTAAGAAGTTAACTTCTTTCACGTGTACTGGCTACACGCGGTTTTTTTTTCAGTAGAGTGTTATAGCTATTGCTATGAATATTTGCTCAAACGATTTCGCGATGATCAACCCCTCGGAAATAGGCGTGGCTTTACAAAATGGGAGATATGTAACTAAAATTAAGGTTAATAAATGAGTCGAAATACCTATATACATATGTATGAAAGGTTGGGAGTAAAAGTAAAAAATATGTTTAATGCAAGTGAAGCAAACCTTATAAAATGCTTGTTACAATCACATAAATAAAGATTGTACAGTAAAAGTCAGGCTAATCGTTTTTTCATTAAACGTAAGAGATATGTTTTATTTTTCCAACCATATTTCCGACTTTAAATGAAAAAAGCAATTTGTCTGACTTTTATTGTAGATACAATATTTTTTTACACTTTTACTTTAAATATACGTTTTTCATTTAACTACCCTAGCCTTTCATATGTATATGTCTACATATGAGGAACCTTATAAAGTAGTGTTATTCATAGTAAACTACAGAAATCCAAAAAAAAATTAATTTTGCAAAAAACTTCCCAACTAAACTTTGACAACTCGTTTTTGACCATTTGCCAAAATTATGCTGCGTTTTACGCTCGAAAAATGGATTTTAAAAAGTTCCCTAAAAATTTGACTTTGAGGCAAGTTAATAATAATAATAATAATTGAGGCAAGTTTTTCCAAAATGTCCCATCGTGCGGAGGTCGCGTAGACTCGAATTTAAAATGTTAACAGCATTGCAAAAAATAGTTGCAATTTAAAACCTTAAGGGTTCTTGTGGGCAAACTTAGCAAACCTCATACACAAACCGTTGTTGTTTCAGTCAGATGTCGCATGAGCCGTTAACAAATATTGCCAATACCCACAAAAAATTCGTATAAGGGATTATAAGGAATAAGGTATACGGCTGCATCACATTATAATAAGTTTATCATAGTTCCTCTATGGCCTTACAACAATTCTTATAATAAGTTCATTATATTCACTTTTCTTTTTATAATATTGCCTAACTTACATGTTCTATCAGGCCTTATGCGTAAGGTTGTCTCACAGAGAGAGATTCTTTTAATTAATCTTCATTTAAGACTTACTTAATGACATAAGTAAAGAAAAAAATGTATATTATAAGTAATTTTGCATACAACGGAATTCGTTACAAATTTAAGGCCTTATATTACGTTCACGTTGAGCCATGACAACAACAATATGAATTAACAAAAAAAATCCCCTTTTAAATGGAGTTTATGTCCTAAATTGAACGTAGCCTAACCCTCTTATACATATATATACATATATATTGTATATTATACATATATATTTTAATAAGCTGTTATAATTCAAAATTTGTATGAAAATGTCATTGTAAAAAGCTTTATAAACCCATTTCATTTTTGATGAATAGGGTTAAATTATGTAAGCCGTATAATCAAGCGATGTAAGGTTTCTAACTAAAAGAAATGAAATTTTTGGTGGGTACCTACACATGCACCAAGGCATCCACATAGTACAAACCAAACGAATAATCAAAATATGTAGTTTGATGTTTGCGTTACACAGAGGTTTATATATATCTGAACCAGTATGCAATAGATTTCGAAAATTCAGTGATTCTTCATCTATTTAATGGAATTTCCATACCTAGTGTACAAAAATACCGTCAATTATTTGTAGTCTTTTTCGACTAAAAATGCTCTGTGATGGAGTATTAACAGTACAAAAAAACCCGTCTGGAGGGGGCACGTGCCCCCGTGCCCCACCCCTAAATCCGCCCTTGTACTGTATGTGTTATGATAAATTTTAGTAATTTCCCTGCAAAAAAAAAATAGTGAATATGAACAAGTAAGGAAGTTTAAGTTCGGGTGAACCGAACATTAAATACCCAGCGTTAGTTTCAAGAAAAAGGGGGCGTGTTTTTCATCCGATTTCGCCCATTTTAAAAACCAAATTTCTTCAAATATATGTGGGCGGTGCCACGCCCCTTTTAAAAAAATTTGATAAAATCGGCCTTAGAACATCTAAATCAATACATATTGAAAATTTTATCATTGTAGCTGCTTCTGATATTGAATTAACCCGTTTTATACGTTTTTCGAAATTTTCGATATCGAAAAAGGGGCGTGGTTATGGTCCGATTTTACCCATTTTCAATACCAATCTATTCTGAACCCAAATAAGTACGCATGCCGAATTTGGTGAAGATATCTCATTATTTGCTCAAGTTATCGTGTTAACGGACAGACGGACAGACGGACGGACATGGCTCAATCAAATTTTTTTTCGATCCTGATCATATTGATATATGGAAGTCTATATCTATCTCGATTCCTTTATACCTGTACAACCAACCGTTATCCCAACAAAGTTATAATACCCTTGTGCTAGTACTAGTACGCTGGGTATAAAAAGGAAAAAAAAAAATTGCATGTCCGAAGCTGGGCTCTAACCATGGAACGCACGCGTCCCACCCGAGACCATTACACATGCGATATTGGTACACGACAGTTTTTCAATTTTTCCTTTAGTTGTGGAATTTTTGAAGTCCGTATAGCGGGAGAATATTGCACCTTCAAAATATGATGGTTTTCTGGTTTTTTTCGTCAACTTCAACACAGAAATATTGAAAACACATATCTTAACAGGCCCAATTTAGCCTAAATATGTAAGGATTTCGATTATATTTATGTCGACTCTTTTACAAATAAAAATTTTAAGGAAGAAAATATTTGAAGTCTTTAGGAAAATTAACGCGATAAATATAAAATTGAAGAAGCTACAAACTGTGCTTTTACTTTTTGTATATTAAATATGATATATTTCTTTAAAAAAAAAAAAAAAGAGAAATAGTGATAAATTGGAATAATTTTTTAGCTTTTTTTTTCAAATAATATGATTTTTTCATAAACGAAAAAATATTGAAGTATTGGGTTACAAATATGATAAATGTAAAAAAAGAATATTATGATAAAAAGTTTTCATATGTTTAAAGGCAAATTCAATTTAGTAAAAAGAAAAAGAAACTTAACCTGCCCTGAACCTGCAAACGCACGCATCATTGCCGGCACGCTTACCACCTGCGCCACTGCTGTATGTACAGTAAAACAGTCAGATACTGTAGTTAACAGCTTTGGCTTTTGGTGAAAACTTTTATGAATTATTACAAATTAATGAAGCATTTTTTGTTAAATATAATATGCCTATGCAAAGCTCCTGGCCCATGAAAAGATACCAAAATATATAATAATTGGAATTATGCATGTTTTTATGAGATACACTCTGGCAATTGATTGTAGGGAAAAAATGTTAGCCTATTAATATATAGATACACAAGTATACATGTATATAACTGGAAGAGAAAGAAGTTGCAACGTTTTGAATTTGCGACCCGGAGTAATCAAACATGCATTTTTACTTTTCTTTCCAGCTTCAATTGAAAATATAATTTTGAAAAATACGAACTCTTATTGAAAACATCTGTTTGGTAATGATATCAAACAAATCAATCGCGACTTGTTGCATGCTTATTTTGCACTTATTCCCTTGGCAGGAGTATATAAGTAATGAATACGCAGCTACTTCCCTCTTTTCCTGGTACTAATTCCTATTTGCTTTTTTTTTCAGATCAAAAAATGAGAACGTAGAAGACCTTTTTTGTTCAACCAAAGGAAGATCTATATTTCAGTCTATAATGTCTAAGGAAACATTTAAGAAAAATTACAAGAATCATACGGTTTGATGACCCAATTTTCCGTCGCAACCACTCCGACCAATTCTCAACTTTTGGGACAAATGGGTGGAGCTGCTGCTAATGTATTATAATCCTAGCGAGTGTGTTACCATCGATGAACAGCTCTTAGGATTCCATGAAAGATGCAAGTTTCCCCAGTATATGCTGAGCAAGCCGGAAAGGTATGGCATACAATTTTGGGTGTTATCATGTTCAAAATCTTGCTGTGACGTGGGCAAACTACCAGGAAATCAGCCGGAGAGGAATCAAGGACAACGCGTTGATTGGAACTTGTAACTGGATTGAAAGGTCACAATGTTGCAATTGTCAATATTTTTTAGCTCATTTGAGCTTGGCCAGAAACTTATGGAAAAAAACGTAGTATTCCTGCAAAACTTTTGGAATGCAAAAATCGTCAACCTTCGCTTTTACAAAGAATACTACTTTAGTTTCATATGTTGGACGAAAAGACAAATGCACTGTGGTACAGAGCACAATGCATCACACTATCAGTACAGGAAATCTACCTAAAAAATTGGCGGAAACAATGGAGTACTGCAATAGTTAAAACCAAAGGCGGCGTTGATACCATTGACAAAATGCTAGCCACGTACAGCTGTAAAATAAAAAGTAATCGTTGGCCAATGGCTATGTTTTCCAATATAGTCGATATTTCTGCCTTAAATGCCTTAATAATATGGATGAGTGTAAATGAGGAGTGGGTGGATGCCCAAAAAAAAAACGCAAAATATTTTTACGCGATCTTGCACTTGACTTGGCAAAACCATATAGGGCCTATCGGAAGCACAGTAAAGGAGAAATCACTCCAAGTGGCTTCACTGACCTTAACTTGGATGTTGCTGACCCACAACGACAGTACCCGGAGCCGCCGAAGAAACGAGCACGGTGTCACTATTGTGTGACTGAAAAAAAGCTAGATCAGAAAACAAAATTGTATTGAGATGCGCCACTTGCAAAAACAAATGTTTGTGAAGGAGGTCACAACCGCAATGTATGCATCAACTGCCTTAATAGAATATGAATGTTTGAAAAGAAGTTATCAACTTTAAAATATTGTATTTAACTCATTTTATCAAAATAAAATATTTTCGGGTCGAAAACAACCTTAAACGTAGAATTATGAAGTGTTTCTTCCGTAGGTCAAAGGTTAATGAAGAAGTGCTTCTCTTGCAAATTTTTTATGGGAGCAATGTGGGCCCATCTCTGATCTAAAAATACTTGCTCAGCCGCGATGTCTTCCATCGAATGGTAGAGAATTTTTATACCGTTGAAGTTTTTCTCTTGAAGACGCATACGCACATATTTTGTGGAGCTTCTCTTATTAGACGGACAAAACTTAGTCCCAAGGCAAAAAAAAAAGTTATTAAAACTAAAAAATTAATACAGAAAAACGGCTTACCAAATTGTTTTGAAATTTTATAATCAGTAGCAGTTACTTGTAGATTTATTCATGTGACGTTACTAATCCTTCTACCACAAATCTAAATCCTTTTTTTTATTTATTATTATCATAGTTTTGTGAACTTTGGCAGGCGTTTACACCTCCATCATGATATCAAAATAGAAAAAAAGGTAAATAACAATAAAGTAGACATGCGTGAACACAAATATCAGCCTTCGGAATGGAAGAAATGCTATTTATTTTCCAAGTTGTACATTGATTCAGCCGGCGTATTGCCACTACTTTCTATCGGCATATTTCTTAGTTACAATAGAGCCATCTCTTTATCGTTCCCCTCTATAATAGTTTTTTTTAACATATGTATTTTTCATTGTTTGTATATGTCTCTCTGCTAACCTGTTGGACTGATGATGTTTCTGTGTGGTTATCTTGTGTTCGAAACCCCATTGTTTTGCAATTTTTTAAATTCCCAAACAGTATTTTGTACACCCGAATCTGAACAGAATATTTTTGGTACACCATATCTTGTTTTGACATGCCTGGCCAAAATATTTTTTCTAGCTAACATTTTACATTTTTCTTTACCAAAGTGTGCATAGTGTATTTAAATAATATCGCTTTTCTCATCTTTTTTGGTTTCACTGTACAAGTATTTTTACAACTAAACCATTACATTCTAACAGTTCTTCTTTAAATGAAAAATAAGATTGTACAATTTCAGGTACTTCAATCTTATTCTCTTGTAGCTCTTCATCTTTACCTGTCTCTAGTTTCAATTCATTCATTCTTATATCCGATACACTAAAGTGATTTTGTATCATCATTATTCTATTGTTTCCTCTTCTGATGATTTTGTATTTTTCAAATATGCTCTACTCAAGTGATCACCCACAAGCAAGTTTTTACCTGGTACATGAATAAGCTCAAAATCAAATTCCCATTCTTTACAATCTCGGAGGAATTTTATTCATGGTCTTTTTTTACGATAGGAATCAATGTAGGGATGTAAAAAAACATCGATGCATCGAGTAACATCGATGTTTTTAGTAAACATCGGCTTCTTGAAAACATCGGAGAACTTTCTTTACTAGTTTTATCAGATTTCTAAAAAGTACGTACCTGTGGTTGGAACTTCATTCCTTTAGAGCGCTTATTTTCGCAAGCAGCATGCACTCTTAACTTCCAAAGAAACAGGATTAAGCCTGAAAGACTGAACAAACTGCTGTTCTTACGTGGCATTGAAAGAAAATTTTGGAAATAGTTTCTAACATAAAGTGCAACTTGATCTCATAAAAGTCACATGTGAATAAATGTTTGCTTAATTTTTATTTTGTAAACTAAGTACCTCTGTGAGTCAATAAAATATAGTAATAAAAATAACAATCCAGGGTTGGCACTAGTTTCATTAGTTGTTAATTGTTTTACATGTACTACATATGTTTTAATAAAAATATGCAACTTTAAATTATAAAAACAAAATAAATGGGAAAAACTCACCGAGTACCTATTAACGAACTAACAAAACAGGTGTAAATACCCTGAATATTATGTTTTAATAACAGCACACAGCCCTACTAGACCGGCCTAACCACACTCATTAATACATGCAAGCGAAAATTGTGAATTACTAACACACGCACAAAGCCTTCTTTCAAACTTTGCTTTTTCTTTGAAAGTATGAGCAAAATGCAACTGCAACTTTAAAAAATGTAAAAAATATTAAAAAAGGAGCTTAGCAGTGAAATTACATCTAAAACGCCTCAATAAGGAAAGTATATAGTGCTTATAATTGTTATTTAACAAGTGAAGTACGGTTTTGAATATTTATGCACCAAATTTTTATACTTTCAGAGGGACGAGCAAATCAGGGAACCTTTAGGCAAATGGAATAAAATTATACTTTTGCAAATGTTTAGTGATAGAAATGTGTATGGATTTGAAGAATTTACTGATTATTGTGAACGTGAAAATTGTCTTTTGCACCCCTGGGCAAATTTATCTAGTTATAGGCAGCGATATTATTCCACAAATTCTTCTTCAAGGAGTCAAACATCACGTCCTTGGTAGTATTCTTGCGCAAACCTCCATTTTCCGCTGGTACTAAAGTGGACCATTGTCCTCCACGGAGTGTTCTAGTTTCCACACATACGCGACTGAAATTTCAAATGAGGATCTTAACGATCAACTAAAGCGCTTCTGGGAACTAGAAGCATGACCTGAATCACATGCTTTGTCAGCTGAAGAAATCACTTGCGAAGATTTCTACCAAAAGACGACTCACCGTCAAAGCGATGGACGATGCGTAGTACGTTTGCCGTTCAAATCTGAGTTTCCCACCCTCCTCATCCTAGGAATGGAACATAGGCTTAGTAAAAATACAACCCTCGAAGACGAATACCATCGGGTGCTAGAAGAGTATGTGACCCTTGAGCACATGAAACCGATCCCTCCGGAAGAAATTCACCACAACGGGAAATATTTTTCCTACTACCTCACCATTCTGTAGTTAAGCCAGGCAGTACATCCACCAAGGTTCGAGTTGTATTTAATGCCTCGAAATCAACTTCATCTGGAACATCACTTAATGATGTACTCCAAGTAGGCCCAACCCTGCAAGCAGATCTTATGTTCGTTATCCTAAATTGTATAAGTATGTATTCAACGGAGACATACAGAACATGTACCGCCAAATTCTTTTGCATGAGGACGATCAACAATATCAGAGAATCCTCTTTCGCAGGGACCAGGAGATAAAACTTACCGATTTTGCACTGAAGACGGGGTAAATTGTGCGCCATACTTGCCCATCCGCACCTTACACCAGTTGGCACAGTACTCGAAGGATTGCTACCCTCTGGCTGAGAAGATCTTGGCCAAAGAAACTTTTGTAGACGATATCCTGTCAGGGGGACATGATACTCCGTCGTGCATCCAAGCGCAAACCCAAACTATCCAATGTCTGATTTCAGCAGGATTTCCACTTAAGAAAATTACTGCTAACCATCCCAAACTTCTTAGTCACATTCCTGTTAGATTCTGATTTTTTAAAGTTTGATTGCTCAAGTTCGACAAAAACTCTCGGTATTCGTTGGAACGCATTAAACGATTGCTTTTCGTATACTATTGAGCCTACCCCACCACCTACCAATGCCACAAAAAGGCAAATTGTATCGTCTATTTCGAAACTTTTCGACCCCGCGGGTGGCTAGCGCCTATTCTAATTCGGGGAAAGATATCGCACACTAAATCAAAAACAGTCACAACTCAAAATCCGAGTAACTTTCAGTTAATTGCTTCTGGATCGCACAAGAGTGATTGAATTTTTAAAAACTTGACATCACTGTGCTCTTTAAAGAGTAACGATAATAGTCAAAAAGAAAAATATTGCATGTATTGGCTGCACTACTTTTTATTAGGCAATCTATGCCAAGAAAGCGACCTAAAAAAATTTTGAGTTGTGACTGTTTTTGATTTAGGGTGCGATATTATTACAACAGTGCGCAATGCTCTTCCTACTGAGCTACATGAGTGCGACTCATGTATGTTGTGAGAAAGGTACACATACTCGCTATGAATACGGCTTTTGTTGTGTTTTCCTTTATGCCAGTTATGTTCTAAATCTAAACGGAAAAAAATTTAAAAGTTGTATAGGTAATTAAAACGTTTAGGTTTTATTAGCAAAATATTGTCAAAATTCCGTAAACCAATGAATGGTTTAAAATGTAGGCCCAAATTTTTAGCCGTGTATCCAAAAAATTTTTGGTAAAAAAATTTGGTTTAGCAACTGAAATTAGTATACCAAATCACATTCTTTATCCAAAAGTTATTGCCAATTTGTTACTGTAGATACATACATATATATTTCATATGGAAGTGCCAAAGCTGCATACCGAATTGTTTTTGGTTTGCACTTTCATATCTAACTCAGGCACTTTCAAATGAATTTTATATCTTTTTTGTATGCCTATATTTGAGTGATCAAGTGTATAGGGACTGAACGAACCTAATTCAAAGTAAAAATAACAATATTTCTAGATGTCAGTACGAACAGAAAGTGCATTTTTATTAAAAACACAGAAAAGTTTAAGTTATTCCAGCTCATAGTCTGCCGACTGCCAGCCCAAATCAGAGAAATCTGAATCCTGCAATTATAGGGAGATATCGCTTTTATATTATTCATGTAAAGGGCTGCATGCAGTTCAAAAAGAAACCCTTAGGGAATATATGTATTTACTCAGCAAAAGTTGTAATGAAAGAAAAACTCATTTTGATTATACGGGGGGAATAATCGTATGAAACTAAATGTTTTGAGACATTAAGCATTTAAAGCACATTAGAATATAGTTGAATATAAACATTTTTCTAGACTTTAAATTTTTCAAAATTTTCATTGCGTTTCTGGGTTTTGTTTGAACAGCACACAGCATTTAGGAACTTTAACTTACATTTGCTTCAAAATCGGATTCCTGGTCGGGCATTTTTTTTGATGAACAAACCATATAAGCCATCCCTGCCTTATGTCCAATGCATTCACACATTTGATTGCCTCTTGGTACTGCGGTTGACTTCATCACGCGTTTTGCAAATATAGTTGCAAATCTTTTTAGGGAGTTTTTCCGATCTGATAAAGCTCTGTTCATGCTAAAAACTGAGCCACCAGCATCCAAAGCTAGTGGTACGCATATTCCTAATTTGGCTTTAGAAATTTGTATTCCACGCCGCATCTCTCTATCACCTTCGGGAAAACGTGTTGAATAGGCAAATTGCTTGTCAAAGCCAAAGAGGAGACGTGATTTACGTGGCTTGTCAAAATCAAAATCTGTGTAAGTAATAACGTGCAAGCTGACTCCTTCTTCGTTCATGTATTGCAATATAGAGGAATAATCAAATCGAAATTGGTTAACGCTACAACGACTGCAGGATAACAGTATAAATATTTTTGCAATTCCTGGCCGAAAGTTTAAAGTGGACGCAGTAGAAATTGCTTGCAAAACGTCACTGTCCTCATGAGGAGCATTATCATTGTTAATGAAGTTCATTACATGTGTAAAATATTTTCGTAGTTCATAGAAACTACTGACAAATGTTGCATTTCCCTTTGAAATGATAAAAGGAGATAATTGTACTCCGAACGAGATAACGGCATATCTGAAAGAAAAAAACACGAAATAAATATTTGTGTATTTCGACGGATAGGTTTTTCCCAATATAATATAATAATATCAGCTAGATCGCCTATTTGCATTAAAAGATAGAAATAGTGACAGCAACAACAGAAATAATTCACATAGCTATGGGGAATAAATGTATGATTACATTTGTTCAAAAACCTTGAGAACCTTATCTATGGAATACACAATGTTAGTGTTTTACATCTTTCACCAACTCGACTTAACATAGCTAAGTCATGTTTTTAACTTAATCAATTTCACCAAAAAAATTATAAATATTTCCCTAAATCTTATCTTTATAAAGGTCACTGAGCTCCATAATGAACAATTTTACTACACATGTATTCATTTATACCTCCATTGGAACTTCTCTATACATAATTATATACATATGGGTGTTTCCTGCGTCACGGACGTTCCTTTCGGAGACATATTTTTTGTTGTAAAAACCATATTTGCCTTTTGTTTATTGTAATTTTTTTTTAACATATTTAAATCAGTGCTCCCTAACCGAAAACATAGCAAAATTTTGTCGAAGTTGTTAACCTACTAACTAGAGGACATTTAAAGAGGCTATATGGACGTTCCTAAAATAGAAGTCATATGAGAGATAACTGACTATTTTTACGAAATCCTGCGAATCTAGTAGCACTACAAAAAATAAGGTATGAGTGATTTTTAGATAAAATAAAGGCAATTTTACTATGTATACGTGGATTAAATAATACACGAATAAACGAACTTTTCAAGAAAAAATTTGTATAGTTAGACAATTTCTAAAGATAAAATATGTTTTTAGTTCAAAAAATGCCTAAAGCAAGTTGTGCCCTCTGCCACAAGACCTGGAAAAATGAAGGTTTAAAAATGTACCACGTTCCACAAAATGAAATAAAAAGAAATAAATGGACAGATGCCTGCGGTATAGACCTGTCCGCTGAAGAAAAGATATGAAGAAAAGATATGCGGTTTGCACTTTTATCCCGAGGGTTTTATTCTAGCCTTAATCGCAAACTCGTTAAATTGAGTAGCGATGCAATTCCCATGGTTGTAGATTTCATTGAAAATGTGCCACAGTTCGTTGAGGCGTCTACTCAAATAGAGAAAGTTTGCTTTGGTTAAAATTTTTTTTAAATATATGTAAACGTAGGCCCCATTTAGAACCATTACAAACCGCCAAGAGCTTCTTGAAGCTAGTGTAAAACTTTTAGAAGGGTCAGCGAAAGAACTCGAAAATCTGCGAAGAAACCGCAAAACTCATTTTACTGAAGGAAAGCTGAAACCCCGTCTAGAGCTATACATTGGACGTGGGGTGACATATCCTCGGCTATAGCCCTACATGCGGCTGGACCGAAAGCATATACTAATTTGCTAAGGAGTGGGTTTCCCCTTCCTTGTGAGTCCAGGTGTTGGGGTTGCCTCGGACATGGGACCTGGAAATCAAGGCCTGTGGAAGGATTTTTTTTCAAATTAGACAAAACGTGGTTTGAGCACCCTGTTAGTGGGGGAAAAGTATTTGTTTTTGCAAATGCACCGCATTTGCTTAAGCTCATCCGTAACTACTTTGTTGAACACTGGCCTTAGGATTCAAGATGATTTACTCACACCTAGGAGCATTGCTGACGTCCTAAACCACACATCTGTGTCTGATGTTTCTATAGTGCATAAACTATCGGAGCCTCACCTGACCATACGCAACGCGGGCCGACAAAAAGTAAAAACAGCTCCTCAATAGCATAATTTGTAAACTTAGTAAACGACTGGTTCGATCTCTCAAAGAGTAAGCTTTCCACCATGCAGTCCTTTCCTGGGAAACGACTTTTCGGGATGAATTACGAGGAACAGGTTACAATCATAAATGGACGAGTGTGTTAATAATATGCACGTTGGCGCATGTAGTAAGTTGCTGCCCTTTCATAGAGGTATTCTCATCACTAATAGCCCCCCAAGAGATCTTTATACCTACTTGAAGCATATGTATGGAATGAAATATATATTGACCAATCGCTTAAACCAAGACATTGTCCAAAATTTTTTTTTGGCAATGCGTGGGAAAGTTGGTTTGTAGTTCAAATATGGGTACGAAAATATTTGCTAGGTAAAAGAACTATTTTCTCAGCGTTTTATTTTATTGAGAAAATTTAACTATCAGTATGGTTGGCGAAAATCCTCAGACTGAACCCTCCAAGAGGGTGCCGACTGGTAATGGATACCACAGTGTTCTGTACTGGTTGGTACTTCAGTACTCTCCCGTACGGAAGGAATCCAGCTAAGGTCAGATATCACGGCTCTACGTCTTAGCTCTTTTAATAGCTCTGGCGTATTGAGGTGATTTCTGACCATGGTCGTGGGGTAAGGGGCTGGATCAAGGTGTCATGCCCCTTTAAATAGCCCAGTCTCTTACGGTGCCCTCTGGGATCATGGCCAATCCCAGTTGTAACCTTTGGCCTTACCCCGGGTATGCGGATCTCTGCTCGGGGCGGACGACCCTCTTTCTCCGCTATTCGTGGGACCACAAAAATGTATAAAAACAATAATAACAAAAACAAAAAAAATAAGGAGGCCGACACTCCAACAAAGTCGGAGGGGAGAACCCCCACAGGTTACGGCGCTCGTGCGATGCAGGGCGCCTCTACCAGTCGCGCTGCGGCTGACAGGGAGAGAGCACGCAGCCTCCAGGCGATGCCGGAGTCTGGTGCTAGGAGTAATCTGGCGGTTGCGGGTGAGGGAGGGGCGACCAAGAGAGCTGAGACCGCCGGCGTAGGCGTACCCAGTAAGCGGCTCGATACTGGGGTAAACGTCGAGGCCGGTGCGCTCGCCTCGAGGAACCCCCTTCCTACGCCCACGGCGTTCAGTAAGGCCTACCATAGGCCAAAACTAGATAACGTGCGGTCTAGGCACAAACGTACTGCGCATAGGATCCTGAGGAGGTCATTCTATATGCCGGATTTACTCACCAAGGCGCTGCCTGGTGATGTGGCAGAGTGAAAGGCCGAATTAGAGTGGGCCAAGATGGTATGTCCGGACTTCGACGGCAATCGTCCGGCAGAAGAAAAGGGTACCGAGAAACGCAACAGGTCCATGGAAGCTGGGTCAAGCACCTCTAACCCAAAAAGGGCTAGAGTTCAAGGCCCCACTTTTGCAGAGGTTGCTAAAGACAGCATACTTCTGGGGGTCTTTGACTCAAACCACAATGGGGAGAGGCGTTTCCGGTCTCACTGGGACTGGGTGCGGGCTGAGATGGCTACCCACTGGGTCAGCGTCTTGGCCGAATCTCCTGGTCCTATCCCCTCCTGGAAAGAAGTGGGGTGGTTCCAGGGTTCGGTTAAGGTGGTGGCCTATGGGGATTCAAGGCCGGCTGCCATGTATAAGAGGGCAGTGAGCCTGATGGAGGCGGTCTACCCTGGTGCGACTATCAGGGCGGTGGGTCTCAGCGAGATCCCATGTAGACCGAGGGCTAGGGTGTGGATACCATCCAAACCAGAGGAGCCAGAAAAGGTCCTAGAGGTGTTCAGGGCCATTAATCCGGACCTTCCGACCACCAATTGGAGGGTCCTCAGACTGGAGTCTAGCTCCAAAGCTACGCGTGGTACGATGGTGAATTTCGGCTTCGTCCAGGTTAGGGTCCGGGTGTACTCCAACGACCTAAGGTCAGTGCAGGACCTGGAGGAGGAGCTGGAGAAGGACGACAGCGAGGGGGTGGTTGAGGATGTCGAACCTAGCCGGGCCGATCCGATGGACGGTACGGAACAGGACGACGCCGCATCGACCCTCTCATTAGGTTCTTCTCTGGGCTTCGGGAGATTATGCGAGGCGAACTCGGGGGATGAGCCGATGTCTGATGAAGACATTGGTCACGGTGGTGGAGAGGTGTAGCAACCCTGATGGTGCGGGTGCTACAGATTAATCTCCACCACAGTAAAGCAGCGGCGGCTGCGTTACTGCTCCTTTTGGGATCAAAGGGGGCAGCGGAGATAGCCCTCATCCAGGAGCCATGGGTGGTCGGGCACAATATTTGCGGGCTGAAGGCCGCAGGGTTTACACTGGTAAGTGGAGCCACAGTAGGGAAACCTAGGCCATGCATCCTATTAAAATCTAATATACATGCCTTATTTCTTCCTCAATTTAGCGACGAGGATACGACATCCGTGCAGATAGAGGTCAATGGAACGACATGTACATTGACCTCGATGTATATGGCGCACGACAAACCAGCTCCTACGCAGGCGGTGCGCAGGGTCGTGGAGCAAGCAAAGGGGCACGTCATCGTTGGAGGCGACGCCAACGCACACAACCCAGCGTGGGGAAGTACCGGCGTGAACGAGAGAGGTGAGTCACTTTTCGACTATATACTACAGTATAACATATGTATATGTAATAGAGGCCAGGAGCCTACGTTTGTTACTAAAAGTAGAAGGGAGGTTCTGGACGTTACGCTTTGTTCGAGAGGTGCGGAAGGTATGGTCGGAAATTGGATGGTTTACGATGAGCACTCCTTCTCCGACCATCGCTATATTCGCTTCGATCTGGAAGGTGTGCCAATTGGCAAACGTATAGAGAGGAACTGGACAAGTACCTTTCCGACTATTATCCCCATGAACCCAGGGACATTGTAGAATAAGATGTTATGGTAGAAAAGTTTACTAACGCTTGTCAGCTGGCTTTGGATAAAGCCTGCCCCATTAAAAGGGCTAGGGGTAAGCAAAACCCACCCTGGTGGAACCCCGATATATATAGGTATAGGAAGCTTTGTAGACAAGCTTTTAATAGTGCTAAGGCCTCGAGGGAGGCTTCAAAATGGGATGCGTATAAGGAGCACCTGAGAAAGTACAAAGGAGTACTCAGGAAATCTAAGAGAACCTCCTGGAGAGATTTCTGTAATGGTATAGAGTCTGTGTCGGAGGGTTCTAGGTTACGGAAAATCCTATCAAAATCACCTCGTGGTGGACCGGGGTGTTTGAAAAGGCCGGATGGGACTTGGACGAATACGGGGGAGGAAACGTTGCAACTCCTCCTTGATACTCACTTTCCAGACGCGGAAAACGAGCGCAGGTACCTAACTGATACAGGTCAGGGAGTATTTGACCAAGGGCAGTACCTAACTAATGAAAGAATAGAATGGGCCATTGGGTCATTCAAGCCTTTCAAAGCATCGGGGCTTGACGGTATAGCACCAATTCAGCTCCAGCAGTCCATGGTACAGTGTATACCGTGGCTGCGGGCTATCTATATGGGAGTGCTGACCTTTTGTTACATTCCCAACATCTGGAAGAGTTCCAGCGTAATCTTTATACCTAAGGCGGGTAGAATATCTCACGCTGGCCCGAAAGATTTCAGACCAATCAGTCTGGCGTCACTCCAACTCAAGGTTCTGGAGCGGATCATGGAACCGCATCTCAGGGAGAAATTGGAGAAAAAAATCATGCTCTCGCAGCATGCTTATATGAAAGGTAGATCCTCAGAAACAGCGTTGCATGAAATTGTTACGCACATCGAAAAATCTTTGGCCGATAAAGAATTTACACTAGTAGCCTTCTTGGATATTGAGGGGGCTTTTAATAATGTCACGCCGGATGCCATCACGGAAGCTCTGACGACCTTGGATATTGAACCCTGGTTAGTGTCTCTTGTGAACCAAATGCTGACGAACAGGAGGGTGCAAGCTGTTCTAGCCGGGGTGACGGTAAGTAAGGTCGTCAACAGAGGAACACCGCAAGGTGGGATCCTCCCTCCTCTTCTATGGGTAGCTACAGTAAACGGACTGCTGGAGACCCTGGCGGTGGAGGGGGGGTCCAAGGTCATTGCGTACGCGGATGACCTTGCGGTGGTGGTAAGTGGTAAATACCCGCAAACGCTTTGTGACATTATGCAGAGAAACCTTAGGTTAGTGGAAAGGTGGGCCGGTGGTAAAGGTCTAGGTGTTAACCCGGCCAAAACAGAGCTGGTCCTGTTTACTAGGAAATACAAAATTCCGGCGCTGCAGATACCAGTGTTAGGTAATGTCACCCTCAAACTTGGCGATTCCGCTAAGTTCCTGGGTGTCATTATCGATAAAAAGCTCTCATGGAAAGAGAATATCCAGGAGCGTGCTAAAAAAGCTTTAGTGTCCCTATACACTTGTAGGGGGGCCGTAGGGCAAAAATGGGGGTTGACCCCCAAAGTTACACTTTGGCTCTACACCGCTGTGGTTAGACCGATTCTTTTGTATGGAGTCCTAGTCTGGTGGACGGGACTGGAGAGAAACTCCAATACTATCCTAATGCAAAGAGTGCAGAGAAGCGCGCTCATATGTGTCAGCGGGGCGTTACGCACAACAGCGGCGGACACACTAAATGCAATTTTGAATATTTTGCCGATTGATCTAAGCGGTAAACTAGCTGCGGCATGTTCCGCATTGCGACTCAGGAATCTACCAGGATGGGGATCCCCTGGTAAGGGTCATTCCTCCATCCTTGACGATTTGCCCGTGTACAGCTCCGACTACTGTACACCGAAGTACTGTTTTGGGAAAAAATTCTATATTACAATTCCGGAGAGAGAATTCTGGGACATCGGGCCGTCGCTGGAAAATGGCTCAATCCATCTGTATACAGATGGCTCAAAACTCGACGATAAGGTGGGAGGAGGGGTATGCGCTCCTCAGCTGGGCCTAATCTTAATTTTAGGCTGCCTGACCACTGTAGCGTCTTTCAGGCGGAAGTGGCCGCGATTCAGGAAGCTGTAGAGTACCTGAAGACATTGGATATCAATAACGGTGATGTCTACATCTTCTCTGATAGTCAAGCAGCTCTCAAGGCGTTGGGGGCTAGTACGTACAATTCCAGGACTGTGGAGGGCTGCCGCAAATCTCTTAACGAGATGGCTGAGCAGCTCTCGATTCACCTGGTATGGGTGCCGGGACACAGTGGCATACCGGGAAACGAAATGGCAGACGAGCTTGCTAGAGGGGGCACATCCGCTCCGCTTTCACAGTCCTGGAAGGGTCTAGGCATGCCGCTCGCGACTAGTAAGCTCGTAACGAGGCATATGTTCCTACAGAAAGCAAGTGACAGGTGGGATAAGATCAGTACCTGCTGTCATGCAAAATTGATATGGCCAGAAATTAGTGCGAGTAGGTCGGAAGACCTACCCAAACTCAGAAGAGAAGAGCTCTCTCTGCTTATGGGGCTTCTAACGGGGCATATAGGTTTAGGCAGACATGCAGAAAGGTTGGGTATCCCCTTTAACGACTTCTTGAGAAGCTGCAGGGACGAGGAGGAGCCTGAAACGGTGAGGCACCTCTTTTGTGAATGCCCCGCTCTGTGGGGTAAGAGGTTGAAGTATCTGGGGTCGGGTATTCTCCGGCATCTCGGTGAACTAGCCTATATTAAGCCAAAGGACATCCTGCGCTTCGCGGATTCCGTAAAGTGGTTCGAGTAGGGGGTCGCTTAAAGATCCATGTGGTATCACAACGGGACCTCCGGGGCCTATGTGTGTTAGCCCTCATGCTAGCAGCCACTGTAACCTACCTACCTAACTATCAGTATACTTATACATATGTATTTCAATTATATTTATAGCCCGAAACACAGAAACGTGGAGAAAGATGACACCGAATTTTTAAATTACGATTTGGACAACGAATCCCTTTTTAATAATCACGTCATTCGTAAGTTCGGTTCCTATTGAAATTGAAGGATTGCACGAGGATGGACGGGATTATGTAGCGGGATACATAATACGGAAATTGGAACTATCTCCATATATACATATGTGAAGAAGACTCCGTTCGGGATGTGGCAACAGAGAACAACTCATCGTATACAGAAGTTATTTCAAAGGATGGCTTAATTAAACCTTCTCGAGTTTTTGTCAAAACTAAAGGAGTTGGAAACGATATTTTACGAATTTAATGGACAAGTTATAACAACCAATACTACATTTATTGAAAGATTAATAAGAAGAAGTGAGTCTTTCGTCTGCGAAGCGATGTACCAAACTGTTCGTTAAAAGTATAATGCGTTTTCGTATAAAGCGACTCAACAAATTAATGAATTATTTATAATTGTAACTCATTATTTCCACCAGGCAGTGAAGCAGTGGTTTTAAATAATAACTTGTATGTATTATTATGTAAGCATTTATAAAATTAATAAAAAAACACCTTATTCCTCAGAAAAAGCCACATAATTTTATGTCCTTGTTTCTTTATTAAAAAAAGCCCCTCCTTTATTTAATACAGATAATAGTTAAATTCAAAAAAAAGAAGCACGTATTGTTTGACTCACATTCAATTGCAAAAGCATATCGACAGCCACACTGCAAAACCCCGTAAGTCACTAGTTTTCCAAAAATAAGGTTCTGAGCCTTTCCCATAGATCGTGATATTTCGCGCCTTAAAATGCAGCCAAAATCGAGTTACAACTTCCCGTTTCTTTCCAGTGGTGAAATGTAATAACCGTCGCTAATATACATATGTTATAATGAAAACTTTTTGGTTTTAAACATACAGGGTTTTGCAGTGTGGGTTTCGATATAAAGCATTGATGTAAGTACCAAATTATATCATTATCAGAGCTCGGAATTTTGTTTTTTTCAATAGTTATGCTGAAAATATGTAAAAAATATGTAAAAATATCCAAAAGATATATTGTACGTAAGAAAAAGTATAAAGCGTTTTTGTCTAGTGTTTGTATCAGCTTATTTATCCATGTCGATGTGAGCCAGGATATAGCTTAGCCACCCCGGAATACAAGTAACCTTTTCTAAGCCAAAAATAGCGTTACCGGTACAAGGATATTATGCTAAAGTGAAAGAAAAATTGGGACAGCTTGGAAATGGGTTATTCGTATTTGAAAAATCCGGCGACCATATTGGCAAAAAGATAAGACCATCAATCGCTTCAACCTAATACTTTTTGTGTGTAGCAAACGTATCCCACTTCTTTCATTATAAGCCCAAAAATATACATAAATGAACTTTTAAATCAACTCATTCGTCCTCCTCATGTACCTTTGTTTGCAAATGTTGGACCAATTGGGATTTTTTTGAGCAGCCAATCTTTAAAACATAAAAATGCATATAAAAATTGTTTTTCCACAATCATTTTTTCCAAAATACATATATCGTCGCTCCCAACGAAGACTAATACGGTTTAGCTAGCGTGGAAGACTAACACACTTCTTTCTCTGCGTTGAAGACTAACATACTTCAGTTCTATGCGAACTGTGTTAGTCTTCGACGCAGAAAGCTGAAGTGTGTTAGTCTTTCACGCAGAGAACTGAACCCTGCTAGTCTTCGTTGGGAGCGACGATATGTAATGTTAATTTCACTTAAATTTTTATTAAGTTTGGGTTATGTGCAAGTGGCTGCCGCAGACGCACTGTTCGGCCAGTTTTAAAAGGCCCAACACTAGAAAAATCAATTCCGGGACTCGGACACTTCGAGCCGACACCGTTACTCCTTCTCCAACGAAAAATATGATAAGCTCCGTAACCTGAGCTAGGCTATCCAGGAAGGGAACTTCCAATAAGAGCCTGTCGTGCTGCAGATGAGGTGCTCAATCGTTTCTTCCTTCACATCATCATTGCAACTCCTGAAGCATCGTCGGTAGGGCATACCTTGCCTTCAAGCTTGCCTTCCAATAAGGCGGTGCCCGGTTAATACCCATACAAGCAACATAAGGTCGTCCTATCTACACCCTAATTCAGCAGCAGAGGACTAAGGTAGAAAGAACAGGTGGAGGATAACCTGAACTTTCTTTGCATGTCCCAATTGGCGTCATTTGTTGCTAAAAAGGAGTGACTATGGGGTGCGTGCTTTGATATGCAACGGCTAAATTCGCCCACTACAAGCCAATTGCATGTTGCCGGTGAAATTCCACGGCTTTGATAATAGTACTTGGCTTTAGAAGCCAATAAATTATGATGATGAAATAAGGGCCCAATTAGTCTTTACGTATACTTAACTTATGATATATGAAAAACCTGTATAAATTGTTATTCAAAAATTAAAATTACTCCGAAAAATATAGGAAACTTTTGGCTTAAGTTATATAAAGTTAAGTATACATACGTAAAGACTAACTGAGCCCTAAACCCGATGAAATTAGGTAAATATGCACACAAAAATCAACAAATATGTCAAAAATATGTGAAAACGATGGGAAAAATATTTTCTATTTATGAAAATATGCCTAAACTATGAAAATATGCAGAAAATATGGAAATATGTAAAACATACTAGCTAAAAAATAAACCTATTTTTGACATAACCAACTTACAGCTTGGTCCGAGGTTTCTATGATGTCAAACAAAAATATGCACTTGCATACTATTCCGAGTTCTGATCATTATACACGTACCTGTGTCAGTTAATTTAATATGGGCAGTTCAATATTTCTACCTCCTTTCCATATAACTTTTATGAAAAAGTAGGCTTGGAAGAAAAACCATTTTGTTTATTTTTTATTAGTGCATGTGTCACATGTTTTAATGGATTCCTCTGTCCATTCTAAGAGCTTCGATATATGGACCTCCACATCCATCCATTATTTTTTGAAGTTACAAACCACCGTTATATGTATGACCAAAACTACAATATCCTGTGTACTGAGACACCCTGAATATAAAAAAACTAACAAGAAAAACAACGAATTTTATAAGGAAAATTATAACACAACGAAAATTCTGTGCTAATATATAGCCGTTTTAACTTATTTCTTTAAAAAATTTAGTTCTTTGGTACAAAAATGGTACCAAATTTAATACTATTTTAAAAACGGGGTCTTTTTTCCTCCCTTTCTCTGTTGTTGTTGTTGTTGTATCGCTACTTAGGCCTAAATAGGTAGTCAGTATCTTAACCAGTAGTATCATCAAACTCTTCTAACGGAAGTCCTAGAAACCTAGCGGCTTCGACAAGGGTGGACCAGAGGGATATGGGTGTTAGAAGAGTAGGCTCGGTTGAGCAGACAAAAAGATGGTTAGTATTATGGGGGGACAAGCCACATGCCGGGCAAACATTAGGTAAGTCGGGGTTAGTCTGGATAAGTAAGAGTTTAACCTATTACAGTATCCAGACCGGAGTTGGGCCAGCATCCCCTTGTCTCCCTAGGCAGTTCGCGTTCCTCTTCGGCAACGGGTGGCGTTGTTGCCTGAAGGACGGCGTTCGCTGGGAGAGAAATGACAAGGATGAGGGTGAGGGCCTGCCGGTGCACCTTAGGATCAAACGGCGTGGAAATCGGGTGCCGGATCTCGTCGAAATGTTTGCGTAGATGGCATCCTATGGTCCTGGGGGGCGGATTCTCGCTGACCAGGCGTCTTTTCGGATTCTGTGGTTTGCAGCAGTTGAACAGGAATTGCCTGGTCAACATTTCAATGTGCTCTTTAACGCCGAGCATTTTAGCTTAGTTGTGGGGATGATGCTCAGGGACATAAGAAGACACCCAGTGGCGGTTCGAAGGGCGGTGTTCTGGCAGACCTGAAGCCTCGTTCAGTGGGTGTCAGCAAGCCCCGGCGACCATATTGGCGTCGCGTAGCTCAGCACCGGCTGACCAATTGCTTTGTATGTAGCTAGTAACGTTTCATTGTCTTTACCCCAAGTGCTGCCAGCTAGCGACTTGAGAATTTTGTTACGGCTTTGGACTTAATTGGCAATTGCGGTTACATGAACGCCGTATTTGAACATGTTATCAAACCCCACCCCTAAGATCTTGATTTGTGAGACAGTAGCTAGCTTGACACTATCAACGTAGACGTCTAATTCAGGTTTCTCCCATCGAAAAATTCGGACACGGCTGGGAGGTATGCATTAATACGAGAGCAGAGCTCTTCAACGGAGGGGCCTGTTGCCAGTATGGCACCCTCTGGTGGGGAGGGAAGTTTCGATACATATTAGTTACACAGAAACGGGGATAAGAAACCACCTTGTGGCACCCCTGGGTTTTGATCTGGCGCCTCTGAACCGTCGTCAACCAACGATTGACGTCCACTCAGGTAGTTTGCAGTCCAACGTTTAAGACAGCTTTGGCCAAGGCAAGCGAAACAGGCACTGTCCTGTGGTTTGGGCGCTTTTGGTTTAGTCCGTCCCTTATCTGAGTGGTGATGGCGTTCAGCGCGGTGGTGGTGCTGTGGTTTTTGCGAAAACCATGCTGATGTTCGGCGAGCCGCAAGTTTGCGGTGAAATACGGTAGTAAGACAGACTCCAACAGTTTCACTACTCGGACGATATGACTCCCCCACGGCAGCTGGTTTTCCAGGCTTTAATAGTGGGACCACGTTTGCCTGTCTCCATCTTTCAGGAATGACAAAGGTGGACAGGGAAAGGTTGAAAATGTGTGTTAGGTATCTTATACCTTCGTCGCGGAGGTGTTTCAGCATCAGCATTGAAATGCCATCGGGGCCTATATACTTGGTGTTTTTAGATCTCCGAATTGCCTCTTGAACTTCTGTTGCAGAAATAGCAATGGGCGCATCGCTGTTTTTGGGTTTATGCGCTTCCCTGGTGGCTCGGCGAATATCTTTATCCAACAGAGGATGCATTACAAATTGCCGGCATCTTTTTGGTTTCGACTGAACTTTATCGCCGAAGTCGATGGATATTTTGTCGTTGGGTTTAGACTCTGTGGGCAAAGATTTCACCGTCAACCATAATTTGCCAACTCCAGCCGAGAGGTTGCAATACCTTATGTCGACAGCCACACTGCAAAACCCCGTAAGTCACTATTTTTCCAAAAATAAGGTTCTTCCTTTTCAATAGATCCTGATATTGCGCGCATTGAAATGCGGTCAAAATCGGGTTTCAACTTCCCGTTTCTTTCCAGTGGTGAAATGAAATAACCGTCGCTCATATACATACCTTATAATTATTACATTCCGTCTCCTGAAAACTTTTTGGTTTTGACCATACAGGGTTTTGCAGTGTGGCTGTCGATGTGCTCTTCCCACTTAGCACGTTTGTGGTTGAGAGGTAGGATTCTATCCATTTTAAAAGAGTAAAATGAAAACCGAAAACTCTCAGTTTCGAAATTAAAATATTGTGATTAGCTTTGTCAAATGCTTTCGAGAAGTCGGTGTAGACGGTGTCAACTTGACACCGATTTTGAAATGAGAAAATACAGTATTCAGACAAAACTTCCAGGTTAGAAACAGTTGATCTACCTTTAACGAAGCTGTGTTGATTTATAGAAATCAACCGTTTCACTGCAAAGTACATTTTTCATACCCAGCGTACTAGTACTAGTACAAGGGTATTATAATTTTGTCCACATAACGGTACTATGTAACGGCGCAAAATAATCGAGTTAGATATAGAGTTCCATATATTAAAGTTCTTAGGTTGTAAAGAGGAATTGATTAACTTGCGTAAAAACTGAGATATTTGCATGGAATTTGGTGTATTGGATACTTTCTGGCCAAGGTAGGCTGCTGTTGAAAATTGTCGCAATCGAGTTATAACCACGCCCCCTTTTTCGATATCGAAAATTTTTAAAAGCACATAAATTAACATAACTTGAGTAAAAATGTAAATCTTTGCATGAAATTTGTTATACAGGTTACTTTTGGCCAAGGTAGGTTGCTATTGAAAATGGACGAAATCGGATGATAACCACGCCCCCTTTTCCGATATCGAAAACTTCGAAAATCACATAAATTGACATAACTTGCGTAAAAACTGAGATATTTGCAAGGAATTTGGTACACAGGTTACTTACTGACCAAGGCAGGTTGGTGTTTAAAATTAAATCGGATGATAACCAAGCCCCCTTTTTGATATAGAAAATTTCAAATAAGATTCTTGGGCCTATATCATTGCCAAGTCATGGTATTTGTATCTCGTTCTGAAAACTAACGCTGGGTATTTACTGTTCGATTCACCCGAACTTATGTGCCATTCATGCTGAAGTTAAAAAGCAGCATTTTACATTTTCGGACATTGGTTTCGAAAAAGCGTTCATGCTGGCGCATTTAGCAAATGCACATTTAGCTAGTTCGAACATTTTTTTGAGGTTATGCCATGTGTGAAAAAATTTACTCCTTTTCATTAAATCTTTTATTTAAATCCCTTCACAAACATTAGATTAATTTGTAGATTGATTTATTTTAGCAATAGCACACAACACGCGCGCTAAATTACAAATTTAAAATCCGAGTAAATTTGCAGAATGTTTACGAAAGACAGAGAATGAGAGAACGCCAAGTAAAAATAACCAATATTACCACTCTTTTGAATTCGAATCGCGATTTTCTTCGAAGGTTGCAGGGTTGATTTCTGCATTTATAATGCTAATGCAAAACAAAAGTTGCTTTTAGTTGCATTTAGGTGTCAAAATTTGTATGGAAAATGTGAAAATAAAAGCTGCTTTTCGGGCTAAATGCTAAAATGCGAAGAAAATGCAAAATGCTGGCCCAGCATGAACTGCCTATTAGACTTCCTTACTTGTTATTTCTAACAATGATTTCAAATAGTTTCGATATTGATGATAATTTGGCCATTGGCTTTGGCCATTCGCTTTTAAACACTGGAGATATGGAACGTATTTTCCAAGCATCAACAAACTCACCTTTTTCAAGTGATTTGTTAAACAGAAGTAACAATGGAGTAATAAGTGCAGAACAGTTTTTAAACAAAAACGACGAAAAACCATCAACATCAGCTTCTGTTGATGTTTTAAATTGTAGAATGGACTTAATTTCCCTGGAATAATACAAATAGTTCTTGTTGTTGTTGTTGTTGTTAGCAGTGCTTCGCCCTGCCCAAAGGGCCAGCACACTCCTAGTTGTCATCGGGCTCTTCTAACGGAAGTCCAAGAAAACGCGCTATTTCAACAGGGTTGGACCAAAGTGATAGGGGGGTTAGAAGAGTATGTTCCGAAGAACACGAAAAAAGATGTTGCGTGTCATGGGGGGCCATACCGCATGCAGGGCATGTGTTCGGTATGGTGGGGTTCAGTCTGGACAAATAGGAGTTCAGCCTATTGCAATATCCAGACCGAAGTTGAGCCAGCATGACTCTAGTCTCCCTCGGAAGGACACGTTCTTCCTCAGCAAGAACAGGTGGTTGGGCACCAATAACGGGGTTCACAGGCCGGGATCTGAGGGATCTGTCCACCGACTCAGTGTGGAGGTCCTTTAGGGCCGGCCTATGGTCCCGCAGATCAAACGGCAACGAGATGTGATGCCGGATCTCATCATAATGCTTTCGGAGATGTTCCCTTATGTCTCTGGGGGGCGGAGTTTCATCCAATAGCTGTCGATTTGGATGACTGTTTCTATGACAGTTCAGAAGGAACTGCCTACTTAAAAGTTCCGCATGCTCGCGAAGTTGAGCATTTTAGCCTCTTGGTGAAGGTGAGACTCAGGAGACATAAGCAAACAGCCCGTCGCGGTTCTGATTGCGGTGTTTTGGCAGACCTGCAATTTCCTCCAGTTGGTGTCGTGAAGGTTTGGCGACCATATGGGCGCAGCATAATCAATAACCGGTCGGCCAATAGCCTTATAGGTGACCAGCAACTTTTCTTTGTCTTTGCCCCAAGTACTGCCGGCCAGTGACTTGAGGATCTTGTTGCGGCTTTGTACCTTTGAAGCTATTGCGGTGCCTTGATTAGCGAAGGTGTTGTCGAATGTGACCCCTAGAATTTTGGGGTGGTTGACTGTAGGTAGTGGAACACCATCTACGTGGACATTCAACTCTTGCCGAATCTGCGCATTCCACGTGGTGAATGGGGTCGTCGTAGATTTAATCGGGGACAGGGTCAGGTTCCGCTCTGTGAAGAAGCTGGAAAGATCGTGTAGGTAGTCGTTCAGTCGCGTACATAGTTCGTCCGTGGAAGGTCCTTTGTCCGTGGCCATCACGGTGCAGTCGTCAGCGTACGAAACGATGGAGACCCCCTCTGGTGGAGGAGATGTAGAAGTTAAACAGAAGGGGTGAAAGGACACCACCCTGCGGAACCCAGACAAATATTTCTCTTTGTGACCAGCACAATTTTAAACTTTAACCTTTTTGAAAAACTTGTTTCTTAGGTTTTTAAGCTTCGCGAGCTCCTTAGTATGCCATGGTATTTTATAACGATGTTTTTTTCAAAACTGGAATATGTATTATACAGATATCATTCATTATTTGCTTAAAAGCTACAAAACAATTGGCAACTTCAACCTCGGAGAATATTGAGCTCCAATCTACTGAGTCAATTTCAAAATTTATCATGTCAGCATCCATGCTTTTAAACCTACGGTTTAAAAGTTCATTACCAGGACAAACCGGATTATAGTTATAAAATTAAAAAACCATTTATTTAAAAAAGGCCACAACTTAGAAAGCTGTCAACCAGATACGCTTCAGAAATACTAAGAGCATTACCAAGAGCATTATTTGGATATAGCGCATTATTAACATCCACATTAGACCACTCAATATCACCCAAGTTGAAGTCACCCAATACACAGAAATTATCTTCAAAAGATGGTAAAGCTACAATATTTTCCACTTGTGCCTTGTTGTTGGAGGAATGTAGGATGCACAAATTAACATGTCTGAATAACCTTTTACCAACACACATAAGTGATCCAAAATTGTATCATCATTCAACAAATTGAGCTCTACTTAGATATTCATTGTCGTAGAAAGCCTCATTTAGCCATGTCTCAATGAGCACAAAAATATCATAATCCAAATGTGAGCTGAACGCAAAAAGCTGCTTGAATTTAGTTCTTAGCCAGAAACATTTTCATAATAAATTCTTAACTTTTTTGACAGACCGTACAGAGCGGAGTCAGCTATAGCTGGCGAATATGCTTTATTTTTAGCAGCTTTGAGATCAATTTGTCCAGTAATACATGTTATGTTGTCGGTGCTGCAGCCACCTCCTTCCGAAAAAATTTGAACGTCTGCAATGTAACATTGGCTGGCCCAATATCGGAGCTTAAGAGCTTGTCATAATACAAAGCAGAACTCTAACAAAAGAGTTTACATCAGTCCCTCTCTTGATAAGCGCATTACAGATCAAGTTTGTTTGTGATATCGATGTATGTTTGGAAACGTACTCAACTACTTATATCATTGGCTGTGTGATGATAAATGTAATCATTTCATAGGAGAAGCAACAGCAAGTTCGTCGCTTGGATTGCAACCAACAACAGCTTTACGATTACTAGCATTCCTCTTTGTGAGTGCCTTCTTGTTTTTCATAGCTGCGTTATTATTCTTGCAAGCTCCAGTAGCAGCGTCGTTTGCAATAGCAGCACAAGCAGCAGCAGCGTAAGAGAGAGTGGAGGAATCAGAGTTGAAACCCGAATTTTCAGCACTCACCGAAATTGTTGGTGGTTGACCATCAATATGAGAATTTGTTAAATGCGTTGTTTGTTGCCTGATATTGATTAACGACCGGAGAAGCCGCAGTTACAGGTTAATTGGCCTTTGCGGATTTTGAGCGCGTCAGTATTTTGTTGCTATCAACAATTTGAGAAACACTATTGGAATAATTTGTGCTCTCACCACAATTGAACAATTTTAAAAATTTATGTAATGCACTGATGTTCTTAAGAGGCTTGTCAATTTTTGAGCGCGATAAAAGAATTTCACAATTGCCACATCTAAATAGAACAGCTTTGTTCAACTTGAGCACTTCAATTGCATTTTCAGATATATTAGCACATTTAGAATACGTTTTGGAAACGCAGAAACCACACTGAACGTGATAGTAGCTCAAGCACTGTTCACTGCATCTAAGACAGACTTTCATCATTATTAAAGGTTATGAACGAATAGAAAATAAATAAAAACTTAGAGCGATAAAGAATTACGTCCGTTCACTCCGACGACTTTAACGATATGCTATACGGGGTCGTCGTGTGGTGGCCTGCCTTGTGCAAGGCCTCAAACTTGGACCTTTTAGAATAGCTTTGTTCAACTTGAGCACTTCAATTGCCTTTTCAGATATATTAGCACATTTAGAATACGTTTTGGAAACGCAGAAACCACACTGAACGTGATAGTAGCTCAAGCACTGTTCACTGCATCTAAGACAGACTTTCATCATTAATAAAGGTTATGAACGAATAGAAAATAAATAAAAACTTAGAGCGATAAAGAATTACGTCCGTTCACTCCGACGACTTTAACGATATGCTATACGGGGTCGTCGTGTGGTGGCCTACCTTGTGCAAGGCCTCAAACTTAAACCTTTTAGGGAAGGTTCACAGGTCTAGCATGATCACCATAGGCGGAGCTCTGAGAACTACTCCGAGCGAAGCTCTACAGGTCATTCTAGACCTCATTCCTCTAGACATGGAGGGTTACCGAGCAGCGGCGACATCAGCCCTGCGTCTACGGGAATCGTCTATCTGGATCACTCGGACCAAAGGACATTCTATCATTCTAAATAATTTAAATTTTATTCCCGGAAGTACGGATAACTGCGTGACTACTACAGTTACGGAGTGCGACTTTACGGTAAACATCCCCAGTAGGGAAGACTGGGTTGAGCTATGATACTGGTGCTATGGTGAAGGAGACAATATCTGCATATACACCGACGGCACCAAACTAAACGGGAGGGTCGGCGGAGGGGCCTTCTCAAAAGATTGCGACTTAGAACTCTCCTCCAGACTACATGATCACTTTAGTATCTTCCAGGCCGAAGTCTGCGCAATCATGGAGGCCACAGCCCGGATAAAACAGGACACTATCGGCAAGGAAATATTCATTTTCAGCGAAAGCCAAGCCGCCATTAAATCACTTGGCTCTAACTCGTTCAATTCTGAACTAACGCTAAACTGTCGCCGATCTCTTCAGGAGATGGCCAGGCAGAACTGTGTCAACCTCACGTGGGTACCGGGCCACAGGGACATTGAGGGTAACTGTAGGGCAGACGAGCTTACTAGGCAGGGTACTACCAAGAAAGTTCTTCATGACAGAGAACGTTTGGGTATACCCTTTGCAACGTGCAGGCTAATGCTAAATGAATTCACCTATCGACAAGCCAACGAAAAATGGCTTCAAACCCTAGGATCCAAAGAGATCCCGACAGATCTACACCTTAAGAAGGGCTGACATTTCCAAGATAATAGGAGTACTAACTGGCCATTGTCTTATTGGGAGGCACGCAGAGAGACTTGGTGTGCCTTGCCGCCGTTGCTGCAGGAGCTGCAAAGACGACGAAACGGAAGAAACTGTAGAGCACCTCATCTGCAACTGCATCGCACTTAGCGTCGTTAAACGTCGCTGCCTGGGTGCTCCCTTCCTGGAAAAAATGCGCCAAATTGCGAAGCATGACATCAAGGACGTGATGGCCTTCATCTTCCAAGTGGTTCGTAGAGGAGGAGGCAAAAAGGTGTCTCTATGTGGTATAATAACGGGCCTAATGTTACTGGCCTAAGTGTGCCTCTTTGCCAGCCACTTCAACCTAACCTAAGGCCCGTTTACTCAATGCCTGGTTATGATCATGATCCAACCATAACAGGTCGTAGCAGCTCGACAAACATGCAAACACACTAAAATTTTCCATGTATTTTGTTTTTGTAATTTGTGGCTTTATAGTAAAAATCGTACTGGAAAAGCTTTTGATTGTCAAAATTCGAGAAAAAAATAAAAATCAGCTGGCCTATCGACACGACCTGTATTATTGGATCATGGTTATGATAAACTTTATCATATGATATTAAAATCATGGCTTGGATCGAAATGATATACTCATTTACACAAAAGTCTGATTAAGTTGTAATGATTAATTGGTCATTGTGAACGTTTGAAAAAAAATCAGAAAAGTTGCATTGTGAACTCAAAAAAAGTGGAATTTTAGTCTAAAAATATCGATTTTGATATTTTTAATGTGAATATATGTAATTACATGTTTAAACATTATTACTCGCATAATTTGTTAAAAGAACCATTTATCACAAAATCCCATATTTACTTTCAGCTGTCACTTTATGTTTCGATCAACAAGAGCTAACTTTTGAGTTCTGACCACGGATTCGTGTTCAGCTGTGTAATCAGACATTTAGCAAACAGCTTTTGGGCCGACCTCTGATAAAGTCAAACATTAAGTAAACGGGCCTAACCCGATAATTCGGAATGAGGCCATACGTGAGTTTATGGCTGAAACTACCGGTAGTTTCAATTACTCATTATTATTCTTTAAAAAAAACTGGCAAGTTTCGAAGCTATTGTGATTTAAAAATTCACTTGCTACGCTTTTGCGAACACTGAATATATCAGAAACGAAGTCTATGCTGCGTATACTTAGTCTTAAGTTGAGTGCCGTACAATACAATACAATAACAACAAAACAAAATTCATGGCACTTATATAGGGTTACCAGATGCCCGAGACATGAATCGGGAACACTTCCAACAAAAAAGGTAATCAAATTTCAATAGTAAAAAATTTGACCAAGTTCAACCTTCTAAACGCAGTCGAAGACGGACAATTGCACCCAGACAGAGAATACTGTTAATAATTTAACAATTCGCACAAACTTGTTGTTTATTACAGACAATTATTTATACATTCTTTTTTCTTGCTTATAATTTCAAGAATCTGGGGCTCTTTTTCTGTTAGCACTTCCCGACATATTTCTGGGATTTGGTGATTTTTTTCAAAAGTTCAGCATTCTCAGGAAGGGTTAACATTTTTTGGAATTCGAGACATGTAAAATCCGAAAAATTAAACTTCACTCGAAGGATGTGCCCAACATTTTCAACAGTCAAATGATTTCTTTCTTTTGTCCATTGCGAGCTAATTAAGGAAAAAATTCTTTCGCAGTTCGCATTGTGACATGGTATCGAATAGAAAAATTGAGCAATTTTGAGCACTTCCGAATATCCTTCGAGATCTTTATTAGCTGAACAAAACGCAGTCATTTTGGCGCTTGCAGATTTTTGTGCAAAAAAATCGTGATCATCGGCCTTGGATTCCAAAAATTTTCTTAAATTTACTATTTGATCATGTAACAAAGAATCATTGATGGTCACTTTTTTCATGCAAATAAAAGAGGCATGGTTCTACTTCACTATATTTCAAGTTGTGATCTGTTTTGAAATCCAACCATTTGAAAACTCTGAATTCCGAAAATCCTGACGTCCAAAGTTTCAGATATTCTAATGTTTCACAATAAACAATATCGATGTTTGCCAAAAATTCGTCGCAAGCATGGTCCTTTCCATCTTTTTTTAATTGTGCCAAATTCGCCCTTACAGCTAATGGAATAAAATTGGATTTATATTGGAACGATTTTCCGTCATCCCTTGTCAATTTTTGTTTGTTTACAAACCGGTTTCGGCGATCCGCCATCTTCAGTGTAAGTTTTCGTTCCAACGAACGAAAACTTACACTGAAGATGGCGGATCGCCGAAACCGGTTTGTAAACAAACAAAAATTGACAAGGGATGACGGAAAATCGTTCCAATATAAATCTAGCATTCACCCTGTCGAAAAAACAGAAAACAAAAATAACTCGAATAAAATTGGATTTTTGTCGTTCATCCACTTTTGATAGGAGATCATTGTAAACTGAAATTATATCTAAAATGCTATTGTCTTTTTTTCAATAGAAGCGATTTTTGAATGGAACAAAGCCATAAATGAATGGACAAATAATAGATAACTTTCGCTGAGATCATTATTAAAAAAACGCTCAATCATTGGAGGTGGTTTGTTTTGAGATAAAAAATAAGATTTCAAGGCCTCAAACATTTTCGAAATCCTCTCGACTGCAGGGAAAAGGCTTAACCAGCGCGTTTTACAATGATTGAACAGATTTTTATAATCTGTCTCAACGAATTCGCAAAGGGATTTCAATTCCGTTGTTCGAACAGTGTAAATAGAGAAGTATTCGTACAATTTGTACACAATACAATTGATATCAAATAGAACAAACTGCTCCAATACATGATGGCCCGAATTGTGTATAATATGTGCGGAACATCCGATCCCAATCAATTCAGCATTAAGATTTTGTAGTCTGTGAAAAATGTTATTTTTTCCATTGCGATTGACTCCTCCGAAATTCGTATTCGTGTTGTCAGCAACAAAAGCGCCCACATGAAATCATTGCAGCTGTTTCCGAGTCCTTGAACATTTAGTTCAAAAGAGGCACAGTACAGTCCGTTTGGGAGTATGAAAAATGATGCATGGCAGTATGGAAAGAAAGCACTCCCTCTGCCACAGCAATCTTTTTTTCAAGCGTAAGATTTTTTTTCGCAAAAAATGTATCAAGCGATTTTGACGTTGACGCATCTTGGATATTCGATTTGTGCTTATCAGAACCGAGGTGATCAATCAATGCTTTTTGACCTTGAAAAATGTAAATTTATATTAATATGAACGTAAGAAAATTCTTTGATATTACTGAGAAACCGTATTTGGAAAAGTAGCATACAATTCGTGCAAGTATCATGCTCAGTTCATGTTCACTTTGACTACGCCATGAAATAACCTCAAACATCAAGCTATCAAAAGCAATCCTGAATGCAACACCCCTGCAAAAAGTGAGTCTGGTCTAAGACTGTATAAAATACAGTCTTTCGTTGACATACTACCGGACCAAGTCTAGACCAATCTCATGTAAAACCATAGGACCAATTTACACGGAGCATGTCCTAGGCTTGGTCTACCATTCTACCATTTATGCCGTGTACAGTCCAGACCAAAGATAGACCGTTTGGTCTATACATAATTTTTGTGCTCATTAACATACCAAGTGAATATATTTCTTCAATTCGGCAAAGCAAAACTACATGCGCACAACTAGTCATATTGGTCTAGATAAAAACTAGATTTTTCTAGCTATCTATATACCACTAATTTTGTGTTATAGGACCAATGCTTTTTGCAGGGACACTTTTCACAAATACAATTCTCCACAAGTAAAAAAGATTTTAACTAGTTGACAATTAGATATCGTTTTTTATAAGAAACCCACATACCATTATTTGCTACAGAAATCTTGGAAACGCATATTTTACAAATTGCATCTGTTTCTTTCTGACCCCGTTTAAAGCAGGTGTATTTTTTTGAAGTGCATTTGCGTTTGGTCGGTTTAGACATATTGGTTCCTGTCGAAAATATCTTGCATAGAATAGATTTTTCAACACTTAATAAAAAAACCGAAAGTTAAATTCACCTTTCAGCCACTATTTCTCACAATTGCAGTCAAAACATTATTGATAGAGGGGAATGCACTTTGTCTTACTTACTGCCACTTTCTATTTGATTGAAAAATAAGGCGAGTACCAAACATTTGAATTGTAACTGCTTATTATCTATTTACCAGAATACAAGAGCTAGAAAAAAGCCGTCATCAAGAGCGTGACAAAAGGCGTCTTATCTTTACTTTGGGCAAACTTCAATAGATGTCGCTCATGGTTCTGATAGCTAAAGCCCCGTTTACATAGAACATCAGCAATTTCATATTATAATTTGAATGCAGTGGTCGGTGTCATCAAGTGGAAACCTATTTTATATACAAACTACTACAAAATTTATTTTACCCTACAAGCCAGATGAGTATTCCATGAGTGCTGGTAAATCGTAAAAACGGGGACACTTTGAGTATAACCGGGGACGACGCGGGGACAAATCGTCGAAATCGGGAAAAATCCCCGAAAGTGGGGACGTCTGGCAACCCTAAGTAAAACTAGTTACAAAATCAAAACTACAAGTGTGCTTACTACGAATTATAAAAAGTGAAGACAAAAATATAATAAAAATACTAGAAATTATATTATTTTAATTTTTATATATTTCCAATTTGTAAATTATTAAAATTTTTAAAGTTATTAAATTATTAAAAGGGAAACACATTACGTAACAGGCCGCAACAGAACCTCCATATCAATATAACTGGAACAGAGAAGCCATGATTTCACTTCCTTCAAGAAAACGGATGGTCTCCTAATGCTTTGAATAGTTACGGGAAGCTTATTGAAAACCATGCAGGACACTATGGTGTAGAAGTTGCGAAACAGGGTGGTACGAGAGGCAGGAACTACAACGCTTGAATGTGAACTGCTTCTTAGCCTTTATAAAGGATATATTGGACTACGTAGATAGCCACACCTCATAAAAAATTATTTTAAAACTTTATAATAATATAAGTGTCTCACAGGTAAAATATTTAGCCTTTTAAATAAGTTCATAGTGTGCGATAGGCGGTTCGCGTAACACATTCTTCTTATGAGACACTTCTGCAGAAATAAGAGCGGACGAGTTTTACTACTATACGCACTTCCCCAGCAACTTATACCATATTGTAATTTGGATTGTACTAGTCCATAATAAACCACTTTAAGCACACTGCTTGAGCATACTTTTTTAAGACGATAAAAAGAGCGCAGAGTAGGTAACAGATATACTTTTATAGCAGAGATATGGGATGACCAGCTCAACTTTTGATCTATTATGACGCCCAGGTACTTCAAATTGGAAACTACTTCGACCTTAAAGCAATTTCTGTCGTAATCAATTCCTGGTGCATAACCAACTCGAGACAGCTGATCAATACAAGTATGAGTATAAAGATCATACCGTAAACAACTAGCAGAGTGAAAAACAACATCACTACTTGACACTTCCTTGCCTGAGAGGCTAAAATACATCAGCTTGGTCTTACTGCTAACAATCAGATTATGAGTAGCGAACCATTGCCTTAACAAATGTACATCATGATTTATATCCGCAAAACGAATGAAAGCATTGTTCGACGCATATGCAATAGCCAAGGCATCAGCAAAAGCAGTAACTTTTCCCCGGAAAGGAATTGAAAAAATTGAATTTATATAAATTAAAAATAAAACTGGACCAAGGACAGAACCTTGAGGGACACCCAAATCCATCAATCTAGCTGAGCTTAAAGTATTGTCTTGATTTAAACCAGTCAAGAACGTTACCTCGGATGCCAGCTGAATGAAATTTGTTTAAAAGAATATTGTGGTCAACCATGTCAAAAGCTATTGTTATATCAACAAAAAGACTACCACAATACTTTCTTTCATCCATGGATTTAAACATAAAGCAACATAGGTCAAGAAGAGCATCTTCAGTAGAAGCACCTGACCGGAAACCGAATTGCATCGGACTGAAATATTTATGTTTTTCCAAATAAGCCATTATCCTACCCTTCACAGCTTTCTCAAAAACTTTCGAAATTGATGGCAAAAGAGAAATAGGTCTGCAGTTGTTCTTGTCTTTCCTATTTCCCTTCTAAAATAGTGGTATAACAACAGCACATTTCAGATCCTCTGGAAATACTCCTGACGCAATACTACAATTAAATAAATACTTTAAAATGTCAACAACATAAAGAGCAATGTTTTTTAACAAACAGTTCGAAATATCGTCATTTCCAGATGAATAAGAATTCTTCAAAGAGTTTATTAACCTCAGGATCTCTGTGCCCGAGACAGGGTCAAAAAAGAAACAACTTCCTGAAGAAGTATTTTCAGAATAAAAATGGTTGATGTTATATCCGCATATAATAGTGCTATTATTGGTCAAGGAAGCTTTTCCGATTGTAGCAAAAAAGTCATTAAAGTGATTAGCAACGTGCACTGGGTGAGAGACATCCTCTCCGTTGATATCTAAAACAATAGAATTAGCCTTGGTGTCGGAATTCCGATGAAGCTTATTATTAACAACATTCCATTCTTTTTTTAAGTTGCCGTTTGCAGCTATAAGCTTATTTTTATAAAAACGTTCCTGACTTACACGAGTTTCTTTACGTAACCTGCTTGTTAGACGATTCACACGCTTCCGGAGACGACTGTTACTGGAATGTTTGTAACTTTTAGCTCGTACCTCGCAGAGTCGCTTTACCTCGCACTCATACTTGGTATGAATAAAAACTCCAACACCACCAGCTGAGTTCGAGTCGTTGGCATTAGCGAAAAAGGTGTAATAAGGAATAAGGTAATCATCCACGTCATAGGAGAAAATCCAAATTTCCGATACAAAAACTATATCTGGGAGATACTCAAAGGCTTCTAGGTTTAAACACGATGAATCAAAATTCTGTCGCAGACTTCGCACATTCTGATGTACAATAGTTAATGTGTTTGTTGCTCCTGATAACATATTTGTTTCGTTAACGACGTTTATGATAGGGCTGTCATCTATAAAATTGTTATTTTTCATTTTAGAATTTTCATTTTAGAATTTAATTAAAAAAAGTGGACAGATAAACCAGATCTTCAAACGTATTAATTACAACAGCTCTATCATTTTCGGTCTTTCTTATATGTAGTCTCGAATTCTTGAACCACAAATACTTAAAATGTTTGTCCCTTTTAATCTTCCTAGCATCTAAATATAAAGCGCGGTTGTAACCCGTTAAAGAGTTGTTGATAAAAATATTTTTAACAATGTTACTAGTATTTGGAAATAAAGAGGTGTTTAGTTTCTACGCGCAGTTCTCTTAGCCAACATAATTTTCTTTTTGCTATCTTTAGATTTGAATTTTATTAAAATAGCATGAATAAAATTGTTTCCCGACGAAGATTATCTTACGTTTTTCCGCTTAATCCTAAATTCCTCAATTTCTTCCTGCAAAACCACCACATCCAAAGCACCCCTGAAAATTTTTTCAACACGTTCAAAATTCGAACTGACATTTGTTGAGTGCGGACGTGTTTTTCACCCCCTCTCGTGTTCTTATTTTATTTATTTACTTTTCATTCCTACCACTTATTATTTGTGAAATTGACAGTTTCTGTGCTAAGTGTGATAAAAGATTGTCACGAGGTGACACTCATGTTGTGCCATGTGGTGGCCTTTGCAATAATTTATTCCACCGCACTTGCTGCGAGGGCAATATATCCGCATACGATGTGGACTTGCTAATAAAGAATCGCAACATAAGGTATTTCTGTGTGGATTGCTTGGGTTCGTTTGACAAGCTTTGCAGGGCCTACGATACTGTGTTGGGCTCACATAAAGCAAGCTTGGAGACCGCGTTGATAGCCATCGTCATGAAATTCAAAGATTTATTTACCGAAATTTCTATAATTAAAAGTGATATTAAAAATCATCTCAACTCCGACATAAACAAAAACAATGAAAAGTGTATGGAAGTGATGACCGATGGCGCTAATACATTAAAGAATGCTGTTGACTCTATCAACGCCACGAAGCAGTTAATTAGTGATAATAATAGTTGTGCACTCACTCCAAATGCTCTATCGCCTTCACCTTCTTTCATATCGCGGTGCATGCATTGTCATTTGCAATATCACTCACCTGTTCTTTCTGGTTCTAATACTACTGTAACTAACAGTGGTCATCCTACACTTTTCCCCTCGCATAATGTTTCAACATCTGATCTGACTTACACCCAGCGTTCATCTACGCCAGCTGTCGCTGTAAACGAATGTCCTGCTGCTTGTACGAATGCTAATGCCACTGTTAATGGCAATGCCAATGCTGAATTGAACGCTGCTGTTAAAGCCAGTGGGGCTAACATTACAAAGTCTCCTAAGAGTAAGCCTGTACGGAACAGTACTAATTCTGTTAATGCTTTTAAATCTGCTGCTACTGATAAAGCTGCTGTTGCCGAAAATTCTACTGCTGATACCTTCACTGCTTCTTCTGTTATAATTGCTGGTAATACTACGGGTGCTACTAATTCTGCTAATGAGGACAGAACGAATTCTGTCAATGCTTCTAAATCTACTGTGTCTGCTATTATCTCTAATAGTGGTATTGCCGCTGTACCTGCGGTTAACGTTATTAATGTTCTTGGCAATGTTGAAGATCTTAATAATGATAATAATGAAGTGCAAACAGCTGTTTCCAGAGAGGTGATTGCTGTGCCGCCTCCTAGATCAATCTTTGTATCACGGCTGCACTCATCGTGGTCAGAAGCTGACATTGTCAACTATATTGTATCTAAGCTTGGCCTTACACCAACTAAATTAAATGTCTTTAAGTTTAATTTTAAGTATGACAGGACATTTCTTCTTTTAAAATATCAGTCTCTGAGGCATATATTGATAGAGTACTTGAAAATTCTTTTTGGCCGAAACATTCGGTTGTACATCTGTTCACAAAAAAGTCGAAATTCGTGAGGAATCCAAAAAACTTAATGAACGGTGCGCGAATAGCGCAAAGTTAACAATCAACTATCAAAACGTCCGTGGCCTACGCTCGAAATTAAGTAATTTTTTACTTAATAGTTTTGTATTCACTGCAGAAGTTATAGCTTTTACTGAGACCTGGTTAAAACCGGATAATTTTAATTCTGAAATTTTCAGTAGTAATTATGTAGTTTATCGACTGGATCGTGTAGGAAGAGCAGGTGGCGTCCTTACCGCTGTCTGCTCAAACCTTAAATCCGAGTTGCTAGTGTGCGATATCGCAACTGACATTGAATTCGTAGCAGTAAAGCTGTCTCTGGGTTATTTCAGTTTATACATTTGCTGCTCTTATATACCGCCACGGTCGGATATGCATGTTTATACACGCAGCTATCTGCAATTTGCACTCTCAATTGCGAAATAATGACCGTCTAGTAGTTCTTGGTGATTTCAATATACCATCTGTAAATTGGATCAATATGAGCGACTCGAATTTTATGACCCACACAACTCAGCATGAGTTTCTTAATAGCCTGTGTGACACATCTCTTCTTCAATTTAACAAATTTCTTAATTGTAAGAACAAGATGTTGGATTTAGTGTTTGCGGATGATTCTTCGGGTACTACTCTCAGCCGAATTCCCCCCTTATCCCTTCCTGAAGACCCTTTACATCCTACGCTTGAGATAGTACTGGATTTCATTCAACCTGCAGTGGCTGAAATATCAAAAGCGAAATCTCGACCCCGTTCGAGATGTTTTTATAAGGTAAATTTTGATGAGCTCAACGAGTTAATGGCGGCTCACGACTGGTCGAACCTTTATGAGTGTAATAATGTAGAGCTAGCGACTTCCATTTCAGTTCAGTAAAAATCCAAAACGATTTTATAGTTTTGTTTACTCAAAAAGGAAAACATCTGGATTTCCATCTTCTTTTGTTTATGGGTGTAAAAATGCCAGCACCGATTACGACAATGCGGATCTATTCGCGGAATTTTTTAAGTCTACTTCTTCGTCCAACTGTGTTCAATCAGATCGTTCCCGTATAAATTGGAGAGTTCTTATTGCATTTTAAGCCCTTTCATCGACAAAGACACTGTTCTTAAAGGTCTTCTTTCACTCAAACTATATTTTTTGCGGGTCCGGGTGGCGTACCCAGTTGTGTGCTAAAATACTGTGCTGAAAGTCTATCCGAACCGATCTTAAAAATATTTAAACTGTCTTTGGAATCCGAGTCATTCCCATCAATTTGGAAGAAATCATTTATTATACCCTTACATAAAGATGGTAGCAGGTCTAATATTGAGAAGTACAGAGGCATAGCTAAACTCTCAGCTATCCCTAAACTTTTTGCACTGGTAATTACACTCCAACTCCAATATACTTGCAGTTCTTTATTATCACCTTGCCAACACGGTTTTGTAAGTCGCAGATCAACAACTACCAATCTGTTGGAATTTACTTCCTTAGTTATGGATGGTTTCCTGAATGGCATTACATTCTCGAGTTCTTATGTACGCAGATGACGTTAAAATCTGTTACACTTATCTGCCATCGGACTCATCCTGTCTCGACTGGTTGCAGGTCGACTTGGACTTATTTCAAAGTTGGTGTACAGCAAACTTACTTGTTTTGAATTGCTCTAAGTGTAATCAAATGACATTTCACCGTGTGAAACCAGTTCTAACATCTTATATGCTAAACGCGTTACCTTTGGAGCGTATATCTGTTGCAAAATATCTGGGTGTAATATTTGACCCCAAATTGAGTTTAACTATTCATATTTCATCTACTACAGGGTGGCGCAAAAGTAAGCTTCCGATGTTTTTTGGCTGTAATTAAAAAAAAAATGAAAAACTTTGATTCTTCTTGTGGATTATTTTTATTTGGTCTTTTAATTTTTTTTACATCAAGTCGAGAATATGATGTCATGTAAATGGCCGCCGCCACAGTTGATTGTCATTTGAGCCCTTTTAATGGCATTTTCCATAACTTTGGCCAAAACTTTCGGCGATAGGTCCTCACATTCTTGACGGATATTGTCTTTAAGAGCAGCAAGAGTGTGAGGCTTGTTGACATAAACCCGCGACTTCAAAAAGTCCCACAAAAAGATGTCTGGAGCGGTCAAATTAGGCGATCTTGCTGGCCAGTGCAAATCGCCAAACCGGGAGATTAGGCGCCCGGGAAATGCTTCCTTCAGCATATCGGTTGGGGCACGTGCAGTGTGTGCTGTTGCACCGTCTTGTTGGAACCACATGTTTTCCAATCCCAATTCATGAAGTTGCGGCAAAAAGAACTCGTTGATCAGTAGGCAAATCGCCAAAACGGGAGATTAGGCGCCCGGGAAATGCATCCTTCGGCATATCGGTTATGGCACGTGCAGCGTGTGCTGTTGCACCGTCTTGTTGGAACCACATGTTTTCCAATCGCAATTCATTAAGTTGCGCAAAGAGAACTCGTTGACCAGTAGGCGTTGGACGGCCAGGAAATCTGCGACGAAATTCACGTTGTCCAAAGTCACCGACCGATTATAATCGCATACCAATAATTATTGGTCAAATAAATAGTCAGCAATATTCCGCGTTCTGGAGCAGTGCAGCGTAACACTGTTTATTAGCGTGTATTTCGCATATGTTTACTACACAAATGTCAAAACAGAACTGACTTTAGGGGTTAATCTCAAAATTTATAGCATTTTCTGATAGGAAGATTACTTTTGCGCCACCTTGTATAAACAAAGCAAATGGGGTACTTGTGTTTATAAAGCGGTGGGCTAAAGACTTTGATGACCCTTATTTCACCAGGATTCTTTACACCTCATTAGTACGTCCAATTCTGGAGTATTGCTCCTGTGTTTGGTCTCCGAGCTATCAAAATCACATCAACCGGATCGAGTCGGTCCAGAAACAGTTTATAATTTTTGCATTGTGAAGTCTCAATTGGGATTCGAGTCTTCACCTACCAACGTATAGGAATAGACTTCTCCTTATTAGATTGCCAGCGCTAGAAGACCGTAGAATATTACTCGGCGTAATGTTCATTCACAAATTAATTATCGGAGAGGTTGACTCTCCCGACCTGAATAGCAGACTACATTTTGCAGTTCCTGTTAGGCCTTCCAGACATTTTGTGCTCTTCCATTTGCCTCTTTGCAGGCAAAATTTTGCCAGAAATAACCCCATGCGAATTTGGTGCTCACGTTATAATGAGTTGTACAACTGTATCAGTTTCGAATTTTCAACTGCCGCCCTGCATACGGCCGTATCTACTCTTGAACTTAGCCTGATATTTTAATATTTTTTTTGTTAATTAATGTGATATTATATATAAATTACATGTTAACTAAATGTATATAATTTTTGTTCATTACTTTAATTTTGGCTTTGTATACATTCTTCTATATTTTATCCCTTTATACTCAATAGTCGATCGCTATATGTTTTGAGTCGACTTTAAACTTAAATAAATAAAAAAATAAATAAATAAATTATCTTCATCAGCAACCGGCACTCCCACTATTTCAATAGTATTTTCTAATAGTTTTTGCTCCCTCCAATTCAATTTGACACCTTTGTTTTTAATTCTTTGTTCTCTTACTTAAGTTGCTGTACCGTTGCTAAAAAGTCAATATTCATTTGCTTAAGGTTGAGAATCTCTCCATACAAAAGTTGTAGAGTTACTTTGTTATCACTACTGTCCAGGCGCGTAGCCAGAAAAAAATTTCGGGGGGGTTTTGGCCAAAGTCTCAGTAAATAAGAATTAGCTGTAAATACATACATATGTATTTATATTTTTACATATTACATATTTATACTTTTATTTATTCTACACGGCTAAAAATTTGAGCCTAACTTTTAAACCATTCATTGGTTAAACACAATTTTTAAACTTTTTGGTAATAATTTCCAATTCTTTCAATTTCCTACAAAAATTCTCAATTTTTTAAAACTTTACTAGGATAAACAGCGAATATGTGTACTTTTCGCCCAAAATTCATGGGTGCGCGGTATCTCACTAGGTAGAGCATTGCGCACTGATTTGGGGCACGTCGGTTCGAGTCCTAACATTTAAAAAAAAAATAACAAATTGTTAACATTTTCGGTTTAAAATTAAAATAATTTTATTTACGCGCATTTCTATGACAAACGGCGTCAATTTAATTCTAAATCAAATTTGGTTTGGTCATACACCTTGACCAGTATGTCTGCGTTCAAAAGATTTTTGGAATTTTCAGTAAAATTGTTTGTGTAAATACACAATAAAAATACTTCAACTCAAAGATAAGAACTTTGTGGAAAACTGATGAAAATTCAAGAAAACTCGAAAAATTTTCATCAAAATTTCTAACTTTTTAGTAAAATTTTAGATTTTTTTCGCGTATGCAGCTTTGTAGTTCGTTCAATTGTAGTGAACAAAGATACCAATCTTAAGCTGCTAGAAGATTTATCCGATTTTAGCAATTTTAAAAACTTTTACTAAAAAGTTAGAAATTTTGATGAGAATTTTGCGAGGTTTCTTGAATTTTCATGAATTTTCCACAAAGTTCTTAACAAACCACACTTTGAACGCAGACATACTAGTCTAGGTGTATATGCAGCCCCAAAAAGTTTTAAATCTAGGCTAAAACTTTTAGCCGTGTACGAAATAATATTTATTTTTCTTGTTTGTTTTGAAATTTTGTTTAGGATTTCTTCAGGAGTTACTTCAAAATTAGAGTGGATGTTGAGTAGAGCCAGCATCTCCTGGCGAAGTTTTTAACCTTCGAAGGGAAGAGAAGGATCGTTCGCTAGGAGCAACGGAAACTGGAAGCGTTGCAGCAATTTTTATATATCGATATACCATAGGGAAAAAAGACACGGAACAATTATTTAATGCATCAATAAACGTGCTCCGTCGCTCTTCCTTTGGGATTGGAAAATATTTTTCTTTCTATATAAAATGACACCTATGAAACGCTTAAGAAAAATTTCTTGTGTCAGAATCTCTTCTACTTTTCTACTGATAATTTCTGGAAAATGTTTACAAAAACGAGACCTGCGCAACTCTGGCTTTGGCAAGAAATAAATACTTGTCGCTTTAGGAAAACTGAAGCTTAGGAACAACAAAAAAAAATATAGCAAAATAGCATTGAAATTCATAGAAAAAGCGGGTTATTTGCAATTATTCAACATGCAAAACGGATCGTCAAAACTTCTTGGCTATTCATGACAATTTCATGGTCAAGAAATAATTGAAAATATTTCATGAGCATTTTCTTTTCAAAAGCATACCGGGCGTTTACTTTTAAACTTTTTCAATCCTTTTTTGCCAAATTAGCGTCACTTTTTATTATCACCCGACAAGTATAAGTACAATTTAATTGACACTTGCTCTGGTAATTCAATACCACTGCGTTGTGTACTGCTTGGGAATTTTTGGTATTTTTTTAAACTTCTTGGTAATGGTTTTGGTTAAGCTTATGGCAACCGTGACTACAATAACGAGAGGCACTCATTCTTACGATTTTTGCCTGCTGTATTAATAACTCGAAAAACAGTTAATATGAATTTCAACAGACTTGAGTTCAAATCACTCTTGCTATTGTTAACATGCTATGTAGATGAGATGCTAAGTTTATCTTATGCAGAGCAAGTCTGATTGTTTTGCGCGAATTTCTTAAAGCGCCAAATGAATGAACCGTTGCAGGAATTTAGTTGTGACTTCTCAGTCTTGCTCTGATAATTGATTAGCGACTACCAATAACTTCTCTCAGTGTGAAATATTATTTAATTTTATTCTTTCGTGTTTTTATTTTGCAATTAATGCTAATTTCTTAACAGGGGTTTTAAAAATGAATAGAGTAATTATTACAGTACAGACGTATATTTTTTAATTTTCCGCAATTTCGGCGAGGGTTTGAACCCCCGAAACCCCCCCTGAATACGCGCCTGCTACTGTCACTGGCTGTTGCTCTTTCCACTTCTTTCTCAGCATCGCACACAGGCTTGCGCTGTTCGCGCATCGGTTTTGCAACAACACCACCATGCTGGTTCAAATCAGTCGACGCATGCCCTTGTTTATTGTGACTTTGCGCTATTTGGGTAGTTGTTGTTGCGTTTTGCAAGGTTTTCCTTTACATCACACTGCACTTGTCACATCGGTATTTCTGGTTATTTGCCTTGAAAAACTCAAAGTCATGAGATTTTAAGTTCACGCATTTACAGTGAAAGTAATTTTCGCACTCTACGCAGTCAATTTTGTTAGCACTATAACGATCGACTTTTTGCTTACAAATTATGCAACTCATATTGCACTTTTAAATATTAAATACTTCGTTAAAAAGACTTTTAAGTGCGCACCCCACTATCACAACCGTCTTGTACGAAGTTCATAGAAAGGTCTACTTATTTTCAATTTGCCAAACTTTTTGTAAAGTATTTTCATAGTTTTTTAACCCTAGAGAACTAACCTTCGCTCATACCCTATAAAAGCTAACCATTCGTCGATTCGACGAACTTTCTTTAAAATGCATATTTTTTTACATTTATTTAATTTTTGGTTTGATTTTTTTATACGCAAACGTAGTACCAGTTTTAAATCCCCGAAATAAAACATTTTTCTTATTTTGGAACAATTCATACATATATTTCTTAAGTCTTTTTGAAAGGCAGTCTTTTGAATCAGATCAGAGGAGATAACATATTTCTAAGAATTAAAATAATAAAAGAAACAAAAAATGGGCTTTAATTCATTACCGCCTCTAATAAAAATATTACAGATATTCATAAAAAATTTAAAAAAGTAATCTTTCGAAGCGCAGTTTACGCAAAAATCAACTTTATATTCACCACATATAGCAGTCTTACATTTTGTGCATACGGACTTTGTCATACGCCTTTTTTTATAGGAACATATAGTGCAAGCTTTTCTCTTGCGACTTGGTTGTGTCTCTGTTGGAGAAAGGTCATGACTGGATGATGCCTGTACTTCACCTTGGCCTTGATCACTGTTTAAAGCTAAAACATCTCTGATTTGGGTTTTGATGTGTGTTGGCATGGTACGAATTTCAAGTCGAACTTTAAGCCAGGGGTCTACAAGTTGAGAGTGTAATGCCTTCATGAATTCACGCCGATTCATTACTTTTTCACCTTTTGTGGAAGTATTATGACAATATATAACGTAACTGTTGATACAGGCTATATTCATCATTCCGTAGAAAATGCACATTGGCCATCGGTTGGTTTTTCTGCTGCAGGACATTACTGAGCACATCTGATCAAATGTATCAACGCCACCTTTTGTACTATTGTAGAACTCTATCATGCGTGGTTTTTTTGTAGCGGGATTGACTGCGGCTTCGTCGTCACAAGATGAAAGCATGTAAACCATTAGTGATGGTTTGGGCTTGTAGGAAAGAAGGGTAAGGGGTCCATCATATACAAACATGGATGTGTTTACCTCTCGGGACTGAAAAACCTCGTTTTCTCGATTTAAACTCCTCTTTTTAATATTTTTCATTACTTCGGGTATTTCCCTCTTATTGGATCGCAATGTTCCCACAATCGTGTAAGGCTGCATAAGTAACTCCTTTGCCAAAGGTACTGATGTAAACCAATTGTCCATAATTACGCATCTGTTCGTGCCATGTATACTTCGAGTAAGTTCCTTTACGAAGTACTCTCCCAAAGGGGTTCCTCCTGTAGTAGTTGCCTTTCCCGAGATATGGCATTGAGTCAATCATATATTTTGTGCCACTGTCACACATCATTTCCAACTTAATCCCGTACTTAGCGGGCTTATTTGGGATATACATTCGGAACTTACACCTCCCTCGGAAAGCAAGTAGCTGTTCGTCAATGGTTACATTTGTTCCAGGTTTATAGTTTTGGCGACATAAGCATTTCTCATACATCCCTTACGGGTGCAAACGGGTCATTTTCCTGTCGCTGTAAGCGATTTGTTTTATCATCGAAACGTAAGCAACGCAGAAGGAAATCGCATCTATTCTTACTCATACATGACACATATCGTGTACCACAATACTTTGTGTTGAACAACTCATTAAGTGTCAGATGATTATCTTTTAGCGCTGCTGCTAACACCATAAACCCCAAAAGTTCCCTGATTTCCTCCTTGCTAGTTTCGTTTTGCGTAGGGCTATTCTGTTCATAGTTTTGTCTTTTTACCAAAATCTCTGAATTTGTCCATTTTACAATCTTATCAATTATCCCTTCGGTAAAAAATTGTTCAAATATTGATAGCGGCGAAGTTTTTCCTTTGCTCGTAGCCCAAACATGACGGGATCTACTGCGTATCGTACTACTTGGGAATGGCAGAATGCCTGGATCATTGCTTCTACTTTGACCAGGTTGTTCGAGTGACTGGACGTCCCTCAGATCCTCATATACCCGCTCTTCGTCGTCGTAAGGATCATGCGACTCTTCTGATTGGTTATCACTTTCAAAATGATCCTCCTCCACATTGTCTTCATTTTCACTATCTTTCTTCTAATAACAAACGCGCTATAAATTCGTCAGAGAGCAATCGTCTAGAAGCCATGATAAAATCTTCAAAAATAAACAAACAAAAAAACATAATAGAGGACTAAGGTAGAAATAACAGGTGGAGGATAACCTGAACTTTCTTTGCATGCCCCAATTGGCGTCATTTGTTGCTAAAAAGGAGTGACTATGGCGTGCGTGCTTTTATACGCAACGGCTAAAATCGCCCACTACAAGCCAATTGCATGTTGCAGGTGAAATTCCACGGCTTTGATGATAGTACTTGGCTTTAGAAGCCAATAAATAATGATGATGAAATAAGGGCCCAATTAGTCTATACATATACTTAACTTAACTTAACTTAAGGCCAACCTGGTATATGAAAAACCTGTATAAATTGTTATTCAAAAATTAAAATTACTCAAAAAAATATAGGAAACTTTTGGCTTAAGTTATGTAAAGTTAAGTATACGTAAAGACTAACTGAGCCCTAAACCCGATGCAATTAGGTAAATATGCACACAAAAATCAACAAATATGTCCAAACTATGTGGAAAAGATGTGAAAAATATTTTCTATTTATGAAAATATGCCTAAACTATGAAAATATGCAGAAAATATGCAAATATGTAAAACATACTAGCTAAAAAATAAACCTATTTTTGACATAACCAACTTACAGCTTGGTCCGAGGTTTCTATGATGTCAAACAAAAATATGCACTTGCATACTATTCCGAGTTCTGATCATTATACACGTACCTGTGTCAGTTAATTTAATATGGGCAGTTCAATATTTCTACCTCCTTTCCATATAACTTTTATGAAAAAGTAGGCTTGGTAGAAAAACCATTTTGCTTATTTTTTATTAGTGCATGTGTCACATGTTTTACTGGATTCCTCTGTCCATTCTAAGAACTTCGATATATGGACCTCTACATCCATCCATTATTTTTTGAAGTTACACCACCGTTATATGTATGACCAAAACTACAATATCCTGTGTACTGAGACACCCTGAATATAAAAAAACTAACAAGAAAAACAACGAATTTTATAGGGAAAATTACAACACAACCATTTTGCTTATTTTTTATTAGTGCATTTGTCACATGCTTTAATGGATTCCTCTGTCCATTCTAAGAGCTTCGATATATGGACCTCCACATCCATCCATTATTTTTTGAAGTTACAAACCACCGTTATATGTATGACCAAAACTACAATATCCTGTGTACTGAGACACCCTGAGTATAAAAAAACTAACAAGAAAAACAACGAATTTTATAGGGAAAATTACAACACAACGAAAATTCTGTGCTAATATTTAGCCGTTTTAACTTATTTCTTTAAAAAAATTTAGTTCTTTGGTACAAAAATGGTACCAAATTTAATACTATTTTAAAAACGGGGTCTTTTTTCCTCCCTTTCTCTGTTGTTGTTGTTGTTGTTGTATCGCTACTTAGGCATAAATAGGTAGTCAGTATCTTAACCAGTAGTATCATCAAACTCTTCTAACGGAAGTCCTAGAAACCTAGCGGCTTCGACAAGGGTGGACCAGAGGGATATGGGTGTTAGAAGAGTAGGCTCGGTTGAGCAGACAAAAAGATGGTTAGTATTATGGGGGGACAAGCCGCATGCCGGACAAACATTAGGTAAGTCGGGGTTTAGTCTGGATAAGTAAGAGTTTAACCTATTACAGTATCCAGACCGGAGTTGGGCCAGCATCCCCTTGTCTCCCTAGGCAGTTCGCGTTCCTCTTCGGCAACGGGTGGCGTTGTTGCCTGAAGGACGGCGTTCGCTGGGAGAGAAATGACAAGGATGAGGGTGAGGGCCTGCCGGTGCACCTTAGGATCAAACGGCGTGGAAATCGGGTGCCGGATCTCGTCGAAATGTTTGCGTAGATGGCATCCTATGGTCCTGGGGGGCGGATTCTCGCTGACCAGGCGTCTTTTCGGATTCTGTGATTTGCAGCAGTTGAACAGGAATTGCCTGGTCAACATTTCAATGTGCTCTTTAACGCCGAGCATTTTAGCTTAGTTGTGGAGATGATGCTCAGGGACATAAGAAGACACCCAGTGGCGGTTCGAAGGGCGGTGTTCTGGCATACCTGAAGCCTCGTTCAGTGGGTGTCAGCAAGCCCCGGCGACCATATTGGCGTCGCGTAGCTCAGCACCGGCTGACCAATTGCTTTGTATGTAGCTAGTAACGTTTCTTTGTATTTACCCCAAGTGCTGCCAGCTAGCGACTTGAGAATTTTGTTACGGCTTTGGACTTTATTGGCAATTGCGGTTACATGAACGCTGTATTTGAACATGTTATCAAACCCCACCCCTAAGATCTTGATTTGTGAGACAGTAGCTAGCTTGACACTATCAACGTAGACGTCTAATTCAGGTTTCTCCCATCGAAAAATTCGGACACGGCTGGGAGGTATGCATTAATACGAGAGCAGAGCTCTTCAACGGAGGGGCCTGTTGCCAGTATGGCACCCTCTGGTGGGGAGGGAAGTTTCGATACATATTAGTTACACAGAAACGGGGATAAGAAACCACCTTGTGGCACCCCTGGGTTTTGATCTGGCGCCTCTGAACCGTCGTCAACCAACGATTGACATCCACTCAGATAGTTTGCAGTCCAACGTTTAAGACAGGGTGAAGGGACGTATCTTCCAGGTCTTTAGTTGTGCATGGTTGACCGTGTCAAAAGCGTTGGCCAAGCCAAGCAAAACAGGCACTGTCCTGTGGTTTGGGCGCTTTTGGTTTATTCCGTCCCCTATCTGAGTGGTGATGGCGTTCAGCGCGGTGGTGGTGGTGTGGTTTTTGCGAAAACCATGCTGATGTTCGGCGAGCCGCAAGTTTGCGGTGAAATACGGTAGTAAGACATACTCCAACACTTTCACTACTCGGACGATATGACTCCCCCACGGCAGCTGGTTTTCCAGGCTTTAATAGTGGGACCACGTTTGCCTGTCTCCATCTTTCAGGAATGACAAAGGTGGACAGGGAAAGGTTGAAAATGTGTGTTAGGTATCTTATACCTTCGTCGCGGAGGTGTTTCAGCATCAGCATTGAAATGCCATCGGGGCCTATATACTTGGTGTTTTTAGATCTCCGAATTGCCTCTTGAACTTCTGTTGCAGAAATGCCAATGGGCGCATCGCTGTTTTTGGGTTTATGCGCTTCCCTGGTGGCTCGGCGAATATCTTTATCCAACGGAGGATGCATTACAAATTGCCGGCATCTTTTTGGCTTCGACTGAACTTTATCGCCAAAGGCGATGGATATTTTGTCGTTGGGTTTAGTCGCTTTGGGCAAAGATTTCACCGTCAACCATAATTTGCCAACTCCAGCCGAAAGGTTGCAAGACCTTATGTCGACAGCCACACTGCAAAACCCCGTAAGTCACTTTTTTTCCCAAAAATAAGGTTCTGAGCCTTTTCAATAGATCCTGATATTGCGCGCATTGAAATGCGGTCAAAATCGGGTTACAACTTCCCGTTTCTTTCCAGTGGTGAAATGAAATAACCGTCGTTCATATACATACGTTATAATTATTACAGTTTTTTCCGTCTCCTGAAAACTTTTTGGTTTTGACCATACAGGGTTTTGCAGTGTGGCTGTCGATGTGCTCTTCCCACTTAGCACGTTTGTGGTTATCTACTAAGCGTCTGATTTCCGTATTAAGATCCTGTATTTCAGGATCCGTAGGGTCCAGGCGTCTAATATGCTCACGTTCATGTGCAAGGGCCGTCTACCTGTTGATTGGAGGCTGAAATTAGTGCCATACGAAACGCCTTTTCCCCTTCTCGTACGTCAGACGGGGTGGGGAGAGCAGCGATGGCGCTCTCTGTGGTGGTAAGAAAACCCTCCCAGTAGGCTTTATTATAGTTGGTGAAGGTGCGATTTTCAGCGGTGACAAAATCGGTGGGGCGATCGATGGAGAGCATTATGGGTAGGTGATCTGAAGCAAGCGTTAGCATCGGACGCCAGTCAACGCAGTTCATGAGACCAACACTTACTATGGTGATATCTGGCGATCTAGGGCAGTTTACCGCCACTCTAGTGGGGCATCCCCATTAACCGTACAGAACGTCGAATCGTCTATTTGGTCGGCCAGCTCCTGTCGCCTACTATCAGCCTATATGCTAGAGTGCCACAGGTCCTGGTGTGCATTGAAGTCACCAAGGATGACACGATTCTCACCTCTGAGTAACTCACGAATGTCGGGGTGGTAATCCTCTTTCTCTCATGTTTCTTTTTGTAAGGGAGATATCACTTCACTTGTCACTACGTACATCAACTCTTTATTACTACACCATGACCTTAAGTATACATTAGTTTCTAATGTAACAATAGCCTAATAAAAAGTTATCGATTTAAAACTTGATAAGTTATGACACATACCTAAATGTAAATCAATTGGATTTTGGAATTAAAAGCGACCAAAGCTAAAGCTACGAAATTAAAAGCAAATTTAAAGTAAACTCTTTGTTTTCTTCCAATAAAGAACAAAGATATAAATATAATTTGAACTAAATGGAAACCAAAACTCGGGCTTCTAAGAGGGACAAATCATTCCCTAGTAGGTTGTGGCGCCATCGAACTTGACAAATGGCTACGCTACTACCAAACGGAATTCTGGCGATTTTCCCATAGCTGGTTCGAGAACAGTATGATCCTCTATGCTATACAAAATTGAAGAAAAAAAAAACATAAAGCTTATAAAATTGTAAAAATGCTGCATTTTAATAAAAGCAAAAGCAAAAATCCTTTGCTAACATAGTAACATCTTAATACCAATATAAACACTAACATAAGTAGAGTAAAGTCGGCTATTGTGGGCACCAGTTTACTCTATCCTTAACCAAGCCAAAACAAAACTAGTGCAAACGAGAAATGATAATTTTTTGAGTCACATATCAATTATTTCTTGAATTCACCGCAAAAGCAAAAAGAATTTAACTGTGAATGTTTTCGTTTGGATAAATAGAAAAACTGAAGGGTTTTCGAAAATCGATGAAAAAAGTGACGGGTAATGTGTTTTATGGCTAGGCTGACCATAAATATGAATCGAAAATGAGGGACAAAATTTCAAATGATACATGTATGTAAGTACGAACATATATTTATGAAACTTGAAATCGTTGAAAATATTCATTCATCAAATAATAGGCTTACAAACATATGTAATTCACATTCTCTTTAGACTTTTTGTTTTAACAAAAATAAACAAATTTGTAAGTTTAATTACAGGTATCTACAATAAACTATGTAAGTGCGAAATAAAAAGAGTCTGTTTATTTTTCTACCTTAAATTTAGCTTGGGATCATATTTTATATGAAATGAAATTTTTTGACTATGAAACTATATTTTTAGCCAATATTGTAAGTAGATGTTTATTAAAGTTATTGATATTTTACAGAATTATTAATTTTCTTTACCAATTCTTTTTGGCTTTGTCCTTTAATTTAAGACAAGTGAGATCATAGTTACATTTTGTTATCAATATCCCTTTAATAGTCTCCACTTTCATCTGGAATTTACAAGTGATTTACTTGTTGCAGCATCAATATTAGCCTGTCGATGTTTTTCGACGTTAAACGGCGTTCAATATCCCACTTTCCACTATTGGCATTTGAAAAAATAGCATTACATTTCAAGCACTTCACTTCACTTACATGTGATGCTTTCACTATAAATTCGTACATTTCTTTTAGATTGTTTCTATGAGGAGGCATAATGCTACGATAAAAAAGAAGGCTCAGCGAATAAAGGCCTAACGAACTAACGCCTAAAAAAAATAATGAAATATTGCCTAAATATTTCATATAGGAATTAGACGGTTGTTCATAATGAAAGAATATCTAACATTTTAGGCATTTCTTCATTAAAATTGTAAGGTGATTCTTCATAATGAAAGAATGGCAAAAATTTCCTCTTTCTCTTTTCATAATTTCTTAACTAAGTACAGCATCTTTCTTTCATTTTTAAAATTAGGCTTTCCTTCATTTTTAAAGTTAGACGTTCTTTCACTTTCTTGTCAGGCGTTCTTTTTTAGGCATTCCTTCATTTCGAAAAATTAGGCGTTACTTCGTTAGGCCTCTATTCGCTGAGCCAAAAAAGAATGTGGTAACTTCATATTATGTCCACAAATCAATTTAAATACGATTTACCAATTCCTTCAAATTATTTTGCCACACAGCAGCCACAAAAATTACATTCCAACAATCATATAGTCAATAGTTGCGTTCCAGTTTGCTGACCTGGGTCGGATCACGGTCATAATTTAACAGGAACGATGCGGGTCAGCTGCATGAGAGTTGTTTGTGTAAATAAGTGTGTATACATATGCATGTTTGTACTACTAAGCAAATAAGGGTTGGCTGTCAAAAAATCTACTACAAAAAAATCTACTACTACGGATCCGAAACTGACCCAGAAAAATATCAAGATCACAGCGTTGTTGTTGCATTTACATGCAAAATTTTATACAGGTCTGGGTTTGTGTTTAACTGGAACACGCCAAATGAGTATGGTAGTTATTATCGATAACTACTTACATTCTGATTAGAAAAAGGACTGCCACCTCAACCTTTTTAATATAAAACAGATTTTAAACAAAAAGGGGAATATTCAAAGCCAAAATAAAATATTGATTTTAACTAACTTAAAATCAACATCTATCAAGACTGTGCTCCAAAATAAATAAATGAGGGACAAATTATAGACACTAGGAAAAAAAACAGACATTTTGATGTTTTCCGAAAAAACAAAAATGCGAGGGACAGACGTCTGAAAAACAGAACGGTCCCTCAAAAAACAGAACGGATGGTTAGCATATTCATGGCATAACCGTACCAGAAAATAGATATTTATCGAGGCTATTAATATACATATGTAGATACCAATTTTTTAGTTTTTATATTTATTTTAACTTAAATGCACAAATATGACCTTCATGGCTACATTAATAAAGGGAAGTTAAAAGTAGTTATAAATGAATATATTAAGTAATCGAACATATTTTTTTAAAACTAAGCAGAAAAATTGGGTATTTTTTAGATAAACACTTCTCGTGTGCTTAACCGTTTTTGTCGTTATTCAATATTTGTTTATTTTAAAATGAACACTTAATTAGTGGCATAGAATAATAGAATTCTGGATCTCATATTTTTAAGTGATGACATGAACTTTTGCCTCCAGGAATGTCTAGACCCTTTGTCCAATCCTGGTCCGCATCATGTTCCGCTGGTTCTTCATTTGGAATTTTATGAGTTTAATACTTACGTTGAGGATACAATTTCTTAAGAATTTGAGAAACAAGTTTTTTAAAAAATTTAAAAATTCAAGGTTTCCTTTTTACAAAAAAATGTATATAAAATACTTGAACGAGTTTAAATCTTTGAGTAAAGTCTTAAAGCAGAATTATATGAGAAAAGTCGAAGAGGATATTAAACTGAATCCAAAAGCTTTTTGGCGTTTTGTTAAGTCTAAAAACTCATGTTCGAGTATTCCCTCTGCGGTATTTTACAAGGATACACAAGCTGATTCAGCATCAGTTGCGGCAAATCTTTTTGCGGATTTTTTCAGCTCGAATTTTGAGGCTGACTCTAATTTTAATACTTAGTAGTGATTTTCGAAGTGGCCTGGGCGCTAGTGGTCCCGCGCTAAACTTTGGGGCTCTTGAAATCTCGTTGGATGATGTTGAACTTGGGATTCGTCAAATCAAATTGTCGTCTCTGACTGATGTTGATGGTTTGTCGTCTCACCTTTTTAAGAATTGTTCAGCTCTTGCCTACCCAATATGGCGGCTTTTTAATAAATCTCTTAGGCAAGGTGTTTTCATTGACGCATGGAAAATCTCCTTTATTACGCCAATTTTTAAATCTGGTAATAAAAATGATATCACAAATTATCGTCCTATCTCTAAAATTTCGACTGTCTCAAAACTTTTTGAATGTATAATAAAAAATTAAATTTTCTTTGCCATTAGTCGTCTCATCTCGGTAGATCAGCATGGTTTCATGTCTGGGAGATCAACTACCTCTAATTTAGCAGTTTTCTCTGAATACTGCATTGAAGCTTTTAGTAACCGGGCCCAAGTTGACACTGTGTATACTGATTTTTCGAAAGCGTTTGATAAAGTTAATCATAGTATCTTATTATCGAAGTTACAGTGTTTTGGCTTCCACTCAAGTTTTCTAAGCTGGATCAAATCATATCTCTCAAATCGTCCTTGTTCAGTTGTAGTTGACGGGGTGTCGTCGTACTCTTTCATTGCTTCCTCAGGCGTTCCTCAGGGAAGCATTTTAGGTCCAATTCTTTTTGTGATTTTCATTAACGATATTACTAGCTGTTTTAAATTCTCAAAATTTCTCTTGTGATCTAGACAATGTTGTAGCTTGGTGCCAGAAAAATATGCTTCCCTTAAATATTAAAAAATGCTCCCATGTCTCCTATTCCAAATCCCGCTCTCCTATCCCTACTTCTTATTATATTGAGGGCTCAAAACTCAGCACGGTTTCCAAAATCATTGATCTTGGGGTGGTTTTTGACTCGAAGTTCTCGTTTCAATGCCATCTTAATTATATTATACCTAAGTCTTACGCTATGCTGGCTTTTATCAGACCTTTCAGCTCAGATTTCTCGGATCCGTATACCTTAAAAACTCTTTTTACCTCACTGGTGCGTTCGAGACTTGAATATGCTGTTTTTATTCGGCGTCCGTTTTATTCCTGTCATATAAGTCGTTTGGAAAGAGTTCAGAAAGTCTTTTTAAAGTACGCTTTGCGTCCCCTTCACTTTGAACTTCCTGTTCCGACTTACGAATCTAGATGTATGCTTATTGATCTCAAGACTTTAAATTCTAGGAGAACCTTCCTTTCTCTCACTTTCATTTTTAATGTAATATCTGGGGTGGTTGATTGCCCCTTTTTACTTGAACGTATATTCTTTCTTATTCCAAATATTTGCTTAAGGAATCGTGCCACATTTTACATTGGGCTGGCGAAGACCAATTATGCAGCTAATGCTCCTGTTGTTAGAGCTCTTAAAGAGTGCTCCCAAATTCTTCGGTCTTGGACTTCTCCTTCTGTGCAAATAGATTTAAAATGCTACTAAATGACCTGTTAAATTAGTTGGTAGTCTATCTTTACCTATAACTAGTCTGTAAGAAATGTAGCAATTTCAAGACTAAATAAATATTATTATTAAGATGCTATCACATTGGTCCTCATCTGCGTTTATACATTTACAGCATATTATGCTAGAATGCTCCTTGTATATGGGTTTATTGCAAGACTTGCAAAAAGTGTTGACCTTGCGATCATTTGATCTAGGACATTGAGCACATCGCAAACGTTTCCTCGAATTTGACTGCTGAGCTGTCTCCGGTATTTCTATCAGTGCGTATCCCATATGCCGTATTGCGCATTCCGCTTGTCCTTTATGGATATTAGACTGTGCCAGTCTTTCTACAATGAGTGGATCTACAAGCTCCCGACTAAGTTTCTCGTTTCTCGCGTTTCGTCGTACTAGTGCTCCAGTTAGGGAACTTTATATTATATAAATCATAAGCATATTATAAAACACGGTCATTGGTCTTTCTCTTACATGTATATGTGGAAACCAGCTGATCCAGAGTATCGACCCCCCATTTATATTGGTTGTAGTCTATGATGATAAAAGGCTTACTTTTCTTTTCGTTATCAACTTCCGAAGTGTGATGCAGTGTAGACAGCATAATAACATTTTTTCCCCTCTTTTGGGATGTAACTAACCAAAGTCATATCCTTGGTGAAGCAAAAGAGGCTAGTTTCTGGCATCCTTCCTTTTACAGCTAAAAGCTCTTTTGGTATATCGGCTTTATTCTTTCTCATTGTCCCTACAATAGTGGTGTTTTGTGTAAACATTTTCTCAGCTAACTCAACACTTGTGAAAAAATTATCCATTGTTATGTTTCGTCCTAAAAATATTTTATTAGTTAGCGATCAGGAAAAAACTACTACAGCAATAACTACTTACCTTTACGAAGCCATGGCTCAGTTATTCGGTTTACCAGGGACATTGCATAATTCTGTGCCCTGTCTGCATTAGGTTGACGTCCAATATATACATATTTCGCCTTTCAGAGGATAACTATTTGTTGCGTCACAGCACCAAAATATCTTGATTACGTTTTTTCCTGGTTTGGAGGGCAAATATTGACGGAATAAGCAACGACCGCGAGTGGTTACTAACTGTTCGTCTACAGTCAAATAAGCAGAAGGTTTATATATATCCTTAAGCCGAGACTGAAGCATATCCCAAATATCTCGAATGGCAGCAACTTTGTCTGAAGCTAGTCTCTCTTGACGTGTTCGAAAATCGTCGAATCGTAAAAATCTCAGTAACTGCTGAAAGCGCTTCAGAGACATCGTAGCCCGATAAATTGGACGGTTGTCAGTCTTCCCCAAATCAACGAGCTCCTCGTCCCAAGACTTACAGGCGCCTGCATGTATTAGCAATCCAAAAAAGGCATATAACTCTTTTGAGTTGGGGTCATTCCATGGACGGCAACCTGAAACCGGATGGTTTTCAAAGAAATCGGCTGCCTTACGATTTGTAGAACGTGCGATAATGTCCACTATATCAGAATTTATCAGTTTCTTAAAAACGTCTATTGGATTCAAAATATCTTGCGCGACTCGGATGGGACCCTGTTTTTCCCTTACTGTATCTGATACTCTTGAACGGGTCGTTGATTGAGCGCTTGTACTCCATGTACGTCCATTCTTACCATAAATTTGAAATGGCTGTGCCCCTATTAAAGGTAAATTACTTTCATCATCGCTGTTTTCATCCTCTTCCTCATCTGAAAAATTTATCACTTCGATATAATCGTAATTGTCTCAGTCAGAAAATACTTCCTCAATATCTTGATCCGTCTTCTCTAAAAACTTCCATTTTATATGCAACGCGGAGACACTCACTTATTATACCTATGTACTATGTATGTATATCAAAATGTTCAGGAGGAAAAGAGAAATTGATTGAGCCATGTCCGTCCGTCTGTGAACACGATAACTTGAGTAAATCTTGAGATATCGCAATGAAATTTGGTATGCAGGTTCCTTTTCATTTATCTCGCTATTGAAAATAGGCAAAATCGGTTAAAAGCCACGCCCACTTTCTATACATATAATATTTTCGAAAATACAAAAAGAGTGATTATTCAGTACATAATACACCTATAAGGATAATATTTGGTGTGCACTTTAGCGTTAAGGCAGCAAATACATTTCTGAAGAAATTTTAAAAAAGGGGCGTGGTACCGCCCACTTTTGATAAAGTCAAATTTGGAAATATTATTAATCATAAATCAAAAACCGCTCAAGATAGCAAAATAAAATTCAGCACACATATTTACATTAATACAGGCAATATTCCGAAAAAAATTTGCGAAATCGGGTAGGGTCCACGCCCAATTTCATACGAAAGATTTTGAAAAGGATCATAGATATATTGAATATGCAATAACTTTGCTTAAACTATCTGTATATTATTTCTATTTTACCTCTAAAGTGTGCGTGGGCAAAGAAAGTCGAATGCACAAAATTTTTGGAAAATGGTCGTGGCCCCTTTATTGTGGATTATTCCACAAAACTTTCCATGCCATAAGTCCGGTAAAAATTGATTTATTTAAGCGATATTTGGAGAAAGTGTTTAACATATAAAGCTAACTCTTTGCTGTAAAAATAAACAAAATTTGTAAACGGACACGTCCACTTTTTGAACACAGTTCTGAAAAATTTCTTTGTAAAATTAAAATCGCTATATTTCCATAATTGTATAAGTTATATAAATAAGATTTTACACACATAATAAGCTTTTTAAGAAAAACTAAACTGTGAAAAAATTTTGTGGATTTTGGTGAAGTGGGCGTGGCACCGCCCACTTTTCAGCAAAAAAGTTCAGTTATTTTCATACAATTAGTTGCCTTTATAACAACTTTTTAGATATTAAAATAGACCTGAGGTAATTGGGATACCACATCTTATCACTACTAGGTATTTAATGTTCGGTTCCACCCGAACTTAGACTTCCTTACTAGTTTTCACTTCAAATACAAGCACTGTAATGGCACAAACAGAGTGCAACTTACAAAAAAACTACATTCCGGGAAATTTGGGCACAATTTTTAATTTTAAACGGTCGGCATTTATATAGTTTTCTCATGTTTTTTATAGTCATTTCAATTAGGTCATATTGACCCCAATAGACAGAGAACGTTATTTTAGGTATGGGACAGACAAACGGTTAAACCATGTCGCTTTGCAGGTATTGTTTCCATATTTGGTACTCGCTGCCATATCCTACTTTAGATCCACAAAAGTCACATTCCATTTCCTTGTTTAGGGGAAGATCTGAAAACAGATCTGCACCGTCGGAGTCAACATTCCTCGAAATCAGAACGAGATTGTGTCTGTTGACTTCTTTTTGATACAGAACATTTCGTCTTAAGGCATCGTTTTGCTTCTGGCTTTGATTTTTCAAAGTAGTTGGTTTTTCTTCGAAATTAACAAGGCCAATACCTTTTTCGAATGCAGAAGAGGGTTTCAGTTTTTGAGGTCTATTGAATTCAGAACTTTTCCTTTTAAGGCGTCCTTTTGCTCTTGGCTTCGATTTTTTGAAAGTACTTGCTTTCTCTTGTAGCTCATTTTTGTACGGCGACGTTGTTAAACTAGTAGTTTTCCTCTTTTTCTTCCGCCGTTTATGGACGGTTTCATTATCTTAGGTAGGGAGATATTTGCCAAGGTGTTATACGATTTCTGCTGCTAGCCGGTGATGATAAATTGGCTTCCACAGTTGTAGGCATATATTCGTTAACGCTTGAGGTGTTTTCGGTACGTGTTGTATCCTCATCTAATTCACCAGCAATAAAGTCCGAATCAGAAAAGACATTTCTGTCGAAGGGATATATAACGGTGCATCTTAACCCATTTACAGGTGTCTGTCCAACTTAAACCTTCAAGTTTGCTTTCGTGAAGATTTTGGTAATGTCGAAATGTATAACCTTTCTCTCGTTTTCGCGCAAAAACCTCCGTACTTCCTCACTGTAGTATTTTTTTAAGGGCCCCACGAATGTTTTATCCAAAAAATGTTGAAACCATTTTGTAAAAATCTCAGTTTGTTTCCATCCGGATATATGGCTTGCTGAATCTGATCCTGGAGGAGCATTCTTCATAATCTGTGGACTATGATTTTTCCTGGGGAATATGAAAAATGGTGGAACAAAGTCGCCACCCGCACTCATGCAGCTGATAACTGTTACAAAGGATCCCCTCTCAGCAGATTTAATTGCACCAACCTGGCGTTTTCCTTTGCATGACATAACCTTTGGGAGCTTGCTGTGAACAATTGAAAGCCCTGTTTCGTCCACGTTCCACATTGAAGATGGTGGAAATTGGTGTTTTTCGCATTCCTGTTCAAGTAAATCGAAAAGCACCTTCACATTTTCCTTAGTGAAACGCAATGCTCTATTAAAAAAGGTTCCCGTGGGTGCTCGAAAGCTAAGCTCATTTTTTCCAGCATTTTTCTTGAGTACCTAGAACTTATTTGCCATGTTTTTTTCAGCCAGTTGCAATGGAAGAGATCTAACATCTCGTCCACAACCGTAATTCCATTTCTTTAGCATATTTTACAATATTGTTATCCAGTTCTTTATCTAGTACTGGATTGATACCGGATACAAGTGGTGTCCCCATCGAACGGGACCATTCTTTGTAATGGAGAACGCGGAACTTGAAAGGCTTTTGATTCGGGTCCCTTTTCCTTATTTTTCCCTTTCTAGGCATACTTATTTAGGTTTAGTTGGGTATTAGAAACAAAATGAGTAAGAACGGCCATATATGAAATTATAGGTGGGTAATGTGGGCTACTATCCCAAATTAACCTACCCTAAGCAGCCCACATTACCCGCTTAATGGTGCCCCTGCGGGTTGGGGCTTAGAATATGCCCGCGGTAGGCATACCGGTCGTAAGAGGTAATGATGTGCAACTCGATGGTTGATCTACGGATATGATGCCTCCCACCTCTCATTACCCATCTTCTCTTTCCTTTCGGAAGGAGGGATGACATGACCTAGAAGGTTGCACTGGTAATACCAAATCGCTCCCACGACAGTCGGGCAGTACCGCAAGGGAGTACCGGAGCGTACCGGATTCATATCCGGCCAAGGACTGTTATTTCGACAACACTCCCCAAAACCTTCGGGGAGTGATTTTGTTGTTAAAACAACAAAAACAACAACCCGCTTAATGGCTTAGTAGGAATAGTATTTGAAAAATATTTGTATACATATATACTCAAAATGTGCTTTCTTACCGTTTTATATTATTAAACAATAATATAGGCCACCATATGAATTTTCGGAGCTGCAAAAAATCTCTTTTTAAACTAGTAAGGAAGTCTAAATTCGGGTGTAACCGAACATTAAATACCTAGTCGTGATCAGTTGTGGTATCCCAATTAACTCAGGTCTATTTTAATACCTGAAAAGCTGTTATAAAGGCAACTAATTGTTTTCGAGAAAAAAAAACTTCTGTTGTGAGTGGTAGATTAAATTATCACTAAATAATAAAATATAAATAGCTTTCCCCATGTTCATGAAAGGTATGAAAATAAAAAAAATTTATACAAAACTAGTAAGGAAGTCTAAGTTCGGGTGTAACCGAACATTAAATACCTAGTAGTGATCTGTTTTGGTATCCCAATTTACTCAGGTCTATTTTAATACCTGAAAAGGTGATATAAAACAACTGATTGTTTTCGATAAAAAACACTTTTGTTGTAAGTGGTAAATTAAATTATCACTAAATAATAAAATATAAATAGTTTTGCATGGGGCTTATGAAACTTATGAAAATAAAAAAAATTTATAAAAACTAGTAAGGGAGTCTAAGTTCGGGTGTAACCGAACATTAAATACCTAGTAGTGATCTGTTGTGGTATCCCAATTTACTCAGGTCTATATTAATACCTGAAAAGGTGTTATAAAACAACTGATTGTTTTCGATTAAAAACACTTCTGTTGTAAGTGGTAAATTAAATTATCATTAAAAAAATTAATAAAAAAAGGCAATAGGGTGTTAACTACTTTCCCGTAAATCTTGCTTGTTTGTTATTCGATTTGCATAATTTTTGGCAGGAGTATACTACATACTATTGGAAAGCATCTCACTAACTTTCATTGAATTACCTTCTTGAAATTTCAAGCAATCGCTTTTGAAAATAACATACCTTTTTTGCTGAAAAGTGGGCGCCACGCCTACTTCACCAAAATCCACAAAATTTCTTCACAGTTTAGTTTTTCTTAAAAAGCTTATTATGTGTGTAAGATCTTATTTATATAACTTATACATTTATGGAAATATCGCGATTTTACTTTTACAAAGAAATTTTTCAGAACTGTGTTGAAAAAGTGGGCGTGTCCGTTTACCAATTTTGTTTATTTTTACAGCAAAGATTTAGCTTTATATGTTAAACACTTTCTGCAAATATCGTTTCAATGAATCAATTTTTACCGGAGTTATGGCATGGAAAGTTTTCTGGAATAATCCACCATAAAGAGGCGGGGCCACGCCCATTATCCAAAAATTTTGATATAAATATGTTGCTGAATTTTATTTTGCTATCTTGAGCGGTTTTTGATTTATGATTAATAATATTTCCAAATTGGACTTTATCAAGAGTGGGCGGTACCACGCCCCTTTTTTAAAATTTCTTCAGAAATGTATTTGCTGCCTTAACGCTAAAGTGCACACCAAATATTATCCTTATAGGATTATAGGTATAGAAAGTGGGCGTGGCCTTTAACCGATTTTGCCTTAGTCACTTAGTCAATGTGACGGGCGTCACTTAGTACTGAGCAGACAACGTCCCAAATAATACAACCCTGAGCGCCATAATATATGAAAATTGGAATCGTACTAGAACTGGCTTCCAGTGTGGCTTAGCTGGGCGCTGAGCGCTCTATCTTTTGAATCTTTTTATTTTGGACGTCGAGCGGACCAGTCGCAGAACAAGAAACTAAGTATCATATCATATTAAAACATCGTTCTAATCATAAAAGATTTCAAGTTTATATTTTAAAAATTCTTTCGCCGATCTTTTTCATTTTATTTCAAAAACTCAATTAAATTATAATTTCTGAAAAAATATCTAACAAAATATTTTAAGCCTCGTTTGTTGCCTTTTTCAAATTTACAGTAGATAAATTTATAGTGATTGTTTACAGTCGGCCTTTCCTGATTAATTGATGCGGCCTCGTATCAGTTTTGGACTTCATCTCCGGATTCATCTTCAACACAGCAAATATCATCCATTTCTGTTGATTCACAAAAACACTTTAATTTGTCGGAAGTGTAAATTGATTTGTATCGACGTTGTTTTCGTTTACTATCAGGCAAATCTTCAACAACATAACGATCTCGATCGAGTACCTTGACAATTTCAAAAGGACCTTTGTAACGCGGTTCAAGCTTACGTGAAACACCTGTGCTTGATGGTTCGTTCTCTACTAAAACTATTTCACCTTTTTGATATACATTCGGCGTTCGATGCTGATTATCAAATCGTTGTTTTGCTTTAAAACGCGTTTCATTAATTCGTGTAGCAGCCTCTTTCCGAACTTGTTCAATGTCACAATTTGTTTGATTATCATTGTTAAGTGCAAGAATAAGTTGTTTTGTAGTATATCTCGGGGTTTAAAATTGAACAATAGTTCGTGTGGCGTTTTATTAGTGGTTCCGTTTTTCATTGTATTAATGGACCATTGAATTTTCCTTAATTCGCTATCCCATTTACTATCCGTAGTCGTAGATGGTAAAAGCATCGACAAAACCGTGCGATTCGTACGCTCTGCATGAGCATTTGCTGAAATTGTTTTGATGTAAATGCTGACCCACGGTCAGTCACAATTCGTTATGGTATTCCAACATAACTGCTTACTTCTTTTAACAGCTCAACAACATGCTTCGTTCCCGTACTTTTTACTGGTCGAAGAATAGTAAATTTTGTAAACGAATCAACTACAACCAGGATATAATCGTTAGCTTTTACCGACTTTGGAAATGGACCCAAATGATCTAAATGAATCGTTTTAAACGGTATTGGGTCAATATCACTTTAATGATATTGACCTTCTTTCTTTCCCCCAGTTTTTTTTGTTATACGCACATTCAATACAAGTAACTAAATACTTTTTAATATAATTTAGCATTCTTTGAAACCAAAAGTTCCTCTGAAGTTTCGCATACATTTTGTCAACACCTAAATGCCCAGAGTTAACATGACAATCGTGAACTATCTGCCATCTTAAAGATTTTGGCACAACCCATAGACGTTTATTTTGTAAAAAATGATACAACCGTCCGTTTTCGAGACAATAATCAGCTTTAAATTGTTTGTCATTTTCTTGAAGTTTTTTAACAATTTCCTTGAGGCTTTCATCTTGAAGTTGCATGCTAAAAACCCAGTCTTCTTCTTCAATCTCCACTTTATCTATTTTAAGTGAAGCAGGCTCGATTTCATTAGACGGTTCATCTGGATTTCGACTGATTGCATCAACATGTAACATACGCTGTCCCGATCGGTGTTCGATATCTATGTCAAAATCTTGTATTCGTAACCACCAACGAGCAATTCGTGGAATCAATTCTTTTTTTTGCATAGCAGTTTTGATTGCACTACAATCAGTGACAACTTTAATATTTTTGCCAGACACATAATAACGAAATCTTTCAAGACTTTCAACCACAGCTAACGTTTCTAACTCATAACTGTGATATTTACTTTCTTCTATCGTTGTGGATAGAGAATAATATGCAATAGGCTTAAAATCGTTTGCTTCCCTCTGTAAAAGCACTCCCGCCAAACCCATTGAACTAGCGTCGGTATGAATTTGATGTTCTGCATTTATTCTATAAGCAGTTACAACTGGTCTTTTAACCAAAGCAGATTTTAATTTATTAAATGAATCCACTTGTGCAGATTTCCATTCAAAAGGTTGGTTTTTACGTAATAACTTTCGTAAAGGCACAGAAATAACCGCGTAACATGGAACAAATTTTCGAAAATAGCCCGATAAACCTAATAATTGTCGTACTTCTGTTAAATTTCGTGGCACAGGAAAGTTTTGGACAGCAGCTGTCTTTATACTTCCCGGACTTATTCCAGTTGGCGTCAATTCATGACCAAGAAACTATCGATTCTTTCAAAAATTCACATTTTTTTGGATTAAGAGTTACATTTAAACTCCGAAGTACTTGAAAAATTCGCTTAAGTTTTTCAAACATTTCAATAATTGAATTACTTCCAACAAGTATGTCATCCATATAATGTAACATGTCTCCCTTTTGTGTTTGTTCTTGAATTCGTGCCATTAAACGTTGAAAAACAGTTGGTGCATTCTTTAAACCGAATGGCATTCGCTTAAATTCATATATTCCCTCTGTCGTAATAAAAGCTGTGTATTTTCGACTATTAGATTCAATGGGAATTTGATAATATCCGCTATTCAAATCTAGTACCGAAAAATATTTGAATTGCATAGCTTCTTGTAATCGTTCCTCTATATTTGGCATTGGAGATATTTCTTTTTTGGTGTGTTGATTCAATCGTCTGTAATCCACACACATACGATCAGTCCCATCTTTTTTTTTTTACCAAGATTATAGGGTAGCATACTCAGACTGAGATTCACAAATAATATCGTTATCTAATAAATCTTTGATCATATTTGAAACCACAATTTTCTTTGGTTCCGGAACTCTATATGGACGTTGATAAATGGGCTCGGTGCAATCGACTTGAATCTTCATCTCGATAAGATTCGTTTTACCAATTGCTCTTAAATTTTCAGCAAAAACATCTTGGTATTTTTTAAAAGCTTTTCGATTGTACATGTATCGTAAGTTTTACTATTTTCCGTTTTATTTACATATATTTTTGAATTATGATTAAAAATCAACTTACCATCGTTAATTGTTGCAGTTAAATAATAAAAGCACATCAGTTGACAAGAAATCGTCCTGAACTATGTACATGTCAAGTTGCAATGTTACAGAATCAACTTGTATATTAACATTTATTTTATTTTTCGAAATTTCTGTTCCACCACATATGCCTTTCATTTTCATTATATTTACATGGTATAATTTTACATTTTATTTTTTTAACTATCGACTCACGTATCATATGACAATCACTACCACTGTCAATAAACGCAACTAATCGTTCACCATCAATGTAAATTTCTTTTTCAAACATTTTGCTAGTATTGCATGACTTTACATTCGCGTTTTTACCACAATGAACAGGTTCATTACGCGAATGCACTCGTTGACAATCTTTACATCGTTGTCGCTTTTGAGCTTTAGGACAATTAGTGGATAAATGTCCTTTTTCAGAACAATTGTAACAAGTTATCTTATCACTGGTTTTATCAAACTTTTCACTAAGATCTGATTTTGCTTCGAATTTTTTTGTTGAAATTTCATTTGTATTACGCGACGTTGAAGGCATATTTCTTAAATATTCTTCGAGAGTTTCACGCATCTCTTTCATAGTATTAAATTTCAATACCGCGATTGCAGATTGTAAATCACGAAATTTCAAACCTTCTCGAGTATAGTTTATGATCGCAGACTCACTTAATCCGTACCGTTTACCCGTTGCACTCATACGAAAACAGTAATCAACTACTTTTTCGCCTTGTTTACGTGCCGCATTACTCATAATAAAGTTTATATCGGCCTCATCCATCTTCGTACCGAATTCTTCAACTAACGCATTTGAAAAATCACTCCATGTTGCATATAAAGTTTGCTGTCCGTCTAACCATAAACGTGCTACACCCTTCATGTGACTATATACCGCCAAAAGTACACACTTTTCTTCCCAAGCATATGCATTCATATCACTATTAACTCGCTCAATAAACTGCTCAGCAGTTAAACCAAGATTACTAGTAGGATCAAAATCTGGAATAGTTTCCGCGATTTCTCTCACTGAATATTTATTACGAACACTTGTCATACTAGACATTTCATTAACATTTCCACCCACTGGAATGCTAATCACCGACCTTGGTTGAGACAGAGGTGTCGCATTCATATTCGTCAACGCATTTACTACACCCGATAACATATCTTTTAATTCGTTAATTTGTTCTTGAAGACTGTTTTGACTCACAACCGGTTATTTTGACTATACATTTCAACTTCATCCGAACTTAACGCTTCCGTCAAACGCAATATTAATTCAGCTTTCGAACCAGTAGTATTCAAATTTTTCTCACTAAGAAAATCTTTCAATTGTTGTACCGTCAATGATGTAATTTTAACCAACATTATATTTTTTTAGATTTTATAAATTTCTCGATTATAATTTTTGTCAATACCAATTACACAAACAACGTATGATTATATAATTTGGTCGTTGCGATTCTTTCCGTTGAATGCAACTACGTAACGTTTTGCTGTAACGCGTATTTTTAATTCCGTAAAATACCACTATTTGATACTCGGTGTCTGATCACAAAATTTCAGATTTAATATATATGTATATTATACATATGTGTATATCATAGGAAAATTTGCATTAATATCTCCCGTGCTGCGAATTCATCCCACTTCTGAACTAAAACATCGTTCTAATCATAAAAGATTTCAAGTTTATATTTTAAAAATTCTTTCGCCGATCTTTTTCAGTTTATTTCAAAAACTCAATCAAATTATAATTTCTGAAAAAATATCTAACAAAATATTTTAAGCCTCGTTTGTTGCCTTTTTCAAATTTACAGTAGATAAATTTATAGTGATTGTTTACAATATAATAATATTTTCCCATTTCCCATTGTCGCTATACATCATATAATTAATATAAAGTAATACAACACGTTATCTATAATAAGTTTAGCCCATAAGGCCAGTGAATTTCTTTTGAATAAATATTGTACTTGAAGTTGAAATCTTACATCTCATTATTTCTTGGAAATAATATTCCCTCCCGTTCACGTAAGTTTGTTGCCTCTCTCTACAAATCCTATCTGGATTTAACATTGGTCCTTGCGAGCCAAATTTGGATCATCAGATTGGCAAGCAAAAAATTCCCTTCGTAACAAATATACGTGAACAACACTGGCCTTAGCTGTGCGCTAAACAAACAAACCCAGCCTCATTCCATTCCCACTTCATTCTCATTTTTTTATAACAATTATTCAATCAACGCAGCAACAAGTGGAGATTAGTAAAAGTGCGAAAAAACAGTGGAAATTGGAAAATTGGATAACCAAATTTATTAAAATAGCAACTAATAACAATAAGGAGCAAATTAAAGTGCAAACCTAAACGAAAAGTGGAAAATAAGAGATCAAAACCAAAAAAGCGAACAAGCAGCATCACATCGCAAGGAAACAGAGAAGCCCCATCCCAACACACTTTCCCGGAGATACATATACATCGCAAAATGTCTGTGTGAGTGCTGAAAGTTAAAATAATACACACATAAATACCCTACATCAAATTTAACCTTGTCTTTTTGTGCATTGTATTGCTGTTTTTACCGGCAAGAAAGCGGTATATTTCGTACATACATATTTATGTATTTTAATGCTAGCGAAAAGCAAAGAAGGGCGTAAATAAATATTACTTAAAGATTGCAGTAGGGTGTGTTTCGAATTATTTGGGAGAGTACACAGTGATTTTGTACACAATAATTTTGCTTCGGCGTACGTTATCAACGCTTATTATTTTGTCGTGATCCAGAGCATCAAATCTCTATTACTTGTACATTTCAGTCCTGTTTCCCTCTCTAAGTCCCTAAACAAAAAATTTTTCGAAGTCGATACAATCTCTCTTATCTGCCGAGTGCTGAAAAGTTGGTGCGCGTTGGGTTCCTAGTAACACAACGTGCATAGTTTACGTTGCAGTTAGCAGCGAAATTTTAGAAGAAGGATTGGTTGCCGTACAACGTGCACATACACCATAAAACTGCAAGAATCGTTAATTGAGCTGGATATTCTTGTACATTAGCGTGCCACCGCGGATTTATTTTACGAAAATCATCTCTAGGTAGAAAAGTACCAATTTATCAATTTTATTGATATGAATTTCTCTCCCATATACCTTTTTCGTAAAATTCCCAACATGGCACTTTCAGCAGCAATGATGTCCAAATTTATTTTCGACTCGAATAATGTAGTCAAATTGTGCAGTGCTTTCGGAGCTGATAAATCAGAGGAGCAAACGGCCACTCTATTAAATATAAAATTGCAGGAGCTTGAGAACCGATGGGACATGCTAAAAGAATCTTACGAAATAGTTTGTTTGGCTGAAGAGACAACCGCGAGCAAGGAGTTTAAAGAAGAAGCCAATAATAAGTTTCATTTGTGTTCTGAAGCATTTTATATCTGCAAGGCGCACATATTAGATCAGGTACAAGTTCTCCAACCTGCAGCAGATAAACTCACCAGCCGCCAGTCTCTCTCCACCTCTTTTGTCCCCAATCCAATGCCTTGCATAAAGGTACCTCCTTGAGATACCTAGATATTTTACGGTACGTATGAAGATTGGCCCAGTTTTCGTGACATGTTCACAGCTGTTTATTATAATCACCCTAGGCTCACTCCCGCGACGCAAACTTCTCTTTGGCTTGGGATGCGCTCAAAAATCGGTATGAAAATAGACGTATTCTTATTGATAAGCGGCTGAAAACTCTCTTTAATATCTCACCTGTCACCCCTGAAAATAGCTAAGGGATTCAAATGAACCAGTTCTAAACCAGTCGGTATGAGGTAGTTGAACGTCTACAAGGTTATAAAGTCGCTAAACCTCGCACCTCTATCCCACCAAAATCTACTTTCAAAGTCCAAGCATATCATTCTCAAGGTGTTAATCCCGCAGTAAAATGCAATTTATGCAGTTTAAATCACCCCTTGAAATTGTGTCCAGAATTTCGAAAGATGAGTGTTGTTGAACGTACTAAATGCGTAGAGCGACATCGATATTGCAGCAACTGCTTAGCATATAATCACGCTGCCGCTAATTGTACGAGTACGTATAGGTGTGCGCATTGTAAGAAGAATCACCACACCTTGTTGCATTCTGAATCCCATACCAAACCTGCATTAAAAGCAAACAATAGGACTTCTTCTCTCTCTAAAAGTACAACAAATCTGTTGCATACTCAATCTTCCCAACAGTCTCGACATCCCATTTTTGATTTGTCTCAAGGAAACTGGGAAGACTCTCCATCTACTTCAAACTTCTCTTCCAATAAAGGAAAAACCCTTCTCCCTACTGCCCAAGTGCATATCGAGCACATGGGTTCTCTACATCTGCTACGGGCACTGATCGATCAGGGGTCCCAAAAACCTTTTATCTCTCAGCGGATTCAAAATCTTCTCCAATTGCCTACCTACAAGGAAAACTTTGCAGTTACAGGAATGGGCGGAAAAATTGTGGAAAATGTAAAGCGGGTTTGCCAACTTACACTTGTGTCTAAACGGTATAACACCCGCATCAACACCAACGCGATAGTTCTCAGGCAACTCACCAGTTTTCTCCCCTCGTTCCAAATCCCGAAACCCAATCTCAACGAAATTAAGGACCTAGACCTCGCCGATCCATTTTTCTACACTCCCGGGCAAATTGACATCGTTATTGGCAGTGACTTGATACCAGAGATTTTACTTCAAGGAATCAAACACCAAGTGCTTCGGAGCTTGTTAGCACAAAATACAATATTCGGCTGGTATTTAAGCGGGCCCTTATCCACAAACACATGTTCCAGTTTTCATACTTATGCGACGGAGATCTCGAATGAAGATTTGAATTCCCAACTTATGCGCTTTTGGGAATTGGAAGAAGTACAGCAATGCCATCCAGCATCTGACGACGATCAAGTTTGCGAAGAATTTTATCAAAAAACTACTTTCCGTCAAGAAGACGGACGGTATGTTGTACGTTTACCCTATAAATCTGCATTCCCTCCCCTTCTCTCTAGGCCCATCTCGCTCACAAGCAATGAGACAAGCTATTCGTATGAAGCATACGCTCAGTAAAAACCCAGATCTCAAAGACGAATATGAGCGAGTTTTAGAAGAATATATCTCCATGGATCATATGAAACTAATATCTCCCGAAGAAATTCAAGAAAACGGCAAATTTTTCCATATTATCTGCCCCACCATTCAGTTGTCAAGCCGGCTAGTACATCCAGCAAGGTTAGAGTGGTGTTTAATGCTTGGAAGTCCACTTTGTCTGGCACATCTCTCAATGACATTCTCCACATAGGCCCCACCTTACAAACCGACCTTATGTTTGTCATATTGAATTGGCGTCTGTATCGATACGTGTTCAACGGTGATATACAGAAGATGTACCGGCAAATACTTCTGCACGAAGATGACCAGCAGTATGAGCGTATTCTTTTCCGAAGAAGTGAAGAAACAATACTTTCAGATTTTGCCTTGAAGACAGTAACATTTGGTGTAAACTGCGCTCCCTACCTGGACATACGAACCCTGCACCAGTTGGCAAATGATTCTCAGTATTCGTACCCCCTCTCCCAAAGAATTTTAACATCGGAATCATACGTCGACGACATATTGTCTGGTGGACACGACATTCCCTCTTGTATTCAGGCCTAGTCCCAAACCATCAACTGTTTAAATTCTGCCGGTTTTCCCCTCAAAAAGATTACAGCAAACCACCCCGAACTTCTCGGTCACATTCCAGCCGAAGATTTACTTGATTCTGATTTTCTCAAGTTCGATTGTTCTCACACGACAAAAACTCTAGGGATTAGATGGAACGCTTTGATCGACGCGTTTTCATATACAATTGAGCCAGCGCAATTACCTACAAGTGCAACAAAAAGAGAAATTTTATCTTCGGTATCGAAACTTTTTGACCCCGCAGGGTGGCAAAGATACTTTTACAGCAGATATGGTTAGAGGGCACAGAATGGGATGAATGTGTAAAGCCAATACCTCTTCATAAATGGGTACAATTTTTGTCCGATTTTCCCTTTATCGAAGATATTCGAATACCGCGATGGACGGAGTTTTCTCCAAGTAACAGGATTCAGGTGCATGGCTTTTGTGAGAAAGCATATTGTGCAGCCATCTACATTCGTTCGGAGTCAGAAAACAAAGTCTCATCACATCTCCTCTTCTCGAAAACTAAAGTTGCCCCATTACACACCGTTAGTCTCCCTCGCTTAGAACTATGTGGCGCAGTGCTACTAGCCAAATGTATTAAAAACCTTTCCCAGCACCTTCCCATAGGAGACAGTGAAACATTTTTATGGTCGGATTCGTCGATTGTCCTGTCATGGCTCGAAAAACCGCCTTGTACGTGGAAAGTGTAGTGGCCAACCGTACATCAGAAATTATCCAGAACGTTGGAAACATAAAATGGCGACACGTACGCACTAACCACAACCCCGCAGACCTGGGTACTAGAGGATGTAGACCACAGGATTTAATACAACAACAGCTTTGGTGGACAGGACCAATGGCCGATTTCGCAACGCGAAAATGTTTCTCCCCCCAAAGAAAGGAAAGTCGTCGCGTTGGAAGAGGAACCAGACATCCTAGATCGCTTCTCATGTTGGCCGAAAGCTCTTCGAGTAATAGCTTACATATTTCGGTTTATCCATCGAACCAATCCCATACAGTCCACTACATCTCAAAATTATGCCTCTCTCTCTATTAGTCAAGCGGAAATTCATTTCGTAAAAGAACGTCTGATCAAATTAACGCAGGAAAGATATTACTTGAAAGAGTACGTCAAACTCTCCAACAAGGAACCGATATCCAAAAAGAGCCGACTTCTGCCGTTAAATCCCTTTCTGGATGAAAATGACATTCTTAGAGTAAACGGTCGCTTAGCTAATTCTGATCTCCCCTACCGTGAAAAACATCTCATAATTATCCCTGAAGGCTCCCGATTCTGCTATCTTTTTCTTCAATTCATACATAATCAATTGATGCATGCAGAACACCAACTCATGGTTAGGATGGTTAGGCAGGAGTACTTTATACCTCGGCTAAAGTCGAAAATCAAATTTTGTATTCGCAGTTGTAAAACATGCATTATCTTCAAAAAGTCTACCCAATCTCAAATCATGGCAGCTTTACCTCCAGAACGGTCCAATTTCTCCCTCCTATTCACCTTTACCGGATTAGATTTCGCAGGTCCCTTTGAACTAAAAACATCGATGCTTCGGAGATCATCAATGATGAAAGGATATGTCTGCGTGTTCGTATGTTTTTCAACAAAGGCAATTCATCTTGAGCCTTGTTCTGATCTCTCCAGTAAGGCCTTCCAAGCAGCTTTCGCACGTTTTGTTGGAAGACGAGGACTACAGAAACGAGTATATTCCGATAATGGAAAAAACTTCGTCGGCGGACAAAGATCCCTACAAAAAGACTTCGGCCGGTTCATCAAAGAGGTTTCTGAGGATCTCCAATCTAAATATTCAACACAGGGTTTTGAGTGGCAATTTTTACCACCAAACGCACCTCACATGGGTGGTCTCTGGGAGGCAGCGGTCAAAAGCTTCAAGCTACACTTCAAGCGCACTGTGGGAAGCCATCATTTCACCTTTGAAGAACTTGCTACATTGCTTGCCCGTATCGAAGCTGTGCTCAATTCCCGTCCCTTATCACCCATGACAGTCCCGACGAGCTACTAGCTTTGACCCCAGGTCATTTTCTTCGCGGCGCCCCATTGTTGGCTCCACCGGAGCCCCAGATAGACAATCTTTCGCTTCAAAACCGCTGGGAGAAGCTGAAGATTCTGCATCAACAATTTGCCCTGCGCTGGAAGGAGGAATATTTGAAGGAGTTACACAAACGATACAAGTGGAAACAGCCGCAGGAAAATCTACAAGTGGGTGACTTCGTCGTTATCAAGAGCGATTTACTACCTCCACAGGAGTGGCGATTGGGTCGTATTGAAAAGGTTTACCAAGGATCAGATAGTCGCGTCCGAGTGGCGGACGTTCGGACCCAACATGGACTCCTCACCAGACCAATCGTCAAATTGTGTCCCCTACCAACTTCTGCTGCTCTGCCTAGCCCCACTTATCCCATTAATCTCTAAAACACACATATCTCACATTCACACATCTCCACTAATGTTTTGCCAAATGTCATATATATATGTTGTACTAAAGCTCTTTTTCTTTTCAGACGTACACCACGCTTGCCCTCTCCGATCTACCCACCGCTCAATCCCAGGCTGCATATGTGCATGCTATGCATGCGCTACCACTCACTACGCACATGTGCCAGGTTCATGACAGTGAACGAAAGGTTGCGGTGTGTGGAGCGGCATGAGTACTGTCCCAACTGTTTGGCGCGGAATCACTACCGGGTGCGCGATTGCGAGTCGGCCGGCAAGTGTCGCATCTGCGATGAACGCCATCACACTCTGCTCCACCGTATACAGGCAGACCAGGTCGCTCCCCCACCGCGCCGTCAGCTCGAAGTACGGGAGGGCTTCGATAGAATTATAAAGTTGACGAGGCTACGCGAGTTGGTTGCACCTGTGCAAAGGGGCCGCGCTGACTAAGTGATGGGCGTCACTTAGTACTAAGCAGACAACGTCCCAAATAATACAACCCTGAGCGCAATAATATATGAAAATTGGAATCGTACTGGAACTGGCTTCCAGTGTGGCTTAGCTGGGCGCTGAGCGCTCTATCTTTTGCCTGTTTTTATTTTGGACGTCGAGCGGACCAGTCGCAGAACAAAAAACTAAGTATCACATCATATAATAATATTTTCCCATTTCCCATTGACGCTATACATCATATAATTAATATAAAGTAATACAACACGTTATCTAGAATAAGTTTAGCCCATAAGGCCAGTGAATTTCTTTTGAATAAATATTGTACTTGAAGTTGAAATCTTACATCTCATTATTTCTTGGAAATAATATTCCCTCCAGTTCACGTAAGTTTGTTGCCTCTCTCTACAAATCCTATCTGGATTTAACACCTATTTCAATAGCGCTCCGAGATAAGTGAAAAGGAACCTGCATACCAAATTTCATTGAGATATCTCAAGATTTACTCAAGTTATCGTGTTCACAGACGGACGGACGGACAGACGGACGGACGGACATGGCTCAATCAATTTCTCTTTTCGTCATGAGCATTTTGATATACATAAGTCAATATCTATCTAGATTCGTTTATGCCGTTACATACTACCGTTAGGCGAATGAAGTTAATATACCTTGTGTGCGAAGCACTACTAGGTATAAAAAAAAGGCAATAGGGTGTTAACTACTTCCCGTAAATCTTGCATGTTTGTTATTCGATTTGCATAATTTTTGTCAGGAGTATACTACATACTATTGGAAAGCATCTCGCTAGCTTTTACAAAGAAATTTTTCAGAACTGTGTTCAAAAAGTGGGCGTGTCCGTTTACCAATTTTGTTTATTTTTACAGCAAAGAGTTAGCTTTATATGTTAAACACTTTCTCCAAATATCGTTTCAATAAATCAATTTTTACCGGAGTTATGGCATGGAAAGTTTTGTGGAATAATCCACAATAAAGGGGAGGGGCCACGCCCATTTTCCAAAAATTTTGTGCATTCGACTTTCCTTGCCCACGAACACTTTAGGGGTAAAATAGAAATGATATACAGCTAGTTTAAGCAAAGTTATTGCATATTCAATATATCTATGATCCTTTTCAAAATCTTTCGTATGAAATTGGGTGTGGACCTTACCCGCTTTCGCGAAAATATTATATGTATAGAAAGTGGGCGTGGCTTTTAACCGATTTTGCCTATTTTCAATAGCGCTCCGAGATAAGTGAAAAGGAACCTGCATACCAAATTTCATTGAGATATCTCAAGATTTACTCAAGTTATCGTGTTCACAGACGGACGGACAGACGGACGGACGGACATGGCTCAATCAGTTTCTCTTTTCCTCCTGAGCATTTTGATACATATAAGTCAATATCTACCTCGATTCGTTTATGCCGTTACATACTACCGTTAGGCGAATGAAGTTAATATACCTTGTGTGCGAAGCACTACTAGGTATAAAAATATCGATTGCACTTCACAACAGATTTTTATCAACAGGTCATGTCAGCTGCTATACGAATTTCTAACGTTACACGCATAGATACTTGTATATGCATGTTAATAAGAAAGTTACGGCGCATGCCCACATTACCCGACCAGGCTGCAATACCCATACACAGTTGTGTGTGAGCGTACAAAATCAAAGGCCTTTCATTTTCGGCATAGTTGGTTACGGCGCTGATCTACATAAATAGACATCTAAACATACGAGTATATGAACAGATATGAAAATATGTTACCTATTGTTTATGAAGTTATGTTCTTGTAACTGTTCCTCTAGTGCCGTTAGTATAGTCTCAATGCTTTTATTTCCCTTTGTGTGAGTACTGCAGTCTGTAGCTTCAATTAAAAATACGATATCGCTGCTACGGCTCTCATTACTGATGGTGTATTCCACAAATGTGCTTTCGGGGACAAGCGTACCATTGGCAAGTTCGCAACTATAAATTATTTATAAGTATAACAGTTAGTGTTATTAAAAATATATAATGTGATCGTAATAATATATGCAGGTCGCTATCTCCAATATATATACCTAATACGTACATTATCTTTTCACAAAATTTCAGTTCATAGAACAGATTTAGGTTAGATAAGAGAATGGAAATTCAATTCAATTCAGTTTTATTAAGTCTAAGATTTTAAAAATTTTACAGACTAGCAGTACAAATCTTACAACCTAGAAATACAATTTCAAATTTTAACCATAGGTAAAATACAAGCGTATGCTGTTAAACATAACACGAAGCAAGTTTAGAACCAAAACATGATCTCGGAAGTGCGAAATCCAGATCAAGACTACAAAAACTTTTATTAAATTCTGTGAGAGCCCTCAAGATGGGATGAAAGTTATGATAATTAGCTTCGATTAACTTGAAATTCAGTATATATTGCGAAGCAGAATTCAGAAGAATTGATTCAGATATTTGTTTCTTGATATTTTATCAAGATTGACAATTTATCAAGAACACATAATCGAGGGGTAACACGCCTTTGTACTCATTCAATTGTACTGCATACATCGGATTCCAGATTATGGATGCATATTCTAGTTTCGAGTGCACTAAGCTTTCATATAAAGTAAATCGTGAGTCAAATATTACTCCAAGATCAACAAACTCACTAACAGAAGAAATGTTGTCATCAAAAAGTTTATAGATAGACATGTGAACAGGGTTAGAATTTGAACGCACGCACACAGCACACACGCGCGTGCAAAAAAATGCTCACAAAACTTATTGCTCATGCACAAGAGCTGTGCTTTAAAAACAAAATATTAAGCACACCGTACACGTGTGTGCAGTTTGAAATAAAGCACTTGCACGCGTGTGTGTTTTGTATTGAAAACGGTATAAACGAATCGAGATAGATATTGACTTATATATATCAAAATGTTCAGGAGGAAAAGAGAAATTGATTAAGCTATGTTAGTCCGTCCATCCGTCCGTCCGTCCGTCTGTGAACACGATAACTTGAGTAAAATTTGAGATATCTCAATGAAATTTGGTATGCAGGTTCCTTTTCACTTTATTTGGTGTGCACTTTAGCGTTAAGGCAGCAAATACATTTCTGAAGAAATTTTTAAAAAGGGGCGGGGTACCGCCCACTTTTGATAAAGTCAAATTTGGAAATATTATTAATCATAAATCAAAAACCGCTCAAGATAGCAAAATAAAATTCAGCACACATATTTATATTAATACAGGCAATATTCCGAAAAAAATTAGCGCAATCGGGTAAGTTCCACGCCCAATTTCATACGAAAGGTTCATAGATATATTGAATACGCAATAACTTTGCTTAAACTAGCTGTATATCATTTCTATTTTACCTCTAAAGTGTTCGTGGGCAAAGAAAGTCGAATGCATAAAATTTTTGGAAAATGGGCGTGGCCCCTCCCCTTTATTGTGGATTATTCCACAAAACTTTCAATGCCATAACTCCGGTAAAAATTAATTTATTGAAACGATATTTGGAGAAAGTGTTTAACATATAAAGCTAACTCTTTGCTGTAAAAATAAACAAAATTGGTAAACGGACACGCCCACTTTTTGAACACAGTTCTGAAAAATTTCTTTGTAAAATTAAAATCGCGATATTTCCATAATTGTATAAGTTATATAAATAAGATTTTACACACATAATAAGCTTTTTAAGCAAAACTAAACTGTGAAAAAATTTTGAGGATTTTGGTGAAATAGGCGTGGCGCCGCCCACTTTTCAACAAAAAAGGTCTGTTATTTTCAAAAGCGATTGCTTGAAATTTCAAGAAGGTATTTCAATGAAAGTTAGTGAGATGCTTTCCAATAGTATGTAGTATACTCCTGCAAAAAATTATGCAAATCGAATAACAAACAAGCAAGATTTACGGGAAAGTAGTTAACACCCTATTGCCTTTTTTTATACCTAGTAGTGCTTCGCACACAAGGTATTTTAACTTCATTCGCCTAACGGTAGTATGTAACGGCATAAACGAATCGAAAATGTTCAGGAGGAAAAGAGAAATTGATTAAGCCATGTCCGTCCGTCCGTCTGTGAACACGATAACTTGAGTAAAATTTGAGATATCTCAATGAAATTTGGTATTGGAGCATTACATAAACACATCGCCCTTTTACTTTAATTGTCATGTGCACATAAAAAATGTATAAACAAATATGAATGTATACAAACAACATTCTGCCCAAATTAGTTACATTGAACTCAGCGGGAGTTTATACAAATAATGCACATGCCGCACATAACGAGGATCTTGTTACACTTGTGTGGACGGTCAAAGACACCGCCAAAGACAGTCGCAGTGACCAACTGAACACAACGTCAGCAGCACACAATATTTGCACTACACAATATTTGCAGAATCGAGATGAGCACGACTTTGGACAAAAAAAAATACGCAACATGATTTCCTAAAGCTGTAGGAGCCGTCATTAATATAAAATTTAATAACAACAACAACAGCAACAAGAGTAACGATGTAAAATAAATTGACAACAAGAAAATAAGGATTCCATCTTACATGGCACAAAAAGCATAAAAAGGGTGGAATAGAATACCTCCTGGAAGACGAGACTGGCAAAAAACTGGCAGCAAACGTATCTAACCAATACATTATTTTTAAGTAATTATGTATATTAGAAATTTGGTAGGCACGCCTTTACGGCCGCTAAGCTAAGAGCAATTTGATTTGCTTTGGAATTTTTTTTTAATAAGCACATGTTGCTTAAAAGTAAAGAATTTTTTTTAATAAGACACAATTTAAAAAAAAAAAATTTTTTTTAATTTAATTAAATTAAAGGTTAACGTTACAAGAAAATAACAATTAATTTAGTATACAAGAAATTCCTACACCCGTAATAATCCATAAAAGGAAACGAGGTGGTAGACAGGTTAGGAATCGAAAAGAAATCGCTGAAGCTTTTAGGCTACTTAACTTAACCGTAGACATTAACGATAGGCTAAAATTAAAAGATAAAATAAAAATGTTAAGAAATAACTTGTAAATAAAATATATTTTTTTTTAAATAAAAAACAAACAAGCTGAGTAAATTGGAGTGGTAAAGTAAAGCAAAATATTATTAAATTTTAAATTTTTATTACGGATAGTGCCTTGCCCGACTATCTTGACTACGACAAAATAAATTACATCGTTTATAATTTAGAACGCGAAGACGCAAATGAAGTACGTAGGTCAAGATCTCGTAGCAAGGAAAGTAATAGAAATAATCTAAACTGGTTAAAACAATTTTGGCTTCAAATAGGAATGGGTAGAAAACCCACAATGAAAGATGCATTATACCCTTCTACATTAGCAGAAGAACAAATAAGAATGCTCAACCTAACAGAGCGAAATTAAGCTTATAGACTAAGATATCGAAAATATTCCTCATGAATTAAATACACGTTAAAAAGAAAAATTTTAATCCAATTTTTTTAAAAATGGCATGGTGGAAAGTTGCACTTAACGGCATTCTGATAGGAATAGCAGGGTACGAGGTAGGTGAAGAAAGTTCAGCAGATCAAAAATCTGAAAATCGATTAGTCAAATACGAACCACATCTTATTATTGAACAGAAAGAAGAGATCACCGATAAATGGTTGACAATTTTTGCTTGTTTAGCTACATGTTTAATTGTCGCAATTGCAATTTTAATCAAAAATTATATTTAAAATAAATTGAGACGATTGAACAATGTACAACAACGCGTTTAAGCGCAAAAATTGTAAACTAAGATATGAATAAATGGCAAGAAATATATGATACCCTATATGAAGAAAAACTAAAAGCTGATAAATCTTACAAATGCATAAATAAAAATATTAATATAAAAACAGATACTATCGTAAAGCATTTTAAGATAATTTTAGAAGCTCTAAATAGCATAGGACAGGTGATCAAAGCAGTAAATAACATACTTACCAAGGAACAAGAAGTAGAGTCTTACCAATTTTTCTCTGCCGTAAGGGACAAACTAGTATCTTCTTTAGCAAGATACAATATAGAAGTCAATTTACCAACCACAGTAGAGGAAGACCTACAAATAGATTTCAATTCGCTTTTGGCAGAACGTGCTCAGAGCCCATTGGTAGCAGAAAATATACCAAACCTTCAACCAATAGATATACCAGATATAAATGTCACAATGGTGCAAACGGTAGTTGAGTGCATTAAACCTGCTTCGTCAGTATTACCAGAGTTTGATGGTAAACCAGAAAACCTAAACAGTTTCCTAGATGCACTCGATATACTTGAACAAATCAAGGATACACACGAGGCATTGGCCATTACCATGATTAAGACCAAGCTAAAAGGCACAGCAAGAAATTTCATAAGCAACGAAAGCACGATAGAACAAATCAAAACAAAACTCAAAACCGCGATTAAGGGTGAATCAGTAGAAGTTTTAACAGCTAAACTCCTGAACATCCAGCAGTGTAGCAAAACTGCTAACCAGTACACTGCGGAAGTAGAAAAAATAACAAGGTCATTGGAAGGAGCGTATATCTCAGATGGATTAAATCCAGACTTAGCCACGAGATATGCAACACAGGCAGCAGTCAAAGCCATGTGCAAAAACTGCTCCAACACCCAAGTTAAAATGATAATGCAAGCGGGAACGTTCGCAACACTGAACGACGCAATCTCCAAATTCACAAACAGCTGTACCGAAATTACAGGCAGCTCTAAGACAATTTTAAATGTACGACAACAAGGTCAATACCGGAGTAATTTCCGTGGAGGTTACCGAAGTATCAGTTATGGCAATTACCCAAATAGGAGATTTAGGCCGCAACAAAGATACAACAATAACTCAGGGCAAGGAAGCAATAATAACAATAATCGAAGAGGTTCACAAACCCAAAATGGCAATAGGCCGTACAACCAGACCCGTAACGTGCGCAGCTGCACTCAAACGGAAAACCAGGATGCTCCACTTCAAGAGTAAAAGAAAGAAAAATATGCGTACTAAGCTTACATCTAAACAGCTACATAGCAACAAGGACATCCCTAAATAATGTAATTTAAAATTTTTTAATCGATACAGGAGAGGACATCTCCATTATAAAAAAGAATCAAATTAATCAAAGTCATAAGATAAATACCGAGCAAATTACAGATTTAAAAGGCATTGGTCAGGGAATAACCAGCACTCTAGGAACGATTAAAGCAGACTTAAAAGGCGATGACCTTCTCATTTACCATAAATTTCATGTAGAAGAAGACAATTTCCCAATTCCATGCGATGGAATAATAGGCCTAGATTTAATAAAAAAGTGCAATTGCATCTTACACTATGGAAAAACAGAGGATAAACTAATCCTAAGACCATACGATTTCCCCCAAACAATAACAATGCACCTAACAAATTGTCTGTCCGTCAATACAATTACGATCCCTGCTAGACAAATTGAAGTAAATACCGGTAACAAAAACATTTTTATCCCACACCAAGAATTATCTGATGGCATTTTTATAGCAAATACAATCACAAACAAGGATCAAACTTTTGTTAGAATTATTAACACTACACATAAAAACACAACTATCCAAAATTACAAAATCAAGACCGAAAACTTAGATGATTACACCCTAATTAAAACAGAAAAACACAGTAAAAATTGCAACGATACAGAAAAATTAAAAAGATTAACAAACAATTTTCCAAAATTCGTCAACCCTCAATTAACAACACTTTGCACAGAATTTATAGGCATATTTGCACTAGAAACCGAACCAATCACCTCTAATAATTTCTATAAACAGAAATTATATATGAAAGATGACACCCCAGTTTACATAAAAAATTATAGATCTACCCAAACCCAGAAGGGAGAAATCAGCAAACAAGTAAATAAGCTAATAGAAGATGATACAATAGAACCCTCCATATCGGAATATAATAGCCCAATCCTACTAGTCCCTAAAAAATCACTTCCAGGAAAAACAGAAAAAAGATGGAGGCTAGTAGTCGACTACAGACAGGTAAACAAAAAGCTAGCAGCGGACAAATTCCCACTTCCAAGAATTGATGATATTTTAGACCAACTTGGAAGAGCAAAATATTTGTCATGCCTAGACCTTATGTCAGGTTTTCATCAAATTGAACTACACCCAGATTCAAGGGATATAACTTCATTTACAGCCGAAAATGGCACATATAGATTCAAAAGACTACCTTATGGATAAAAAGTAGCACCAAATTCATTCCAAAGAATGATGACCCTAGCATTCGCAGGTCTCAAACCATCCCAAGCATTTCTCTACATGGATGACTTAGTTGTATTAGGTTGTTCCGAAAATCACATGCTAAAAAATTTAAGAGACGTATTCTCCACTTGTCGAAAATACAACCTAAAACTACATCCAGATAAATGCTTATTTTTCAGTCAAGAAATAACTTATTTAGGACATAAATGTACAAACAAGGGAATATTACCCGATCCAAGCAAATTTGAAACCGTTCAAAACTCTCCGACGCCAAAAACAGCAGATGAAGTTAAAAGATTCGTAGCCTTCTGCAATTATTACAGAAGATTTGTTCCGAATTTTGCAGAACATTCTAGAAAATTAACTAGGCTTTGCAAAAAGAATGTTACCTTCGAATGGACAGAAGAATGTCAAAAAGCTTTTGTCTACTTAAAGGAAGCATTAATTAGTCCAAAACTTTTGCAATACACGGATTTCGAAAAAGAATTCTGCATAACAACAGACGCTAGTGGATACGCTTGTGGTGCAGTCTTTAGCCAAGAACATGATGGCAAACAGTTAAAAATTGCTTACGCTTCAAGGTCCTTTACAAAAGGTGAAACTAACAAAGCTACAATAGAAAAAGAATTGGCCGCGATTCATTAGGCCATAACCTTCTTCAGACCATACGTATATGGCAGAAAATTCCTAGTTAAAACCGACCATCGCCCATTAATATACCTATTTTCAATGAAAAGTCCTTCCTCAAAGCTGACACGAGTAAGACTAGATTTAGAAGAGTACGCTTTTGAAGTGGAGTACATAGCTGGTAAAGAAAACCATATAACGGACGCATTATCCCGCATAACTATAACAAATCTGAAAGACTTGTCAGTGGAAGCAAGCAGAATATTAAAAACAACTACCAGATCAGCAGCTAAAAATATCAGTAATAAAACTGAAATTAAAGAACGTCACAAAGAGAACCCCACAATTTACGAAGCGCTAAATAAATTTGAAGTAAAAAGACATGTCGAGCTCGTTTTCAATCCTCCGAAATTTTATTTCAAAAAATTAAAGGAAATTTGTAGCAATTTTGATACAAGCAACCTAATTGTTGAGGATAAGATTGACTTAGGACAATTCTTTACCAGGCTCGAAAAAGAAGCCGGCAATTTAGGACTTGTACAAGTACAGTTGTCCATAGGGGACAAATTGTTTAAAATGAATTATACTGCAGTAGGAAAATTTATTGAAATGGGTAATAAAGTTCTCAAAAAGTTAACAATAGCTCTAACCCAGAGGGTATATGCGTGACAAATCCGGGGAAAATTAAAGAAATTCTGCAAAAATATCATGACGATCCTATTAGTGGTGGCCACCCAGGAATAAATCGCATGACAGATAAAATCAAGCAGAAATATAGCTGGCTGAATATGAAAAATGACATACGAAAATACATAAACACGCAGTTGCTAAGGCCGTGTTTGAAGAATTCATTTTGATTTATGGACGCATGAAATCAATTATGACAGACATGGGCACCGAATACAAAAACAACTTATTCAAAGAACTTTGTAAACTACTAAAAATTGAGCATAAAACCTCAACACCCTACCATCATGAAACCTTGGGTACAGTAGAACGCAGTCACCGAACATTCAATGAATATGTACGCTCGTACATATCCAGTGACAAAGACGATTGGGATGAATACCTTAAGTACTTCGCGTATTGTTACAATACAACACCATCTACCATACATAAATATTGCCCGTTTGAGCTCATATTTGGGAAAAATCCACCAAATTACGAATTTTTAGAAGAAAATAAAATCAGCCCACTGTGCTAGAAAATTAGTCCAAGAGGCTAAAGAAAAACAAAAGTTTAATTATGACAAAAGTAGTTATAGTAAGGAAATAAATATAGGAGATTTAGTATTAGTTAGAAAAGAGGCCTCCCATAAGTTAGAAAATAGATATACAGGACACTACAAAGTTAAAAATGTTGATAAAAATAACAACTACACTTTAATTCCAAATAGCACAGGAGACAAAAACAAAAACAAAAAAGAAATCGTAATTCATAAGAATAGGCTTAAACCAATTTAAAACTCGTAGCGTTAAAAATAAAAATAAGCAATGCACTTTATTCATAATAATTTAATAATAACAAAAAAAAATCCATAAGCATTCCAATTTACTCAATCTTATACACGGCACAAGCCAAAAGAAAACAATATCAAGTATCAAATAAAGTATACAAACAAATAAAAATAAAATAAAAACATGTGACAAAATAATGGTAACAAGATCCTAAAACAATTAAAATTTTCAAACAAACATCAAGCGGTTCAAATAGATATATATAGTTGACTACAAATATATATATCTATTTTTTTTAAGAGGGAAGGTGTAGCATTACATAAACACATCGCCCTTTTACTTTAATTGTCATGTGCACATAAAAAATGTATAAACAAATATGAATGTATACAAACAACATTCTGCCCAAATTAGTTACATTGAACTCAGCGGGAGTTTATACAAATAATGCACATGCCGCACATAACGAGGATCTTGTTACACTTGTGTGGACGGTAAAAGACACCGCCAAAGACAGTCGCAATGACCAACTGAACACAACGTCAGTTTGTCAGTGCGACTGACATATTTATATATTTATTGCAACCATATGTTGACTTAGCATATTTTAGAGTTAAGCCGCTGGAATCAAAATAAAAGCAAACAATGCTGACTTAAAAATCTTTGCATGTACTCACCTCCACGGCATACTATCAAAAACCTTGAATATGAAAACATGTGTAGCTCATTCGGACCTAGATTTCTAGTTGGAGGCGATTACAACGCTAAGCACCCTTGGCGGGGCTCACGTACTCCTAACCCAAAAGGAAGAGAGCTTTATAAATGTATTGTTAAAAATAATTTTAAAACGTTGTCGACCTACTGGCCGACTGATCAATCGAAAATTCCTGATTTGTTAGATTTTGCTGTATACAATGGTATCCCAGCCCAATTACTGGAAGCTGTCAGTTCCTAAGAACTCAGCTCAGATCACTCTCCAGTCATTATCAGTTACAACACTCTAACTAGCCTAAAGCAACAGAAAAACAAAACATTAACTAGTAAGATTTTATGATTAAAAAACCATTGCTTTAATAGAGGCGCCCATATCGACCCTATAGAAAATGTGGGATTATTTTGCAAAAGGGGGTTTGTTACCCAGAAGTGTCTACTCAAATATATAGTATAGAGCTAAAACTCAATGTATAGCTATAATCATACTCAATATAGTCTGAAAACCCAATATTTTTTCCACTTTTTGAAAATCAACAAGCACTAAAAGTCTGCTTTTCATGTCATCGCTAAGAGAAATTCGTCAGTAATATGTATTTTTGCGAAATTTTACCTTTTCACTTTTATTTTTTATACTTGCCATAGAACAATATGTGCAATAAATACTCTTTTTCTAAAATTACTCCTTTAGTTTTGTTTTGGTGCTGTAATGCAACCGTGGGTATAAGTAATTGCATACTACAATTAATTTCGACTCTGAAAATTTCATGGCAAAACAACATCGCGCATGGTTGTCGCATATTTGCGCAACGAATCTGAAAAATATGTATGTACGTACGTATAATTGGCGAGAGTAGTAAAAATTATAGGGGTAGTATGTAAATAAAAAAAAAATTTATTAAAGCATTAAATAAAAATTGCAAAGGGATTCATCATCATAAAATATTTGCTTGCCATATTGCGCATATGTGCTTTCATGTTCATTGTAAAGCTCTACAAGTAAGTTATCCATCAGCTGCTCGACTAACACCTGTGCTCACCTGACTGGGAGCTCCGAATTCAGAGGCGAAATATGCACGGTCTCATTCATACGGACTGAAAAAAAAGTACGACTAGCTATTGAAAAATGTATGATAACTATGAAAATATGAAAATATGAGAAACCAGTTGTTGAAAAATATTTATTGTGGCAGGTAATTTAGTTTAGAGTAGTTTGTACAAAAGTTTTCACTGTTTAAAGATCATTTTATGATATCTTCTTAAACTTTGTAAAACTTTCCTGTATTCGCAAAAGCAACCATGTAGTTGATGTTGCCATGGGAATTCTCTTGTTCTTGTTTACACTAAAATACCACGTGCTAATTTGGTAAATTTCAGTAAATACCTGAACTAATGAGTAACTTCTGTTATTTATTTCGTATCTAAATGAAGTTCCCCATCATTTTAAATTGTTTACAACCAAACGCAGGCTCAAATATCATTTTTTCATATATGCGCAAAAGTGTTTACCTAAAGGTGCATTCACATGGTACTCGCAAGTTTTTTAGGCGTCGTTTTATTATAACGCACTTTAAATGTTTGCATAATGTCAAAAGCCAGAAAACTCGTTCAATGCCATCTATTTTTAGCTGGTGTTAGGCTCAAACATGTATCTAACCAATTATACCAATAAAAGCAGAACAATATAATATTTGTTGAATTTCTCTTCAGTTCGGTATGGAACTAATTTTCCTGTTTTAATTCATTTTAGCACATTGTGTCACGAGGTAGATAAGTATTTTAAATATTTCGTGCAAAATTCATATGAAAAGCTCCTTAAAGATCGGTATCCTCATTAAAGCGGTAAAGCATGAACGTCTTATGCCGCTTACCGTATAACAATTCTGGTTGTGAAAAATAGTGGATGATGTGCCTCTCCTTAGTTCAAACACGACAATAGCTTAGTAAATTAGTTATTTTGTTAGTAAATTTTTATAAAAAACATTTTGGACTCGACGAAATCTGTCCAATTGGAAGTCTTATTAACAGAATACTCAGCAAAATCTAGCTTCGTTTGCAGATCTTGCATCGTGAGCATATTTTCGTCTCGTGTGAAAATTAGATAAGTTGCGACATCTGTTATCTATAGTATTATTCTAAAACAACGCGCTTAGCTAGACTAAACTACAATACGTATGTACATAAATGAAATGTGTATCAAATGAAAGCTTATCATGACCATGTTTGCACAAAATTACAAAAATTTCAATTGGTTAATTTGTTCATAAGATATTAGCGTTTAAAGTTTGCTTTAATATTTTTCTAAAAAAAAACCCACCCGATTATCGGGAGTCACATACTAGTACCTATTATTATCTATTATTATTACTAATATTATTGGTTTAACTATCTAATATTGTTGGATATTTCAAGCAGGCTAATGTCTGTTTTATTCATTCAGTCCTTCACGTACCTGCATTTGAATGCGTATAATAATATTTTTTCGAACGGTTAACTCATACCCGAACGGTTAACTCGTACCGAACGGTTAACTCCTCCCGGGTGTTTGTCCATATTGAAAAAAATCTAGTTGCCTAATGCCTAGCTCTAGCACAAACGATATTTTGAAAACAACAAATATGTGAATCAAATATTTTAGCTTCAAGATTTTACTAGAAACAAAGAAAACCGAACGTAAATTGCTAAGAAGTGGTCTTGTCGTCGAAATGTTTTCCTTCATTAAGTGGATTAAGCAACATTTTATTCAATTATAAATGCGATGTAATATTATTTTCTACAATGTAAAGTCAGACCTTGTCCTTTGACACATTTCGGCTTATATTTCCATACTAAATATGCTTCAAAAGTTAACCTACACAGCAATCCCACACTGGAATTTCGCTCCATTTTTGATTGAAAATTACATCCCTGCTGCGATAGGGGTTGCTGTACTAGCTTTTTTTTGACATTTTTCTCAGTGTCAACCGCTGATTTGACGTTTTTCTCAGTGTCAAAACCCTGTGTGTTAGAAAGAGAAAGGAACAAAGATAACTTACTTGTAGGATTTTACAATGTTCATGTTGCTGTCTTGGTTCAGTTAAGCTTGCATAGCAGGGCATAGCATAGCAATACACAGCACGTAAAAGAAAATGTTGATTATACTTCGCACAACGCACAGCCCCTCAAAATCAGATATTCGCGAAACATACAGAATTTCATGAGCTCGCACACATTATTTCAGCTTTTCTTCTTCCATTACAACGCTTTTATTTGTTTTTTACTAAAATTTATAAGAATAATAAGCAAAAGCTTTGACAGTAGGTATGTTAAGTTACATAGAGATCAAAATTCAACAGACTTCTATGCCATGCTCTGGGTTGCCATGCGTTGTATAATCGAATACATGTAAAACCCATTTAACAGATATCGAAAATGACAGAACCCATGCAATGTATTGCCATGCTATGCAAGCATAAATGAACCATCTAGCGAATGACGCGAAAATCAATTGGTTTGAGCCATCAAATCTGCCGATGCTTGGCCTGGTCTCGTGTATGGTAGTAATTTCTGAACGGAACAGACGTGCGCGGAAAAGTGAAATGGACAATAAAAAATTTCTGAGTGAATTTATTGAAATTGACATGGGCGATTTGACTCAAACGAGCAGTTACTCTCAGCACACGTATTCTTACGCTCTTATTTCAGTCGCTATTGAGAGCGAAAAAACCAGTTTGGTACTGTGGGATAAGGAATTGATTTTCCTGCCAGTCGCGCTGCAGACAGCAACGAGGTAACAAGGTAGTCGGTATGTTGATGTTTTTTTATGTCCTAGTATATTTTTGCCCCATTTGAAATGTATAACATAAATAAAATGTTATATTTTCAGATACCTTTGGTGGGGTAAATTCGGAGTTGACTACTTTTACTAGCAAACTAGTTAGCGGAAATTTAAGGAGTTCGTACAAACTTCAAAAACCATACTATCTCTCTCAATACCCTCATATTTCTCAAAGTCTTTATGAAAGGTATTATAGTGCCTCCTAAAATTATATGCCCGGGTCCCCTTGACACACATATTACACAATAGACATTGCATATTACCAAAAGCATCGAAAATCATAAAGCAATATTTGTCATTCATTTTGAACAAACACATATAGGTACGCGCATAAAGAGTATCATAAAACAATCAAGCGGCGCACGATGTTGCTTCGCTGTTGTTTGTTAATCAACTGACTGCAAATGTTCTTTGTCCCATGGTAGCCACTTTACGCTCGCGGTTACCAATACATGTTTACATTTCATTTGCCCAACTTTGCCTTAAGCGGCAAATACACTACACGAAAATTTCCGCGAACATTCCCGTTATGTCATGTTTGTGCGAACTTTTCTCTCATGTATGGTGGTGTTTGCCAGTTCGCGAAAATGTTCGCCAAAAATCAAAATATTTTAATTTTTGGCGAACATTTGCGCGAACTGTTCGTGTGTGTATGGCGAAATAGCTCATAATCGTAGTAATTTCTGAACGGAACAGACGTGCGCGGAAAAGTGAAATGGACAATAAAAAATTTCTGAGTGAATTTATTGAAATTGACATGGGCGATTTGACTCAAACGAGCAGTTACTCTCAGCACACGTTTTCTTACGCTCTTATTTCACTCGCTATTGAGAGCGAAAAAACCAGTTTGGCACTGTGGGATAAGGAATTGATTTTCCTGCAAGTCGCGCTGCAGACAGCAACGAGGTAACATATGAAGGGCTCAGAACCAAAAGGATCTAAGTGACATTTTTTTTGAAATTGAGTTATTCCCATATTTGTATAGTGAAATATGGTGTTTATTTGTTGGCAAAGAGATCCGAGTCATTGCGGATATTGTAGTACCATCTATTTCCCATGCAATAAATGACCTACCCAGATTTTACATAGAATTTTCAAAAGGCAGTAAATTTTAAACTTGAATATCCCAAATCAATTTCGGAGTCACTTAGACCCTTTTGGTTCTGAGCCCTTCATATGTAGGTAGTCGGTATGTTGATGTTTTTTTTATGTCCTAGTATGTTTTTGCCCCATTTGAAATGTATAACATAAATAAAATGTTATATTTTCAGATACCTTATATATTTATAATATTTGTCATTCATTTTGAACAAACACATATATGTATGTAGGTACGCGCATAAATAGTATCATAAAACAATCAAGCGGCGACCGATGTTGCTTCGCTGTTGTTTGTTAATCAACTGCCTGCAAATGTTGTTTGTGCCATGGTAGCCACTTTACGCTCGCGGTTACCAATACATGTTTACATTTCATTTGCCCACCTTTGACTTAAGCGGCAAATACACTACACGAGCATTTTCGCGAACATTCCGGTTATGTCATGTTTGTGCGAACTTTTCTCTCATGTATGGTGGTGTTTGCCAGTTTGCGCAAATGTTCGCCAAAAATCAAAACATTTAAATTTTTGGCGAACATTTGCGCGAACTGTTCGTGTGTGTATGGCGAAATAGCTCATAATCGTAGTAATTTCTGAACGGAACAGACGTGCGCGGAAAAGTCAAATGGACAATAAAAAATTTCTGAGTGAATTTATTGAAATGTATAAATCTTTGCCATCATTGTGGCAAGTAAAAAGCAAAGATTATTGTAATAGAATTAAAAAGAATAATGATTATGCGACTTTAATCGAAAAATTAAAAGAAGTAGATCCTGATGCCACAAAGGATACATTCCATTCTTTGCACCAAATTCTTTTTTTGCGATTTTCTTTCTTTTTTTTACGCTTATTGTCCGTATTCATCGCTGTCTGAAAGAGAACTAATGTTCGGCCAAAAGTTCGTATGGTAAGTTGCGCTCTTTGCCTACCAAACCATTTAGTCGTCGCTGAACAAGTGGCAAAACAACATCGCGCATGGTTGTCGCATATTTGCGCAGCGAATGTGAAAAATATGGATGTACGTACGTATAATTGGCGGGAGTAGTAAAAATTATAGGGGTAGTATGTAAATAAAAAAAACCTTAATAAAGCAGTAAAATAAAAAATTTTTGGTATAATATGTTAAAAAAAAAACTATGAATATTTAGATATTTTTATGTAAATTAGCGGGATAATTATTGTATAAACAAGTATAAAAAAATTGAATTAAAAAAAAATTTTTTAAAAATTAAGAAATTTTTGGGAAATATTCCATTAAACATTACCCAGCAAACACAACCTCTAACGTTAGAGAAATACTGTAGTTTTACATTGGAATTCTAATTTAGTTCTCTAATGTATCTCTAATCGAAAATCACATTAGAGAACTAGGCTAGAGGACGATTAGAGAACGATTAGAGAAACACTCGAATAGCGAAGATGCGTGTATTGTCAAGTATTGTATTTATAAACTAAGGTATAAAAACTTTGAATTTTATTCCCATTAGATATTTAAGCTTAAAACATGTCAAACATATTTAAAGCAATCAATTTATCGTCAATTTATCGAAATAGAACTAAACAAGAACAATTGGATTTCATTTCAGTTAGAAATTTCTCATTAGAATTTCACGTTAGAATTCGAATCGATAACTAACCTTTTTCTCGATATCGAGAACTAAGTCCCCTTTTTGTCGAGAATGCTATAATTCGCGACAGTTTCACAAATCGTTCTCTAACCATCTACCTTAGAGAATAACATTAGAATTCGAGTCGTTTTCTAATCGTCCTCTAACCTTAATGTTTGCTGGGTAACAAGCGAATGACGCGAAAATCAATTGGTTTGAGCGATGAAAGCGCTCTCACTAATACGCATGCATTTACAAATTTGCTCTAGAGCAAGCATCGGCATTGGTCTGATCTTAAGATCTATGAAGCGCCGATGCTTGCTCTAGAGCAAAGATGACTAGATAAGAAACTTCGCGCTCTCTGAGAGCGCTCAAAAAGTGGTCATTTTTTATAACATTTTCCAATGATGCCAGTATGCTGAAAACAAAATATGGGCATTTTGAGTAGCATTTTAGGAATTTTTCAATTCTCACAGACCAAGAGGTGTGCAAAAAGGTGCTATCGAATTCATTTTTGAATTTTTCTTGCTCGGAACGTATAAAATGAGACAAGATATATTTAAAATAAAATATATGAAATAATAAATAATTCATAATATAAAGTTAAAATTCCCAAGATATCTTAAAATAAGGTAAAATCCTGAATGATGTACATTTCGTAATGAAATAGAACATGGTAATGGAAATAACACGATTTCAAATAAAAATAATTATAATTAATATAAATATTTGCAAATAATACAAAAAGAAAAGGCGTATTGTTTGTATCTTGTAAGCTTTTTTTATACCTGTAAACCACTCAAATGCGTGAAAAAAATATCATTTTCTACATATATTTTCTGCAGCTATTTCCTTAGATTGTACTATTTCATACTTTACGTATTTTTTCTCAATCGTGTGATATTTTAAGTTTATCGAAATGTTCACTAGTTTGATTTTCCCAAATTTGGTGCGTTGTTTGGCTTTCTGGCTCCTCATTGTTTATGTATCTAATGTCAGATGGTCCTCGATTGTGTAGTATTGCCAACTAGCGCACACATAAAAAAGTAGGCAACACTGCATAATCGAGGACCGAAATGAGAGAGCGGGAAAGAGTTTCGTATCAAGTCATCTTTGCTCTAGAGCAATGATCGGCAAAGCTAACTCAAATCAAAGATGACTTGATACGAAACTCTCTCCCGCTCTCTCATTTCGGTCCTCGATTATGCAGTGTTACCTACTTTTTTATGTGTGCGCTAGTTGGCAATACTACACAATCGAGGACCATCTGACATTAGATACATAAATAATGAGGAGCCAGAAAGCAAAAAACGCACCAAATTTGGGAAAATCAAACAAGTGAACATTTCGATAAACTTAATATATCGCACGATTGAGAAAATATACGTAAAGTATGAAATAGTACAATCTAAGAAAATAGCTGCATAAAATATATGTAGAAAATTATATTTTTTTCACGCATTTGAGTGGTTTACAGGTATAAAAAAAGCTTACAAGATACAAACAATACGCCTTTTCTTTTTGTATTATTTGCAAATATTTATTTTAATTATAATTATTTTTATTTGAAATCGTGTTATTTCCATTACCATGTTCTATTTCATTACGAAATGTACATCATTCAGGATTTTACCTTATTTTAAGATATCTTGGGAATTTTAACTTTATATTATGAATTATTTATTATTTCATATATTTTATTTTAAATATATCTTGTCTCATTTTATACGTTCCGAGCAAGAAAAATTCAAAAATGAATTCGATAGCACCTTTTTGCACACCTCTTGGTCTGTGGGAATTGCAAAATTCCTAAAATGCTACTCAAAACGCCCATATTTTGTTTTCACCATACTGGCATCTTTGGAAAATGTTATAAAAAATGACCACTTTTTGAGCGCTCTCAGAGAGCGCGAAGTTTCGTATCTAGTCATCTTTGACTCAAATGAGCCTTACGCTCCTCACACGTATGCTTACGCTCTTCATTTTAGTTGCTGCTGAGAGCGAAAAACCAGTTTCGCCACAGTGGTGTTAGAACAGAGTTTTCATGTCAGTCGCTTCGCACACAGCAAAGGGGTAACACGTACCGTCGCTTTGCTAATTGCTTCATGGCTTTATGGATTTGAAATGAATGAAAATATTAAATCTTTATATAAAGATTTTGACAAATATGAGGGCGTGCAAAGGGACAATATTTTTTGGGGAAAAAAAGAACATGCTTTTACAAAAGTATAAGCAATGGGTTTCCCAAAATTAAAATGAAAAATGTAGAAATGCGAAAACAATGTTAAAAATCTATAAAAGCAAAAAAACGCATATTCTTTATTTCCAAAAAGATATTGTCTCTTTTCACACCCTCATATTTATCAAAGTCTTTATGAAAAGAGTTATAATGTCTCTTAATATTATATTCCCGGTTCCCCAAAGAATCAAACCATAAGATACATTGCATTTGCCCAAAGGCATCTGGAATCATAAAAAAATGCTTAGCAGTCATTTTTAGTCGCGCATAAATATTTTCATATAATTTAGGCATCAACACGACTGCGTTGTTACTTCCTTGCTGTCGGCTAAGCAACTGACGCGACAGTTTTGTTCTTAGCACCACTGTAGCGAAGTTACTCTCCCGTTTACCAATACACTCTCATATACCATTTTGCCGATCTCTGCTCTAGAGCAGACATGGGCGATTTGACTCAAACGAGCAGTTACTCTCAGCACACATATTCTTACGCTCTTATTTCAGTCGCTATTGAGAGCGAAAAAACCAGTTTGGCACTGTGGGATAAGGAATTGATTTTCCTGCCAGTCGCGCTGCAGACAGCAACGAGGTAACATAGGTATTCGGTATGTTGATGTTTTTTTATGTCCTAGTATATTTTTGCCCCATTTGAAATGTATAACATAAATAAAATGTTATATTTTCAGATACCTTTGGTGGGGTAAATTCGGAATTGACTACTTTTACTAGTTAGCGGAAATTTAAGGAGTTCGTACAAACTTCAAAAAACATACATATTATCTTTCTCAATACCCTCATATTTCTCAAAGTCTTTATGAAAGGTATTATAGTGCCTCCTAAAATTATATGCCCGGGTCCCCTTTACACACATATTACACAATAGACATTGCATATTACCAAAAGCATCGAAAATCATAAAGCAATATTTGTCATTCATTTTGAAAAAACACATATAGGTACGCGCATAAATAGTATCATAAAACAATCAAGCGGCGCACGATGTTGCTTCGCTGTTGTTTGTTAATCAACTGACTGCAAATGTTCTTTTTCCCATGGTAGCCACTTTACGCTCGCGGTTACCAATACATGCTTACATTTCATTTGCCCACCTTTGCTCTAGAGCAGGCCTAGGCAATTTTGCAATTGAGGTAGTGTTAGTGAGAGCGCACCACTGAAATGCTGTCGTTTGTTTGTGTTCAGTGCGTCGCTAGCATAGTTATATAGTAATAAAACTGTGGTGAATAGTACGTCATATTGGTGAATTTTCAGGGTTGATATTCCTCGTAGTACGTGATCTCAAGGGCGCATAGTTGTATTTTCATACCAAAAAAAAACTTCAAAAATGTTATCACAAGTGCATGTAGCGCATATATTTTATGGCATATATGAAATAATTTATTTGATTGTGCGGCCTTCAAATTTTAAAAAACAGCAAAAGATTGGCTATAGGCGTGCGTGGCCACCAACGAAATATGTGAATTTTCTGAAATTAAAATTTATATACTGTTACCGACGGAAAGTACGGCCAAGCAGTAAAGATCCTTTTATCCTCTTGCATACTCATTTTCTTTTTATTCATACATAGACTCACATATTCATGTACTTCTCTTATTTTGCAATCTCTGCATCTACATATGTATGTACATATATATTTTGAAACATATCTACTATTCTATTGTTTTTTGCTAAATATTTAAAAAGAAGTAACTGGACTGTCACGCCGCTTGAACGTCTATAAATGGATGTAATTTTGTGAAAACAGCACAGTCTTAAGAAATAAAGCGAAATATAAAAAGTTTTAAAGCGCTAGGAAAGCGCTAGTATGCTTATTAAAAATCTTAGACTGCCGCGCCTGAAATTACGCGCAACATATACGTTCTCTGACTTTGATAGGTGGCGCGTTGCAAAATTTGATGTAGGCAACTATACTATAGGATTCCTGAGCATATATTTGAATGATCACATGGACCGAATGGCAGGGGGAACGGAGACTCGGCCTCTCCAACCATCCATTTGTGGAATATGTTAGACTTAAGATTATTTTGTTATGTTAAGTTTTCTTTTGTAACACTTTGTATTTTATAATAGAATGTTATACATTCGCCATCAGTCGACCGCTTTATGTTAGTGTCGACTTAAAATAAAATAAAATAAATAAAATTTGTAATACGCTGACCTGAAAATTTTTTTTAATGGTTAATAACATCACCTTTTCTTCCTTGTATTGGTAGCACTGCACAAGCATATGTATTTTCAATTTATAAACCTATTAAAAGCTAAAATTAGATACATAGAAATCGAGGTAAAATGTTCTAACACCATTGGAAATGTGATTTTGAAAACGTGAAATGTTTGCAAAAATCATGGCATTACGATCAGAGATCTAGAAAATAATAGTTTAATTGTTTTTTGAACTACCTTAGCCATATTTTGATTGTTTCGAAAAATTTGAAAAGTTTATTTCAGGTAAATATGTGTGAAAATTGGACACAGAATTTAACGAAACTACCGACATAGTGATATGTGTGCAACATTTTGACATAAAAGTATAGCGTTATAATTTTTAACCAACTAATACTCGTATACGCATAGCTTTTGTTTAAATGAAAAATATCTTAATGTATTTTTAACAATTTCTCCTTTCTTAATATAATGTATACACCTCATTAAATTTGCAACACAACACCCTAAAATGCTGAAAAATAGTTGACTGAAACCCCGAGTACACGAAAAAGGTGAATATAGCCGCGGATTTTACCACAGTTTTCCTACTGTATTATACTGTGGTCGCTAGCTAAGAAAGAAGCAAGGTGGTGCGCATCATTTTTGTTATCGCGCAAGAAATAAATATTATTACACAATGTGTATGAATATAATTATTTCATGTATGTTGATCAATGCTTTTAGCAAAAGCAAACTTTTATGTTTTTTCATTTGATGTACGAGCCGTTGAAAGAAAATAGTTAACAATTAAACTAATGTTTCGCATTAGTGAAATACTTCCGCATAAGCTGTTGCTTTGTTGCTTGATAGCACAGTATATACAGTAGTAAAACTCTGTACCAATCAGCTGATTATGTTCAACGCCAGGCTGTACACGGGGTGGCAGTCAACGCTTTTTTGGCATTTCAGGGTTGTGTGTTGCAAAATTAGTTTGGTGAATAAAAGTACATCTAGATATTTTTCGGTTGTTGGTTAAGAAACATAATGCTTTATAATTATGACAAAGATGTTGTCAAAGTATACATATGTTAGTACTTGTGTTAAATGTTAATTACAATGTGGCGTGTGTACACAGATTCAAGTAAAATTAAGTCCCGCAAAGCAAACGAAAAATGATACAAGTTTTGTGGTTATTGCGGTCAGTTTCAATTTTGTTTAATAGGGGATTGTAGGCTAGTTTGACCTAATAGTTTGAGGTGCAAATAAAAGTTCTTTATTTCATCTTCTTGCCCAACGTTTCGCTGAATATTCCAGCATCTTCAGGGGCTACACTATTTATTTTCCAAAACGAAAGAAAACAAACATTATAATACACATAAATAACATTTAACATTTTGAATTACACTCACAATAACAAAGGACAGTGAACAAACTTAGCATCTTATAAAAATCATTACCACCTTGCGTGGTAGCTTTGTCATAACTAAACTTATTGTTCAAACATAGCATGTATGCAGCAGCTATTGAATCGTAGTCCTCTTTATTGTTTATCGTTTTGTCTCTGTTTCTTAAAATATGTAGGCTTTCCAGTGTATATCTCGTCAATTCTCGTTTTTCCTTGTCAATAATTTTAGTGTTGTTGAAGTCAGCTGTATGGCCACTGTCTATAATGTGTTGGAAGAGAGCAGTACTGGGTTTTTGTTTTTTACTATCTCCTTCGTGTTCGGCTATTCGTACACCAAGCGTACACCAGAGGATGTAGGTTTCGAGTACCAATTTAAAATAATGCTATTGTTGTTTTTATATACGCGAGCATCTAGAAAAGGGATACTCTCATTTTCTTCCATTTCCATTGTAAATTGCACTTTGTGGTGATATTTGAAAAATGTCGTCTACATATTTGTTGATAAATTTTATGTCAATACTATGTTGTTGTTTAAGCTCCGAGATGGTGTTGTCAATAAGGTCATCCATAACAATGTCGGCTATTGTTGGTGAGAGCGGATTTCCCATGGGCTTTCGAAAAGTTTGAAGGTATAGTTTATTATTGCACATAAAGTAGTTATTTTCTCTAAGACAGAAGTCAAGTTTTTGTTGGAATTTTGTTTTTGTGATGTTAGTTGTGTGTTGAATTTTGTCCCATTTTCTCATTATTATCCTAATTGCTAACGTTATTGGTATGTTTGTAAACAAAGAAACGACATCGAACGAAACTAGTAAATCTTCTTCACAAACTTTAATATTGCTTAATCTATCTTTCAGAGTGTATGCATTTTCCACATTATAATTATAATATAATATAAAATTTCACCTCCAGGATGTAATTTCACCAGAGTTTTCCTACTGTATCACTGTGCTTGATAGTAAGACACTGAACAGAAATAAACAACAGCACTTCGTTTATCAGTGCGCTCACACAAGCGAAGCAAGCAAAGAGCGTAATAATCTGTGTGAATTTGGTTCTCAATTATACGGACAATTGTCCCACTAAATGCCTGGACCTGCTCTAGAGCAGTGATGCTCAAACGCACACTACCTAATTCTGCGCTTGTGTTGAAATATGAGAGAACTTGCTGATACACCCAAAAAAATTACCAAAAAACGCGACAAAAAAAAATTGTGTATAAAACAAAAAAAAATCGAAAGGGAATTAGAAAAGCAAAAAAGAAATAAAAGGAGAATAAAGGAAAGGTACGAAAAGCAAAATGGCACAATGGAAACCGTAGAATAATATAAAACCTAAACTAATTTTTATTATAAACTAAAAATTAATATTTTTATGGTTTTAAACCAAATAATCTTAAACATTTCATTATTAAATTTTTTATCAGTTACAAAAATTCTTCCAACTCAATATTAAACATCCCAAAGCTGTCAATCATCGCGTAAATACAAATTGCATGTTTAGCAGTCAACAGTCGTTGATCAAGTGATTGGCAAACCCACTCTAATTTCCCACAATGTATAGAGAGCGCTTGCATTGTACGTGTGAGCGAATCTATGAGAGAGCAATAAAGTTGGGCGCCCGCGGGCTAGGCAAAAATCGTCACTGCTCTAGAGTCAAATGTCCCACTAGTCACAATGGAATGTCCCATTTGCGTAAGTTGTCGCTTAAAACTGAAGGATACTATCAAGATTGCTGTTAATCAGCGTTCGACTAAACGAAAAGTGAAGAAGCACAAAAAATGCGCAATGAAATTGAAAGTGAGGATTTACCTGACTATAAGGAAGTTCCAACATGCATTAGCTATAGGGTAGAAGGGGGCACATTCGCCACTGGGGCACATACGCCAACTGCTGTTATCTCCAAATTTATTACTGCTATCGAACTGCAATAATCTATCGATTGCACCTTATATACCCACCCTTGGTACTTACTTTGACAGTTGAAATTTGGAAGTGGTTGTGAGCAGTCGCGTTTATTAATTTTTTTTTGCATTTGTGTGAAAATTGTTTCACCTAAGTATATTTGGTTATAACTCTGTGTTTAAACAAACTTGTCATTTGTGTGATACGGGCTATGTTTCTCTAAATAAAATTTAACAATACTTTATCAAAAGTGCTGTGCAGTGCAAAGATAAAATTACTTTTTGAAGCAATTATATTTTTTATTATTGTTTTTTTTTTCTTTTGTTCCTGACTTTCTTGTCTAGAAATTTATACTCACCTGTTGTTGTTGTTGTTTTAACACTACTTTGCCCTGCCTAGGTAGTCAGTATCAATCTTACTCAATATTGTCATCGAACTCTTCTAACGGAAGTCCTAAAAACCTAGCGGCTTCAACAGGGGAGGACCAGAGGGATATGGGTGTTAGAAGAGTAGGCTCAGATGAGCAGACAAAAAGATGGTTAGTAGTATGGGGGGACAAGCCGCATGCCGGACAGACATTAGGCAAGTCGGGGTTCAGTCTGGATAGGTAAGAGTTTAACCTATTACAGTATCCAGACCGGAGTTGGGCCAGCATCACCCTAGTCTCCCTAGGCAGCTCGCGCTCCTCTTCGGCAACGGGTGGTGTTGCTGCCTGAAGAACGGCGTTCACCGGGAGAGAGCCAACATAGGAATTTACCGAATTTGTGTGGATGAGGGTGAGGGCCTGCCGGTGCACCTTAGCATCAAACGGCGTGGAAATCAGGTGCCGGATCTCATCGTAGTGTTTGCGTAGATGGCTCCTTATGCTCCTGGGGGGCGGATCCTCGTTGATCAGGCGTCCGTTCGGATGCTGCGGTTTGCAACAGTTGAACAGGAATTGCCTGGTCAACATCTCGCTATGCTCTTTAACGGCGAGCATTTTCGCTTCATTATGTAAGTGATGCTCAGGAGACATAAGAAGACACCCAGTGGCGGTACGAAGGGCGGTGTTTTGGCAGACCTGTAGCCTCGTCCAGTGTGTGTCAGCTAGCCCCGGCGACCATATAGGCGTCGCGTAGCTCAGTACCGGCTGGCCAATTGCTTTATATGTAGCTAGTAACGTTTCTTTGTCTTTACCCCAAGTGCTGCCAGCTAGGGACTTGAGGATTTTGTTACGGCTTTGGACTTTATTGGCAATTGCGGTTACGTGAGCGCCGTATTTGAACATGTTATCAAACGTCACCCCTAAGATTTTGGGGTGTGAGACAGTTGGTAGCTTGACACTATCAACGTAGACGTCTAATTCCATGTTCACTTGCGTTGTCCACGTCGTAAATAGGGTGGCCGAGGACTTATTCGGTGACAATGCCAGGTTTCTCCCGGCGAAGAATTCGGACACGGCTGGGAGGTATGAGTTAATTCGAGAGCAGAGTTCTTCTACGGAGGGGCCTGTTGCCAGAATCGTACAGTCGTCGGCGTAAGAGACGATCGAGACACCCTCTGGTGGGGGGGGAAGTTTCGATATATAATAGTTGAACAGGAACGGGGATAGGACACCACCCTGTGGCACCCCCTGTTTAACTATTCTGGGTTTTGATCTTGCCCCTCTGAACTCAACCGACGATTGACGACCACTCATATAGTTTGCAGTCCAACGTTTAAGACAGGGAGGAAGGGACGAATCTTCAAGGTCTTTCATTAGTTGCGCATGGTTGACCGTATCAAAAGCTTTGGCCAAGTCAAGCGCAACTAGCACTGTCCTGTGGTTTGGACGCTTTTGGTTTAGTCCGTCCCCTATCTGAGGGGTTATGGCGTACAGCGCGGTGGTGGTGCTGTGATTTTTGCGAAATCCATGCTGATGTTCGGCGAGCCGCAGGTTTGCGGTGAAGTACGGCAACAAGGTGGCTTCCAACACTTTCACTACTGGCGAGAGGAGAGATATCGGGCGATATGACTCCCCTACGGCAGCTGGCTTGCCAGGCTTTAGTAGTGGGACCACCTTTGCTTGTTTCCATCTTTGAGGAATAACAAAGGTGGAAAGGAAAAGGTTGAAAATTTGTGTGAGGTATCTTATGCCTTCGTCGCCGAGGTGTTTCAGCATCAGCATGGAAATGCCATCGGGGCCGATATATTTGGTGTTCTTGGATCTCCGAATAGCCTCATGAACTTCTGTTGTGGAGATGGCAATGGGCGCATCGCTGTTTTTGTGTTTGTGCGCTTCTCTGGTGGCTCGGCGAATATCTTTGTTCAACGGAGGATGCATTGTCGGCAGAATGGTGGGCAGAGCAGCTCTATAGAGCTGCGAGAGTAAAATCGTGTGTACGTATACAAAAGCGGTGAGAATGAAATGCGCTCAATTAAATTTCAAGAGTACAAGAAACAGGTTTCTGCCTATACATACGTTACACAGTGGGCAACTTTGTTTTATATTGATGAAATTTGTATGATGTTTGAAATTGGGTGCGAAATTGAAGTTATTTTTCTTTTATATAGGTAGTTCTAAAAGCCACAATGCATAATTTCTCCAGGTCGTTAAATCTTATTACACAGTTCAATTTAAAGCGACATTTTTTGGCGTTCCACAGGGCTATTAATGATTTTAGCAAAAATGACCGAAAAATATGTTCTTTCGAAAGCAAACTTACTTACTTGCAAATAAAAAAATACAAAAGAATTAAAAAGATTGCCTGTTACTTTTGCACAAAGAAAGAGTATATTTTCAAAAAAAAAAAGAAGCTAACTATTGCTTTGGAATAAAAAATAGTATTTTCTTGTTACAAAAAACAAATCAAAACAATACGAAAAAATATAAACCCGAACTAATATTTTTAAATAAAAAAAAAATATATGCTTTATTTTGAAAACTTACAAATATGTAAAAAAAAAAGCAAAATATAAACTAAAACCAAACCAAAGTGGAAGCTAAAACAAAATAGTTACTCGTGAAAATCGGGGTTGGCTCTACTGTCCTCTCAAAAGTACACTCATACAAGCACAAGAGGTGCTGTACATTTGTTTGTAGTGGTGCCCACCGCTGCTTATCACCGAAGGCGATGGATATTTTGTCGTTAGGTTTAGTCGGGTTGGACAAAGATTTCACCGTCGACCATAATTTTGCCAACTCCAGCCGAGAGGTTGCAAGACCTTAGGTGCTCTTCCCACTTAGCGCGTTTGTGTTGATCTACTAAGCGTCTGATTTCCGCATTAAGATCCCTTATTTGAGGATTCGTAGGGTCCAGGCGTCTAATATCGTCACCTTCATTTGCCAAGGCCGCTGCCTCTGCGGGGAAGAATGGACGCACTTCCTTTTTCTACCTGACGGAATGTGTTGATGGGACGCTGAAATTAGGGCCATACGAAACGCCTTTTCCCCTTCTCGTACGTCAGACGGGGTGGGAAGAGCAGCGAAGGCGCTCTCTGTGGTGTTGAGAAAACCCTCCCAGTCGGCTTTATTGAAGTTAGTGTAAGTGCGTTTCTCAGCGGTGACAAAGTCGGTGGGGCGATCGATTGAGAGCACTATGGGTAGGTGGTCTGAAGCAAGCGTCAGCATCGGTCGCCAGTCAACGCAGTTTATTAGTCCAGCGCTGACTATGGTGATGTCTGGCGAGCTAGAGCAGTTTACCGCCACTCTAGTGGGGGCATCCCCATTTACCGTGCAGAACGTCGAATCATCTATTTGGTCAGCCAGCTCCTGTCCCCTACCATCGGCCTGCAGGCTGGAGTGCCACAGGTCGTGGTGTGCGTTGAAGTCACCAAGGATGACGCGGTTCTCGCCCCTGAGTAACGCACGAATGTCAGGGTGGTAATCCCTGGGACAACAGGTGACAGGAGGTACGTAAATGTTTATGATTTCAAGGTCGACATCGCCTGACCGGACAACCATACCTTGACGTTCTAAGGTGGTGTCCCTCGGGTCGATGTCAGGCTCAAATAGACGATACTGCACAGATTGATGCGTGATGAATGCCAGACCACCCCCAAGCCCTCTCGCACGGTCACAACGGTGTACATTGTACTCACCCCACTTATGCTGCTTGACTAACTCACCTGCATTCATAGATACATATGTCCATTGTACATAACACGACCGGTTTTCTGCTGTTATGTTATTATACCTAGTATTAACTTCATTCGCCTAACGGTAGTATGTAACGGCATAAACGAATCGAGGTAGATATTGACTTATATATATCAAAATGTTCAGGAGGAAAAGAGAAATTGATTGAGCCATGTCCGTCCGCCCGTCCGTCCGTCCGTCTGTGAACACGATAACTTGAGTAAATCTTGAGATATCCAATGAAATTTGGTATGCAGGTTCCTTTTTACTTATCTCGGAGCGCTATTGAAAATAGGCAAAAGCGGTTAAAAGCCACGCCCACTTTCTATCTATATAATATTTTCGAAAATACAAAAAGAGTGATAATTCAGTAAATAATACACCAATAAGGATAAAATTCGGTGTGTACGTTAGCGTTAAGGCAAAAAGTAAATTTTTGAAGACATTTTTAAAAAGGGGCGTGGCACCGCCCACTTTTGATTAAGTCAATTTTGGAAATATAATAAATCATAAATCAAAAACCGCTCAAGGTAGCAAAACGAAATTGGTTACACATATTTATATTAATACAGGCAATATTTCGAAAAAAAATTTGCGAAATCGGGTAAGGCCACGCCCAATTTTTTACAAAAATTTTGAAAAGGATCATAGATATATTGAATATGCAATAACTTTGCTTAAACTACCTGTATATCATTTCTATTTCACCTCTAAAGTGTTCATAAAATTTTTGGAAAATGGGCGTGGCCCCGCCCCTTTATGGTGGATTATTCCACAAAACTTTCCATGCCATAACTCCGGTAAAAATTGATTTATTGAAACGATATTGGAAGAAAGTGTTCAACATATAAAGCTAACTCTTTGCTGTAAAAATAAACAAAATTGGTTAACGGACACGCCCACTTTTTGAACACAGTTCTGAAAAATTTCTTTGTAAAATTAAAATCGCGATATTTTCCTAATTGTAAGAGTTATATAAATAATATTTTACCCACATAATAAGCTTTTTAAACAAAACTAAACTTAAAAAAAATTTTGCAGATTTTGTTGAAGTAGGCGTGGCGCCGCCCACTTTTCAGCAAAAAAGGTCTGTTATTTTCAAAAGCGATTGCTTGAAATTTCAAGAAGGTATTTCAATGATAGTTAGTAGGATGCTTCCTAATAGTATGTGGTATACTCCTGCCAAAACTTACGCAAATCCAATAACAAACAGGCAAGATTTACACCCAATTGCCTTTTTTTATTAATTTTTTTTATTTTCATACCTTTCATGAACATGAGAAAAGCTATTTATATTTTGTTATTTAGTGATAATTTAATTTACCACTTACAACAGAAGTGTTTTTAATCGAAAACAATCAGTTGTTTTATAAAAAATTTTCAGGTATGTATTAAAATAGACCTGAGTAAATTAGGATACTACAACAGATCACTACTAGGTATTTAATGTTCGGTTACACCCGAACTTAGGCTTCCTTACTAGTTTTTTATTAATTTTTTTTATTTTCATACCTTTCATGAACATGAGGAAGCTATTTATATTTTGTTATTTAGTGATAATTTAATTTACCTCTTACAACAGAAGTGTTTTTAATCGAAAACAATCAGTTGTTTTATAAAAAATTTTCAGGTATGTATTCAAATAGACCTGAGTAAATTAGGATACTACAAGAGATCACTACTAGGTATTTAATGTTCGGTTACACCCGAACTGAGGCTTCCTTACTAGTTTTGTTTATGCTTTTATTTTGACTCTCAGTATTAATTGTTATCAAGTATTGTAATGACAGCTGATCATTCTGTTATGTTGAATGTGCTTTGTAAACAGGCAGATGGTTTCAGAGCTGTACATTTTAATGCTCGGAGTCTGAACACGGAAAAGCTGGACTATGTTAGAAGTTCTTCTGTTGGTGTCATTTGTGTATCGGAAACTTGGTTTAACTATGATATTCCAGACTGTTTTTACTCTATTAAAATTACAAGCTATTTCGAAATGACCGCTTGAATAACAAGGGAGGGAGTAGCTATTTATTGTAGAGATTATCTAGACGTGAAAGTTGTAAGTCGGTCAACAGTATCTGACGTTGAATTTATACCTTTAGCTTTGTCGGAGGCACTATCTAAAGTTCTTGTGGCATGTGTATATAATCTCAACAAAAGCTCGTCTTATCAACCTTCCTTCGATGATCTTTCACCCCAATTAACTGACTTTGATCATTTAGTTGTTTGCGGCGATTTTAACATAAACTTACTAAATACTGATTCTACATTGGTAAATTTCTTAAACACTGTCGCGTCGACCGGTATGTACATCGTTAATAACCAAATGCCTACCATGTTTTTTTATAATACTCGTCCGAGTTTGTTGGATATTTTTATCGTCCCGCCGTCCTCCGGAGTGGTTCTGTTCGATCAATTGTCTTTCATCTCGGATCACGATCTGATTTTTTGTACATTTAATTTTATATTGCAACAATTTGCCTACTAGTTTCTCCTACTATAATGCCATTCAATTTGGTAGTTTATTTTCTGATTTGAACAATTTTTCATGGGATATGTGCTGGCATTTAGTCATCTCTGATGAAAAATTACCTCAAGCTATACTTAATTTATTTTAATACCACTTACCACTTCGTATGCTCACTGTTCGCCAACGTTATTGCCCGTGGTTCACACGGATAGTTAAAGTAGCGATTAAATGCCGCAATATCGCATACAAAGTTTGGAAAAGGCAACCGACTAATGTTAACTGGACTGCCTATAAGCAGGCTCGGAAAAGAGCCTCGTCGTCTGTTCTACTTGCTAAAAAAATGTATTTCTGTGGTAAGCTTAATTCCGATCTGCCTTCCAAACAGCTATGGTCTAATCTGAAAATTTTGGGCGTAAAGCCTTGCGCTGAAGTTCTCTGTTCTTTAGATCCCAAACTCCTCAACGAGTTTTTTGTCGCGTCTAGAACAGCTGCTGCCAATCGTTCTTTGCCCGGTGGGGGAAGTGGAAGTAGCGAATTGAATTTACAGTGTTAAATCCAATGCTGTCGGGGCTGATGGAATTCCACTGAAATTGATTGACTGATGAAACACTTTTTCACTACCTCCTCTTTCCCCTCCGCGTGGAAAGTAGCAATTATCACCCCTTTAGCGAAGAAACCAAGGGCGTCTGAGGCATCTGACTTTAGACCAATAAGCATTCTGTCAGGGTTGTCCAAGGTGTTTGAGTTACTTATGACACCTCAAATAACTGCGTTCGTGGAGGAATTTAACCTTCAGAGCCCGTTACAATCTGGTTTCAAAGCTGGCCCCTCTTGCTCGACTGCTGTCACTAAGGTACTAGACGATGTCCGCCAGGAATTTGATCGGGATCGTCTGACGTTATTGTGTCTTTTGGACTTCTCGAAAGCATTTGACTCTGTAAATCATAGTCTTCTTTGCGACAAGTTAATAAAATATTTTGGATTCTGTGATAGTGATGTGATGCTTGGTAATAGTTATTTAAGTGGCAGAGCGCAAAGAGTCAAAGTCGGTAATTGTTATTCAAGAGAGGGGCACACCAGCTCTGGAGTACCACAGGGCTCTGTTCTGGGTCCTCTTCTCTTGAATATCTTTCTTAACGACATATTCACTAATGAGTCTGCATTATGAGGTGGTGATAATTTTCTATCTAGTAACTATTTATTAATATATTTTATTCTTTTATGTTTTATTTTGTTTTAATTTTTCTTAGCCATAGTCAGTGTTGAACATGATTTTGGGCTGGGTAGGGCTTTTTGACTTTAAATGTCCTGCCAAAAATGCTGTGGCTATCTCAAAATCATGCCTTATTTTGACTATGACTTCGGCCCATTATATTTTATTTTATATATGTACTAGCAGACCCGGCAGACGTTGTTCTGCCTGACCGGTGACTTCCCTAGAAATACATTTTCAAATATTTTTCTTTAACTTTTAACATTCCATTTATTGCAGTGCTTTAGGATATACAATATTTCTGGCTTTAAAGTCTTTGGTATGAACAAATAAATTTTTTGGATGTCCAACTCAAAAAACGGATCTTTTGAACTCAATGGGTATGACAAAAACCATTATGCGCTGCTGAGCAGATGTATAGTTAGTACTTATTTAATTATATCCTATATCTATAATACTCTGGATATGTATGAACGGCAATAACAAACAAAAAAAATTAAGTGCTTTGATTAAGATTTAAGAACGTTAAAATGTCACTAAAGCAAATACATTCAGGGATATAACGAATTGATATATTACTTAGCTTGTGGTCTTGGAACTGCCCACTTTTCCAAAGAATTTACAAATGTAGCCTTTGTATGTCGTACACAACGAAGATTTTAACGTATTGGAAAAGTTTAAAACAGATCAACCATAAACTTAGGACATTATTGAAGTACAAACGAAGCTTTGAATACAAAAAATGTGGGCGTGGCACCGCCCACATTTCCCAAATTATATCCATCTTGACTAAAGGACACACATATCCAGAAATAATTAATTTAGACCAAATATGTTCAGAGTTATGAAGTATTTAAATTTTATATAGCCTGGGGGCGTGGCATTTGCTACTTTTCCAAAAATTGATATAGCCTGAATCGTACACAACAATTTTCTTAACCAATCTTGAAAGTTTAAAAGAGATCGACCATAAGCTTTGGACATTATTGAGGTACAAACAAAACACAAAAAATGTGGGCGTGGCACCGAACAGTTTTTCAAAATTACATAAATCTTGACTAAAGGACACACATATCCAGAAATCATTAATTTAGACCAAATATGTTCAGAGCTATGAAGAATTTAAATTTTATATAGCCTGGGGGCGTGGCACCGCCTACTTTTCCAAAAATTGATATAGCCTAAATCGTACACAACAATTTTCTTAACCAATCTTCAAAGTTTAAAAGTGATCGACCATAAACTTTGGACATTATTGAAGTACAAACAAAACACAAAAAATATGGGCGTCGCACCGCCTACTTTTCCAAAATTACATAAATCTTGACTAAAGGACACACATATCCAGAAATCATTAATTTAGACCAAATATGTTCAGAGCTATGAAGAATTTAAATTTTATATAGCCTGGTGGCGTGGCACCGCCTACTTTTCCAAAAATTGATATAGCCTGAATCGTACACAACAATTTTCTTAACCAATCTTGAAAGTTTAAAAGAGATCGACCATAAACTTTGGACATTATTGAAGTACAAACAAAACACAAGAAATGTGGGCGTGGCACCGCCCACTTTTCCAAAATTACTTAAATCTTGACCAAAGGACACAAATATCTAAAAATCATTAATTTAGACCAAATATGTTCAGAGTTATGAAGAATTGTAGTTTTATATAGCCTGGGGGCGTGGCACCGCCCAAATTTCCAAAAATTAATATAGCCTATGCTTTAACCCATGATCCCAAGAATATACTGTGAAAATTTCATAAAAATCGGTTGAGTACTTTGGACGCCCATAAAGGACACACAGACACACATTCATTTTTATTTATAAGATGGGTTTGTTATTATAATTTGGGGAATCACCAAAAATTCTCTTTATATTTCTTCTCTTTTGTCGAAGGCGTATGCATCTCTTAGTCAAAATACATTTTCTCTACGTTGAGTTCATACACACACGCACATACATTTTTGTTCCGCTGTAGCTTGAGTTTGATCTATGAAAATTCTTATGCTTGGATTGTTTGAAGCTTTTATAAATTTCATCCTAGAAATAAGGGGCTTTAAGTTTTGAAAATAGATAAAATGAAAACGCCACTTGGTTTATTTTTGGGAAAGAAAAAAAATTTCATAAAAATTGGGCCATCACTTTTCGAGATTAGCCGTTACGAATATTTTCATATAAGCAATTTTATATAATTAGTCTATACTATGTACATTGTTTTAAAAAACCCTTTACTTCAATGTAATTTTCTGCTTGTATTGTGTGATAAAAGATTTAGTCTTAATGCGTTAATGTAACTAATTATTTATTAATAAATTGAAATCTAAGGGAATTAAAGACATTTTTGCGCATGATTTATCTTACGAATTGATAAAAATTAGCAAAGATATACAAACAAATAAAACACAGTAAAATTGTTTTATGAAGATGATGAAATCAAATGTAGTAAGACAAGGAAACCAACCTGAGAAAGTTCTAAACAGGCTAATGCTGTAATCCCTTCGTGAAAGATACTATGAATCTAGAAAAATACATCCTTCACTTAATAATTCCCATCGGATTACATACCATATCCCGCCCAACCCGGGAGTCGTTGAAAGACTTTGGTTTATTAATCGTCGAGGTCTAAAACTGCTCAGCTGCAGAGATAACCTCATCAGCTAATAAGGTAGACATAAGATAGATTACACAGTTAATAAATAATTAGTTGACAGCGGATAGTTATTGTTAAGAATAAAGATAAGAGTGAAAGGGTATGAAAGCAATTTGTTGCTATATAAAAGATATGATAGAAAAATTTACTTTTTTATGCTGCAGAGTGAGTTCGAAATATCTTGACACAAACAACGAAAAGGCTCATTTAGTTCAAATTGGTTCGGCACTGCTTCAAGAAAAGTGGTTTAAAATGCCTTGATGGACGGAAAAGAAACTGATGGATGGAAAAGAAACGGGCTTGTGATCGAACCATTTAGTAATTTAATCATGAAAACAAATCCAAGCATTTCCCTCCGACTAGAAAGGTTGGAAGATTAATTAGTTTTAAACGACTCGTATACGATGTAAATTATACAAGGGATACCAGTGAAGATCTCTTAAGGCAAATAGTAAAAATTGGTTTTGAACTGATTCTGAGCGATCCAGGTCCACGCGGGTTCCAAATTATATAAACGTATTCAACTATCGGTCTGACTACTGTAGTAAAGAGAGCTTTAGTTACATAAGGGTCGCTAAATTCATTAGACCATCGTTTAACAAATGCTAGAACGCCTCTAGCTTTATTGACTGTTACGTTAATGTGGCAGTTGAAACTGAGTTTGTAATCCATGGTAACCCCAAGATCAACAAAATAACACATTTGCTCAAGACTATAATTGTTCATTGCATAGGAAGCTGGCTGAGAAATTCCTTTCAAAAAACGCATGTATTCACATTTCTTTAGATTAAGCGGCATATAATTTAAATCGCACCAAGTATCTAGTGCATTTAGATCTGATTGAAGCTTATTTCTATCTTCGAATGACGTGAATGACATGAAAAGCTTTACATCGTCGGCATACATTAACATTTTCGAAAATTCTATTACGGTAGAAATAGCATTTATAAACAACAAGAACAGAATCGGGCCCAGATGGCTCCCTTGAGGAACTCCTGAGGAGACATAAATAACATCGGATTCACAATTTCTAAACACCACTTTTTGTGTTCTGTCACTAGATAAAAAGAGATCCATCGATTGAGACCCGGCTGAAAACCTAACTGATCCAGTTTATGAATAAGTAAAGAGTGACACACTTTATCGAAAGCTTTGCTGAAAATCAGCATAAATAACGTCGGTATGCCGATTTTTTCCAAAGCCATTTGAGTCTTGATTTGTAAACTCAAGTAAATTCATAACGGTGGACTTTTCCTTACAGAACCCGTGTTGACAGTCAGAAATCAAGGTATAGATAGGATTCGTAAGCTGATTGGTAACAATAGCTTGAAACACTTTTGGGATGGCAGAAAGCTGTGCTATGCCACGATAGTTCTCTAAAGAAGCCTGGTAGAAGTAACGACTCTATCCATGCTGTTGGAAAAACACCACACTTTAGTGATGGATTGAAAAAATTGGTAAGGGGTTTGTAAATATTGTTAGCGCACTTCTTCAATAAATATTTAGGAATCCTATAAGGACCGCATTTTAACTTTAATATGTAACTTTACTATGGCAAATTCTTTGTTATAAGTATCATTTTATTATTATCATTTATTATTAACTTATGTTGCATAAATTTATGTATCCTTATTTTTTTTTTAATTTCCTTTTTTTATCTTACTAATAACTCTTACAACAATTGGTGGCAAAAATTTGAATGAGTTAAAAGTAAAACTTATTTAATTTTTTAACATTAACTATTTTGGTTAATGGCGAACATTTATATACAAAGCGTGCCCAAGTTAAAAGGCAGAGAAAATTATGATGAGTGGTGTTTTGCGGCCGAAAATTTGTTGGCACTCGACGGAAAAGCTCGCTACATCAAAACAAATCCTAACCAAGAAAGAAAACCCGAAGAGGATGCAAAAGCCAAGCAAAGCTGACGAGTGACCCAAGTTTGTATGTGTACTAGGCTGGAGCGTGAACATATGAACATATTTATTGAAATCAGTCAATGTCTTCTGCCTCCGCAGTGCCTTCAAAATTTATAAGAACTCTAAAATACATATGGTAAAATATTCATATAATATAAGTTAAGGCGGGTCCTTTCCCGCCCAATAAAAAGTTAAAGTTGGAGACCGCCCCGCGGTCTCTTGGACTTAGATCCGAAAGAAATAAAAGACAAAATATCAGATTAGTACAATTTTTAATAACCGCTCTGGTTTTCGTACCCAACTAAAGCTAAAAACTTATTCTAGCTGCTGGCACAGCGCTTCACATGGTTTGCCTTTTGATCAGTTGCATAAGTGCAACTTGCGTATGCAATCGATATTGCAGTCTTCTTTCTTTCAGCCCAAAGGTTTCTTCTTCGCTTATTAGGATTTGTTTGTGGTTTAACTCAACATGCTGCCCTCGTATCACGGCCGCAGGCGTTATCAGGAGTCGATAAGCACTTGGCTTTGGCATTGACAAAACGTATAACAGCATGGTGCCATTGGAATAGACTGAGGCGGATCCATGTTCGATAGCTTCAATAAAATTCTGATAGGGTAGCGACTTTTCTTCTAATAGTAACCTCTCGACTTCATTGCGGTCGAGAAGGTTTGTGTTGATTATACCGGATTTTGCCATCTGGCAGGCCTGTATGACTTCGGAGACCTGCTCCTTTAGGATTAGGACCTTGCCTAGATCCAGAAGCTCGAGATTCTCTTCATTTATACTCTTATTTATCTCATTGATGTGAAGCAACATCGTGTTCGCTTTTTCAACTGCGTCACGAGTTGCGTTGAAGAGTTTCTGGTTCACCACGTATTGGTGGTTATTATTAGAGATAACGTAATTTACTTTTTTTAAGATGTAATCCCAATCTTCTGCGTCTGGGGAGCCTGCGATCCACTTCCAGGCTGAGCCGATCCAGTCAATGGAACTTGTTTTCCTCGGCTTACTTATTTCGAGCTCGTCGAGTCGAAGTTTTATTTGTTTAAGGTGGAATTGTAGGACCGTACGCGCAGCCTCGTTCTGGATGTCATGCTGTGCTGATTCGGATAGTTTTTCCAAGGCGTTATTGAAATAGCTGAGGTCGACCATGTGTACCAGACTGAAGTGCCCATTCAGGATCCAGCCACGACATGTTCGATGGTGATAAGGGAGGAGTCGTACTTGTAGACATTGGGGCCGCAAGCACCGGAAATAAAAAGTAAAATTATTTTTATCATTATTACTAATGCTTTTTTCTTTTTCTATTTCAGGGACGGTGAACAATTTTACAAACGTTTAATGTGAGAGAACAATTTTCTTTTTTTTTTTTTTGAAAAACAGGAAAAATTTTGTGATTATTAAAAGAGATGTAAAGAAAATACAAACAATTTATCTATCTATGTACTTTAATACGTCCCTGGCAAATTATGAGGATAAGATGTTTTTCTTTTTTTTGTGTTTTAAGTAGTGGTTTTTGTGGTGACTAAAGTGTCTTTTTTGTAATGATTAAAGAGTGGTTTTTGTAGTGATTAAAGTGTTTTTAGTTGGCTGAGTTGCTTCTTGAATTAATATTTTTGTGGTGGCTAATGTTGCCCCTTTTTTCATAAATATTGTTGATATGCCTCTTTTAATTAGTATTGCTTTAGAGTTCCGTGGTGGGCTTATTTTCCTGTTTAAGGATGATTGCTTGTTGATTGTAGTTTTTTGTGCGTGCTGCTTTTGTATTTTCTCTCAATAAAATTTTGTTGCCTATCCCGTGCTGCCTTTTCTAAATTTTTTTTACTTGTAAAATTAATAATTTTTTTTTTTTTTTTTTTTGCTATAATTTCATTCTATGTATATTTTTTTTTTTTTATCTTTTATCCTTTTTATTTGTGCCTTATGGACCTTTCTACCATTTTCCGTGACCACCGTGACTTTGTTATCCTTCCCCACAATTTCCTTTTTATAAAGAGCCTTCTGTTTTACCTTTATCTGTTTATCTCTAATGTGAACAGAATCTCCAGGTCTAAATTTTCTTGATGCTTTTCGTTTTTTATTTAGCCGGAAATTTCTAAGCTCTTGGTTTCTCCTGATTTGTTCCTTGATTTCTTCGTGAACCCGGCTCCTGAAATTGGTCAGGCCTTGGTAGTTAATTCTCTCAGTTCTGTTAAAGAATATGGTTTCCTTTTCGTTACTGAGTGTATAGTTGAATTATAACGATCCACTGCGATATAGACTAACTACTTTGGCCTAACATTGGTCATCTCATTGCGAAGGCATCGGTAGACCTCAATGACAGTAGAATGGAATTTTTCAACCTGACCATTGACCTCGCTCCTTTGAACGGGAGTTTGGTATAATTCGATCCCTAGGCCTCGTATGTAATAACGAACCAAGGGAGTCATAAATCCCCTTTCGTTGACCGTTACTATCATTCTAGGGGTTGTGAAGTAGTGAATGAGATTAGCCATCTTGGCGCGAAGAGTGATGGAAGATTTATTTTTTATATGGAAAAGTTTTGCAAATTTCGAGAATTTATCTATACTGGAGAGGAATTTTTCTCCCTGAAACTCAAAAATGTCCACATGCACTATTTCGCAAGGATATTTTTTCACCGGAGTATTCTTGATCGGTGGTACTGGAGGAAGCCTATCGTATTTGTTGGCGAGGCCTGTCTCGCAGATGGCCGTGAATTTCCTTATGCGACTGGACATTTTGGGAAAATAGTATCTTTCTAGGATCTGCTCCCCATTTTCCCTAGAGTTTCTATGAGCTCTTCTATGCTCATCCTCGATTATCTTACAGACTCTATCCTCATTGGCAACATCCTCGACCATTCTCTGCGTAATCCTTATTTTGTATAAGAAGAAATGCTCTAAGTAAACCTCTTGTAGAAGTCGCAGGTGGTTTTCTGGGATTTTTATTCCATTCATAAGGGATGGATTTAGGCGCTCTTTCAAGGCCGCGGCTAAGCTTGTCTTTTCAATGCTAGGTAACCTGACGTAATGGCGTGTGAAGCCTGGGTGTGGGTTTTCCACGCAAACCATTGCACTCCCTTCTGTGAGAACTATTTGGTTTCGGAAGACGTTGAGTGGACTCTCTACGTGTGGGATAAGGTCCGAGGCGTCCTGATCAGCACTATGAACCGATCCGTCTTCGCTTCTGGTTTCTGCTGGAAGATCATTACGTTCCGGAGGTGCCGTCAGATGGTTTGCTTGGCATGGAATTCTGGAGATAGCGTCTGCCACAACATTTGATTTACCTGGAGTGTAAATCAATTCGTGGTTATACTCCTCTATCCTGGCCTTCCACCTCTTCAACTTTGCGTTGTAGTTTCTGCTTCCCAACGCGAAAGTGAGAGGCTGGTGGTCTGTGTAAATCCTAATTTTCTTTTCACCATAGAGGTAGGATCTCAAGTTGTCTAAGGCCCAAACTATTGCCAGCATTTCTTTCTCATTTGTGGCACAGTTGTCCTCTGTTCTACTCAGAGATCTAGAAATGTAGGCGATTGGCCGATCTTTCCCATGTTCTCCCTGGGACAGAACCCCACCAATGGCATAATTTGACGCGTCTGTAGTCAAATTAAATGGTTTCCCGAAGTCGGGGAATGCAAGGATATCTGCGGAAATGAGGAGTTTTTTTTGATTATTGAAGGCTTGGATGGCTTCCTCATCTAGATTAATGAGTATTTTCCTCGATTGGTTGGCCTTGACCTGAGCGTTTTCACCCCGGGTGAGATTCGTCAAGGGTTTTGCGACCCTTGCGTAGTCTCGAATGAACTTCCGGTAGTATGAAGTCATACCCAGAAAACTTTTTAAATCCTTAAGTGTGTTTGAGGGCAATAGATTTTCAATAGCGTGGACCTTTGAAGGATCGGGCTTGATCCCATCAGATGTGATTATATACCCCAGGAACTCTACTTCTGTTTTCATGAACTTAGTTTTTTCTAGGTTTACCCTTAGGCATCCGCCAACCTTTCCAATACTATTTCCACGTTCTTCAAATGCTCGTCGATATCTTTGCCAAAGACGATAATATCGTCGATGTGCACATAGCATATCCTTCCGATATACTCTTTGAGGAAATCATCAATCATGCGCTGAAATATTGCTGAGAAACTCGTATTTGCCGTTCATTGTTGAAAACGCTGTTTTCGGTATGTCCGCCCCCTTCATTGCAATTTGATGGAATCCTGATGTGAGATCGATCGTAGTGAAATATTTGGCATTTCCTAGGCTGGCTAGAGTTGCATTGATATCGGGGATGGGATAAGCGTCTAAGACTGTGACGGCATTTAGGCGCTTAAAATCCACTACCATTCTATATTGTTTTTCACCGGATGGCTTGGGTTTTTTTGGTACTACCCAAATAGGAGAGTTATAGGGGCTTTTGGACGGTCTAATGATACCTTCCTCAAGCAACTCGGTAATTTGTCGCTCTACCTCCTCTCTCATGTTCGCTGGGTATGGGTAGCTTTTTGTAATAATGGGCTCAGGCGTAGTGGTCTTTATCTCGGCCCGAACTGAGGTTTTGATATTTGATTTAATGTCGAACAGGTGCGAGTATCGGTTTATCAGGGACTCTAAAATTGGGAGCACCGCTTCAGGAATATCCGAGGTTTCGGAAAAATGAATGCTTCCGACTGTTTTGTTTCGCAGTGGTATTTTAATGTTCGGCTCTATTGTGAGGACATGATTTTTCCTGTCTATCACAGCGCTGAGCGCTTTTAGTGTATCATCTCCTATGATACCGTCGAAGGATTAAAGTCCCGGTAATGAGTAGAATGTTGTTTCGGTATCGTTCCACACATTGTGAAAAAATTTTCCGCAGATTTTGCTATTTATTAGAATTGGTCCTGCCGCCGTCTGCACTGAAAAAGGAGGGTCAACTGGCTGTGAGTGAGGAGCTATGGCAGGTTTAATGAAATTTTTGTTTGCTCCTGTATCAATAAGGAATTTTAGAGCAGTGTTATTGTTGGTCATGCACGTTAGGTAAGGAATTCTGGAGCGTGAGGCACCGCTCCTTATATGAAATAAGCTGGAAGGCCAGTCATTAAAAAATTTACTTCCTGAACGTTTTCTTCTGTGGGTGCGGAATCGATTAGGGAGTCCGAACCTTCTTCTGAGCCATCAGTCTGTATATTATACAATTTTGGTTCTTTTTTGAAGTTGCCTTTTGAAGAAGTAGGCCCCCTGAAGGCATTTGACCCCGAAGGTTGGTTCATATAATTTATCTGCCTTGTCTGCATGCTACCGTCGACTTCCATTCTCTCGGCGGGCTTAGGGGCAGTCGGTCGGGTTGGGGCGATGAGCTTACGCTGTTACCGGGTTGGAAACTATTGTAGGGGGTTCTATATCCTGAGTTCCTATTGACCCAGTTATAATTTGAGCGTACACGTGGTGGTACGGGTGGCCTTTGCAGGTTGTTTGTCGGGATTATGATCCTATTAATGGAGTTTGTGTGGACTATTGTATTCCGGAGAGTGAGGTTTTGAATATCGAGGCAAGTACAGTACGCCTCTGGCAACGTCTTTGGTTTTTGTACAATCAGCATACGAGATAATTCGGGACTCAATCCTCGGATGAAGACATCCAAGGCTCTGTTCCTATAGGTTTCTCTCAGAACTGAAACTGTCTCTTGCGAATAATCATCGCATTATATCTTGTTTATTATGAGTGACAGTTGGTGATTCACTGTCGCAAAGAACTCATCCAGCTTGGAGGTTCCTTGCGTGAGCCGGTTCATTTGGTGCTCCAAAGTTCGGATGTCTCTCTTATCGGCGTAGTGAAGGGACAATATTCGCTTTATATCTGCCCATTCACCTGCATTATACGCTACCAAGGCCGCATCGGCTCCACCCCGAATTTTCTGCCGGATGTGCTGGAGGATGGCTCGATGAAGAGGCTCCCCTTTTACTACCTCGTAATCGGCCAGGATCCCTTCAACTGTATGGACCCAGGAGATATACTGAGAGGGGCTCCCTTCGAATATCTGCAACTCCTTCACACAGTCAGGGAGCCTGCCGATATAGTTTAGGTCCTGCTCTGAAAGTGGCGATCGCACCACTGGGGACATCCCTTGGGCTGGGCCGCTGGCACTTGCCTGTTCCACGTTATCGAGCCTTTCGCCAATCCTAGCCAAATTTTGCTCTAGGTTTGTGCTGTTTGCTTCAATACCCCCGAGACGGCCTTCCAGTCTCCGTATCTTCTCAAGAAGAGCATTTATTCCCCCGGTCAGCTCATTGACCTTAGTTGTTAGAGCTTCCATTATATTTCCTCTTTTTGTTAAAAACGGACGATTAAAGGTTTCGCAAAAAAAAAGAATTAAAAGTCACAGGCACGGAATGGCTTTACCTTTTTTATTTGATTAAGTTATCAAATTGCTCAATGGCTTTTGGGTTTTTTCTTTTTCGTGAAATATTGTATCACAGGCACGGGATGGCTTTTCTTTTGTTATTTTATGTTTTTTCTCGTTTTTTGTTTTGAAATATGGTATAAATTGTTCGATGCTCCTTTCCTGGAAAAGAACAAGAAAGGAACTCTAAGTTTGGTTGTGAAATCTCCACCGTGTTCTGATGTTAACGGCGACATGTACCTAATTGGCGTTTCACAGTACATCGTCTTTAAGGTTAAAGTTTTTGGTCAGGGAGGCTGTGTCATTCCTTTTTGGTCGTCGACAATCAGATTGAGGGCAACCTACTTAGGCACAGCTAGATCCACAACGAAATCCCGGACTAACGCAATCTCCAGTGTGTTCTTATGGCTACACTGAAAAGGCACCATTTGCGATCCCCATCGTGTTCTTATGTGTAGGTACTCTGGAAGAATCGCGGAAAACAAGCAGCAGTTTCCAGTGTGTTCTGATTGGGTACCCTGGAAACACTGAGGACATAGCCAAACTGTAGAGTGTTCTTATGTGTACACTAGGGTTAGCTACTACAGAGAATATGTATTGCCATATCCTTAAGGGAATGGCAACAGGCACGCAGGGTGCAACTTTTTTGTGCATATTGCAATGTCACGGAATTCGTTAACCATTATATGGCCTTCGGTATGGTGGGATCCGGCCTATGAGGATAGGTACACGGACCCACCCAGCCAACGCGATCATACGAGGACACTTGCTCCGCGGTTGTTGAGTGGCAGGGAAAATCACTTTCACTAATCTTTCAATTTTCGAAAAAGGGAGAAAAAAGAGAAACAAAACAAAAATCAATTTTTATATTTTCATTTGAAAATTTTAAGCGTACTAGTACAACATTATGATGTGCCCTTGACTTTATGAGCCCTGCTATATTGAAAGTCCTCAGTCAAAAAATTTCTGTTTTTACCCAAGAAATTTTCTGAAATTTCCACACCCTGAAATTTCAAGATATCTCGAAAACTGTTCTACTTTTAAAAACAGTGATTGCATTTTCGGATTTTCGGAATCAGCAGAAAATTTTACATGGAAATTATGTATCAAATGTCGAAGATATGGAAATTTCGGAAAATTTCTTGTGTAAAAACAGAAAATTTTTGATTGAATGAAAGAATTATACTATTAGAATGCAGTCTGATGAAAAATAAATTTTCACTCCACCCTAATGTGTTCATCAAGGCTACTTGTTGTTGATTCTTCCAGTAAAAACCTCGGAAGAGTTATGGACATAGCTGAAAGCAAGTTTTTTTCCCATTCAAAGAATTGGTACCTATATGTATGTACTAGTCGCCTTCTATAGTGGTACATAGGCGTACCAATAGTCTAGTGGCTTGACAAAATAATATGTATAAGTGAATTGTTTTGTTTTATTTAAAAAATAGGGTATTATTATGCTTTGGAGGACGGTTGGTACACATATGTACCACATTACATGCCGGATGGTACAATGGTTTACCACCACCCCCTGGGTCATCCTTTTACTAATACTTTTCGTGCTACTAGTTCTTTAAAAAAAAAATCCCCCATTTTCCGTATAGTTAAATGGAAAGCAATTGAAGCATTTTCTTCGGTACTTGTTTCCTTTAGGAGACAACTGCTTAAACACGATCAAGAATCCCGGGAGAGGTATCAAAAGACGCGTTTTGACCTCAGTAACTTTAATCCGTAAGCAGATTCGTGAATTTTTGTACTTAAAGTTCGCAATTTTCTGTCATTTTCATGTGGACTTCTAAAATTACAATTACGAAACATAATTAGGATTAGCGCGCGGAGGCAGGGTGTTCTGCACATAAAAAAACATGGATCGGGCCCCCAAATCAGGATTTTACCTGGCTTAGTTTTTTGTTTTTTGTTAATAACTTTTCACTGACACAAAAAATTTAAATTTCGATTTCGGATCATTGATACCGAGGTCAAACCGCGTATTGACACATTTGCCGATAATGTTAGATGTGTTTTAGTTGTTGTCTCGTAAATGAAACAAATACCAAATGCCAATTTTTTTCTAAAATATTTATTTTTGCATGCTGAACCGCTGTTTTTTTGCAGTTAAGATACATATGTTTAATATTTCATTTTGGGAATAACTACACATTTTTATATAGGTACAAAAAAATACGCCATTAAATTTAATAACAACTAATAATTTAACTGTGGCAGCATCACGCCCTCTTGGCGAACACGGTTAGTGTTAGAAAATTTTGAGTGAAACTACCTTTAAATATTTTTATCATGAAAATAATGATGAAACTATGGTACGTGGATGATTTTTTGAATATCAACTTACATTGGAATAGATACATAGTTTATCATTAAGTTGGATATCTTTTTTTAAATGAACTTAATAGTAAAGTCTATTTTGGGCAGAACGAAGCTTCCCGGGTCAGCTAGTATGTAATAATAATATGTTACACGTATGAGGAAAGAATATTTATGTTTTGAACTAAGAAAAAAATAAAAACTGATTTCCAATGTATTTTTATTTCGGTACTAAAGTAAATGAGTAATAGGGCAATATATGTAAATCCATACAAAAAAAAAATTCGGTACAATTTGAACGAAAAAGGTACGATTTTTGAGTGCATATACATAGTACAATTTATGAAATGTCATTTCCCAACCCTGTTCTGGCCTCACTTGCGTTTTTCATTTATGAATAGTTTTCATTGCAGAAGGTTCCAAGTGAATATTTCAGACGTATATACTAAGATGAATTCAAGTGAAAACTTTTTACTTTCCTCCATATCGTACTTATTGACACACATTTTTGAAACTAAAACATATTTTTTCTTTTCGTTATTTATTTTTTAAACGCTATCAAAATTTGGCGGGTAAGTCACAGCAAAATATCAAACTCATTTTGATTTTCTTGAGTCATGCCAGAGTCATGTCGGTGTAGCTACTATAATTGAGTCTTGGCTCAGACGCATCGTGTATAGACCCAATAAAGGAAACCGAAATGATAAAAACTTTATTCAATTCTGAATTTAAAATAAAAGATCTGGGATATGTAAAACGTTATTTAGGTACGCGAATTTAAACAAACACTAATCGCGTGAGTATTTCCATAGATCAACAAGAATATATCGAACAATTTTTATGCAAATTTAATATGTCTAGTTGTAAATCAATCGATACGCCCATTGAAATGTGAAACCCACATTAAAAGGGTGCCGTGCAGTTTTTGTAAAATTTGAAAAACAATTTCTTAAACAAAAACGCCGTCTGTAAAAGGCCTTCCCTTCCTAAAAATACTTGTACTTATAAGACTTGACATATCCCTTTTTAACATGGTTTCCGCATTTCTACACTTGTCATTTTCATTTTGGGAAACCCATTGCTTATACTTTTGTAAAAGGATATTCTTTCTTTCCCAAAAAATATTGTCTCTTTCTACACCCTCATATTTATCAAAATCTTTATGAAAAGAGTTATAATGTCTCTTAATATTATATTCCCGGTTCCCGATTGAAGCGTAACATAAGATACATTGCATTTGCCCAAAGGCATTTGGAATCATAAAAAATGCTTAGCAGTCATTTTTCTTCTTCTTCTTTAAATGGCCATCTAACCGCCTGAGCGATTTTGACCGTCCAACATAGCTCGCCAGTCATTTCTTCTTTGCGCCAACTGGCGCCAATTGGAGACCCCACGAGATCGCAGGTCGGTCTCCACTTGGTCCTTCCATCGGAGTGGTGGTCTTCCTCTTCCTCTGCTTCCACCGGCGGGTGCCGATAAGTATACCTTCTGGGCTGGAGCGTCTTCGTTCATTCGCACGACGTGGCCTAGCCAGCGAAGCCGCTGTGTTTTAATGCGCTGTACTATGTCGACGTCTGCGTAAAGCTCATACAACTCATCATTAAATCTTCTTCGGTACTCGCCGTCGCCAACGCGTAGAGGCCCATAAATCTTTCGCAGAACTTTTCTCTCGAATACTCCCAATGCAGCCTCGTCAGATGTTGTTAGTGTCCACGCCTCTGCACCATATAGCAGGACGGGAGCGATGAGTGACTTGTAGAGTGTGATTTTCGTGCGTCGAGAGAGGACTTTACTTTTCAATTGCCTACTCAGTCCAAAGTAGCATTTATTTGCAAGAGCAATTCTTCGTTGGATTTCTAGGCTGGCATTATTGTTGGAGTTTATGCTGGATCCAAGGTAAACGAAGTCCTTCACTATTTCGAACTTTTTGGTGCCAGCAGTGGCGTGGGTGCCAAGGCGCGAATGCGCTGACTCTTTGCTTGATGACAGCATGTACTTCGTTTTGCCTTCGTTCACCACCAAACCCATTTTTTCCGCTTCTTTTTCTAGTTTGGAGTACGCAGAGGTTACGGCACGGTTGTTAAGGCCGATAATGTCAATGTCGTCAGCATATGCTAACAGTTGCACGCTTTTATAGAATATTGTTCCAGCGCGGTTGAGTTCTGCAGATTGTATTATTTTCTCCAACATCAAATTAAAGAAATCGCACGATAGGGGGTCACCTTGTCTGAAACCTCGTTTAGTTTCAAACGGCTCGGAGAGGTCCTTCCCAATTCTGACTGAGCTGGTGGTGTTGCTCAATGTCATTTTGCAAAGCCGTATAAGTTTTGCGGGGAAACCAAATTCAGACATAGCGGCATATAGGCAGCTCCTTTTCGTGCTATCGAAAGCGGCTTTAAAATCAACAAAGAGGTGGTGTGTGTCGATTCTTTTCTCACGGGTTTTCTCCAGGATTTGACGTATTGTAAAAATCTGGTCGATGGTAGATTTTCCAGGTCTGAAGCCACACTGATAAGGTCCAATCAGTCTGTTCACGTCAGGCTTCAATCGTTCGCACAATACGCTTGACAAGACCTTATATGCGATATTCAAAAGGCTGATTCCGCAGTCATTTTTACTCACGTATAAATACTGTCATATAATTTAGGCATCAACACTATTGCGTTTCCTTGCTGTCGGTTAAACAACTGACGCGACAATTTGGTTCTTAGCACGATTGCCACAGCATGTTTTTTTTGGACCAAAAATGGACCAAATCTCAAAAAAAGGACCTAATTTATTTTTTCTTATTAATACACAAACCATGTAATTTTTAAAAAATAATACATATAACAATAACAAAAAATAAGTGCTTTAATTCACATTGCACGTTAAACAAATTTGAAATACACATATTTATGAATATTAAAATATTTAGGAGATCAAAGTTTCCCATACTAAATACTTATTTTGGTAGGTATCTGCCACAATACTTCGATGTGGTATAGGTTAAAAAATTAAAGTTACAAAAAAGTTACCTATTATATATATTTGAATAATTTTATGATAAAAATATACAGAAAAATAATAAATTTAAATTTCTAGTGCCAGCCTATATCTTTGACAGACCAAACATAGTGAGGGACTGGGTTTTGGGAGAAAAGTGATTTGGCCAGCATAATATTATTAATTGAAGCAAATTCTAATTTGTTTCGAAGCTTTGTTTTAATTCGGGACGTTCGAAAAATTTGGGCTCTGCGGCTTTCGAACTATGTGGCAGACTCATTAAGTCGTATACGAAATTGATTAAGTCTGCAAAACTTTTTTCATTCAAACCATTCGTATGTACCTAAGCCAACTTTCTCCCAAAAGGCGGAAGCATCCATATCTGACCTAAGGTTAGGATTCTGAAGCCTCAAAATTTTCTATTGTGTAACAATTTTAACACATTATTTTTCCACTTACTAACCAAATTTTGGGAGCAGTATTATGTAATTTTAGCCAAGTGAAGTAGTAAAAGTACCAAAATTGTGACCAGTTGCCAAAAATGGACCAAATCTGAAAAAAATGGACCAATGGACCGAATGGATTTTTGTGGACCAAAGTGGCAACCATGGTTCTTAGCACTACTGTAGCGAAGTTACTCCCCCGTTTACCAATACACTCTCACATTTCATTTTGCCAACCTCTCCCAGCCAACATATTGGCAAGCGTTTTGCAAATTAAAATTGCAGCAAACTTGCATAAATAAGAGTTTTGCGAACGTCGTTGAAAATTTGTTTGCAAATGCAAGTGTTTTGCGAACATCGTTAAAAATTTGTTTGCAAATGCAAGTGTTTCATAAATTTGAGCAACACGTGTCATTCTCGCTTTAAAAATTGTGCAAATAAGTTGTTTTAATAAATTGTGTAAAAGTTTGATACTTTGCATTATCATTTGCCATTAAAAAAGGTAATGATCTACTTATTTAATGTAGGTATGCTAAAAAGAAGAAAGGTGTTGTGCGCAGCATCAGCAAAATCTTTGAGCATCTGTGGAACGGTGTGGCTGAAAGTTCTTTAAGTACACAGAGTGCATTTGTGGAACAGGAGGTTTTTCTGGTAAGAATATAAATTTTAAATGTACGGTGACTGTAAACTGATATCGATTTTATTTTTAGAAGACAGATCTAAAAAGATTATCAACAGTCAATTCGAGAAAATTTGTTACGAAAGCGTGGCAGAGGATCATGATTGACAACGTTGCAGAGAGCTTTTCCTGGCGAGGCACTGCAGATAAGAAGTCCATTAGGGCCTTCACTGTCGCCATTGCCATTCGGTGTAAGTGAAATTCGTTTAATAGGTTTCTAGTTATATTTTCATATTTATATTTAAATTCTATTTGCAGAAACTTTCGCTGAAAATGGAGGCAAGGAAGATGACTTGGCGACAATGAAACTACTATTTTTATATTTTAATTTAATGTTATTCTATTCAGAAAAAAAATTTAATATTAAAAATGATTTTTAAAATGTATCAATAAAAAATCCAAAACAAAGTAAATGTTTTACACCGTTATTAATTTCATCAAAAATACGTGTTTTTTAAGGATTTAGAAAACGTGTTTTTTAAGCATTTAGAAAACATGTTTTGCAAATGGCTTTTTCACGCTTATAAAGTTGGGCCCTTTTCGATTATAAAACGCTTGCTTTGATGCGTTTTATAAATGTCACAACAACGTTTTGCAAGTATTTTGCATACATTTGAACGCTTATAAAAGGCTTAATCTTTATCTATCTATCTATACTTCTATACTAATTATATAAAATTGCTTATCTATATCTATACTTCTATACTAATTATATAAAATTGCTTATATGAAAATATTCGTAACGGCTAATCTCGAAAAGTGATGGCCCAATTTTTATGAAATTTTTTTAAGAAGCAAGTTTTCCCAAAAATAAACCAAGTGGTGTTTTCATTTTTTCCATTTTTAAAACTTAAAGCCCCTTATTTCTAGGATGAATTTTATAAAAGCTTCAAACAATCCAAGCATAAGAATTTTCATAGATCAAACTCAAGCTACAGCGGAACAAAAATGTATGTGCGTGTGTGTATGAACTCAACGTAGAGAAAATGTATTTTGACTAAGAGATGCATAAGCAGGGGTGGGCACGACCACATAGACACGTTTGCAGAAATGCGAGTGTGTTGGTAAGCACGATCACGCATCGACCACGAAAGCAAATTGAATTATTAATTCAGTGTGATTTTAGCGCTTGCGAAGGTAACACGTACCACGCGCAGTTGCTATCAGACTAACAACAACAACGTCAGACAGTGGGCGATCGTAAAATACGTACATGTTTACGAAAATGTTTAAGGTCGAATGGGAAATGGAGTTTTTTTTGTTTTAAACGCTATAAGTAAGCCGCAATGCTTGATTTGCGGAAAAGTATTGAATTACGTCAGCAAGCAAGGCTTAAGTAGGCATTTCGCTTCACAACACAGAGAAGTAAATACCCTAAGCGTTGATGAAAAAACGATAACGTTTTTCGAATATAAGCTCGAGTTTATGCAAAGCTCTTATATTGATGAAGTAGGAGATAATTTTAAAAATGCTAAATTGATAGCTTCTTTAAAAGTTAATTTGGCTTTAGCTAAAAAAGGAAAGCCACTCGAAGATGGTGCTTTTATTAAAAACCTGTCTGTAGACATTTTAGAAGGTTTTGGAGAAAAAGGGGCTGAGCTAGCCAAACATGTTGGTGATATACCCTTATCACGTCGCACAATAACGCGACATATAACAGATATTTCAAAATTTATGTATTTGAAATTGAAGCAAAAAATTATAAACGCTAAGTCCTATTCCATTGCTTTGGATGAAAGCACTGACATTACCGATACTTGTCAACTTTTGGTAGCCATAAGAACTGTTGATCTAACTAAAATACTAAGTCTTCAACTCAACTTCCAACCCAACCCAAAAAACTGAACATTCATATGTACGTACTGTTCGATCATCCTCTGTACTAAAACTGAGTGCTTCGCCGTGCGACACACCCTCACCGTACGAGTGTTGAAATCAAACTAAATGTGGTTGTCGTTGATTTTGACGAAGAAGTCGCTGTGCGCTCGCTTTTCGTATACGTATATGGTCACTTAGCAGGTGCTAAGCTGATGCCCACCCTTGTGCATAAGCCTTCGACAAAAGAGAAGAAATATAAAGAGAATTTTTGGTGATTCCCCAAATTATAATAACAAACCCATCTTATAAATAAAAATGAATGTGTGTCTGTGTGTCCTTTATGGCAAAACTACAATTCTTCATAACTCTGAACATATTTGGTCTAAGTTAATGATTTTTGGATATGTGTGTCCTTTGGTCAAGATTTATGTAATTTTGGCGTTAAAAATGCTCTACATAAAGCTAGCCCAGCCAGGGCTACTCGCCCGAGGACCGCTTCGACGGGTTCGGGTAGGCCTCCACGGCCAGCAGCCACCCCCTTTCGGTCGTCTGCACAAAGTGGTGCGGCTAAACCCCTTGAGGGAAAGTCGTCACCACGCGTAACCGCACCAGCCAAACCCCTTGAGGGTACGGCGAGCGCGGGGAGCAGTGGGCAGACGGCCAATCGCCCCATGCCAGTTCGGGGCAACTTCCAACCACAGCCCACAGGTGCTGGCCCTAATCCCTCCACGGGAGGGCGTACATCCCAAATGGCAGCCAGCATTGCGGCTCGGTCAGCACCGATAAACGGCCGGAAAATCTCCCCCTCCGTTAGGGCGCAGCGTGACCGCAGATCAGCGGCCAAAATAGTGTCGCGATTGGGAAACGTGCCTCCCAGCGCACTAACGGAGGACCAAAAATCCTCCCTAACCTGGGCCACAAACCTCCTCGCCGCGAGGCAGGAGCGCGAAGCCGGGAATCCGCCGAGGGCACCAGCCTCTAAGAGACAGCGTTCTCTGGAAAGCACCGCGAGTGAATCCAAGAGGCACAGACCCTCGGCGACATCCCCGAGAACCGCTGCGGTGAACCCACCGAGACCGTTTAGCGAGGTTGCCAAAGAGCATCTCACCCTCGCGGTTCTGGACAAAGGGCACCCAGACGGAAACATTACACCAGACAACTGGAAGTCGGTGTTAATTGGTCTGTGCGGGGTCTACGGAAAAGTCCTTGAGAAATTTCCGGGCCCTGCACCAATCATCCGTGATGCCGGCTGGCATCAGCGGAGAATCAAGTTGGTCTCCTGTGCCGATGAGCGCTCGGTATTGCTGTACAAGGAGGCAATCTCCGCGTTAGGCGAGCTGTGGTCCGGGGAAGACCTGGTAGCGGTGCATAGGAACGAGATTCCTTGCAGGCTACGGGCCTGGGCCTGGATTCCGGCAGCCGAGCCGTCGACGCCAGAGGCCATCCTGAGGATCATCCAGGACGGGAACGCGGGGCTACCCACCAGCGAATGGAGGGTAGTTAGGGTTAGTGAGGTCAGGGAGAAGCAGCGCTATGTGACCCTAGTCATTAGCGAAGACTCTCTCCCTGCTCTGGAAGCCTGTGGTGGAGTCATAAGCTACTGCTTTTACTCCATCACCCTGCGGATCCAGAAGAAGGGTGAAACCGCAACGGATGAACCAGGAGCGGAAGTACCAGGAAACACCGCTAGTGGAACTGGTCCCTCCAATAAGGCTAGCGATGGGGGCCCTTCAGCCGATAACGCCTTGAGCGGAACGGATGATACCCCTATCGCCTCTCAACCCGCTGGGAGGGCGCACTCGCTGGTCGGGTACGATACCGCGAACGACTCCGGGAGCGATACTGCTTCGGTGTCGGGCTTCGTCGGGTCTATTTTCGGCCGGTAGGTGCACCAGTCCGAGAGCCAGCTACTGGACTCTGATGCGGAGGACGCGGCACTTGACATCACAGTCATAGCCGCTCCCGAACGCGGAGAGACGGTGGCGATGGACGAGGGCTCGGACACCGAATTGTAAATTTATGATGATGCGGGTTCTACAAATCAACCTGCATCACTCCAAGGCAGCTTCGGCTGCCCTTCTCTTGCGTCTCGGCGAAACAGCTGAGGAGCTCGTACTAATCCAAGAACCTTGGATCGTCGGTAACAAGGTGTGCTGATTAACCTCGGATGCCTACCAGGTGGTAAAGACCCCAGCTATAGGTAGGACCAGAGCCTGCATCCTTGTTAAGAAGACCCTCTCTTACTTTCTGTTATCCAATTTCAGTGACGCAGACACGGTGAGCATCAGCCTCGAAGTTGAAGGCAGGCAAATCTGGCTAACTGCAGCCTATATGGCGCATGAAGCCCCTCAATTACCATCAAGCTGCCTTACTAACGCAGTGAAGGAGGCAAATCTACGGAAGCTGCCGATTATTATAGGAGCTGACACCAATGCACACAACGTAGTATGGGGTTCTACGGATACCAACCCTAGAGGTGAGTGCCTTTTTGATTTTATTCTATTACACAACCTGTATATAAGCAATTCTGGAAGCGAACCTACGTTCGTAACCGCAAATAGAAAGGAAGTCCTTGACATTACGCTAATCTCTGACCCGGCACTGGGTCAAATTGAGAACTGGCATGTCTCAAAGGACAACTCCTTCTCTGATCATAAATACATTTGTTTCTGTGTCCTTGTGAGACCACCCACTCTTGCAGCTAACAGAAATAGGAAGCGAACGGATTGGAACGTTTTCAAGAACGTCCTATCACATTCGCTTTGTAAACACGCTTCTCACGGTACACTCTGTCTACCGCAAAGATCTGATGAAGCGCACATTAATCTAGAAAACGAGTCGGCTTCGATCGGTGAGCTCGACTCATCGTCTAAAATTGACGAAGTGGTAGACTTGATCACAGAGTCCTCTAACGCTGCTTTTAACGTCTACTGTCCTGTTACCAGACCGAGGAACAAGACGAGGCCACCTTGGTGGAGCTCCGAAATTTCTCGACTCAGGAAGAATAGCAGGAGAATGTTCAACGAAGCTAAGCGGACCGGTTCTTGGCAAGAATATAAGCAGGCCTTAAAAACTTTCAAAAAAGCAGTCAACAAAGCCCAGAAGAATTCATGGAGGGACTTTTGTACCAACATTGAAACCAACTCAGAGGCGAATAGACTGCGTAAAGTTCTATCGAAAAGCCCCACTGTTCCGACCTTCATCCAGAAACCAGATGGAGACTGGACATCGTCCAGCTGTGAAATGGTGGAACTCCTAATGGAAACGCACTTCCCAGGCTGTTCCACGGAGCCACCCACAGCCGACAACAGCGGGCCTATTTACGACTCTATAGAGGGGCTAATCACCCCCCAGAAAGTCGAATGGGCAATCGAAACCTTCGACCCTTTTAAATCTCCGGGACCTGATAACATCTTTCCCGCTGAACTTCAAATGGCCAGAGGCATTCTCTGTCCTATGCTGTCTGATATCTACACAGCATGTCTTAGGCTACGCCACGTTCCGCACAAATGGACCGAGGCGAAGATAGTCTTCATACCGAAAGGAGGGCGAGTTTCGCACTCAAAACCAAAGGACTTTCGGCCTATAAGCCTTACATCCTTCCTTCTTAAGGTATTAGAAAGAATTCTAGATGCGCACATTAGGAATAATCTGCGCCCTCTTGACCTCTCGAAGGCTCAACACGCATACTCTAAGGGCAAGTCCGTGGAAACAGCACTCCATGCTATTACCACGAAGATAGAAAAAGGACTTGCCTTCAAGGAGTACACGCTGGGTATCTTTCTCGACATTGAAGGAGCCTTCAATAACGTACTCCCGCAAGCCGTCATCGAGTCCCTTCGGGGAACGGGACTGGAACCCCCGCTTGTGGAATTCGTTAGTCAGCTCCTGGCAAAGAGAAATATCCAGGCTAATCTGGGTGAGGCCTCAATAGTGCGCTACGCATCTCGAGGAACTCCTCAAGGGGGAGTTCTATCCCCTTTACTGTGGAACCTAACCGTTAACACACTACTTCTGGAACTGGAAAACACCGGTTGCCAAATCATTGCCTATGCCGACGACATCGCTCTTACGGCCACTGGCAGGCATCTTAAGACACTAAGTGAACTGCTCCAATCGGCTCTGAACCTCGTGGAGGACTGGGCTATGATAAGCGGCCTTAGCGTAAATCCCTCTAAAACGGAAATGGTCCTTTTCACTAGGAAATACAAAGTACCAGAGGAGGCTGCACGCTGGCTTTTATCGAAAAACCGCACATCTGTATCCATATACAGCGACAGCCAGGCAGCGATCAAGGCTCTTCAGAGCAGTAACTCTACCTCGAAAGTAGCTCAAGACTGTAGGCGATCGCTCAATGAATTGTCTTCGAAATGCTCCACAGCTGTGATATGGGTTCCAGGCCACAGCGACATTCCTGGAAACTGTGCTGCTGACGAGCTGGCAAGGAAGGCCACGGAGCGTACAGAGGAGAACCACACTGGGAGGATCCCCCCGCCTCTTGCCACGACTAAGCTCTGGCTCCTACGTGAATTCAACAAAAAGGCAAACTCGAGATGGGCTACGGAAACGACATGCGAGGTGTCCAGGCAAACTTGGCCCCGCATCTGCAACAAACGAACCGAGTCCATACTCAAACTTGACCGACCCTCCCTTGGACTGTTGATCGGGGTGCTCACGGGACACTGTCTCATGGGTGTACATGCCAACCGCATGGGGGTCCCTTCAAATGATTTCTGTCGCAGCTGCAGGGACGAGGAGGAAATTGAGAGTGTCGAGCACTTCCTCTGCAGCTGCCCCGCACTAGCCAGAACCCGGCTGGAGTGCCTAAGCAGGTGCCTACTCCTCGGCCTAGCGGAGCTAGGCTCTGCCGAAATTGGAGACATCCTGCGCTTCATTAAGCGCACAGGGTGGTTCTTTCATTGAACACTTACTCTTAAAGGTAGAAGGGATTTAAACCCCCGCTCAGTGGTATCACAATGGGCCAGTCGGCCTAAGTGCGCCTCTCGGCACCGCTGAGAGGCGGCCACCTTAACCTAACCTAACCTAACCATACATATAGATATTGATATAGATATAGAAGTCAAAATATTTGTATTTGTACTTATGTATGTAGGTTAACGGCAGCCTCCACACAGCTTCTTTACCATAATCAGGGGTGGGCACGACCACATAGACACGTTTGCAGAAATGCGAGTGTGTTGGTAAGCACGATCACGCATCGACCACGAAAGCAAATTGAATTATTAATTCTAGTGTTGGGCACTATCGAATGATTTCAACTATCGATAGTTAGTTACTGAATGATTTTGACTATCGAATGATTTTTTTCATTCATTCATTCATTCAAATTTAGTAATAACGCCAAAGCAAATGCTACACTGTAAGCAATTGTAGTTGTTGGAGAATGAAAACCGACGAGCAAAAACTGTTAAGTTTAGAAAATAGGAGCAAAACCTTTCTATTCATTTTAGTTATTTGAATTAAAATTAATAATAAAGGCACAACTGTTTTTAATAAAAATAAATCTTGGAATCAATAAATAAATAAATACTTCAATATGATAAAAACTAAAAAGGAACATTTTCAGTAAAAATATTTAAGTGCTATAAATAAAAAATATTTAAATATGTACATATGGGAACTTATGAACAACAACCAAGCAATTCTATTTGGCACCTGAAATTTCAAGAAGGAATTACTTAAGTTTCACTGATTTTTTTTTAGATATCGAAATTGCAGTTCAAAAAAATAATTTGGTTGAGTTTTTCCCCTTTCAGTCTATTCCTTCTATCATTGGTTATTTGTCCAGCTTTAGAGAAAAGCCTTTCAGATGGAACTGACGTTGCAGGTATACATAAATACTTTTTTGATAGGGTGTAGAGTTCTGGATATATTATTTTATTAGAGTCCCAATAGTCCAACGGGTTTTCGCGTCTCTCTATAAAATCTTGCCTAAGGTACTGCTCTAATGCAATGTGTGCATTAACATTTGGGGCGGTATGGCAAATGGTTTTTGCTTCAGCCACTTTTTGGTCAAATAAGGTCCATAGAGATATTTTATTTCTATCCACCTGTTCTTCTGTTGTTGGAACAGTTGAACTTGTTCTGTGTCGTTGACTTATTAAACCTCCTACCTCTTCTGTCAACCATTTTTGAGCATTGTTAGCGTTGTTATCATTACCAAACGCGATCTTTTTAAACCGTGGATCTAGAAAAGTCGATTTGGCGCACATCTTATCTGTCTGTAATTGACCTAGTCTTCTCCAAATTACATCCAGCATGGTGGTTTGCAAATTTTCTCCCTCTTTGGATTTCATTTGCTGGGCTTTAATTGTATATTGGAGTCCTCTGACTAAGGGTACCACCAATGACATAGTGGGATATTTATCAGCTGAAAGTTCCGTTGTCATAGATTCGATCGGCTTCATTGCATTGATTGAATCTTGAAGTATTTCCCACTCTGGTGCACTTAAAAATGCTGGGGCGTTTGGTAGAGATGTAATTACGGCAGAGAGTGGCTCCTTTATTGCATATATACGCTCCATCATAATTAGAGCAGAATTCCATCTGGTAGGAACATCTTGCTTCATTTTAAGTTCAGCCACCCCCATTTGCTTTTGCATTTTTTTAAGCTTTTCTGCTGCTTGAGAGCTATGGTGAAAGTATGTTACTATAGCTCGGCATTTTGTTATAAGTGCTGATACTTGAGAAACAGCTTTCAGGGTATCAACAACGCATAAATTTAGGGTGTGGGCGACACATGGGTGGTGGTGCTTTTGCAAAAAATCACTTATAGCTTTTTTGATATTTGCACCGTTGTCACTTACTATAGTGACTATTTTGCTGAAAACTGACCACTCGTCAAAAATTAGTTTTAACTCCCTAGCTATATTTTCAGCAGTATGCGAGCCGTAGACCTCTTTTGTTGACAAGACCGCTGAAGTCATTTTGCTCTCCCAAATAAAGTGACTTGTTACGGACAAAAAGGATTTTTGACTATCCGAGGTCCACATATCTGTTGTTATAGATAGGTGTGGAATAGTTTGCAGAATTTCGTACAGTTTTTTCTGTTGCTCGTTATATTTGGAAGGCAACATTGTGTTGGAAAGAAGTTTTCTATTTGGTAAGGAATACAAGGGCTGAAGTTTTTTAGAATACTCTCGGAATCCTTCATTTTCGACAATGGAAAGTGGTTGTAAATCTTTCGTTATCATTTTAATGAGAAATTCGTCGATACTTTTTCTCTCGCCTTCCGAAAGCTCTGTGCGTGTGCTTGAAAGGAACAACCTTGTCTGCAATGTTTTCCTTTTTAAGAGTCCACCACCGGACACTTCACTGCGGGATATTGCTGTAGAGGTGCTTGTCTGGTTTCTTGATATTTCTTCCGTTGGATTTAAACCATTTTACACTGAAGAACAGCTTGGCCCATCCAAGTTAATTGTGGTTTGTGCTGGTTCGACCACTGCCGAAGAAGTCTCCGTTACATTTGGTGGATGTCTGCGCCGTATATGGTCGTTTAAGTTGGATGTATTTCCCGAGAACTTGAAATTTTTTTTGCATATATTGCAGTTCACCTCATTTCCATTTTTGGTAAAATACTCCCATACTGTGGACCCCTTAAGCCCTGGCCGCATTTTAATTCAATCTACATAAACATAATATTTTCAATATTTTCTCGATAGCAAAAGCAAATCGCATATTACCAGAGAGACTCCAATATAAAGCAAATCAATTAAGATTAGATTTAAATTCAGTATTTCAGAATATTGCTGCAAACTACGACGCAAATTACAAATTACTGTTAAAACAGTCACCTTCCGAATTTCAGTTGAGTTGCCAATAGCTAAAATGATTATTTAGTGGGCAACCCCCTTTTCAATAAGAACGTCAGTAGGGCAATAAAAGGTATGATTATGAATATGTAAAATTACTTGATTTTAATAAATATATTTACTAATATATGAATGAAAATGTTCTAATTGTTTCAGGGGTACAAACAATCACTCTTAAAAACATTCATTCGCCAACTTGTACAAACACCATTCAGTTGTGAAATCATTCGTGTGTGAAAAATTAGTAACGAATGAGAATTTAGTAATCAATAAAAAAAATGCTACTAAATTTTTCAGTAGTTGAAAAAATCCTTTATTCATTCTAAAACTACTAAATTCATTCATTCATTCGCTAACTATCGAATGAATGAATATTTTTGAACTATCGAATAACATCATAAGTTTTATTCGATAGTTCCCATCACTAATTAATTCAGTTTGATTTTAGCGCTTGCGAAGGTAACACGTACCACGCGCAGTTGCTATCAGACTAACAACAACAACGTCAGACAGTGGGCGATCGTAAAATACGTACATGTTTACGAAAATGTTTAAGGTCGAATGGGAAATGGAGTTTTTTTTGTTTTAAACGCTATAAGTAAGCCGCAATGCTTGATTTGCGGAAAAGTATTGGATTACGTCAGCAAGCAAGGCTTAAGTAGGCATTTCGCTTCACAACACAGAGAAGTAAATACCCTAAGCGTTGATGAAAAAACGATAACGTTTTTCGAATATAAGCTCGAGTTTATGCAAAGCTCTTATATTGATGAAGTAGGAGATAATTTTAAAAATGCTAAATTGATAGCTTCTTTAAAAGTTAATTTGGCTTTAGCTAAAAAAGGAAAGCCACTCGAAGATGGTGCTTTTATTAAAAACCTGTCTGTAGACATTTTAGAAGGTTTTGGAGAAAAAGGGGCTGAGCTAGCCAAACATGTTGGTGATATACCCTTATCACGTCGCACAATAACGCGACGTATAACAGATATTTCAAAATTTATGTATTTGAAATTGAAGCAAAAAATTATAAACGCTAAGTCCTATTCCATTGCTTTGGATGAAAGCACTGACATTACCGATACTTGTCAACTTTTGGTAGCCATAAGAACTGTTGATCTAACTAAAATACTAAGTCTTCAACTCAACTTCCAACCCAACCCAAAAAACTGAACATTCATATGTACGTACTGTTCGATCATCCTCTGTACTAAAACTGAGTGCTTCGCCGTGCGACACACCCTCACCGTACGAGTGTTGAAATCAAACTAAATGTGGTTGTCGTTGATTTTGACGAAGAAGTCGCTGTGCGCTCGCTTTTCGTATACGTATATGGTCACTTAGCAGGTGCTAAGCTGATGCCCACCCTTGACCATAATTGTAAACAAAATTCATCTTTCTACATAGTGGATTCTTCATATGAATCATAAGATAACGGAAGCCTCATACAGCTCCATTAGCGTAACTATAAACAATCATCTTTTTGCATAATTGATTCTTTAGAAATCATTCTTTAAAGTAACGCACTTTGTTGACATAAATGAGCCTCCTTGCATCTTTGGAATGTTCTACTTGTATCTTCATTTCAAGGCTAAGCTATTTCACAATTTCATAAAACTAAAATTAAGTAAACAATTTTGTAAGCTATAAATAAGCCTGAATCTAGAATTAAGTTTCAGTTTTTAGAGAAGCGCGCTCAATACTATATTACGCTCTAATAAATACTCGTTCTCCAAAAAGCGAACCAAAATAAATTAAAGTCTTATTATTTTTTAAAAAATATTTTGCCAAAGGGCAAGGAAAAGTACAAGTACCCTAGTACGCGAGTGAATTCGAAAAGTTAAGGATCAAATCAGGAATAAATATCCTTGATCCTTGTCAATAAAAGGTTTTCATTGAAACTGTCCTTATGCCTGCACCAAATCTTACGGGTCGGTGTATTGTGTGCCAAAACCCAACATCAAGAATTTGCCAGAGATGTGGTGACCATTATTGTAGCGAAGAGTGTCAGCAAAGTGACTGGCGGAGTCACCGATATATATGCTTGCCGATGCCTCCTTTGGTCCCGGCAGCAAGCCGTCGAGGAAATCGACATAATCATAATTAAAAAAGATTTTTATTGTGTACCGTAATAAAAAATATACAAAAATTAAGAGCATAAAAAACTTTGAACAATAAAAGAAACAGTAAAAAGAACTAAAAAAAAAAAATTTTACAAATTATTGAAAAAATCAACTTTACCCAACAACCCAATTGGTACTCATCGTGATGAAAATTGGAAATCAGTTCGAGAATAAAATACGGAACACTGACGCCCTTGCTTATCGTGGTTAGTTGACTGGTCATGCGGAATATGGTATGATTAAACATTGAAATAAGTGAATTTGTTCATAGTTAAGTTGTGTAATTGAAATTTGATGTTTTGGAAAAATAACATAAATGGGTAATATCCCAAATAAGCCAAAGTATTTGAGGCTAAAATATTGCGATTACTGTGGTGGGGAACATGATGTTTTAAGGTGTCCCTTAATTAAGAAAAAGAAGAAGAATTAATAGCAGATTAGGCAGATAAATATGTCAAAGAAGCCTACTTTAAATAATGATCAAAGTTTCTCCACTGAAGAGGTTAATAATGAAATAATTAAAATTCTGGAGACTCTAGATCCCTTTCAAGGAAATAATCCTTTTTTGTCACATAACAATAATACCCTAGTATTTTCTTGAAGAAAGAGGAAAATAAGGTTTCCTTATTTTAAATAAAGTGAAAATTGCTAACGGTGAAGGATTAACAGTAGATCTGATCACAAGGTTGATCGCTGATAGCAACATACAATTAAGAGAGGAAATTGTCAGATTAAAATCCCAATTACGTAGCTGAAACTATTGACGTTATTAAATCATTGCCTGAATTTTCAGGAAAATGAAATGCCTATGTAAGTTGGCGAGAAGCTGCTCATAATGCTATGAGCCTTTATGTCAGAAAGAGCAGGAAATATTTTGCTGCTTTAACTATTTTAAGAAACAAAATAACCCAGGATGCCAATGATGTTTTAACAAATCATGGCACAGTTTTAAACTTTGATGCGATAATCGCACGATTGGATTTCCCATATTCGGACAAACGTCCAATTCATATTATTGAACAGGAATTGAGTGTCTTGCGACAAGGCTCAATGTCTGTGGTAGAATATTATAATTTAGTTAACAAAAAACTGACTCTTTTAATAAATAAAACTATAATGACCCATGGTAATTCGGCGGATATTACCAAAGAATTGAATAAGAAAAGTAGGGATCTTGCCCTTATAATCTTTATTACTGGCTTGAATTTGCCATTAAGAGATATTATATTCTCTTTGAGTCCTCAAGACTTACCGGATGCTTTGGCAAAGGCTCAAGAACTTGAGTCAAATAATCAAAGAGCACGTTTTGCTCAAAATTTTTCAAATGAAAGATTAAAAATAAAACAAAATTATTCAAGCAACAATCGGAATAATTCACAGGCAAATCAACAAAATGACTTCCCAAAAAATCAGGTGTATAATCAACAGAATAATTATACAAAGCCTGTACCCATGGACGTACATCCATCTATGTCAAGAATGTATGACAAAAATTATAATGCCATAGGGCAAAAAAGTACAAATTTTTTTAATCAAAATACAAAACCCACAGTAAATAATACAACTACTCATGTGAACAGCCCTTTAGCCCAAAGTTCACATGGAATAAAGCGACCTAGAGAAAGCAATAACAGCTTCAGACCGCAGGAGAAAAATCAGAGAGTAAATAATTTAAATGAAGATTATTTTTTAGAAGAAGAGGGGATAACCTCCCCTACATCACAGTCTGCAACAACAAATTAAATAAAAAATATAAAGCTCTTGTCGATACAGGAGCAACTTCTTGCTATATAAAGCAAGGATTGTTAGAAAATAGAAAAGAATTAGCCATTTACAAAAGGGTAAAAACAGTGAATAGTCATTCAATTATTAAACATTATTATATAATAACACTTTTTGGAGTAAAGCAAGTTTTCTATGAAATAGATAACTTGGAGTCTGATTTGCTCCTAGGTTATAATTTTTTGGAGAAAATAGAAGTGCACATTGATTTACGCGATGGGAAAATTTTTTTTAAGGTAAGAAGTGGTGAAAATATTATTGAAAAAGGCGTAAATATAAACTTTCATAATGAAAGTCAGGAAAAATTAAACCCCTTGGGATTAGAGAATCCTAAGGCTCCCGCCGACGATAATACCGGCAAACAAAAGTTAAAAGTGAAAAATTTAAAAAAAGAAGGAAGTCTAATACATGTGAAAATTTAAACCCCTTGGGACAGAAAGATCCTAAGGCGCCCGCCGATGGTAATACCGGCAACAATGAAAAGAAATGTGAAGATAAAATAAAAAATGTTGTGGAACAAAAAGTTTCTACAAAGTCAGCCGAAGATTTTACCGGCAATATCATATTAAAAAAAAATTTTGTTTCATTGAATGAAAAAAATCTTGAAAGTTTAAACAGTGAGTTTAGTGGAAATATAGTTGAAAATTATTCAACAATGAATGAAAATGGTTCAGAAGTTAGTAAAGATAGTGAAAAAAATAGTGACAATGAAGAATTGTCAAATTATAAAAAAAAAGTGAAGAATAAAATATACATATAAAAATAGTGAAGATGAAAATTCAGAAAAAATTTCTGAAAATTTCAGTAATAGAAATCAAGGTGAGGAACTTTTGAAATTTAAAGAAAATATAAAAGGAAAAATTAGCAAAATACATTCGAATATATGTAAATACCAGCTTTCCGTTTATGACTAACGTAAAAGCAGAAATAAGAACAAAAAATGTTGAGCCTATCTGGAGTAGGCAGTATCCATATCCTTTATCAGTAAACTCCTTTGTAAATTAAGAAATTACAGAAATGTTAAATGAAAACATAAATAGACCCAGTAAAAGTCCTTATAATTCACCGATTTGGGTGGTGCCTAAAAAGGGAATGAATGAAGATGGCTCACAAAAACTTAGAATGGTCATCGACTATAAAAAATTAAATGAACATACAGTTTCTGATAGATATCCGATTCCGGATACAAATATAATTTTGTCTAATTTGGGCAAGTCAAAATATTTATCAAGCATTGATTTAGAGTCGGGCTTTCATAAAATTTTAGTGACGGAAAATGACTTAGAAAAGACGTCCGTTAATAACGGTAAGTATGAATTTTTACGAATGCCGTTCGGTTTGAAGAATGCGCCCGGAATCTTTCAAAGGGCAATGGATGATATATTACGGTATATATTATATTAAGAAATTTGACCCAGCATTTGAAGGATTTAGAAATAATTTCAGAAATACTTAAAAAAGCCAATATGAAGATTTCACTTGAAAAGTCAGCTGATTGCTCTCTCAAGCAACAGAGTTGCCTATTAATATGTTTGTATGCTGAGTATAGCCCGTTTGCGGTTATTACAAAAAATGCGTAAAGCATTTTTCTAATATTATCAAAATAACGCGGAATTAATACTAAAAGAGGTAAATAATGAAAAAATTAACTATTCATACATATTTAATATTAGTTGCGACCTTGCAGCTCTTAAAGACAATATCCGTCAAGAATGTGAGGACCTATCGCCGGAAGTTTGGGCCAAAGTGATGGAAAATGCCATAAAAAGGGCTCAAATGACAATCAACTGTGGCGGCGGCCATTAACATGACACCATATTCTCGACTTGATGTAAAAAAAATTAAAATGCCAAATAAAAATAATCCACAAGAAGAATCAGAGTTTTTAATTTTTTTTTTTTGATTACAGCCAAAAAACATCGGAAGCTTACTTTTGCGCCACCCTGTACTATAACGATTATAGGGTATATTTAAAGACAGTTACCACATTTTTACATTTTACATTCATAGCAATTTGACATCCTACCGGAATCCGCAAAAAAATATTCCATTTTGCTAAAAAAAAAATTTTTGCTCCATACAAATTGCAACACAAAAAACTAATTGTTTTCATGTTTTTTGTAAAAATGCACTGGGAAAAAGTAGTTATAGCTTGAAAACTATAGCATTTAGAAAAAAACTGTGAAGAAACTTTTGATGGAGAATCACCTCGGCAACAAACTGTAGAAGATTTTTGACAGATGTTACCATGACCGAAATAATTAAAAATAACAAAAAAATTGTACTTTCAATGCATGCAGAAAAGTATGCTCTGCATATTTTGGGATTATTTTTTCACCCTTTCATGTCCACTAGTAGGAAAGTGGTCCGCGTCACTTCCGTATTAAATCTATGTCGCCTGGACTAATATTAATTGGAAAACATTGAATTTATTTTGTGTTTTTATTCTATCTTATAGCGAATATTTATTTTTTTAAAGCTTGGCAACCGGTATTTAGCACCATTTTTTGGCAGGCAACCCTATATCATTGTGTTTGTAATAAAATTATCTTTATATTGATATAAGGCTCATCTCGTTACTCGATAGGTACATTTTACTATTTTTTTACCTGTTCAAACCTGGCAACCCTATAAATCACACCGGAAAAAAATAGGCAACCTAGTGTTTGCATATTGCACAAGTTACATACTAACGACTAGTATACAATTTAATGCGTAACGGAATGAGTGCAATAATTAAAAAAAAAATTTTTTAATTATTAACTAATTATACTTCGCACCTGAATTTGCAGGCAACCTTTACGGAATATAATTTTTTGTATATCAAATTATATATTAACATTTATTTCAACCCGTAACGCGATGGGTGAAGGTCGTTCTATGGTCGGATCTTAGACTATAAATAAATATCTTTCGGGAGAGAATGGAAGAATTTGTAAGAATATGTCAAAAAAATTTAAAATTGAAATCATGATCCAATAATACAGGTCGATAGGCCAGCTGATTTTTATTTTTTTCTCGAATTTTGACAATCAAAATATTTTTCAGTACGATTTTGTCTATAAGCCCACAAATTACAAAAACAAAATACATGGAAAAATTTGTGTACTTGTATGTTTGTCGAGCTGCTACGACCTGCTATGGTTGGATCATGATTGAAATAGATCAATATGGTATTTCTGCATTCAATAAATTAAAGAAACATTTAGCGTCAGAAATGTAATTGACGCAACCAAATTATTCAAGAACATTTGTATTAACTACCGACGCATCAAACGTGGCGATTGGTGCTGTGCTCTCATAGGAGGGTAAACCAATCTTCTATATTATTATTCTAAAATAAGGCGCTTAGCTAGGCTAAACTACAACACGTACATAAATGAAATGTGTATCAAATGAAAGCTTATCATGAGTATGTTTGCACAAAATTACCAAAATTTCAATTGGTTAATTTGTTCATAAGATATTAGCGTTTAAAGTTTGCTTTAATTTTTTTCTAAAAAAACCCACCCGATTATCGGGAGTTACATACTAGTTACCTTTATTTCAAAAACTCTTAATAAAACAGAAAGAAATTATGCAACTAATGAAAAGGAATTATATGCCATTGTTTGGGCATTAAAAAATCTTAGAAATTATTTATATGGTGTTACCAATCTGGAAATTCGTACGGATCACCAACCTTTGACATTTGCTTTGTCACCCCGTAACCCTAATCCAAAAATGAAAAGATGGCATGCTTTTATAGAAGAGTTTGCTTCGAAATTTGTGTATCAACCTGGTAAAACCAATGTTGTGGGAGACGCGTTGTCACGTCTCGAGTTAAATAATATGGCCGATGATCCAGAGGATTCAGAAAGTAATGAATCGAATCATTCTGCACAAAGTAGTGAAAGTATTCTCATACAGGAAACGAAAAAACCTGTAAATCAATTTAAACAACAAATATCCATGAAATGATTGAAAATTTCAGAAAGAAAAGACATTTAATAGAATATGACACAGTGGAAAATTTATTAACCATCTTGAAGGAGTTTATTCAACCAAAATTGGTGACTGCAATTCATTGCACTATTGAGGATTTGTATGAAATCCAAGAACCCCTTAAACGAAGGTTTCAAAATAAATTTGTTTATACAAATCTTTTTCCAATGGATGTAACTAATAGAGAGGATCAGTCTGGAATAATTGAACAAACCCATAATAGAGCTCATCGTAGCTTTAATGAAAATATTAAACAAATAGAAAAAATGTATTATTGGCCAGAAATGAGGAAAAAAATGAAAGAATATACATATTCGTAATTGCATAATATGCAACAAATATAAATATGATCGACATCCTAAAAAAATCCCAGTAGGAAAAGCTCCAATCCCAGAAAAGGAAGGGGAACAGCTTCATTTAGACATTTTCTACGCACAAAAATTAAAATTTATCACATGTGTAGACGCATATTCAAAATTTTTAATAATAAAACATATAGAAGATAAATCCAATATTGAAGAAAAAGTTTTAGAATTGCTTCAGACTTTCACGGATGTAAAGCATAGCATAACAAACGCCCATGGGCCTTATTTCCTTTTTAAATGGAAATATCGCCCATCTGCAAAAAGAAATAAAGCCCATGGCTCTTATTTCCTTTTTAAAAGAGAAATAACGCCCATAGGATTTTACGCGAGCAACACGAATTGTTGATTAGCATTTTTTCACAAATTACCCTGTGAGAAAAGAGTGGGAAACGTGGCACGCGTAAGGACATCACCGTGGCGGTAGCCACGGCTATGGCACACACCCGGAGTTGGAATGGCGTAGCCCAGGGTTATTTTTTAAAGCGCGGCCGAAGGCCGCCTACGCGGAAAGGTGCCCTGCACATAAAAAACGTGGATTCTGACCCGGGTCAATTTTCGGTTTTTCACTAATAACTTTTCACAGAAACAAAATATTGCTTTTCCCCCTTCGGATTATAGTTACGGAGGCCCGATCCACGATTTTTAAGTGCAGAACACCTTTCCGCGTAGGCGGCCTTCGGCCGCGCTTCAAAAAATAACCCTGGGCTACGCCATTCCAACTCCGGGTGTGTGCCATAGCCGTGGCTACCGCCACGGTGATGTCCCTCCGCGTGCCACGTTTCCCACTTTGGTTAACGTGAAATTTGTGTGTAACTATTCAATAAAATACAAAAAGAATTAGAATATTATTGTTTCATTAAAAAAATGAAAGAGCAATAAGGCCTTTAAGACTTTATTTCTCTTTCGTAGTGTAATAAAGGCCTTATTTCACTTTCAATAGTGTAATAAGGCCTTAAAGGGCTTATCTCACAAGGCGCTATTGCACCCCGCCTTATAAAAAACATAACAAATATGTTAAAATTTATTGAAATAAAGAAAACCATATACTTAATTCTTGAATCAGCTTGTTTTAATTCGCTTGTAACGTCCGTGGGCTTTATTTCTCTTCGAAAAAGGAAATAACACCCATCAGCAAAAGGTGATAACACCCATGGGCGTTATTTCCTTGGGCGTTATTTAACTGCACCGATTTAGAAACAATCCTTAGAGCAGCTCAACAATATAATACAACGATTCATTCAGTCACAAATCTTAAACCAAAAGAAGTTCTTTATAATAAAGTAAAACACGAGAATTTATCAATAATATTAAAACAAGCACAAGAAAAAATGTTTGCGACCCATAATAAAAATAGAATAAAGAAACAATATTATCCCGGCCAAATTATTTACGAAAAGGTCATAGGAGAAGGAATAAACTTAGATCTAGGTAGAAAAAACAACAGGTTAAGGAAAATTTAGAAAGTAAAATAATATTTAATAATAGAGAAAGAATTATACATAAGGATAACATTAAATCTTAATATTTCACAGATTCCCAAAATGATACTATTTATAATTGCCACCTTATTGGCCCAATAACTGCTGACATTGTGGATTACACCAGACAAAATTATGTATTAATTCAAAATGGATACGTCTCTATATACGATGAATATGGAGATGTTTTTCATATCACAAATTTAACGTATTTGGAAAATTTAGTAAACGAAGAAAAGCAAACATTTTATAAAACATCATTTTCATATAGCACAGACACAAGGCAAATTCATTCTTATGGTAATGTGAAGTGAACAGCTGACTTCTTCTTCTTCACGTTGTTAATTTGCAGTGTAATGTAGAATGTCATAAAACGAAAAAATTGACTGTTGACTTTGAATTTTGTATTTGGTATTTATTTTCAAAAAACCATCGGAACTTACCAAAAGGGTACGATGGCGATGGTTTTAACTAAACTTTATGCACGCAGGAGTTGTCCAAACACGTATTTATTGTTCCAGACACCATTAGTTCAATTAAATTTTTATGAAATATAAAAAAACAATCGATGGTTGTCATTTAAATTTTTTTTTCACTATGACATTCTAGGTTACAAAAACTTGAAGCGAATAGGGGCGAATATTGCCGAATTAGCTCTGCCATTACCATAACAATCAATTTGCCTTGCACAGACAATTATGATGAATTAAAAACCAATAGTTTGGATGATGAGTCTGATATTTTGGTAATTGAGGCTCTGTTAGGACAATTGAAACAAAATTCTTTTAGACAGAAGAGAGGAATAAATGAGTTAGGAACACTTTGGAAATGGATAGCAGGAACCTCTGATCATGATGACTTTGTGAAAATTAATGACAAGCTAGACGAGTTAGTAGAAAATAATAATAAACAGTTCAACACGAATTCAGAAATTTTTAAAGTAATCAGGGAATTAACGGATTCAGTAAATACCATTAAAGGGGATACATTTGCTAAAACACTGAAAAGAAAAGGAAATCAATATATGAAGCATAAACTTCAAAATTTAATAAATACAATTACTCTTGGAAAAATAGGAACCTTAAACCCAGTAATTTTGCATTTAGATAAAATAAAAAATATTACAAACCATCAACATGGTTTAATGTCAATTACAGATTTAATGGATATTTCAGAATTTAAAATTGCTCAAAAAAATAATTTATTGTTGTATATATAAAATATCCAAAAATAAAATTTACTTGTAGGTATTATGAAGCTAGATCTATAGCACAGGTAGATGGTAAATTAATTATTGACAAAAATATAATAAGTTGTAATAATGAATTTCTTAATGTTCAAAATTGTAAAACAGAAATAGCAAATACTTATTGCAGATTAAATAAAGAAAAAATATTGTTTGTCAGAACTTTTGAATAAAAAACAATCAAAATGTAAAAAAATTAAAGAAAATAATAATAAAAGTGAAATAATTAAACAAGGAGTTATATTAATTTCAGGCGAAAACATTGTAGAAAATCAAAATTTAACAGGAACATATTTAGTAACATTTGAAAATCAAACAAAAATAAATAACCTAACTTATGTAAATACTGAAATGAAAATTTGGAATTATTTAACACATAATTATGTAAATAACTTTGGAGTTTTGGAATATGTGGAATCTAAACATTAGCATTTAAAATTGGAAAATATAAATTTACTAGGTCAGAAAAATGAAGCTATTAAACGACATTCAATATATTTCTATATTTTTGTGGCTTTTTGCGTAATTTTGACAATCTATTTGTGTAAAGGGAGTTAAAACAAAAAAACAGAATTTAAATTCTGAATTCCAACAAGTTTCATATAACGTAATTTTGGATCAAATTCTTAATTTAACAAAAAATAAAATTGAACCGGGGACGATTCATCTTAGAGAGGGGGGAGTTAAAGGCAGCCTCCACACAGCTTCTTTACCATAATTGTAAGCAAAATTCATCTTTATACATAGTGGATTCTTCATATGAATCATAAGCTAACGGAAGCCTCATACAGCTCCATTAGCGTAACTATAAACAATCATCTCTTTGCATAATTGATTCTTTAGAAATCATTCTTTAAAGTAACGCACTTTGTTGACATAAATGAACCTCCTTGCATCTTTGGAATGTTCTACTTGTATCTTCATTTCAAGGCTAAGCTATTTCACAATTTCATAAAACTAAAATTAAGTAAACAATTTTGTAAGCTATAAATAAGCCTGAATCTAGAATTAAGTTTCAGTTTTTAGAGAAGCGCGCTCAATACTATATTACGCTCTAATAAATAATCGTTCGCCAAAAAGCGAACTAAAATAAATTAAAGTCTTATTATTTTTTAAAAACCATTTTGCCAAAGGGCAAAACATAATTTGTATACTTCTCACCACCCTAAGCCAAGGTGTTAACGTATATGTGCCGTGGGTTGAATGGTCAGCGGGCTGTTTTTGAATAGCTGACCTCGAACGGTCCCCTCCGATGCCCGGGCAAGGTAGGAGGTATAAGTTCCTTCTCTACGCATGCCGGCTCTGCGGACCAGTGACCAACCCTTTCCGTGCATACTCGTGGGACCAAATATGAATACAAATGAACAAAAACAAGAAAAGCAACAAAAACAAAAGGAAGAGACGAACGAAGGAGTTCAGGAGGACTCCGGAAACCGGACTACAGGGAATGTGGACGGGACGACAGGGACTACAACACGGACAGGGACAATAACGATTACCGCGTATATCGCCAAGATCGCTGTCCTTTATCAACTGGCCGGGATCGTGGTGGAGGCGTTTTGATATCGGTGAGATCAGACCTTGTCAGCAAATTGATCCGCCTGCCGATTGATGATAGATGTGTTGAGCAGCTTTGTGTTAAAATCTCTATACCGGATAGTTATGAAGTATTTATCATTGTATCTTATATTCCACCAAATAGCCCTATTGAGTTATATAATAGCCATTTGTATAATATAAGTTTTATTATGGAGTCTTTAAATTCAAATAACCACCGTCTTGTGTTAGGTGATTTTAATTTAGGCAATATTTCATGGGCATTCGACAATAATGACTTATTGCCTTTTAATATTATATACTGAGTCGATAGTTCTGAGCTACTTCCTATCAAATTTCCGCCAACTTAACTGCATCAGAAACGACTTAGATAGAATTTTAGATTTAATATTTTCTACAAATGAATTAAGAGCTACATGCGAATGCAATATGGCGCCGGTTACAAACAATACTATACACCATAAGGCGCTTAGTATCAAATTTGAAGCCTATAGATTCACCAAAATCTTTGAGGATGATAGCGATTCTCTAGATTTCAACAGTGTAGACTTCGTGCAAGTTAATGAGCATCTAAATAACATCAGCTGGGATCAGCTTAATTTACTTAGAGATCCTCAAGAAGTGTTTGACTTTTTTAAAGTACATCTTTCCGAAGCTATATCAAAGTTTGTACCGAAGAAGCCATGTAGTACAGGGAAGACACCTCCTTGGTTCAATGCTCAATTGACCAACCTAAAGAATATTAAAAGCAAAACCTTCAAACGATTTAAAAAATCTGGCCTAGAATCTGACCGATTACTATTCTTGAGGTCGCGTAATGAATTTGATTATCTTCATATGATTTTGTACAAACAATATATTCACAGGGTCGAAGCTTCCTTAAAGGAAAGCCCGTCTTCTTTTAGGCCCTATGTAAACTCGAAGCGTAATTCTAGTGGCATTCCGTCAAATTTGGAATTCAATGATATTAAGTCCAGCAACATACTTGAATCATGTAATTTATTTGCAAACTTCTTTCAAAATGTCTATGAAACTAGTAGTGTGTCTCCTCAGGACCCATGTGGCGTTGTGTCAGAAAATTCGTGTGATATAGAAGATTTTCTAGTCACAGAAAATGATGTAACTGCTGCCATCTCAGCCTTAAAACCTAAATGGACATATGAGCGAGGAGATTTTCCGCCCATTTTTTTCAAGCGATGTGTTGCTAACATAGCTAAGCCCCTTAAGTTTTTATTTAATCTATGCCTCAAAGAAGAAATATTTCTCGATGCATGGAAGATATGTTCTGTTGTACCCATTTTCAAATCGGGTGATTGAAGTAATGTAATTAATTACAGAGCAATAGTGTCGTCGCCAAAATATTTGACCATATTCTCAAATCCAAACTTTCATACTATGTCAGTGAAAAAATTTTAGATTGCCAACATGGATTTCTCCCAGGTAAATCGACATGCTCGAATTTAGCGCTGATCTCTAGAAATATCGCCGATGCTCTAGACTGTAGTAGCCAGTTAGATGTTATTTACACAGATTTTGCAATAGCCTTTGACAAAATCACAATACCCTACTATCAAAGCTTAAGCTTTTTGGTCTGTCGAGCCACTTAATAAAAATTTTCAAGAGGTTTCTATTAGAAAGAAAATTATTTGTAAAAATTGGCAATATCACTTCGGACGTTGCTATAAATGCCCACTCTGGAATACCACAGGGAACACACTGTTTTTAATGTTTATCAATGATTTGCCACTAGGCTTTAAGTTTGCAAAATGTTTAATGTTTGCTGATGACGTTAAATTATTTATCAAAGTTTCGCAATATTCGGACTGTCTTAAGCTCGAAGAAGATCTTACAAGCTTTCATTTGTGGTGCGCGTCAAACAATTTGAAGCTTAACGTCAACAAGTGCTGTGTTATTACATTTTCTCGAATGAAAACAACAATTGTATTTCCATACGAAATAGAGAGTTGTCAATTGACTCGTAAACAAGAGGTAAACGACTTGGGTGTGATATTTAGCTCCAATTTCAGTTTTGATAGCCACTACGACTATGTTATATCCAAGTCTTACGCTATGGTCGGCTTTATTAAGAGAAATACTCAAAGCTTTACAGGCCCTTTGACAATAAAAGCTCTTTATGTATCCCTCGTTCGTAGTTTAATTGAGTATTGTTCTGTTGTTTGTAGCCCATTCTACGATGAACCTTCAAATCGTATAGAGAGAATCCAAAGAAACATTACTAGGTATGCGCTTAAAAAATTGTATTGGCCAAACGGCTTACCACCATATGATAGCAGGCGCAAACTTCTAGGCCTTCAATCATTAAAAGACAGAAGAATCTGCAGTTCTATTTTATTTGTGTATAATATTTTATCGTCTTATATAAACTGTGTCGAACTGTCAAACTATTTTTTAAAATCAAATACAATCCGCCCAGAACTCTTAGGCAAAATAGACTCTTAGTGAACATAGCTACACTCCATAATACTAATTATATATTAAATGAGGGTATTAATAGATGTATTCGTTTATGTAATCTTTATAGTAGTTCCTTAAATTTTAATGAAAATGTAACTCAATTTAGGTTAAGTCTTTTTAAACTATTCAATTAGTCTGTAAGGTGAAACGTAAATAAATAAATAAACACGGTCAGAAACAGTGACAACGGACCTTAATCAGACAGACAGAATTCGGCGTAGGGAAAAGGAAAATTCCTCGGATGAGGATTTCCTTCTCTCTAGCCAAGAGACAGTAGAGACCGGCCAAAACATCAACAACCTGCGAAGGCCGCTAGGAAGCGGCCTGACAGTAAGAATGCGCGGTCCAACGCATACCAAGGGGGGAGCCGGTGCAGGCTTGCCCTGTCTCTCTTGGATAAGATAAAACGGAACAGGGTAAATGGTACCGTTCACCCCAAGAATGCCATTCACACAACAGCAGGTTCTACGTACCGGAATGACCAGGGTTTTACCCGGCCAAGGGCTGTTATTTCAGTGTAACCCTGTCCAATTTGTCCAGTCCCACTCCTAAATTGTCATCCCGGAGCAAACTCTTGCAGCAGGGTTGTTCCAGTGTCTTTTGTTACGGGCTGGTGTCGAATCCAACCCTGGACCAAGAGACTGGATCTGCTGCGTCTGCTGGAAGAAAATATATGTCAAATGTTCACATTCCGTTCAATGCAGTAAATGCAACAGATGGCTTCACAGACAGGGTTGCTACTAGGAATATTTTTTTCCTACCAAACCGACACTCCAAAACCTACCAAAATGGCCTTCAGACTACCAACAATTTTTTTTTTTAAATGTCATATTTATATTATTTTTAACAAATTCATGTATTTTTTATTTATTTATTGTTGAACATACAAATTGTGTACTTATTTATGTTAGTATTTTTACATATTGTTTAATTTTTAAGTGAAATTAAATAACAATCCTTTCAAAGGTTGCACAAAGTTAAAGGTACTCATGTAGCTAAAAGAGATCAAAATATTAATTTTATAACAAAGTAGGTAAATTAAATATTTCAATTGACTTTTAGATCTTTTTTACTTGACCATACATAGTGCGGGTCATTGTTTTTATTTCTTAATTCTTTGCACAGCATTATGTCGTTTATGGTATATATATTTCCAACCTGCTTCTTAGTTTGGTTTTAATTAAGGAAAGTGATGAAAATTTGCGTTCCGCTGCTGCAGAGCTATGTGGAAGCGTAAGCAAATTGAAAATAAATTTTGTAAGTTCACAAAAGCTATTTTCATTAAGCGCGTTTTCCATCATGCTAATTTTTCTCCAAAAAGTGTCGATATCTAAATCTGCCGACATATTAAGTTCGCTTAACCTTAGCAGTCTCCACTATGTGGGTATAATATCATAATCGTCTTCAGCGAGGTTGGGAAATTCTAAAATTAAAGGCATGATTGAGAGATCTTCGCTTCTAAGTACTTTAGCTGGCGTAATTATTTGTAAAAGTTTAAGATCACTTCGATGGAAATCAAATCTCAAATTTAATTGATCCAAAAATTCAATGTAAAATTGTCGTATCTTCACTTCAAAAATTTCATCATCATTTAAGCGATTTTTTATATACATTTCAGACTTAATTCCAATAAACACTGTTGGAGTTTCAAGGTGGTAATATGTGTCTTTATAGTTAATATAAATAGTATCGTGGATAATCTCTTTTTTAACAAAATTACTTAAAATCAATAGATAGTTTGTTCTGATACTTGAATAAAAATACGGCAAACGGGAGCTTTGTGACTGAAACTCCTTATTAAGTTTATTGACTATAGGCAATATGTATGATAAAAACAGGAAATACGCTTTCATTTTAAAACTCATTTCTTCAGCCAACTCAGCAGGTTTTACGCCATTTATTTCCATAGTGCATGAAATGAAATATAATTTCAAAGTGTCCCATTGCTCAACTATTCTTAAAATTACGGCTTTCAATGAAAGCCATCTAGTTTGGCAAATTCCTAAAATTTTGTGAGGCTTTACAGAGCAATATTCTTGAAATTCTTTAAAATCGTGGGCTGTGAGAAAAAAAATTGTATATATTTCTACATAGCAACTCTACATTTTTGGGTAAAAGTTTAGAAGCATACGATGAACATAATTGTAGAGAATGGCATGTACATTTCATATAAAACAAGTCAACTTCGACACTTAACAATGCTTTAAGGCCACCAAATTCGCCAGACATAACGCTCGCACCATCGGTTGCTAAACCAATTATGTTTTTCATTGGGATACAATTTATATTAAAAAACTCCTTAATAGTACTAAATATGGATACTGCATCTGCTTTTTTAAGTTCCAACAAGCCAATAAAACGATCGAGTACATTGCAAGTACTATCAACATATCGTGCAACTAATACTAAGCTTTTAGTATTTGAAACATCTGTGGTTTCATCAGCATTTACGAGAACTTCTTTTCTCTCAAAACTGAAAAAATTTGCTGACTTGCCTGTTTGGAAATGTAGTCCATCACGTGTACCGCTTTTGTTCTACCACATTTAACCCTTTTAGCAATTTCAGAATCCGGGCAACACTCTACTAACAGTCCATGAAGGCTGTCCATTAATGAAAAGGGTAGATTGTGTGTTATGCAAAACATAACCATGTTCATTTCTGCATATTTTACTTGCTGCTGTTGATTTCGCTGTTCGGCATTAAAAAATGTTTCCAATTGAATTTGTTTTTTCTTTGATTCCACATTTTGTATGTGCAATGTAGTCTTTTCATGCGCCTTCAGGTGACTACAGTGGCTAAATATTTTCTTTGAGCAAGCTATACAAAAGGCCGAACCATCTTGTTCGCGTAAGCATTTAAATGTTTGCAGCCATTCGGCTCGAAATTTGCGTTTGTCACTTTCCTTTTTGAGTTCTCTAAAAATGCAAATATTAATTAATATTGCAGTTTACTCAGCTTAGCTATGTGTTTATACATACATATATTGGCAATACTCACCCAGAACTTTCCGCGTCGTTGTTGTTGATTTCAGCAATTTCAGGTTCTGGAAGCTTATGCCTTTTGATGACAAATCTAGTTGTATGAAATCATTGCATACGCATTTATGTATATATTAATATAAATCTGTTAGTGAAGCATGCTAATAACTTACCTATCCATTTTCGTTTTTGTTATTATTCAAGTTTTAATAAAATATTTCCACTGACTGAGTAAAAACACCAAACTCTGCTAAAAATAAACTTTCATAGCGAATAGTTACAGGTGGTAGGAATTTTGACAAAGCGGCTTTTAGCGCAATACATGTTTGAATGTATAAGAACGAATTACAAGAACAAACTCCATGCATGCAACGTCAAAAGTTTTTCCCCACAGTGCTGTCGCAAAGTGACAAAATTCAGCAAATCAGTGATGTTACTTCAACGAAGGTGAAAACCTACCAAAATTGAAATGTTCAGTCCAACCTACCAAACGGAAAATTTCCTACCAGTTTTGGTAGGAAAAGTCCAATTATCACAACCCTGTTCACAGATCTGGATGCTCAGGGCTTAACCCTGCCATCCCCAGAACCCGTACTTTTTTCAGTACTTATGTGGCACCATGTTGTTCACGCACAAGTACGTCCCGCGGTTCTCGTCGCTCCGGCGTACATACACCACACCTACCATCATCAAATGGCCACAACCGTGGCCCAGTCTCCACGACTAGCAGCCCTGCTGCTCCCGCCTCACCTATCCCCGACTGCCGTTCACGCTCACCAGCGCTTCCCCCTCGCATGGCCATCCAACACCCCTATCCCCTTCGGAATAGGCAAGTTACGAACAACGACGAGCGTCAGTCCCCACTCTCGTCCCCCCCTACTTCCAGCATGCACGTGGGTCCGGAACATAACCTCCTCGTACCTTTCACCACGTGCACTGTCTGTCGGCAAAGATTATATACGCCTGCGGCATCGGTTAAGTGCAATAACTGCCTTGGACTATGCCACATCCATATGTGCTCTGGGCTTGCAAGCAGGAATATATGGACGGATACATTTATAGCCCCTTGCTGCAGAGCTCAGCCGCCCTCCACGCCACATAACATCGGCCAAGGCACGCTGAACCCTAGACTGCGTCATAGCTTGGGACTAAGCCTGCCTCCATCTAGGCAACCACATCCGTCATTTACTCCCAGCATGCCTTCACCTTCCCCCCAATACACTTCAAAACCCTACAGCTGAACTGTAACGGATTAACTGGAAACATAGCGGAGATAACAGACTTTATGAAGTTGAAAAACATTAAACTGGCAGCCATTCAGGAGACCAAAATGGGTCCAATGTGCATCGGAAAGGCCGTCCCAGCGGTCATGGGGGCGGCCCTGCATTTATCACACACCACACTGTACAGTATAACCTACTTGCCCCGGACATTGACCCCAGGGACTCTACCCTTGAATGCCAGGGCATAGCAGTCCGGACAGGCGACGTCGACCTGCGAGTGATAAATATATACATCCCCCTGTTACGTGCTGTCCCCGTCATTATCGGACTGATATTAGTGCGTTGGTATGGGGTGATAATTGTCTTATCCTACTGCAACGCACACCACGATCTTTGGCACTCCAAATGATCGTACGAACAATTGTTACTAATTAACGACACGCATGTGTCCTTAGCTTTATTTTAGTACTAATCATTAAACACATCTAATCTAATCAACCAGATAACTGTGAGTATGTATGCAATTAACCGCTTGCCAATTGCTCACGTCCGCCATCGACACAGTTGAATTTGGAACTTAAAGTGGACGGACGCTAGCAAGTGAAAAGCCGCCGAGTTAAAAGTGTTCAACTAAATTAAATAATTGTAAAAATTAAAAGCTACTAAACAAACTATTATAAATGAAATATTTAACATAAATATAAAAGAACTAAAGTGTTTAACTTAAATAAAAGGGAATCAAAGACTTTGTGCGTTTGCACATACATACATATTTCTGCACCAGCAGAAATAAGGGAGTCACTCAATTTCTGAAGGAGTGACGCCACATGCCAGCAGACAGCAGAGGGCACGCACTAGCAGGGCAAATAAACAACTCGACATTCTGTACACTGAATGGAGATGCCCCCTCTAGGGTGCCAGGTAACTAACACAGCTCGCCAGACATCTCCATTTCAAGCGCGGGCCTTATCAACCACGTAAACTGGCAACCAATGCTTACATTGGCATCAGACCACCTACCCATCCTACTAAACATCAAACGACTGTCCGACTTCATAACGACAGAAAAACGAACGTACATTAACTTTAGTAAAGCGGACTGGGACTGCTTCACGGACTTTACAGAGCACTCCTTCACTGACCTACCCCGACCGACGGACGTACGCAAAGGTGAGAAAGAGTTTCGCAAAGTCGTCGATTCAGCCTCCGGCCGCTTCATCCCTGCTGGCAGAATCCCGGAAATTCGGCCGAATTTCCCTAAGGAAGCAGCGCCAATGGAAAGAGAACGTGAGCAAGTGAGACTCTTGAACCCCGAAGATCCAAGAATAAAAGATCTCAACGCGGAAATCCGTCGGACTGTCAATGATCACAAATTAACAATGTGGAAGGAACACCTAGAGTCATGCAAAATCTCTGGCGGAGTCGGCAAATTATGGTCGACAGTCAAAGCCGTATCCAACCCGAAAAAATACAATGACAAGGTCGCCATTGCTTTCGGCGACAGCGTCAAATCGGACCCCAGAAAATGCGCGAGCTCATTCTGCCGGCAATTTATACGGCATTCTCCTGCGGATAGGGCTAAGAGAAAAGCCATCCGACGTGCGCACAAACACAAACACACAACCGCGCCCATTGTCGTCTCCGTCGCAGAGGTTAAGGAAACTATAAGGAAGGCGAAACCCTCTAGATCACTCGGACCCGACGGAATTGTCATGAAGATGCTGAGACACCTCGGCCATGAGGGGCACAAGTATTTGGCGGCTCTATTCAACCTCTCACTGACCACATTCGTCATACCAGATATCTGGAAGCATGCGACTGTGGTCCCCCTCCTAAAACCTGGGAAACCGGCGAATCAAGGAGATTGTTATCGTCCGATATCTCTCTTCTCGCCGTTAGTGAAGTTGTTAGAGGCTATCTTGCTCCCATATTATACCGCAAATCTGCAGCTGGCCAACCCGACTCCGGGAAACGTAAACGTACGGACGATTTTTCTGTTGATTTAACTCCTGTCCCAACTCCAGTTCCAATTCCGTCTATTCCAGTCCCTGTTCCGACTATTCCAGCCCCAATTCCCACTAACCCACCGCCATTATCAATCGAATTGATTAATTTAGCCTCTCCCAATCCGGCAACAGAACCATCGTCTTCTAGGTCTATTAACTTGAGGCCAAGGAAAAAGCCTGAACCACCATCTGTTAGGGTAGGATCAGAACCAACGGTTAAGAATCTGGTTGTGGTTCCTCGAAGAAAATCGATCTTTGTGTCTCGTTTCGAAAGAGATACTACTGAAGAAGATTTGAAGCATTATGTAAGTTCTAAAATGAAAACCGATAACTTAAAAATTATGAAATTTAAATTTAGTCGCGAAAGAAGCATTTCTTCCTTTAGAATTGATGTTTCTGCTAGCGATTTTGACACCTTATTAAGTAGTTCGTTTTGGCCGTCTGGGGCATTTGTGAGAGAATTTGAGTTCAGACCTAATAAAATCGTGGAGGCTGCAGCTAAAGTCCCAAACCAGAGTACAGCTTCAAAAAACTAAGTAAGTACTCAATCTGTACATTTTTATTATCAAAATGTTAGAGGTCTAAATTCTAAACTAACCCAACTTTACTTAAAGGCTCTTAGCTGTAACTTTAAAATTATTTGCCTTACTGAAACCTGGCTTAAGCCGAATATTTATAACGCCGAAATCTTGCCTAATAATTATCAAGTATTCAGAAGCGATTGTAAGAACAGAGTTGGGGGTGGTGTCCTGATTGCAGTTCACTCGTCAATCCCTTCTGAGGAAGTTAATGTACCTGTCATTGATTCAATTGAATTTAAGTGCGTCCGTATACAGCTTGATAGAGCTTACATATACATAGCGCTCAGCTATATTCCTCCTGTTTCTGACAGTTCTGTCTATTTGCAGCATGTCTCCCTTTTTAAAACGGTGAATCAAATGATGAAACTTTCTGTTTAAATCGATGTGATCCTCTGGTTTTACCGGAAGACGTTTACCATCCTTCACTTCAGATCGTTTACGAAATCATAACTGATGTAGAAGGTTATTACAGTAAGCCCTATGAGCCTAGTTTTCACTTTCGATTTGATTTCTCTAAAGCGATTTTTAAAGCATTAAATAATGAGTTATCTAAACTATCTTGGCCTGAATATTGTGGCAATATTGAGCTTGACGTTTTACATTTTAATAATACCATTTATAACCTTTTTGAAAAGCACGTAAATAAACGTAAATCTTTCTACAGTGAACCAATACAAGCTTGGTTTACTAAAGAGCTAAAAGTTTTAAAAAATAAAAAGAACCGTTCTTTCAAGTTATACAAGAAGTCCGGTTTAAACAAAGATTACTTAAAGTACTCCAATCTACGTCTGAAATATTTTGAACTAAATAAAAAATGTTACGCAGCTTATATATGCAAGGTTAAAAAGAATATTATTTGCAACCCGAAGTCATTCTATGATTTCGTAAACTCTAAACGTAATGTAACAGGTTTTCCGTCCGCCATGAAATACCAAGACTGTATATCCAGTGATAATCAAGATATCGCAAATTCCTTTGCACAATTTTTTAAATCCAATTATTCTTCCGAAGCCCTTTCGCAATTTTATGAATATCCGTACCAATTGCATGCAAACAACTTTATCAACACTCCCATCATATCTCCCGAAGACGTTCTGGTCTTTCTGAAAAACTTAAAAGTATCAACTAAAAGCGGTCCGGATATGATCCCTTCATGTTTTCTTAAAAAATGTGCAAGCTACATTTACCAGCCCTTAACTGTTCTCTTCAATCTGTCTTTAAAATGTGGCGTTTTCCCCGCTGCTTGGAAAGAATCCTTTCTCATTCCACTTTATAAGAGTGGGAGTAGATCGTCTATTGAGAATTATCGTGGCATAGCAAAGCTATCCGCCATTCCTAAAGTATTCGAAGCAATTGTTACTAATCAGCTTACAGTTCCTATTTCCACATTGATTGCAGGTTGCCAGCACGGCTTTTGCAAGGGAAAATCGACAAGTACTAACCTTCTTGAATTTACAACTCATGTCTCAGTTGGTTTTAGAGAAAATATGCATACTGATGCAATATACACAGATTTCAGTAAAGCTTTCGACAAAGTATGTCATTCGTTACTCGTTCACAAACTTGATCTTCTAGGCTTTCAACCGAGCCTCTGCCGTTGGATATCTTCTTATCTTCGATTCAGGTCTCAAAGAGTGGTCTTCAAGAATGTGCTATCGAATGTCATTGACGTTTCTTCTGGAGTTCCTCAAGGTAGTCATCTTGGCCCGATTCTGTTCTTGCTGTTCATTAATGATATATCTAGTACTATAAAGTTTTCAAAAATCTTGATGTACGCGGACGATGTAAAGATTTTTAAGTCCTACGCGTTGATCGAAGAAAGAAATTTACTACAATCGGACCTTGATAATCTGGTTACTTGGTGCGACTTAAATTATATGCCGCTTAATCTTAAAAAATGTAAATATATGTGTTTTTCTCGCCGAACTTCACAACCAGCTTCTTACTCAATCAACAATCAAATTCTGGAAGAAGTGCATGACTTTGTGGACTTGGGGGTTACGTTGGATTGTAAACTTAGCTTCAATCTTCATATTAATGTAACTGTAAATAAATCTAGAGGTGTTCTCTCTTTCGTTAAGCGATGGTCTAAAGAATTTGGTGACCCTTACGTGACTAAAGCCCTTTTTACAACATTAGTAAGACCAATTTAAGAGTATGGCTCAATTATTTGGAATCCAAGATACCAGGTCCACATAGATCGGATTGAATCGGTTCAAAAACAGTTCTTACTTTTCGCCCTAAGACATCTTCCTTGGAATTCTTCATATAACCTGCCTCCCTATACTAGTCGCTTAAAACTCATTGACCTTCCTACCCTTGCTAGTCGCAGAGAAATGCTAGGAACAATATTTATGATCAAATTATTAAACGGGTCAGTATCTAGCCCATTCTTGTTAGGCGAAGTTATCTTTAAAATTCCTTCTCGGCCATCAAGATATTTCAAACCTCTACTTCTGAAACAGTGTAGAACCAATTTTGAGTTAAATGAACCCTTCCGTTGTTTGTGTGAAAATTATAACACTCACTCCAGCACATTTGATGTTACAGACTCCCTTTTTAGCATTAACAAATAAATACTTTGCTCTCTTAATCAATAACAACAATAATGTTAACATTTTTTCTATTTTTATTTACGAAATTCTTTGAATGCTTCATGTTCTTTGTTCTTATGTTACTTAGCTGATGACTTTTCTCTGTAGCTGAGCAGTTTTAGATCTCAACACTTAACAAACCCCCGCCTCGCAACAACTCGGCAATATATATGAAAAAAAGGCCGTGCGTTATGCGTATGCGCCCCTCGTGTCGGTTGGGCGGGATGGTGGGTTATTCCGTTGGGCATTATTATTCTTATTATCAACATGGTTTCCGGAAAATTCATAGCACAACATCGGCATTAAATGCCATAACGACGCAGATTAACTTCGGTTTGAACCAACACCAACCAAACCACAGGACGGTTCTCGTGGCACTCGACCTGTCGAAAGCCTTCGACACAGTCAACCATGCCACACTCCTTAGAGACCTAGAGCAGACACCGCTTTCTGCTGGCCTTAAACGATGGACCGCCAACTATTTATCTAAACGGTCGGCTAGCGTCAGTGAAGTTTCGAAACGAGAGATGTAGACCCAGAAGAATTAGACAAGAGGTTCCACATGGTGGTGTCCTTTCACCCATCTGTTTAACTTCTACATCTCGAGCCTCCCTCCCCCCAGAGGGGGTCTCCATCGTTTCGTACGCTGACGACTGCACCGTGATGGCCACGTTCAAGGCACCTTCCACGGACGAAGTAAGCACAATACTGAACAACTACTTACGGGATCTTTCCAGCTTCTTCACCGAGCGGGACCTGACGCTGTCCCCGACTAAATCGACAGCGACCCTTTTCACCACGTGGAATGCGTAGATGGGGCAGGAGTTGAATGTCCACGTAGATGATGTTCCACTACAGTCAACCGCCCCAAAATCCTAGGGGTTACATTCGACAATAGCCTCACCTTCGCTAATCATGCCACCGCAATAACTTCAAAGGTACAAAGCCGCAACAAGATCCTCAAGTCAATGTCCGGCAGTACTTGGGGCAAAGACAACGAAACGTTGCTGGCCACCTATGAGGCTATTAGCCGACCGGTTATTGACTATGCTGCGCCCATATGGTCGCCAAACCTTCACGACACCAACTGGAGGAAACTGCAGGTCTGCCAAAACACAGCTATCGGTGGACAGATCCCTTAGATCCAAGCCTGTAAAATCCGTTATTGACACCCAACCAACTGTCCTGAAGAACGCCTCCTTCCGAGGGAAACCAGATTCATGCTGGCACAACTCCTTTCTGGATACTGCAATAGGCTGAACTCCTATTTATCCAGACTGAACCCCACCATACCGAACACATGCCCTGCATGCGGTATGGCCCCTCATGACACACAACATCTCTTTTCCTGTTCTACTGAATATACTCTTCTAAAACCTTTATCACTCTGGTCCAACCCTGTCCAAACTGCGCGTTTCCTTGGACTTCCGCTAGAAGAGCCTGATGACAATTAAGAGTGTACTGGCCCTTTGGGCAGGGCGAAGCACTGCTAACAACAACAACAACATCTTAGTTGAGACAAAAAAAACTTACTTCACCACATCTTTTTGTCAAAATTTACAGTACAGTACACAAAATACTTATTCATGGACCAGACATTATTGATTCTTTACCATTAAGTTCATGGCATTTTTCAGAAGATGTAATTGGTCATAAAGCTTATAAAAATGTCAGACTTTTTAATGCCAGAAAAATATCCAGAATAAACACAAATACAGATAATATACACATTTGCTTGTGACTTAAGATCCCTCAATATCTGCAAAAAGGAAGCGTAATAGGCACGGAATTAAACCATTTTCTCCACAAGTCTTATCAATGCTTACTTACTATTCCGAAATTTTTGCAAGATACGTCAAATAGAAATGAAGATGCCAATGATGAGGATGATGAAACAGAGAACGATAATGATGATGTGCATGATGATAATTCGAATTAAAGGCACAATATTGTATGTAATAATTATTAATTTCACTATAAACTTGTACCTGTGTAAATACATTTGTATGTATTAGGGTGGTTTAAGATCGCATGGTAAAAACTCAAGTTGAATGTTACAGCCAAGGGACCCCCACTCTTTTATATTTGCTAAAAGAAGTAAAGAGCCAAAATTTCAAATTAAAAAATTTGGAAATCTGTGCTCAATGCTGTTAAAAAACATGTAAAAGGAAATTTTTCTGAAAAAAATGACTAGATATATGTGTACATACATATGTATGTATGTTAGAATACAAACATTTTAATTTATTTGGATATTTTAAGTTAGGAAACATTTTAAAAATAAGTACATTTTGTAGAGAATGTAAATAATTATATATTGCCTTTGGATGTGGATGGTTTCTGTAGGCTTTCTAAAACGGCCTTCTTTGTCGGTTCAGTTGGAAATTGCTTTCGATTAGCCTCCACTTGCAGCAACAGCTGTTTTTCCTCCTCATCATTTGTTATAAGTTAATATCTTGAAATAGTTTAACACCTCTTTCGGCAACGTCATTGCCCACTTTGATTTGCCCCCCTTTTTGCCTTGCCTCTTTAAACTCTGGATTATGTTCCCATTCACTTGCGTGCTTTTCTAAAAAGCTTTGGTCAATGCTTAGCTCAGTAAACAACTGCATTCTTCTACTATTAGCAAAATCTGCTAATTCACATTCATCACTTAGGAAATTGGCATTTCCTCTTATCATTCTTGCCAGTGCAGGAAAAGATGTTTTATTTATGTATAATGCTTACTTTTTTTTCATGGCTCACTTCCTCGGAAAAAGTGATAATCCGACCAAATCGTCGGATAAGTACCACAAATGTGACCGCAAGGCTTTTTTTGATGGTTTCTGTTATCTCTTGCACTATATTTCCCAGCATCCAAAACGGATAAATCTTTCCCAATTTTTTTTCTCCTTGTTAGTGAGATGGTAAACAAGGACAATTTATATGCATAAATAAGCTTAGCCATCCACCGAGCGTGATCTATAGGCCCAGGTGATCTCCAGTGCATTTTTTCCACTGGTTGCCCCAACACCAACAATGTCAGCTCAAAAAGTTCAAGATAGTCATCTCAAGGCTGGTCTGTTTTACCAAGGTGACGTAGCAAGGGCTCGATGGCATTATCTTTCAACTCAGCTTCTGCAGGGGAAAAAATAAATGGTGTGTGATCTGATCGAACAACTTCATTCCATGATTCCTTCAACCTTTTAAATATGGAAATTTCAGGAGAACTTGAAGGTTCCAAATATAATGTAAATACCTTGCTCAAAATGATTTCCATTATATGATGGCGACACGGCAACCATAGAAGTTCTTTGTTCAGCTGTTTTTCTATGAAATGTAATGTATGTAAGGCCCACTCGAACACGGGATTAGCCGTAGCGGAGCTTTGCATGCTAGCTTCACCTGGTACTAAGCTCGCCAGATTGGGGTGGTTCTTGCTCGCTACTTCTGGTCACCCTAGCTTACAACAGGAACATTTATTCATGCACATTCAAAAAAAAAACGAAACTTACCTCAACCATAAACCCAATTAAACCTAAACTAGTTTTAACCTGACGGACTAACCATGAAAAAGACTTAATCCGCTACAACTCACCTGAGAAGCATTACACCCACTCTCTACTCTTCCCTACCCAACCATAAAGAGATACTTACGTCATAGCCCAACCAAAATTTTATACATATTTCCTAACAGAGCATCTGGGAAACAAAATTAATAAATTTGAGAACACCCTAATGCATCATTTGCCTTCTAAACAAAAGGAACTTTTGTTTTTTTCTTTAGCTACAATGAGTATCGTCTCTTAATATTGTTATGGTCTACTTCCAACTTATAGTCATTTTCCTTTATTGAATTTGATTGGTATGACTCACTGCGGTTGGATAGGTGACAGTTTAGGTTCACACTGCGGTTTGACATAAATCGATAGATTCTGGGAAGTGGCGTGATTTTTGCCGAGGTGGCAGCACCAAATGTTCCATAAAATGGAAAAAGGCACCAATAACGGAACTTTTAATTTCCAGACAAACAAGTGCTTGGTGTGTTCTCGGTGTGGCCAGAAATAAATAGTAGGGTAAACCAGAGTGCCCGAAATATGACAGTGAATTAAATGGGCATTTGACATAAGTAGATATCATTTATTTCTGTAGGGGAAATTAACGTATATCATTGGGTAACTTATATTAATTCATCAATAAGTAGGGTGGGAGACACATGGAATCCCGTCCTGATTCCTGACCTTGACTCGAGGAATAACTCATCATATCGCCAAAACAAGGTGCAACCAAAGGGGACAATAAGTATTAGTAATTGGTAAAAAGCATTTGTAAGGTGGAAGTTTAACCATTTTTGACGGCGTCAATATTCGTGTATTATAGTATTATCCATGGCAGGGTCGGATCAGGAGTTTCATATGTCTCCTATCCTAAAACCCAATAACGTCGGGTTCCGCGGACCACCAAGGGAACACACCAAACACAAGTTCTAGAACCTTCCTTTTTTTCGCGCGCCAACGAAAGCGTGCCTTTAGGGTTCGGACTTAGGTAAAATTGTAGTTATTTCAATACTAAATGCACTTTACACAGATCTACTACGCTTTATGCTCCCATTTAATAGCACCATAGTTCGATTTTTCATTTGAGTAAGTAAATTTTTCTCTGACTTCAAACTTTCCCGTAGGATAACTATTCATTTTTAACCTTCTGTAATTTAAACTTTTGTTCCATAGGTGAAAATTCACCTTTACTAAAACTAACTAAAGAGTAAAATAGTAGGGAGACTAAAAGTACTAAATTCCTTTTTCTTTAATTATTAAAATAAAAGCGAAATTAAAGTTCTTCCAGTTTCAAGTAATGTCTACAGATTAACTATCGTAAAATCTACTATACAGGGGTAAAATCATATCTTCTACTTTAATTTCAATAACATAAGGCCTGTTTTTTTTGTTTCGGAATGAGTACTGTACTTTTACCAAATTTAGTAGTGCAATAGGGTCCTTAAAATAGTAATAAAAGTCCGAACCCTGATGGCAACCACCAATCGTAGTGTCCCACCTGGCAACGATCACGCCATGTCAGACTGGTCAACGGAACTTTTCCATTGCGCAGTCGCAGTTATTGGAAATTTTCCCTATAGCGGCGTCACCGGCATTCGACCATTCAAATGTGAAAATTTTTCGGTGCAAACGGTCGTGGTGATGTGTCTTCTTTAAAGAACAATTATTCAGTTATTGCAACAGCAATTAAAAAGTGTGGAATTTCAACTTTACGATGTTGTAATAGAGATGAAAATACAAATATTTGAAAGCGACAAATATAGCAGTGAGTTTAGTATTCACCTTTGGCTGTATTACAGTCAAAGTTTCGTGCATAATTAATACATTTTTCAAGGGGCAAAAGCGGTGTGTGCGGTCGACAACTAAATTAACCCTTAATTAGTCGCATGGGGTCAAGACCATTTCAAATTAAAAAAACAATGTGATGTAATGCTTGCAGAGCGCCGCTCTCTTTCTAGCTTTCTAACTCTTTGTTGTGAGTACAAAGTAGTATAGATCAAAACATCGACGCGTGTACACCTGCCGCTACTGTTTTATGCTCTGACCCCACGCGACTAGTTACGTACAATTTTCGTTCGGACGTGATTTATTTATTTAATACGGTCTATGAAAACAAAATTTCTTACAGACTAATACAAATTCTTAGTAGTATATAGAGCTAAAATTAAAACAAGGTTGTAAGTACCTACAAGAGACTTTACAAATTATTAGGCACTTAGATAATAAGAGCGTAAAAGATTCAAAAAAGCTAATTTACTCATTGAGAAATCCAAAACAATGCTTTCGGATAACAAATTAAACTCACGCATAGCTCTTGCTAGAGGAGCATTGCTGGCGAATTTGGTTTTTACCCGCTTCCAATAAAAAGGGTACGAGACTCGGAGAATTCGGCTAGGAACATTAAAAGTAATCCGTTCCAAAAGATAGGAACAATCAATGACACCTTGTATAATATTAAATGTAAAAGTTAACGACAGAATAGATCTGCGAGTTTCAAGAGATTGTAGGTCAATTAGCATAAGACGAGACGGATAAGAGGGGATTGGACTATCGAACTTTAAGGCCCTTAACGCAAATTTTAAGAACACTCCAGATAAAAGCCGCATATTCAAGTTTCGAGCGAACAAAAGTAATGTAAAGCATTTTTAAAGTGTATGGGTCAGAAAACTGATTGCAGTTCCGACGAACGAACCCTAGGACCGAGTAGGCCTTAACAATGATGTAGTCAACATGACCGTTGAAAGACAGTTTCGAGTCAAAAATAACTCCTAGGTCTTTTACTTCAACAACGTTGTTAAGGTAAACAGTCGAGATGCGATATGACGTATTGCGAATGTTTAAAATTTTGGCAAAGGTCATCTTAAAGCATTTCTTAATGTTTAAAGAGAGACGCGAACGTAGACACCATGAATGAACCGCATCGATATCGCGTTGAAATTTAGCCTCATCAGAGGCATCCTTCACTATGGAAAATATTTTAAGATCATCAGCATATAGCAAAAAATTAGCAAATTCAAAACAGGTAGTAATGTCATTAATGAATAGAACGAATAAAAGAGGGCCCAAAACGCTCCCCTGAGGAACTCCAGACGTGGCAATGAACGGTTCAGAAGACACACCATCAACCTTGACAACACAGCATCTATTAGATAGATATGATTTTATCCACTCCAAAAAGCAGGAGTGGAAACCAATTGACGCAAGCTTTTCGAGCAGAACTCGATGGCAGACTTTGTCAAATGCCTTTGAAAAGTCTGTATAAACACAGTCAACTTGAAGACCACACGAGAAAGCCTTATTACAGTAGTCTGTAAACACGGCTAAATTTGAAGTAGTGGACCGCCCAGGCACAAATCCATGTTGGTTACCACAAATAAGGGACTTGGTGGCAAAGTACAATTTATCTTTCACTATGCACTCAAAAAGTTTAGAAATTGTAGAGATCTTCGAGATAGGTCTATAGTTACGTATGTCATTTTTCTTACCAGATTTTAAGATAGGAACTATGGAAGTTACTTTCCAATCATTAATGAAGGTACCCGAAGTGAGAGATTTATTAAAAATTATTTTCAAGGGTTCAATAAGGGCAGGACACTTCTTTAGTAGGAGGGCCGACAGACCATCAACATCAGTTTCAGAAGAGGGCTTCAGCGAAGCTAGACCCTTCTTAATGTCTTCTACCGATAAAATAAGTGAACCAAAAGCGAGATTTGAATAAGCGTTAGATGAAAAATTTGGCGAAGAAGCGTCGTCATCAGAAGCAAAATTAGACTTAAAGAATTCTGCAAACAGATTGACTACATCTTTGGAACCTTCCGCAAATTTACTATCCAAAAAAACTGACGTAGGAATATCTGAACGAGACCGTTTAGATTTCACAAAAGTCCAAAAATATTTTGGATTACCTTTAATGTTGAGCTCAGCACTGCGAATGAAATTCCTATACAGAATTTTATCTAAACGATTAAATTCACAGCTAAAATATTTATATTTATGAAAGAAATAGTAATTTCGAGTTAGCTGAAATCGCTTGTGGAATTTATTTCTTAGGTTTTTTAGCTTTTTTAATTCTTTATTATACCACGGAATTTTATGTGGCCGCTTTCTCTTAATTGCTATATTAGCCAAACAAAACTCGAGCATAGTCGTTTTAAAAATACAGAAAGAGTTGTCAACATTTAAATCAGATAAAAGTGAGGTCCAGTTAACATCTTGTAATATATTGTTCAGATTGCTAAAATCACAAGTAACATATTTAAAAGAAGGTATGTCGCAAGTGCTTTGGCATGCGGAAAGATATTCATAACCCACAACGTTAATGATTACAGGCACATGATGCTTATCACATTGGCTTATTGGCGACAGACTTTCGGAAATAGAGTAATTAATATTATCACTAACAAAAATAAGATCTAAGATCCTACCAAGTTTATTGAAAAATTTATTGATTTGATTGAGACTGAGGCTCAGAATGCAGTCAATAAAATAAGACTCATGTGCTGCAATTACGTAAGATGGCATAAGACACGAGTTACTTTCAGTCCAGCGGATTTGCTGTGTTTCGGGTTTTTCTTAGTAAATATATTTGTTTTTGTCTTTAGCTATGTTTTTTTAGAACGCGTATTCTATTTTCGTTATTATTTCGATAGATTTTCCCTGATTTTCTTTAAATTTGCTATTTTGAAATGGATAAAGAAAGGCAAACACTGCAATGGCTGGATGAGTTGTCGGATATTGAGCAAGATGTTGGTGGTTCTTCGTCCGAAAGCGAGTTTGCAAATTTCGCTATTGAAGAAAGTTCTCATGATTCGGAAAGCGAAATTTCAGACACCGAAGACAACGAAATTCTGTATTATCTTTTGGTAACTATTATTTATCCAGGCATAATCCAAAAAATCTATGGCAAGAAATTGGCATCTAAATGCCACAATTGTGGCAAATTTAATTGCCAAAGATGCTCTAAGCCATTATGCACAGAGTGCATTAAGCAAGACCTGACTGATAGCTCAGATTAAGTTTTTATATTTTTTTTAACTCTGTTATGGCAAAAATTAAATGTTTTAAGATGAATTTGAAATTAATTTTTTTTTAATTTAAGTTAAAAGTGAAAGTTACCTTTTAGTTTTTTGAAATACTTAATAATAAAGTATGTTTATGTTTATGGAAATTCGAAATCGTTTTATTTAGTTTTTATAATTATTTTTCTAAGTTTTGTTTGGGGTCACCAGAGACCCCACGCGACTATTTGTGTGATTTTCTTCATGCGACTAATTAAGGGTTAAAGCAGTATAGGATCCCATTTAAAATAAAGCCAGGTGAGTACCCATTGGAAATTTTATTTTTTGCGATTTGCCTATTAATCCCAAAACATTGACATAATATCCGGAGACTTAGCGTTTTTCTCATCTTTGACTTACACTCAATTTCTCACTATATACGATGCCGCGAAAAGTTAAATTGTTTATAAAAATATAGACATTTCTAAATAATATGACGCATGTATCAATTTAATTTATAACGTTCTTAGTATTATTAAATTAAAAATCCAAAAAAAGTTCGATTTGTTCTAGTTTCCGGACAGTCAAATTTAGTCTCCGGACACTTTTGTTTTAGTATCCGGACAGTAATAATTTGTGCCGATAAATAAAAAAAAAAAAGGAAAGAAAATTGATTTTTTTTATTTATAATATGAAAGTTTATTATATTTCAAACAGATATCACTAAATTTTTGTAATATGTTAATAAATACTTGTTTGGCACTTATCTTCCTAAACAGTTCCCACTATTTGCATTACCATCGCGCGCGCCACTACAATAGCGCTCCACCATCGCGCGCGCGAGCGGGCGCCAAGGTACGACAACCACCAGCATTAACAACAACGGGGGCCTCCCACATATAGGCCCGCCGTTCAACCAGCATCGACAACATCACCAGCATCGACAACATCACCAGCATCGACAACATCACCAGCATCGACAACATCACCAGCATAGAAAACATCACCAGCATAGACAACATCAGCAGCAGTGACAACAGCGAGGGCCGACGTAATATAGGCCCGCCGCACAAATACCAAGAACACCAACCACCAGCAGTGACAACAGCTAGGGCCGCCGTAACATAGGCCCGCCGCACAAGCACCAACAACAACAAACACAGTAGCGCCCAAGCGAACGGGCTACTGCAACACCGGCAACAACAACAACAGCAGCTCCCCACCTACGGACCAAATGGGTGAGACCTATCTAAAATATAACTAATTTAGTTTATACATTTATATACATTACATAAATTAGTTTATATTAATATCATTAGTTATTATATAAGTAAATGGGAAAAAAAAACTGAGAAAAAAAATACATATATTTTAAAATTATACTGAAGTAATAGCAAGAACATATATATACATATACAGCAACTAAAATGAGACTATTTAATTACCCTTAATATATAAAATAAAATTCCAATTAAAATAAATAGAAAAATACCTTAAAATAAATAAAATAAAATAAAATAAATAACATAAAATAGAACAAAATATGTAACCTAAGATAGAACTAAATACATAAAATAAAAATAAAATTAAATACGTGAAATAAAATAAATTTAATTAAATACATAAACTAAATACCTAAAAATATATTTTAATGCAACTAATCAAATACATAAATAAATAAATAAACAAATTGCAATCATAACAAATAAAGGCCGCAAATAAAATAACATAACAATAAAGAAATAACAAAATAACATAACAATAATAAAGTAACACTAAAATAATAAGCCAAGGTTAAACAAAACCAAAATACATATGAGTAAATAAGCAAAAAATAAAATAAAAAAAATTATAGTAACACAAATTTATTAGAGATGCAATTTAAAAAGAAGAGGATAGACAAGTAGAATGAAAAGAAAATTAATTAAAAGTTAACTAACTAAATTAAATGTTTTTTTAAATAAATATTTGTAAGGCTAATTTAAAAATGAATTATAAATAAAAATTGTTGATTTATGGGATGGGAATGCTGGCGTTCCACTTTAATTAGAAGGCAGTAGGATTTTTAGGTAAGGGGCCATCGAGATTAGGTGCATCGATGGCCATGGATGAGGGTGGGCCAAGCACCGGGCGTCGCAACGACACCAGCGGCGCCCCCTTATATGTTCGGCCTTATTTTTTTTTGATTTATTGTTTATTTATTTCTTTTCAGCTGTGGTAATCGGTCGTTTCCGATTCTTTTGATTTTCAGGGTTTTTTTTGTTTCAATTTACTGGTTTTTTTTGTTGCCAGGCGTTTTATTTAAATTTTGATTTGTTTTGGTTTTCGGTTGATTTTGAATTTTTCGTTCCGCCCGTTTTTTTGAATTTTGATTTAAAATTTTAGTTGCCCATTTTATTTTGGTTTTTTTTGAATTTTGAAATGTCAACGGTCTGTCCGTGGCATCCGGGTTTAACCGGATGTTGTTTTAAACGTTATTTTGACGCGGTTTTTGTGTTTTTCCCCGCGTTTCAAAGGCATGATTTGACCTTTTCTCTGATTATGGCGCAGGACGGTAAGGTTGGCAAGAGCCCACCCCAGCCGACAATGACTAGCCACAGTGCACCATTGATATCATGCCGACCGCCTTCCTTACTGCTCCATTTTGACGCGTAACCATAACAGATGGCGCCCAACGTGGTACCTGAGGCGCTGGCCTCGGTGACTCCTCTGGTCAGTTTGTGAGGTTTCACCATCTCGTATGTCCCAGGTAGGCAAGCCCAGGAGCCGCCACCTGCGTTGCGACGGGATGGTGGGACTGATCAAGTTGTCCGGATGGGTCTTCGGGTTCAGTAGCTGAGGGCTCCACGAGACTTAACGTCAGGTCCACCGGAAGTTTTGCATTTTCACCCGGTGAGGTAGTGCTAAACGCACTTAGTTTTTTTTTGTAATATACATATTTTTTTTTTGTCCCGGGTCTGTTGTCCGATGTCGGCTTCGGGAAGAATAAATATGTCCGCTAAGTGGGGTTTAGTTTGTTTTAGGGATTATTAACTTTTCGTTTGCCGAACGTGTGTTTTGTTTTGTCTTTGTCTTTTTTGTATGCATTTTTTTTTCTTTTTGTAGGTATATCCACTCCTCTAACCAGTCTCAGGCGGCAGCCTTCAGCAGCCCCTGCATTGCGGAAGGAGGAGTGGGGAACCGAATAACCCCTTTTTTCAACTGCGCAAGTCTGGGGAAATGCGGTACCTAGCCGCATCCTTTCATTGCGGCGCAGCTGAGGAGGGGTAGAACACAAATTTTCAGTTTTTTTTGTCATTTTCGGTCTACAGTGCCTCGGCAAGTCTCAGGCGGCAGCCTTTAGCAGCCCCTGCATTGCGGTCGGGAGTGCTGGAGTCCTAATAAGTTTGAAGAAACAAAATTAAATTCTCCGTTTTTCTCAAGCCTAACTTCTGTGGGGGCCAAACCACTATAAAAACTTCTCTTCGCCGCAATGCGTTTTGAACTACGAAAGAAAATACTTCAAATTTATCTCCTTACTGGCGGATCTTCTGTGCCCGGCTAGCTTGTGGTAGAACTAGAGACTCTTATCTAGGGGTGAGTCGTGCCCCACGTTTCTTTTTTTTTATTTCGAAATGGCTTTCTTGCAAGTATACCTTTTTCCTGTTCGCTTCATTGACCGGTCTTCGAAGCGAAGCAGGTCTGTTATGGTCTACTTCCAACTTATAGTCATTTTCCTCATATGACAGTGAATTAAATGGGCATTTGACATAAGTAGATATCATTTATTTTCTTGTAACGTATATCATTGGGTAACTTATATTAATTCATCAATAAGTAGGGTGGGAGACACATGGAATCCCGTCCTGATTCCTGACCTTGACTCGAGGAATAACTCATCATATCGCCAAAACAAGGTGCAACCAAAGGGGACAATAAGTATTAGTAATTGGTAAAAAGCATTTGTAAGGTGGAAGTTTAACCATTTTTGACGGCGTCAATATTCGTGTATTATAGTATTATCCATGGCAGGGTCGGATCAGGAGTTTCATATGTCTCCTATCCTAAAACCCAATAACGTCGGGTTCCGCGGACCACCAAGGGAACACACCAAACACAAGTTCTAGAACCTTCCTTTTTTCGCGCGCCAACGAAAGCGTGCCTTTAGGGTTCGGACTTAGGTAAAATTGTAGTTATTTCAATACTAAATGCACTTTACACAGATCTACTACGCTTTATGCTCCCATTTAATAGCACCATAGTTCGATTTTTCATTTGAGTAAGTAAATTTTTCTCTGACTTCAAACTTTCCCGTAGGATAATTATTCATTTTTAACCTTCTGTAATTTAAACTTTTGTTCCATAGGTGAAAATTCACCTTTACTAAAACTAACTAAAGAGTAAAATAGTAGGGAGACTAAAAGTACTAAATTCCTTTTTCTTTAATTATTAAAATAAAAGCGAAATTAAAGTTCTTCCAGTTTCAAGTAATGTCTACAGATTAACTATCGTAAAATCTACTATACAGGGGTAAAATCATATCTTCTACTTTAATTTCAATAACATAAGGCCTGTTTTTTTTGTTTCGGAATGAGTACTGTACTTTTACCAAATTTAGTAGTGCAATAGGTTCCTTAAAATAGTAATAAAAGTCCGAACCCTGATGGCAACCACCAATCGTAGTGTCCCACCTGGCAACGATCACGCCATGTCAGACTGGTCAACGGAACTTTTCCATTGCGCAGTCGCAGTTGATTGGAAATTTTCCCTATAGCGGCGTCACCGGCATTCGACCATTCAAATGTGAAAATTTTTCGGTGCAAACGGTCGTGGTGATGTGTCTTCTTTAAAGAACAATTATTCAGTTATTGCAACAGCAATTAAAAAGTGTGGAATTTCAACTTTACGATGTTTTAATAGAGATGAAAATACAAATATTTGAAAGCGACAAATATAGCAGTGAGTTTAGTATTCACCTTTGGCTGTATTACAGTCAAAGTTTCGTGCATAATTAATACATTTTGCAAGGGGCAAAAGCGGTGTGTGCGGTCGACAACTAAATTAAAGCAGTATAGGATCCCATTTAAAATAAAGCCAGGTGAGTACCCATTGGAAATTTTATTTTGGGCGATTTGCCTATTAATCCCAAAACATTGACATAATATCCGGAGACTTAGCGTTTTTCTCATCTTTGACTTACACTCAATTTCTCACTATATACGATGCCGCGAAAAGTTAAATTGTTTATAAAAATATAGACATTTCTAAATAATATGACGCATGTATCAATTTAATTTATAACGTTCTTAGTATTATTAAATTAAAAATCCAAAAAAAGTTCGATTTGTTCTAGTTTCCGGACAGTCAAATTTAGTCTCCGGACAATTTTGTTTTAGTATCCGGACAGTAATAATTTGTGCCGATAAATAAAAAAAAAAAAAAAGGAAAGAAAATTGATTTTTTTTATTTATAACATGAAAGTTTATTATATTTCAAACAGATATCACTAAATTTTTGTAATATGTTAATAAATACTTGTTTGGCACTTATCTTCCTGAATAGTTCCCACTATTTGCATTACCATCGCGCGCGCCACTACAATAGCGCTCCACAATCGCGCGCGCCAGCGGGCGTCAAGGTACGACAACCACCAGCATTAACAACAACGGGGGCCTCCCACATATAGGGTTCTGTAAGGGAAAGTCCACCGTTACAAACTTACTTGAATTTACAAATCATGTCTCAAATGGCTTTAGAAAAAATCTGCACACCGACGTTATTTATACTGATTTCAGCAAAGCTTTCGATAAAGTGTGTCACTCGTTACTTATTCATAAACTAGATCAGCTGGGTTTCCAGCCGGGTCTCAATCGCTGGATCTCTTCTTACCTTAGTGACAGAACACAAAAAGTAGTGTTTAAAAACTGTGAATCCGATGTTATTAATGTCTCCTCTGGAGTTCCTCAAGGAAGCCATCTGGGCCCGATTCTGTTCTTGTTGTTTATAAACCAGCATCGACAACATCACCAGCATCGACAACATCACCAGCATCGACAACATCACCAGCATAGACAACATCACCAGCATAGACAACATCACCAGCAGTGACAACAGCGAGGGCCGACGTAATATAGGCCCGCCGCACAAATACCAACAACACCAACCACCAGCAGTGACAACAGCGAGGGCCGCCTTAACATAGGCCCGCCGCACAAGCACCAACAACAACAAACACAGTATCGCCCAAGCGAACGGGCTACTGCAACACCGGCAACAACAACAACAGCAGCTCCCCACCTACGGACCAAATGGGTGAGACCTATCTAAAATATAACTAATTTAGTTTATACATTTATATACATTACATAAATTAGTTTATATTAATATCATTAGTTATTATATAAGTAAATGAAAAAAAAACTGAGAAAAAAAATACATATATTTTAAAATTATACTGAAGTAATAGCAAGAACATATATATACATATACAGCAACTAAAATGAGACTATTTAATTACCCTTAATATATAAAATAAAATTCCAATTAAAATAAATAGAATAAAATATAATTAAAAATACCTTAAAATAAATAAAATAAAATAAAATAAATAACATAAAATAGAACAAAATATGTAACCTAAGATAGAACTAAATACATAAAATAAAAATAAAATTAAATACGTGAAATAAAATAAATTTAATTAAATACATAAACTAAATACCTAAAAATATATTTTAATGCAACTAATCAAATACATAAATAAATAAATAAACAAATTGCAATCATAACAAATAAAGGCCGCAAATAAAATAACATAACAATAAAGAAATAACAAAATAACATAACAATAATAAAGTAACACTAAAATAATAAGCCAAGGTTAAACAAAACCAAAATACATATGAGTAAATAAGCAAAAAATAAAAAAAAAAAAGTATAGTAACACAAATTTATTAGAGATGCAATTTAAAAAGAAGAGGATAGACAAGTAGAAAGAAAAGAAAATTAATTAAAAGTTAACTAACTAAATTAAATGTTTTTTAAATAAATATTTGTAAGGCTAATTTAAAAATGAATTATAAATAAAAATTGTTGATTTAAAATGGGAATGCTGGCGTTCCACTTTAATTAGAAGGCAGTAGGATTTTTAGGTAAGGGGCCATCGAGATTAGGTGCATCGATGGCCATGGATGAGGGTGGGCGGTGGCGCGAACTAACGTCAGTGACGTTAATTCGCACCCAAAAAGCGAATTAATGTCAGTGACATTAAGACGCATGACCAAAAACGAATTAAAGTCAGTGCCGTTAATTCGTATAGTATTTTGACTTTAGTTCGCTTTGGACATGCGAATTAATGTCATTGAGGCATTTGGGTTTGAGATTCGACGAAGTAGCGCCGCAGGTGAAAATTTGAATTAGGTCAGATACCCAATTCGGGGCGTGATCCATGGTATTTATGTGCAGAACTCTTTCCACATTGGCGGCCTTCGGCCGCGCTTCAAAAAATAACCCTGGGCTACGCCATTCCAACTCCGGGTGTGTGCCATAGCCGTGGCTACCGCCACGGTGATGTCCTTCCGCGTGCCAAGTTTCCCACTTTTTCACTTTTTTTGGCTCAGCCTAATGTGCCATTACAACAACCACATGAAAATGACAGAACATTTTTAACTTTAACTGCAAATAACTTTTGAACGGTTGAAAGAAATCTCATTTCAGATTCTAAATCTAGACGTGGGTAATCGTTTACGTGGGGTACCGAGCGCTAATACACAACCAAAAATGTTGAGATATGTATCAGGAGACGCGCTTTGGTCCCAGGAGCATGAATATAACTCCGCTGAACCAATATTTTTATTAGTTTCCGAGATATTTGCAGTTAAAGTTCAGAATTTTCTGTCATTTTCATGTGGTTGTTGTAATCACATTACCCTGTGAGAAAAGAGTGGCACGCGGAAGGACATCACCGTGGCGGTAGCCACGGCTATGGCACACACCCGGAGTTGGAATGGCGTAGCCCAGGGTTATTTTTTGAAGCGCGGCCGAAGGCCGCCAATGCGGAAAGGAGTTCTGCACATAAATACCATGGATCACACCCCGAATTGGGGATCTGACCTAAGTCAATCCCAGATTCATGATATAATGATCATAAGTCGGAGGTGATAATGAAAAATGAAAATTTGGAATATAAAAAAAATGTACTGACTTTAGTTCGCTTTCTTAATGCGAATTAATGTCAATGACGTTAGTTCGCTAAAAATATTGACCTTAGTTCGCTTTTGGCATGCGTCTTAATGTCACTGACATTAATTCGCTTTTGGGGTGCGAATTAACGTCACTGACGTTAATTCCGTTGACTTTAGTTCGCGCCACCGGGTGGGCCAAGCACCGGGCGTCGCAACGACACCAGCGGCGCCCCCTTATATGTTCGGCCTTATTTTTTTTTGATTTATTGTTTATTTATTTCTTTTCAGCTGTGGTAATCGGTCGTTTCCGATTCGTTTGATTTTCAGGGTTTTTTTGTTTCAATTTACTGGTTTTTGTTGTTGCCAGGCGTTTTATTTAAATTTTGATTTGTTTTGGTTTTCGGTTGATTTTGAATTTTTCGTTCCGCCCGTTTTTTTGAATTTTGATTTAAAATTTTAGTTGCCCATTTTATTTTGTTTTTTTTTTGAATTTTGATGATGCCGTGGCATCCGGGTTTAACCGGATGTTGTTTTAAACGTTATTTTGACGCGGTTTTTCAAAGGAAGTCAATCTTACTGAAAATTCCAAACAACACTTTGAATATGTAGCCCCAAAAAGTTTTAAATCTAGGCTAAATATTTTAGACGTGTACAAAACAATATTTAAAAAAATTGCAATTATTCAACATGCAAAACGGAACGTCAACATTTGTTGGCTATTCATGCCAATTTCATAGTCAAGAAATACTTGAAAATATTTCTTAATCATTTTCTTTTCAACAGCATACCGGGCTTTCTTTTAAACGTTTTCAATATTTTTTTGCCAAATTAGCGTCACCTTTTAGAATCACCTCACAAGTATAAGTACAATTTAATTGTTACTTTCTCTGATAATTCAATACGACTGCGTTGTGTACAGCTTAGTAATTTTTGGAATTTTTTTTTAACTTCTTGTTCATTTTTTTGGTTAAACCTTTGGTAACCGTGACTATAATAACGAGGGACACTCATTTTTACGATTTTTGCCCGCTGTATTCATAGCTCGAAAAGCAGTTAGTTTGGCTCGAATTTTTAAAGGGCCAAATGAGTGAACCGTTGCAGGAATTTAGTTGTGACCTCTCAGACTTGCTCTGACAATTGATTAGCGTCTGCCAATAACTTCTCTCAGTGTGAAATATTATTTAATTTTATTCTTTCGTATTTTCATTATTGCTATTAATGCTAATTTCTTAACAGGGGTTTTAAAGGTGAATAGAGTAATTATTCTAGTACAGACGTATATATTTTAATTTTCGGAAATTTGGGGGGGGGGGGGGGGGTTGGACCCCCGAAACCCCCCCTGAATACGCGCCTGACCTTAAGCAAAGGAAAAGTGCAGGAAAGGGGTTTATTTTTTTCTGTAAGCCAAAACTGGGAACTGTAGGCGGGTTTAAAAATTAACTTTTTAAAAACACTAATAAATTAAGCTACGTATGCTTATTTTCTTTAAAGGCAATAATTATGGATTAATAACACCTGTAACCATGGCACTCCAAGCTGCAGCAGGATAGGCACCTCCAACCTCGTGGTGAAGATCTCCAACTTAATTGGTATTTATCGGCTGGCACATTCTCCTAGATTCGGTTGCTTTTATTTCGATTCGAACTTTATTTTAAGCGATATTTAAAGCGAATCAAATTGAATTGATACTTATGACGCGCGTTTTCTTCACTATTTAAATTATTTACTACTAGGTGGACCCGTGCGCACCTTGCGTACAGAATTTCACCACTACCCTCAGCGACATCTACAACCTATTATTTTACGTGTGTGTTACTTAATCAATTTCCAAATGTGCAAAAAAAACTTGGACCCGCTAGGTGGCGCGTGAGTCGCTCTATTTATTTATTTATTTAGTCAATGAACATTACAAAAGAAATGCGAAGGTCTGTTTTCGGTGTCGATTAATTCGTTTTTCAACAAACTTCCCGTTGAGGTAGAATCTTGAAATTTTCATCATCGTTTATTTTTCTGCCCAACCCCTCCCCCCCAATATAACAAAAAAATTATTCCGATAGGTGCGCACGGGTAGAGATATTTGAAAAGTTTCATTTCCAGAGATTTTGCTTTGGATTTTGAACTATCTTGCAGTTGAGCTGGGGTTTTGCAATTTTCATCATCGTTCAGGCTTCGCTAACAATGCATTATACCAAAAAAATAATCAAAAATATTGCTCAATTTCATAAATCTCTTTCTTGAGTTTAGAGGAAGTAGTGGATTATAGCATGATGTTCATTAGTGGATTATAGCATGGCGTTCGTTAGTTAATCTTCGGCGCTATCTGCATGTGGAAACGCACTTCACCTGCAGGAAGTAGTGGATTATAGCACGATGTTCATTAGACAATCTTCGGCGCCATCCGCATTTGAACCTTTGAAAAGAATGTCCATTCACCATTGTCTTTTTTAATCAAAATCAAAGACTTGCACCACTACCAGTCCAGCGCAGTGCTGGCACTCACATTTATTTTTTGTACCAAAATAGTTTCAAGAGTGCCAAATTTTTTTTCTAGCATGTAAAAACACACCTAAAAAGAACTAAGGCGCGATAAATGTAGAGGTTATCATTAGAACCCTTAAAAACATTTCTCTTCAAATTTTTGTAGTGCTGCTATTCCTCGGCGGGGAAAAACAAACGATGTTGCTTAAATCATGAATTGAGGATTTTATAGCCAAACAGCATTGGTATTTGTTTCCTTTACGGGTCAACTGCAAAAAAATAAAAAAAAAAATATGAGAGGGCTCAAAAAACGTGTATTGGCCGCAGGATCACGAATCCCGGAGCGCTTATTTATTTTTTTGTTTCAGTGAAAAATTATGATCAAAATCCGGAAAAAGGACCCAGGTCCGATCCCAATTCGGATGGGGATCCATGGTATTTGTGTGCAGAATACCTTTCCGAGTTGCTTATAAAAAATAACACTCAGCCAGTCCAACACCGGCTACGCCATACTGAGCATTTCTGCGCAAAACACTTTTTTGAACATTTTTAAGGACGGCTTAATGTGATTACAACAACCACATGAAAACTTGCAACTTTGATTGCAAATAACCCCTAAAGGAAACAAATACCAAACCATTTCGAAATTACATTGTCAGACGGAAAATCCCCGAAAAAGGGCGTTATCCCCGATTCTGGCAACACCGCTCTGAAGGGTGATGGATGGCAGTCACAATAGCGTTGCAGTACAAATTGTTTTTTTTGTACATTCACAATGGTTTATTTAAACAAATTAATTTTTATAAAATACGCTTAAACAAAAGCACTGCTGTAATTAATATATAGTTTCGCATGTAGAGGTAACCCCCACCTTTAAAACGATACCTTACTGATTAATATTGGTTCGAAATGAGAGCAGAAAATTAGAAGCAAACACAATACAAACAAATATATGATATACACGCGGAGACGTTTTGATACCCGACTTATCGCGCTGAAGAGCGAGATCTAAAAAGGCAGGAAAACTCTTTTCGGAAGCTAAGCTTAGCTTACTTTTCTTTTGACAGTTCAAAAAGTTCTCTCATTTCACTACTACGCGATGGAAAACACGCTCACAGAAAGTGCAACACCACTGTTGATACCAGTGTTAATGGCTGTTGTGTTAAATCCCATACCAATGACTCTATCATCAAGATCCCATGCCTTAAGGGTTTTAAGTACTGCATCTCCAGTTTTCGTATCTGTTGCACTAGCCAATTTTGGCACTCCTAGCAGTTTCTCATTTCCATCAGCATAGGAAACTAGCACTGGTAGTCTATCTACCTTTTGTGAACCCAAAATGTCAGGCAAGATTTCGCTGTCCCAATGAACAACATCTCCTAAGTTAGACATTATCTCTGCCAAAAAATTCTGCATTGCGGCTTTTCGTTTCCTTTTTATCGAGCTTCTTGAAAGCGGTATTGCCGCCGGATCATGGCCAAGTGCGGCAGCAATAGGAATGATAAGCCTCACGATCGGAAACTTTATTCCTGGCTGAAGCTCCTGCAACACTCATATCAAAAAGGCTCTTCTTAGCCTTTGGTGCAGAAACATCTTCGCTCTTGCTATGGAAAACTTGTCATCAGTATTCTTTTCTGAACTGCTTTTCGCACTTGAACTATGGCATTTGAACAGTCCCGCTTGTTGAAAATTAACAGATTGCCTGTTGAATCAACCAATTTGGAGAACGTCAAATGAACAGAAATTTTGTAAATTCAACAGTGAAACGGTTGAAAAAATATGTCAAATCAACTGTCACGTTTGTTAACAACTAACTGCAAACTTGTTGAAGCAACAAATTAGTTATAGTTGATTTGACAGAAAATCGTCGGATTCAACAGTAAAACCGTTCAAATCTTAATAAACGAAAAGCATCTGTTATTTCAACGATTTTTACGTTTGGATGGTTTTTGCCTGTAAAATCTGTTGGTTTAACCCGTAATTTGGTTGGTATTACAGCATTTTTTCTCTGGGTGTATCGTTTAAGTCAGTATCGGGTGGATTAATGGGTGTAGACGTAGATTTTGCATCAGAAACCGATTTTTATCTTCTCTTCTCTTCTTTTTCAAATATTTTTGATGCTCTTTCTTGCTTTTTAATAAACTCGTACTCTTTGTATTGAGATGAAATTATCATTTTTCTCTCAATTCTTTGGCCAATTAAAAATTGTATATCGTGCTGTATTTTTATGAGAACTAGAGGATCTGAATGGGCAATGTCAAAAAGATTTTTGATTTGTCCTTTGTTTTTCTGCCTTTATTTTTCTTTTAAAAGTAGCCACTGTGAAGGCACACTTTCAAGTTTTTCAATCGAATCATTGGTATATTCAACGGTGCTGTGACTGGCGTTCCTAACAGATTTGATTCCACTTAAAAAAAATGAAATCTTAACCAAACTTCTTTTGTAGTAGGAAGATGGTTCTTTTTTGTTAAAGGTTCCGAGTCCTTAACACCGATTAAGTAAACACTGTCTGCTTGACGGGTCTTAAGCGCATTCATTTTGATTGAAGTATAGTTTACACCTGAAATAAAAAAGTGTGTTAAATACCCGAAAGTAGGGATGGCCAAAGTTGAAAAAAACCGGTTTGTGATTAATCGCGATTTTTTATTCCAGTTTAAAAACGGTTTAAACGAAAAAACCGGTTTTTCGAAAAACCGGCACAGTTTTAAACTTCGAAAAGAAACTTTATAGAAATACAACAATGTAGATACTTACTAGAGGGTTATTCTCTCTAAATTTTTAAAAGAACTCAAGAAGTTTTAATTCAACAAATATTTATTTTTCAGTTCAAGTTGATACAGTTAAATCAAATTTTTAAAAGTGAAAAATTCTGAAAAAGGCAATACTTTTTTGTACTACACTGAAAAAAAAATCTACAGTAAACGGCCGTCAAATTGATAGTAAACCCTGTCATTTTTCGTCCAACAGTGGGTAATATAAATTTTGAAAGTGAGCCCCTATAATTCTTCAAATATACTATCACTTTGACATGAATTACTGTAAATTTTAAAGTAGACTCATATCATTATGCAAAAATCACATGTTTTTACTGCCAAGTTTACAGTAAATACTGTAATATTTACAGTATTACCATCAATCGCTTGAAAGTGGTTTTGATATGTTACTTTCAATGTGCACTTTCAACTTTTTTATTTCAGTGTAATACATATAAATGTAGATGCTTGAATTCGAAAAAGGAACAGTAAACATGTTTTCAAAAACTTGTCTGGAATTGATGGCTGCCTATCAACAGTTCTGACTCTTTCATTCGAATTAGAATCATCACAACACATCATCGGAGTTCTTGTTGGTGTTACAAGGTAAATCCTTTCTATCCCAACCGGCATGATTGCGCTGGAGGTGTCCTTTTAAATTGTACGTGCCACCTGCCAGTTTTACTACCGCCCCACACAGCTTGCATATAACTTCTTTATTCCCTTTTTGATCAAAATATTGCCAAAGTGGGCTTTTTTTAGATGCGGAGCCATCACTTATCGCGAAAAATAAATTAATATTTACAATTCAGTAGAAGTCGATAGTTCGGTTTTCGGTTTTTTTGAAAAAAGATCGATTAAAGACAGTTGAGATAAGAAGATTGAAAAAACCGAAACCGCGAATAGAAAAAACCGGTTTTCTCAAACACCGATCTTTTTTTGGCCATCCCTACCCGAAGGTAACAAATATGTGATGTTTTATAACTAATTTGCATTTCAGTAATGTTATACTGAAAATTTTAATATGTTTAACTTATTGTTTAAGTTCTGAATCCTTTAAAACAAACCACTCCAGTTTTCTAAAATTATATATTATACGAAAATTAATGAAAGTTCAACCTTATTAAGAACTGCCTTACATATGCTGTAAAGTGCTAAGATTTTGCATAGATTATTCTTTTGTTAGATGTAACAAAATTGGAGGGTCCCTGGGTCTCCACGAAAAACTTGGGTTTTTATACCACCCTAGTATGTATGGGTCCGCGTGTAGAAGTCCACGTAAGTGGGGAAAGTTTCTGATCGCCATTCACTTGGGAATGGCCAGAGCGATTCTTTTGCATGCGGTCCAAGCAGCTCACTATTTCCGGGCGCTTGCGTCCAAGTTTCCTCTGGGTACCCACCGAACACCCGTTTGGTGATGAGCTAAACGTGAGAAGGCGACAACCTGGCAAGGCCACTCCGACATAATCGGTTTAAGGGCTTATCAGGGGTTTACTATATAAACGTGCACTTAAATTACAACCTCCCGTGGAACGGGTTGTGCGTTGGGTTTGGGACCCACCACATAAAACAACGTACCAATGAAATCCAAAAAAGCCTCGGATATGAGAACCCCCTTTTTAGATGACGACACACGCAAACGAAACAAGGACTACGATTTAAGGGCATGCACCTGGAATGTCCGGTCCCTCAATGGGGAAGGTGCCGCTGCCCGGTTGGTTGAGGCCCTGAGGAAGGCTAAAGCTGACATCACCGCCATACAGGAGATGCGATGGACGGGGCAAGGTAATATGAACAAACCACCTTGCAACATTTACTGGAGTGGGCATGTCGACAAGCGCAGATTTGGCGTGGGATTTGTGGTGGGAGAGAGACTCCGTAATCGAGTACTGTCGTTCACACCCGTGAATGAGCGTCTCGCTACAATCCGCGTAAAAGTACGACTCTTTAACATCTCGTTTATCTGCGCCCACGCTCCGACGGAAGAGAAAGACGACTTGGAAAAGGATGCATTCTACGTGCGCCTGGAGGAAACTTACGAGCGCTGCCCCCGTAATGACATCAAAGTCGTGCTTGGTGACTTTAACGCCAGGGTGGGCAAAGAGGGTGTATTTGGACCCACAGTCGGGAAGTTCAGCCTGCACGACCAGACTTCGCCAAATGGGTACAGGCTGATCGACTTCGCCGGTGCCCGAAACATGGTCATTGCCAGCACCAAGTTTATGCACAAGAAGATCCATCAGGCTACATGGCTGTCTCCCGATCGAAGAACGCGAAACCAGATCGACCAAATTGTGATAGACGGACCTCATGCTTCTAGCGTTTTAGATGTTCGCACAATAAGAGGTCCAAACATCGACTGCGATCACTACCTGGTAGCAGCTAAGATTCGTACCCGCCTCTGTACGACAAAACAGGTGCAACAGAAAACGCAAGGAAAGCTGGACGTCGAAAAGCTGCAATCGCAACAGACCGCCAATGATTTTGCAGACCGACTCTCACACCTGCTCTCTGAGAGCACAATTCAACCCAGTGGAATGCATGAGCAGTGGGAGCACATCACAGGAGCACTCCGTACCGCAGCCGAAGAAGTAATTGGATTCCGGCGAACGAGAAGAAACAACTGGTACGATGATGAAGAGTGCCGAGCTGCAACGAAAAGAAAGAACGAAGCCTACAAGGCAACGCTAAGATCGAGTGCAACAAGGAGTGTGTGTGAACACTACCGCGAATTGAAAAGGGAAGCGAGGCGACTTTTCCGGAAAAAAAAAGAGAGGCAGAAAAGCGTGAAATCAATGAGCTTGAGATGCTAGCCAATGGGAATAATGCCCGAAAATTCTATCAAAAAATTCGACGAATGACGGAAGGTTTCAAGCCCGCGGCAAATTCCTGTAAGAACGAGAACGGCGACCTGGTGACTGATGTTCAGAGAATACTAGAGATATGGAGGGATCACTTCTCTGCCCTTTTAAATGGAGAAATTGAGCAAGAAACCAGAGAAGAGCTCGAACCCGAACCCACAATTGAAGACGACGAAATTGACGTCCCAGAACCCGACTATAATGAGGTGCGAATAGCAATATCCCGGTTAAAAAACAATAAAGCAGCTGGCGCTGATGGTTTGCCTGCTGAGCTATTCAAGCATGGCGGCGAGGAGCTGGTAAGGCGTATGCACCAGCTTCTGTGCAGAATATGGTCGGATGAATGCATGCCCGAAGATTGGAATCTAAGTGTTCTGTGCCCAATCCACAAAAAAGGTTATCCTGCAAACTGCACCAAATACCGCGGAATCAGCCTTTTGAATATCGCATATAAGGTCTTTTCAAGCGTATTGTGCGAACGATTGAAGCCTGACGTGAACAGACTGATTGGACCTTATCAGTGTGGCTTCAGACCTGGAAAATCTACCATCGACCAGATTTTTACAATACGTCAAATCCTGGAGAAAACCCGTGAGAAAAGAATCGACACACACCACCTCTTTGTTGATTTTAACTCTTCGTCAGACACATGTTTTGATAGTCACATTCGGTATACATGAGTCTGGCTGGACCCACATACAAATTATATGCATTTACGAAGAAAGATGTGATTTATATGCAAGATTTTTTAATTTAAACCCTTTAATTATGTGTTATTCAAGTATTTATTAAAATTGCGGATTTCTAGTTCGAAAACATATATATAATACTTCTATATTGCTAGTAAAGAACTGTGAAGCGTGTCAAACATTACAGTACAGACATACAATGAGAGAAGAAGACAAAATCTCGGTTGGCGTCGTCAATTTTTTTGTATAAAAGGGGGTCAATGAAATATTTGGATATTTCAAAGATTGAATTTATTTGCTTTTTCTTATTATTTCTTGCACTAATGTAATGTACAAAAGTCAGTTTCGCTCTCACAATTTTTCAAAATTTAAATAATGCATTTTCTAACCATATTATGGACGATCACGTAGCCATAGAAATCCTATAAGCTCAAATAATAAATATATTACGGTTTATATTCTATATATTGGCATTTTCATATTTAATTTACTCAACTGTGGTTTTATACGCTACTATAAAGTACAATTTGTGTAAACAAGTCAGTGGCCCCTGTCTACCCCTTCCATAAGTTTTTTTCGCCGCGCTGCTTCAATGCACTAACACTAATAAAACTCGCGCATGCGCACAACTTGCATTATAAGCATCTCGTGTAATAATGATTGACACGCTTTCAGCATATTGGGAAGATACGATACTAGCAATATAGAAGTATTATATAAGTATATGTTCGAAAATAAAAAAGTAAGGAAGTCTAAGTTTGGCTGGAACCGATTTTTTAATACCCAGCTGTAATGGCTATGGGCTAGACCAGTAGAAGTATTGATTGTTAACTACTAAATTTTGTTATTTAATTGTATGTTATTCAAATATTTATTAAATTTCTGATTTTTATTTTTAAAATAAATAAAGAAAAATTAAATTATATATTCCATTCTCTAAATACATTAGGAGATATTGATAAATAATAACCACACGACTTTATTGTTCTTGCGGAATACAATAGAAGCAAACGTAGTCGATTTTTGAATGTTGTTGACAAACCGGCTCTGCACATTTCGAGCAAAAGAATCGGGTCTTCCTCCGTATCTTTTCATCTGATTCTGCACACAGTCGACAATATTTCTTTCTAGCTAATGTGTCTGCGCCGCTTTTTGTAGGATTTACGAAAGGTTTCTAAAAAAGGAAGACAAAATTGGAAAAGAAACAAGTTTCAGTCAAAATTATAAAAATTTGTACAAAGTTAGAAATACTCACGTTTATTGGTTTTCCTAAGAAGGCCTCTATAGCTGTCCGAGTGCTGAATTGCTTAGAGATATGAATGTTGTTCATTCTTTCTTCAACGTTTGGTAGAACCAATGAACTAGCTAATGTCCATAGGAAGTTACGTCTAGCGTCATTTTTTTGGGTATTCTCAACTTCTTTGAAAATGCAGTAAGATGCCAGTCCCATAACATCCAGCATATTACAAAAAAAGGCAAATGTCCAACGTTTTGTTGAACGTTTCGTAGTAAAATGCGTTACCATCTGGTCCATACAATCGACACCAACTTTATTTTTATTATAAAACAATATTGCTTCAGGTTTTTTTGCTTCACCAAAACACCCTTTTGTGTAGTGTACGGTGGAAATCAAATTGACTACCTTGTTCTTTTTCGGCACATAACTGCAAATTGATACCAAATTATCGTGGAATCCGAAACAAGATGAAAGAATGGGACGAGCAGGACTTTTTTTCAATTCGCTGGGAATACATCTCTTATTGGCTCGAATAGTTCCAACGAAAGCCATACCAATTTTGGTCAGACGCTTTGCACCTTCCAAGGTTGTAAAAAAATTATCTGCAACAACTGTGCGCCCGGTGTTAGTATACGCTTTAGCAAGTTGTAACAGTACATTTTCACCCTGATTTACTTCTCTTTCCTCGCCTTCATTTCGTCCTGTATACAATTTTCCTTGTAACGGGTATTTAGTTTTGGAATCACATGCCCACCACACCTTGATGCCATATTTCGCTGGCTTTGAAGGTATGTACTGAGTGAATTTGGTTTTTCCTCGATATGGAAATAACTGCTCATCAACTACAATTGTCTCATGAGGTTCGTAGTTATTTGCCAGATTTTGGTTCAGAAAATTCCAAATATCACGAATTGGCGCCGCTTTGTCGAACTTTTGACGATGTTCACGAGTACGACTGTCGTCAAACCGAACATAACGAGCCAGGGCAACGAAGCGATGGTAAGACATGGCACCTCTAAAGATAGGTAGGTTATCCGTACGCCACAAAACATCTGCTTTTTGCATATTATTGTGTGTAACACCAGCTGCAAAAAGAATTCCCAAGAAGGCATCCAATTCAGCTTCAGTCATATCTTTCCAAGTTTTTTGTTGCTTGTCAGGGTTGGCCGTATTCCATTTCTCAGTTGTTTCTTTAGCGTAACGATTCGTTTCTTTTATAATAATAAAAGAAATGTTTTGAGTAAAAAATTTTTTGAATAGCTCGATCGCAATGGAATTATTTTCTTTTGGTCCTCCACGAAATCGCATGATGTTGTGTACTCGAATACGACCTGCGCTTGGTGCATTTTTGCTCCATCTTGTGCCATCTTTACCATACAAAAAGTCATTGCGATTTTGTCCTTCCATTGCTTCTTCGAACTCATCATCACCATCATCATCGTCGTCATCATCATCAAAGGATAATTCGTTTGGTTGGATTATTGGGTCGTTCTCGATGTCTGAAGCTTCATTGTCAGGAATGCAATCCAAATCCTCGATGTCATCGTAATCCTCACCTAGGTTTATCGGTTGAAGGTTATCTCCAAGTTCTTCAGCAGCCCTTTCACGTTCCAAATCGTTAGCTAAAGCAGCTGCTATTCGTTCATAAAATTCACTGTCAAAGTTTCTTCTATGCGGTCGAGTGTTATAAATCAAATCAATTTCGTCACTCATATTTATTTTTATCAAAATAGCACACCAAAAATAACGCGTAGTAAAGAATTATACTTTAGCACTCACTTCCTGAACATTCAACATCTATTTATCCACTGTCATCAAAGTAAAATTCAAAAATATGAGCTAAAAAGAAAATCAACTTTTTTCGACCGACCACCAACGAAAAATTCAAAAATTTGAACTAAAAAGAATATCAACTCTTGCCATGACATTGAAAAATTAAAAAAAGAAATTAATTGCAAAAGCAAAGGTTGCTTTGACATTCAAAAATTTGAAAAAAATGCATTGTGCACGGTTTCATTCAAAAAATTACATAGAAATGTGTGTGGGTCCAGCCAGACCTATGTGTTACGAATGTGAGGTATCATTCAAAATATCTATATAACTATATATATATATCAGATATCAACATGATTTCTTTACAGATCGACGTATGATTAAATTTTAGGAGGGTACTGAAAATTTCAAACCTCTGGCTTAACCCAAAGTGGTCTTTTTTGGAGATTAAAAATGGAAAAGGTCTGGCTGGACTCATGTGTAAGACGAAGGGTTAAAGCCGCTTTCGATAGCACGAAAACTAGCTGCCTATATGCCGCTATGTCTGAATTTGGTTTCCCCGCAAAACTTATACGGCTTTGCAAAATGACATTGAGCAACACCACCAGCTCAGTCAGAATTGGGAAGGACCTCTCCGAGCCGTTTGAAACTAAACGAGGTTTCAGGCAAGGTGACCCCCTATCGTGCGATTTCTTTAATTTGATGTTGGAGAAAATAATACAATCTGCAGAACTCAACCGCACTGGAACAATATTCTATAAAAGCGTGCAACTGTTAGCATATGCTGACGACATTGACATTATCGGCCTTAACAACCGTGCCGTAACCTCTGCGTACTCCAAACTAGAAAAAGAAGCGGAAAAAATGGGTTTGGTGGTGAACGAAGGCAAAACGAAGTACATGCTGTCATCAAGCAAAGAGTCTGCGCATTCGCGCCTTGGCACCCACGCCACTGCTGGCACCAAAAAGTTCGAAATAGTGAAGGACTTCGTTTACCTTGGATCCAGCATAAACTCCAACAATAATGCCAGCCTAGAAATCCAACGAAGAACTGCTCTTGCAAATAAATGCTACTTTGGACTGAGTAGGCAATTGAAAAGTAGAGTCCTCTCTCGACGCACGAAAATCACACTCTACAAGTCACTCATCGCTCCCGTCCTGCTATATGGTGCAGAGGCGTGGACACTAACAACATCTGACGAGGCTGCATTGGGAGTATTCGAGAGAAAAGTTCTGCGAAAGATTTATGGGCCTCTACGCGTTGGCGACGGCGAGTACCGAAGAAGATTTAATGATGAGTTGCGAATGAACGAAGACGCTCCAGCCCAGAAGGTATACTTATCGGCACCCGCCGGTGGAAGCAGAGGAAGAGGAAGACCACCACTCCGATGGAAGGACCAAGTGGAGACCGACCTGCGATCTCGTGGGGTCTCCAATTGGCGCCAGTTGGCGCAAAGAAGAAATGACTGGCGTGCTATGTTGGACGGTCAAAATCGCTCAGGCGGTTAGATGGCCATTTAAAGAAGAAGAAGTATGTACATATATTAAAATTTGAAAAATTAATATTAATAAATAATTTTGTCCACCTAATTCATTACTTTTGCTCGATATATAATAGTAAAAAATAAAAATTTTTGAATTACAATCTCGCGAAGTTTTATTTCAAATTTTACCCTGCGTCGCTTTTTCCTAATCATTGTGAAATTAATGGGAATAACTATTTTAAATTGATTATTTATGTTTAGTTATACATAAGTTAATTCTTACAATACACATTGGTGGGGCACTCGCATTGGTATTTTGGAGAGTTTACACATTTCTATGTAAGCTAGTGCAGCAGAACAGGATCGCTTCAATGAAGTTAAGTCGGATAAATGTTCTCGTTTCGATTTATAAGCCGACTTCACGCATATATTCCAGAAAGGAGATGGATCCACAAAATCCACACAATGGGTTAATTCCGAAAATAATTGGTGGCATGTTTCAGTTAGCTCCTCAGTAATATTCACAGAAGCCTTCACAGGTATTGTTTTTGTGCATAGATTTGTACTCCAAGCTTCTACAAAATTATTTTGCGATTTTTCAATTCTGTTGAAAGGTGTTATAAAATCGTCATACGGTTCATTATTCATCGTACCAAGCAGGCCAGCGGTTTGGCCAAAAAATCGACTACTAATCTCAAACCAGCACAAGCCGAATTCCATATTGCACTCAATTTTGTACCCATCTTTAGAATTTATCGAAAGTGTATCTGCTTGCCTGTGAACCAAAACTCCATTTAACGTTATTGGTAATAACGGATTCGAATCTCCGTTCAATGTAAAAGTCTATCAATAAAACCAAAATAAAATAAAATTATTTATTTACAAAAGAATACTTTTATTTGTATATTTGCAAAAGTTTATTGGTTATGAAATCGTATATTTTAAGGATACAACTAAACTTTTTGCAACAAAGCAATCATAACAGTTTTCAGAAAGCAGAAATGATGGGGTCATTTAGGATTATAAGACAATCCAATAGGAGCATCGGGCGAAACCGAATATCATATACCTAGTAGCAGACCCGTTAAATAATAACACTGGATCACAAACTCCAACTTTTTTTCTGCACCAGAGACGCCATAGTGAAATTCCTATGTAAAATCACCTCCTAATTCCGAAAATCAAAGTTATTTTTACTTGAATGGTACCGTTTTTGAGATATTTACGATTTACCGTTATTTCAAAAAACAAAAAAGATGGCTCCACTTAATCGTGCATATCTCAAGAACAAATTGAGCTATTCGAAAACGGTTTGAAAAATTTGAAAGCTTATAAAATTTACTATAACCAGTACATACAACACTTTTTGCTAGGTCCTGCAGATTCAAACATAGTGAACAATCATTACGGATTTTTTAAATTTTTTTTTGTAAAAATATAAAAAAATTTGTACTTTGCGAGGAAGCATCTCGAAAACTTTTTGTTTTTTTGCAGATATTTTTTCCCCCCTCTAAGCTCTGTTTTATTACAAAAAAAACAATCGATGAACTAATACAAAAGTTATAAGCAGTCAAGTAAATATATTATTAATGCTTAAGTACCCTACTAGTACATATGTGTTAGTATTCGTATATCAGTTAGTTAGCAGGTAGATTTTCGAAAAGTTATTGGATACAAAAAGCTGTTAGTGTCGTTTTCTCAAACCTAGGTACATTTTAAACAAGAGCATATTTTTGAGGCAGGTAGTGTTTTCTTTGTAGAACTAGGGAACCTTTTGTTTAGGTAGGCTTGAATTTTTACTGGATCTAAGTATAAATAAGAGTATATGCGCCTTGTTCCTTCATAATATCTGCAAGGCTCGCCGGATACTGTTCAGTTTATAACTGCAGTTTATAACCCGTCATTTACTTAAAAATAAAAAATGAATAAAAGGGCGCGAGAGTTTGAGTGTACAAATGATCCAGATATGTTCTGTTTCATCTGCGGTCAATTTATTGTTAAAAGTATGAGACTTGTGTTTTCAAATCCTTTGAAAGTTACATACTATAAGTGTTTTGGAATTGAGCCTAAAAACCATGGACACCGAACACTGTGTGCACCACATGCCGAGTCGAATTGATTTCTTCGGAAACCGGAACAAAAAGGTACGTTGTAAAAATTAGGAATTTGTTCCCTTTAAATGCATAGCAGACTAATTTCTGAAACTATCTATTTAGGCGACGTGTGAAATTTATTACACCAATGAAGTGGAGGGAACCAACTTGCCATTCAACGGACTGCTATATTTGTACTACAAAAGTACTTGGGGTTGGAAAGTCCAGAAAAGTAACCTATGCGAGCGTATCTACAGTGTCATTACCAGAACTAATTTCAACAGAAGCGACATTGCCAGAATCAAATTTAACTTTAGTTCCGGCTCCAGTTTCGTTGTCAACAGTAGTATCTGATTACGCGGCTTCATGTTGTACTGTATTTCAAACGGAAAACGAAAGAAATTCCTTTGTCACAAGCACAACTCAATGATTGGATAAGGGATTTGGAATTGTCAAAGGAAAAGGCCGAACTACACGCCTCTCGAATGCAACAATTTAAATTTGTAAAATCTTGGCGACGAAAGTGACGAGCATGGCGAAAGGTTTCACCAGCAAATGAAAGTGATTGAAAGTCGGTATCAAGGATTCTGGGATGTCGCTATGATGGGCGACTACTGTTGGTTTCTCATAAGAGAAACCGATCCTAATCTAAATAAGCGTCAAAACAAGACACATAACTTTTTCAATTATAAAATAAGATCATAGAGTTAAGACAGAACCATATGCTATTATTTGTAGGGTACTTACGTATTAAATGGATATATTTACTTGAATGCTTATAACTTTTGTATTAGTTCATCGATTTTGTTCACTGATAGCTTGTTTTTTTTGTAATAAAACAGACCTTAGAGGGGGGAAAAAATATCTGCAAAAAAACAAAAAGTTTTCGAGATGCTTCCTCGCAAAGTACAATTTTTTTTATATTTTTACAAAAAAAAATTTAAAAATCCGTAATGATTGTTCACTATGTTTGAATCTGCAGGACCTAGCAAAAAGTGTTGTATGTACTGATTATAGTAAATTTTATAAGCTTTCAAATTTTTTAAACCGTTTTCGAATAGCTTAATCTGTTCTTGAGATATACACGATTAAGTGGAGCCATCTTTTTTGTTTTTTGAAATAACGGTAAATCGTAAATATCTCAAAAACGGTACCATTCAAGTAAAAATTACCTTGATTTTCGGAATTAGGAGGTGATTTTACATAGGAATTTCACTATGGCGTCTCTGGTGCATTTTGGCTGTAAACCAGTGTTATCACAGTTTTTTCCTTCTCCTGGAAAGTTTTTGGTTTTGAACATACAGGGTTTTGCAGTGTGGCTGGCGATATACACGTTCTCTAGCTGGATGCGGATGCATTTAAACTCAATGGAATCCATGTTAGGGTACATTACCCTCCTCTGAAGGAATAGAGGACTGAACGGCAAGCAGAACACCACCTCCGATTTTGTTCAAGCGATCATGTCTATTAGAACACCCACAGAATGTATGGGATTTGAAAAAGTATGAAATAATTTCGCTCCACACGCAATTTCTGAAAGAATGGGGATAAAAAATAAGATCTGTAAAAAAATCTGTCCATCTGTAGTGCAAAAATGCCATGGAAATTTGACCTAAAGGCTAAAAATGCACTAAAAAGTGGAATATGTCTTTATTGGCTAATATCTCCTATACTAGTAATTTTAGGAGAAATAACGACATAACGACTTTTACTTAGATTGGAGTCAGGAGTAAATTGGTTGGTAAAAGTTGTACCTGCGAGTGTCCTTTCAAGGACTTTTAATAAGTCGAAGTAAATTTTTTATTTTTCATTTTTTTGTAATGGTCAAATAAAATACGTGCGAAGTTATGGATTAGATAAGCTATACATCGTTTGGTAGGAGATTAACCACAGTTTAATAATAACATTACATTTTAATTTTACCAACATTTCTGCAATGATTGGTTGACATAAAACTGAGAAAAAACTGTTTTTACATTTCTAAAAACATGCAATATGGTATAGTTCAGGGGTCAAAGTTCTAATTCTCTTCCCTCCAAATGCATTTTCTGAAAGTTTGGGGGTAAACGACAAGATGTGTAAAAAAGTCTAGCCATCTGTTGTGAAAAAATGCCATGGAAATTTGACCTAAAAGCTAAAAATGCACTAAATAATTGTATATGTCTTTATTGGCTAATATCTCGTAAGCAAGTGTTTCATAGAGAAATAATAACAAAGACTTTTATTAAGAATGGTATCAGGAGTAAATTCTCCATACACCTTTTTTTTCTGCGAAAATCCTTTTAAGCACCTTTCATAAGAATGTTTTTTTTTTTTTGTGGGTGTTCTAATGTCTATAAACTTGATATTCGTTACATAAAAACTCGGAATTGAAATCATTCGGTTTTAGCCAAGTTTCGGTGAAAGCAATAACGTTATAAGTGCAATGGAAAGATTTCAAATACAGATCATTTAATTTGGTATTTAAACCTCTGACATTTTGATAAAAGATATTCACGGACTTAGTACTCAGTTTTTTGAGTCAACATTATTACGAGTGATTTTAGCTACGTTTTCAACATTTCTATTCGGTCTGTACTCAAACTCCCGCACAAGAGCCCCGGGTGGCCAAACAGAACTGTCCAAAAGAGAGTTAAAATCTTTTCCGGATAATGTATGTGTATGTATGTATGTACATATGTATGTAATATCCCTACCAACCATGATCGGATAAAAAGCTGGATAATCATTGAGTCATCCCTACCAACCCTGGCTAACCATGGTGAAACTCTGATTCCAAAAATTCACAAATTTTTACTAACACCAACGCATATTTTTAGAATTTGTATGGAAAACGACAAAAATCTTTTCAACATGGGTAAAAAGTGAACCTCTCTGAACAAAATTACCCACTTTTTTATCCTCTTTTTTGGTAAGCGCGACTCAATGATTCTCCAGATTTTTATCCGATCATGGTTGGCAGGGTGTATGCGTATTTATTTCGAACTCTTTTAGGAACTCTCTTACTGCAATGGTGTCTAACTCGTTATCGAAAATAAGTACATTAGGTTTACCTAAATATTGAATTCTTTCTTTCAGGGCTTTAATAATATAAATCCATGTCCTGTCTTCTAGATAATGAGCATTTGCATATTTCGTTAATTTATCTACTGTAGTTAAGTACATTAGGCCACGCTGAGGAAACCATATGTCTGCATGAACAATTTCGTTATGTTTATGAGGAGTAGGTGTCTAAAGGTTTTCAGTGAAATTCTGTTAACTTCTTCAGTGGTGTATGTTTTATCACCGTGAGTTAAGTTTCGGTTATGTATTCTATTAGCCAGTTGGCAGGGCTAGAATGAACGGGTTGGGGTGAGTTAGAAGCCTCGTGTTGTATGAAATAGCATACTTTTTGATTTCTTCAGCTATAGTTGAAACCTTTAGATCCCTGTGTATCTGGTTATTAGTCATATAGTAGGGTGCGTTTACTATCATTCTAAGAGTTTTCGATTGGAATCTTTAAAGCAGGACCGGCCAAGAGCTGCACATTGTGCACTTTGAGTTCATATTTTCACACCGACCTTAACGAAATTTAGCTTTCGCTTGTCAGTCGCTGTTCAACTATCACTGAAGCAAGACTATGTCGCATGACAAGCAACAGTCATGAAAAATGAAAATGCATAAACTTATTTTTGAGCATACAATAAAAATATTATGTTCCAATGCGTGCTATGCGACCGAATTTTTACGACTTCTTTGAAAAGACATTTTAGACCGAAAAGTAAACTTTATTTGACCAAAAAAAAGAATCATTTTTTCGGATGCTGAAGTTCTTTTCTTTCCTTTCCCCTTCTTTTTTTTCTCCTCTTATCTTTTCTTTTCTCGTTTTGTTTTTATACCTAGTAGTGCTTCGCACACAAGGTATATTAACTTCATTGGCCTAACGGTAGTATGTAACGGCATAAACGAATCGAGATAGATATTGACTTATATATATCAAAATGTTCAGGAGGAAAAGAGAAATTGATTGAGCCATGTCCGTCCGTCCGTCCGTCCGTCCGTCCGTCCGTCTGTGAACACGATAACTTGAGTAAATCTTGAGATGTCTCAATGAAATTTGGTATGTAGGTTCCTTTTCACTTATCTCCGAGCGCTATTGAAAATAGGCAAAATCGGTTAAAAGCCACGCCCTCTTTCTATATATATAATATTTTCGAAAATACAAAAAGAGTGATTATTCAGTACATAATACACCTATAAGGATAATATTTGGTATGCACTTTAGCGTTAAGGCAACAAATACATTTTTGAAAAAATTTTTAAAAAGGGGCGTGGTACCGCCCACTTTTGATATAGTCAAGTTTGGAAATATTATTTATCATAAATCAAAAACCGCTCAAGATAGCAAAACAAAATTCAGCACACATATTTATATTAATACAAGCAATATTTCGAAAAAAAATTATTGAAATCGGGTTAGGTCCACGCCCAATTTTATACGAAAGATTTTGAAAAGGATCATAGATATATTGTATATGCTATAACTTTGCTTAAACTAGCTGTATATCATTTCTATTTCACCTCTGAAGTGTTCGTGGGCAAAGAAAGTCGAAAGCACAAAATTTTTGGAAAATGGGAGTGGCCCCGCCCCTTTATGGGGGATTATTCCACAAAACTTTACATGCCATAACTCCGGTAAAAATTGACTTATTGGAACGATATTTAGAGAAAGTGTTCAACATATAAAGCTAACTCTTTGCTGTAAAAATAAACAAAATCGGTGAACGGACACGCCCACTTTTTGAACACAGTTCTAAAAAATTTCTTCGTAAAATTAAAATCGCGATATTTCCATAATTGTATAAGTTATTTAAATAAGATTTTACACACATAATAAGCTTTTTAACCAAAACTAAACTGTATACAAATTTTGTGGATTTTGGTGAAGTAGGCGTGGCGCCGCCCACTTTTTAGCATAAAAGCTCTGCTATTTTCAAAAGCGATTGCTTGGAATTTGAAGAATGTATTTCAATGAAATTTTGTGAGATACTTCCCAATAGTATGTAGTATACTCCTGCCAAAAATTACGCAAATCGAATAACAAACAAGCAAGATTTACGGGCAAGTAGTTAACACTCTACTGCCTTTTTATACCTAGTAGTGCTTCGCACACAAGGTATATTAACTTCATTGGCCTAACGGTAGTATGTAACGGCATAAACGAATCGAGATAGATATTGACTTATATATATCAAAATGTTCAGGAGGAAAAGAGAAATTGATTGAGCCATGTCCGTCCGTCCGTCCGTCCGTCCGTCTGTGAACACGATAACTTGAGTAAATCTTGAGATATCTCAATGAAATTTGGTATGTAAGTTCCTCTTCACTTATCTCCGAGCGCTATTGAAAATAGGCAAAATCGGTTAAAAGCCACGCCCTCTTTCTATATATATAATATTTTCGAAAATACAAAAAGAGTGATTATTCAGTACATAATACACCTATAAGGATAATATTTGGTATGCACTTTAGCGTTAAGGCAACAAATACATTTTTGAAAAAATTTTTAAAAAGGGGCGTGGTACCGCCCACTTTTGATATAGTCAAGTTTGGAAATATTATTAATCATAAATCAAAAACCGCTCAAGATAGCAAAACAAAATTCAGCACACATATTTATATTAATACAAGCAATATTTCGAAAAAAAATTATTGAAATCGGGTTAGGTCCACGCCCAATTTTATACGAAAGATTTTGAAAAGGATCATAGATATATTGAATATGCTATAACTTTGCTTAAACTAGCTGTATATCATTTCTATTTCACCTCTGAAGTGTTCGTGGGCAAAGAAAGTCGAAAGCACAAAATTTTTGGAAAATGGGCGTGGCCCCGCCCCTTTATGGGGGATTATTCCACAAAACTTTACATGCCATAACTCCGGTAAAAATTGACTTATTGGAACGATATTTAGAGAAAGTGTTCAACATATAAAGCTAACTCTTTGCTGTAAAAATTAACAAAATCGGTGAACGGACACGCCCACTTTTTGAACACAGTTCTAAAAAATTTCTTCGTAAAATTAAAATCGCGATATTTCCATAATTGTATAAGTTATTTAAATAAGATTTTACACACATAATAAGCTTTTTAACCAAAACCAAACTGTATACAAATTTTGTGGATTTTGGTGAAGTAGGCGTGGCGCCGCCCACTTTTTAGCATAAAAGCTCTGCTATTTTCAAAAGCGATTGCTTGGAATTTGAAGAATGTATTTCAATGAAATTTTGTGAGATACTTCCCAATAGTATGTAGTATACTCCTGCCAAAAATTACGCAAATCGAATAACAAACAAGCAAGATTTACGGGCAAGTAGTTAACACTCTACTGCCTTTTTATACCTAGTAGTGCTTCGCACACAAGGTATATTAACTTCATTGGCCTAACGGTAGTATGTAACGGCATAAACGAATCGAGATAGATATTGACTTATATATATCAAAATGTTCAGGAGGAAAAGAGAAATTGATTGAGCCATGTCCGTCCGTCCGTCCGTCCGTCCGTCTGTGAACACGATAACTTGAGTAAATCTTGAGATATCTCAATGAAATTTGGTATGTAGGTTCCTTTGCTTATTAATTTTTTTTATTTTCATACCTTTCATGAACATGAGGAAAGGTATTTATATTTTGTTATTTAGTAATAATTTAATTTACCACTCACAACAGAAGTGTTTTTATCGAAAACAATCAGTTGCCTTTAAAACAAATTTTCAGTTATTAAAATAGGCCTGAGCAAATTAGGATACCAAAACAGATCACTACTAGGTATTTAATGTTCGGTTACACCCGAATTTTTTTTTTATTAATTTTTTTTATTTTCATACCTTTCATGAACATGAGGAAAGGTATTTATATTTTGTTATTTAGTAATAATTTAATTTACCACTCACAACAGAAGTGTTTTTATCGAAAACAATCAGTTGCCTTTAAAACAAATTTTCAGTTATTAAAATAGGCCTGAGCAAATTAGGATACCAAAACAGATCACTACTAGGTATTTAATGTTCGGTTACACCCGAATTTAGACTTCCTTACTAGTTTTTTCCTTTAATTTCTTCTTCCATTCTTTCGTTTTCGTTACTCTTCTTTTCTTTCCTCTCCTTCCTTTTTCATTCATTCTAATTCTTTTCTTACCTTTCCTTACATTTTCTTCCTTAATGTGTCTCATTTTCCTTTCCAAAGATGTTTACACATCAAAATAAAATGCGAAATCAAATAATAAAATTTAGTTTTTATTTTATAGTTTCACAGTCCCCATTTTCTTTGAAGCTACTGTACCTAAAATCACTCAAAACGTACGCACACTTATGCAAATGTTTTTTAGGCCCTGCTTTAACGAATCTGTATTTTTGAGTTTGCTGTAGTTCCCCACAGCTGTATTCCATATGTCCAAATGGGTTTTATGACGGCTGAGTAGAGCAGGACTTTGTTATCAACAGATAATTGTGAATTATTATTATTATAAATTTTATTGTATAAGTAAGAATTCGCTCAAAAATTTCCCTGAATTTACAATATTTTTTAAAATGTTTTATTAGGTCGCTTTCTTCGTATCTGTCCGCGGATTTTTGCATTCGATTTTAAACCAACTTCCTGTTGAGCTAGCGACTTGAAATTTTCACCATAGTTCAGGTCCCGATGAAAATGCAATATTATGAAAAAAAAAATTACGATAGGTGTCGCGTGGGTCGATATATTTCCAAAATTCGCATTTATGGTCCGATTTGGATGAAATTCGGAACATGTATTACTACGTTGAAAAGAAATATTTCGGAAAAAAATATTCCGCTAAGTGGGGCTGAGATCGCGGTAATAAAAACTCTAAATCGTAATTATGAACCCATTTGGCTGATATTTTACGTGTGTGTTACTTAATCAATTTCCACAGGTAAAAAAAAAATTGGGCCCGCTAGGCGGCGCGTGAGTCGCTCTATTCAAGAAATGCGAAGGTCTGTTTTCTGTGTCGATTAATTCGTTTTTCAACGAACTTCCCGTTGAGGTAGAATCTTGAAATTTTCATCATCGTTTAGTTCTTTGCCACCACGCAATATTACAAAAAAATAATTCCGACAGGTGGCGCACGGTTAGAGTTATTTGAAAAATTTCATTTCCAGAGATTTTGATTAGGATTTTGAAGTTGAGCTAATGTAAAGTGATCCAAAAGTGAGTGTTTATTAAAAATTCTTTCTCTTTTTATACAAATTATTGACTTACACGTATAAGCTTAAACACTAATACTTACAAACTACTTTCCTAATGTGTAAATACGTATAATATGTAGAAATGTCTAGCGTCAGCATTTTGCGATCAAGTGCTGTCATATGTAACCAAATATGCGGCATGTGCTAGTGAAGTTGAACTCCCGCTGAGTTCATGATTTATCTAGGTCACTGGTGTTTGTTTATTGTGACGAAATATTCTGAAGTTAACAGCCTGTCACACTACACCATCCACCTTAAGAATAGTCATATATAATTGGTTGAAATTGGATATGACTATTAATAAGTCTTTTTGTGTTTTATTGTAATATCTTGTTGTACATATTTTTTTTTTGATATTGCTCGCGTTGTTTGTTTATTTGTTTACATTCGCTTTGCGCGTACATATATGTATATAATATTTTTTTTCTTTGTGTATATTTGTATCATTATGAGTAAAGTGTTTACAAACATTTTGTGTTTTGTTTTTTTTTCAACATACTGACTTTGTTTATGTGTGTTCGTGTGCATATTTGCATATATTAATTTGAGTAATCTGGAGTGCTTTATTTTAGATTTTTTTTGTATTACTACGGTGTTATACTGGCTTAGGTCTATTTTTATGAATTATTATTTGTTTATTACTATCGCCTATGTTATGTGGTACTAATTTAAAATTCTTATTTATATCTATACTTTTAACTTTATATTTTCCTTTATATCTACTATCTAACTTATGGGAGGCCTCTTCTCTAACTAATACTAAATCTCCTATATTTATCTCCTTACTATAACTACTTTTATCATAATTAAACTTTTGTTTTTCTTTAGCCTCTTGGACTAATTTTCTAGCTCTCTGCTGTGATATCTGGAGTCTATATTTTATTTTTTTGTCATAAGCCTCGTGATTGTACAGTGGGCTGATTTTATTTTCTTCTAAAAATTCGTAATTTGGTGGATTTTTCCCAAATATGAGCTCAAACGGGCAATATTTACGTATGGTAGATGGCGTTATATTGTAACAATACGCGAAGTACTTAAGGGATTCATCCCAATCGTCTTTGTCACTGGATATGTACGAGCGTACATATTCATTGAATGTTCGGTGACTGCGTTCTACTGTACCCAAGGTTTGATGATGGTAGGGTGTTGAGGTTTTATGCTCAATTTTTAGTAATTTACAGAGTTCTTTGAATAAGTTGTTTTTATATTCGGTGCCCATGTCTCTCATAATTGATTTTATGTGTCCATAAATCAAAATGAAGTTTTCAAACACGGCCTTAGCAACTGTTGTTGAGTGTTTGCTTGGGACTGGAATCGCCACCAAGTATTTTGCTAGATCGCATATAATGGTAACTGCATATTCGTTTCCATTTATCGATTTCGGTAATGGTCCGACTGTATCGATTTGTACAATGTCAAATGCCTTCGGAGGTGTCTCCGTTATTGTCATTGGCTCTTTTATGTGTTTATTTGTTTTATTTTTCTTGCAGTGGATGCAGTTCTTTATATATTTTCTTATGTCATTTTTCATATTCAGCCAGATATATCTCTGCTTGATCTTGTCTGTCATGCGATTTATTCCTGGGTGGCCACCACCAATAGGATCGTCATGATATTTTTGCAGGATTTCTTCTATTTTCCCGGGATCTGTCACATTTATAAACTCTGGGGTTAGTGCTATTGTTAGTTTTTTGAGAATCTTATTACCCATTTCAATAAATTTTCCTACTGCAGTATAATTATTTTAGAACAATTTGTCCCCTAAGGTCAACAGTATTTGTACAAGTCCTAAATTGACGGCTTCGTTTTCGAGCCTGGTAAAGAATTGTCCTAAGTCAATCTTATCGTCAACAATTAGGTTGCTTGTATCAATATTGCTACAAATTTTCTTTCCTTTTTTGAAATATAATTTCGGAGGAGAGAAAACGAGCTCGACTAGTCTTTTTACTTCAAATTTATTTAGCGCTTCATATATTTTGGGGTTCTCTTTGTGACTTTGTTTATCTTCAACGTTAGTGTTGGTATTTTTTGCTGCTGATCTTGTTTTTACTCTTAGTATTTTACTTGCTTCCACTGACATATCTTTTAAATTTGTAATTGTTATGCGGGACAATGCATCCGCAACGTGGTTTTCTTTTCCTGCGATGTACTCCACTTCAAAATCGTACTCTTCTAAATCGAGGCGTACGCGTGTTAATTTAGATGAAGGACTCCTCATTGAGAATAGGTATGTTAGAGGACGGTGGTCAGTTTTAACTAGGAATTTTCTGCCATAGACGTATGGTCTGAAGAAGGTTATGGCCCAGTGGATTGCGGCTAGTTCTTTCTCTATTGTCGCTTTGTTGGTTTCGCCTTTTGTAAATGACCTAGAGGCGTAAGCGATTGGTAACTGTATGCCATTGTGCTCTTTGCTAAGGACTGCTCCGCAAGCGTATCCACTTGCATCTGTTGTAATGCAGAATTGTTTATCGAAGTCTGGGTATTGCAAAAGTTTTGGGCTGAATAATGCTTTCTTTAAGTAGACAAATGCTTTTTCGCATTCTTCTGTCCAATCGAAGGAAACATTCTTTTTGCAAAGTCTAGTTAATTTTCTTGAGTGTTCTGCGAAGTTAGGTACAAATCTTCTGTAGTAATTGAGGAAGGCTACGAATCTTTTGACTTCGTCTGCTGTTTTTGGTGTTGGATACTTTTGAACTGTTTCAAATTTGCTTGGGTCAGGCAATATTACTTTGTTTGTATGTACATTTATAGCCTAAATAAGTTACTTCTTGGTTGAAAAATAGACATTTGTCTGGATGCAGTCTTAGATTATATTTTCTACAAGTGGAGAACACGTCTCTTAAATTTTTTAGCATGTGGTTTGCAGAACAGCCTAATACAACCAAGTCATCCATGTAGAGGATGGCTTGGGATGGTTTGAGCCCTGCGAATGCTAGGGTCATCATTCTTTGGAATGAATTTGGTGCTACTTTTAATCCATATGGTAGTCTTTTGAACCTGTATGTGCCGTTTTCAGCTGTGAATGAGGTGATATCTTTCGAGTCCGGGTACAATTCTATTTGGTGGAAACCTGCCATGAGGTCTAGGCATGAAAAATATTTTGCTCTACCAAGTTGGTCTAGAATATCATCAATTCTTGGGAGTGGGAATTTGTCTGCTGCTTTCTTTTTGTTAACTTGTCTGTAGTCAATCACCAATATCCATCTTTTTTCTGTGCTTCCTGGGAGCAATTTTTTAGGAACCAGTAAGATTGGGCTATTGTACTCTGATATAGAGGGTTCTATTATGTCATCGTCGATTAAGTTATTAATATGTTTGCTGATTTCTCCTTTTTGTGTCTGCGGTAGTCTATAATTTTTTATGTAAACAGGGGTGTCATCCTTCATGTGTAATTTTTGTTTGTAAAAGTTGTTTGATGAAATTGTTTCTGTTTCTAGTGCAAATATGTCTAAGAATTCTGTGCATAATTATGTTAACTGAGGGTTGACGAAATTTGGAAAATTTTTGGTTAGTCTTTTTAGTTTTTCTGTATTGTTGCTTTTTTCCTTATGTGTGGGTGTTTCAATTAGTGTGTATTCGTCTAGATTTTCGGTGTCGATTTTGTAGTTTTCAATAGTTGCGTTTTTATGTGTTGTGTTGATAATTCTAACGAAAGTTTGATCTGTGTTTGTGATTGTATTTGCTATGAAGATGCCTTCTGATAATTGTTGGTGAGGTATAAAAATGTTTTTGTTATTTGTAATTACTTTAACTTGCCTGATGACTTCCGACCTAGCTGGGATCGTGATTGTATTGACAGATAGACAATTTGTTAGGTTCATAGTTATTTTTTGTGGCAAATCGTATGGTCTTAGGATTAATTTATCCTCCGTTTCGCCATAGTCTAAAATGCAATTGTATTTCTTTATAAAGTCTAGTCCTATTATTCCATCGCATGGAATTGGGAAATTGTCTTCTACGACGTGAAATTTATGATAAATTAGAAGGTCATCGCCTTACAAGTCCGCTTTAACTGTACCCAGTGTGCTAGTTATACCCTGACCAATGCCCTTTGAATCTGTTATTTGGTGTGTATTTATCTTATTATTACTGCTAATTTGATGTTTTTTAATAATGGAGATATCGGCTCCTGTGTCAACTAAGAAATTTGAGATTGAATTATTTAATGATGTCCTTGTAGATATAAAACTGTTTAGGTGTAGGTTTAGTACACATATTTTTCTATTTATTGGTCTTGAAGTGGAGTCTCTTGGTTTTCCGTCTGGTTGCAACTGCGCACGTTGCGTGTCTGGCTATAGGGTCTGTTGTCATTCTGTGCTTGTGCTCCTCTCTGGGAATTGTTGTTTTGTCTAAAGTTATTGTTGTATCTTGGTTGCGGTCTGAATCTCCTGCCTTGGTAGTTTCCATAGTTGTTACCTCTGTAACCTCCACGGAAATTACTTCGGTATTGACCTTGTCGTTGTACATTCAGAATAGTGTTTGAGCTGCCTGTTATTTCAGTGCAGCTGTTGGTGAATTTAGAAATTGCGTCGTTCATTGTGGTGAACGTTCCAGCTTGCATGATCATTTTGACCTTGTCATTGGAGCTGTTTTTACACATAGCTTTGACTGCTACTTGTGTTGAGTCCATCCGAAATATAAGCTCCTTCCAATGACCTGGTAATTTTTTCTATTTCCGCTGTATATTGATTTGCAGTTTTACTGCGTTGTTGGATGTTCAGGAGTTTTGCTGTTAAAACTTCTACTGATTCTCCTTTTACTGCAGATTTTAATTTTGATTTTATTTGGGTTATCGTGTTTTCAGTACTAATAAAGTTTCTTGCCGTGCCTTTTAGCTTGGTTTTATTATTGTTACCGCTAAGGCTTCGTGGGCTTCTTTGATTTGATCGAGTATGTCAAGGGCGTCTAAGAAACTTTGTAAGTTCTCTGGCTTACCATCAAACTCTGGTAGCACTGATGAGGCAGTTTTAATAAAGTCCACAATGGTTTGTGGCATTGTGACGTTTTGGTTCTGTGTAGGATCTAATGTTATTAAATTGAATCGATGACGATTTCCTTCTCCACTGTGGTGGGTATTGTTACTTCAATATTGTATCTAGCTAACGAGGCCACCAATTTATCTCGTACAGTGGAAAAAAATTGGTAGGCTTCGTTTTGGTGTTCTTTTGTAAGTAAGCTATTTACACTATTGACCACCTGTCTTATGGTATTTAAAGCTTCTAATATTGAAGTGAAATGTCTAATTATCGTTTCCGTTTTGATTGGGATGGTCTTGTTTATGCATTTGTATGCTTTATCTGCTTTTATTTTTTCCTCGTTTAGTGCCTTATGGATTTCTTGCCAATTATTCATTTCTTGGTGTACAAGAATTTAAAGAAAAGGAATTTTTTTTTTGTGTTTATACGCGTTGCTGTACGTTATTCAATTGTCTAATTTTATTCTTTATGCAATTTTTCGTAAGATTTGCGATTGTGACAATTAAAAGCGCAATTACGCATACGTAAATAGTTGGCCATTTGTCAAGAGATTCTTCTGTGACAATTTTTTGCTCGTATTTTACTACTTGGTTATCCAAGTTCTTTTCGTCTGAATTTTCCTTACCGAATTCATATCCTGCCAAACTTATAAGTATCGCATGTAGAGCGGTTTTCCACCATGCCATTTTGAATAAAATTAGTAGATAAAAGATTTTTATTATTTTTTTCAATGAGACAATTTTTAGTTATTTATTTTGTATTTCTTACTCTTTTATTTCTTTTTGTAAATTTGCTCTTTCTGTGGCGCTAATGGCCAAATTTAGTTTTACATATGTTAGTGCTAATTTTTTCCTTTTTCTGAAAGCTTTGCCCCCTCTTTTCCTGTGCGGGGTTTTTCCTGGGGATGGTATTTTGGGTGTTTCTATTTCTTTGCGGATTTTATTCCGTTGCCGATATTCTTCTATGGTGATCGGTTTCGGTCCCTGTTTTGTCTTGCTATCTTCCTGAAGTAATTTAGTGGAAATTGCTATTAATTCTTTAACTGTGTCTTCGCATTTTTTGAAAACTCTGTCAAATCCTTCTTTTGTAGAAATCTCTTGCATCGCTACTCCAGTTTACTCTAACAAAAAAATTTTCTAAAGGTTAAACTTATTTTCTATCTATCTTCTTTTTTTTGTCTTTATAAAAGAAAATTTATAACTAGTTAAAATATTTTCTAATTATCTGATTGATTTTTTCCTAAGCAAAAATTTTCATTTTTGCTAATTGTTAGGCTGCCGTGTGGCTTGCCGGAATTTGTTCTAAAAATATTTTGATGGTTGATGTTTTGCAGGTTGAACTTGTGGTGAAGGTGTAAGTATCACCATCCTTTTTCAGTTCCACGGTGGGGCTAATGCTGTTACCCGTAAAACCATTCCAACACTTATATTTATGCTTCCAGTCTTCTGGATGTCTTCTGTTTGGTGTTGCAGGGTTCATTCAAAAATATTTGCCGAAAAATACTTATGCTGCCAGTCTTCTGGATGTCTTCTGTTTGCTGTTGTAGGTTTCATTCAAAAACATTTCCCGAAAAGAAGTCCAAATATGGCCGCAACACTTGTCAACGCTATATAAAATATCAGAATTTGCTTCTCGCCTACTGTCCTGACGGGATTATGACTGGCTGATATTAAGCCTGGTCTGGATCGCCATGTAAGTAAAGTAACACTGGAGTTTAGCGTGTGATCCAAAAGTGAGTGTTTATTAAAAATTCTTTCTCTTTTTATACAAATTATTGACTTACACGTATAAGCTTAAACACTAATACTTACAAAATACTTTCCTAATGTGTAAATACGTATAATATGTAGAAATGTCTAGCGTCAGCATTTTGCGATCAAGTGCTGTCATATGTAACCAAATATGCGGCATGTGCTAGTGAAGTTGAACTCCCGCTGAGTTCATGATTTATCTAGGTCACTGGTGTTTGTTTATTGTGACGAAATATTCTGAAGTCAACAGCCTGTTCGTCACACTACACTAAGATTTTAGGCTTCGCTAAAAATGCATTATACGAAGAAAAAAATCAAAAATATTGCTTAATTTCATAAATCCCATTTATCGTCCTTTCTTGAGTTTAGTCGTTCAGTCTTATTGCCACAGATATTAGAGGAAGTGGTGGATTATAGCATGACGTTCGTTAGTTAATCTTCGGCGCCATCTGCATGTGAAAACGCACTACACCTACAGGAAGTAGTGGATTATAGCATGATGTTCATTAGACAATCTTCGGCGCCATTTGCATGTTAAAACGCACTTCACCACATTTGTGGATTATAGCACGACGTTCGTTAGTTAATCTTCGGCGCCATCTGCATGGTAAAACGCATATTTAACACATTCATTCAACCGACCACCGAAGTACGCGTTAAAAGTTGGTTCTGGTTGGTTAGGTTATTCATGTTAATATAATAATGTTTCAATTAATGTCAATGCATTGACTTATTTTATATCGCTTAAAAAATGTTAATATTCTTACAATTTACAATTACCTATAATAAAAAACTGATTTTTTAAACCTAACACGGAATATTCGATTACAATCTTAGTTAGACAATTTTCAAAAACTCACACCTAAAAAGCATAAAATATAATATTTTTAATCTAAAATGTTTTTAAACTAAACTAAAAACTGCAAAATAATTTCTCCTCTGCCTACATAGATTTTTCACCACGTAGAGCTTGTCCTGAACATTTATTAGTGGGAATTCTTGGCAAGATTGAAATATTTTTTTATTCTATTTTTATACCTAGTAGTGCTTCGCACACAAGGTATATTAACTTCATTCGCCTAACGGTAGTATGTAACGGCATAAACGAATCGAGATACATAGATATTGACTTATATATATCACAATGTTCAGGAGGAAAACACGATACCTTGAGTAAATCTTGAGATATCTCAATGAAATTTGGTATGCAGGTTCCTTTTTACTTATCTCGGAGCGCTATTGAAAATAGGCAAAAGCAGTTGAAAGCCACGCCCACTTTCTATATACATATATAATATTTTCGAAAATACAAAAAGAGTGATTATTCAGTACATATGTAATACACCTATAAGGATAGAATTCGGTGTGTACGTTGGCGTTAAGGCAAAGAATCAATATTTGAAGAAATTTTTTAAAAGGGGCGTGGCTCCGCCCTTTTTTTATTAAGTCAAATTTGGAAATATTATTAATCATAAATCAAAAACCGCTCAAGATAGCAAAATAAAATTCAGCACACATACAGTCCGGTTCACTTGATTAAAGGCAGCTATTTTTACGGAAAAAAATCCTAATAAAAGCAAGTGCAGTTGATCTCGTAACCAGGAGTTTTCTGCTAATACAAGACAACAATGTGCTTGGTACAAAAACACGCAGCAATGGAAATATTATTGCAGGTAACGGTATTTCTTAGCAGCAAAACTTCTACAGCTGTGATATTGTGCTTGATTTATTGGTTCATTAGATTAAAGGCACTTAGTTTGCTTACAATATTTACGCAATTTATAAAAAAATTTATTTTAATACCGGCCATGTCCCGAAAAAAATTGCGAGAAATCGGATGAGGTCCAGGCTTAATTTTATACGAAAGATTTTGAAAAGGATCATGAATATATTGAATATGCAATAACTTTCCTTAAACTAGCTGTATATCATTTCTATTTCACCTCTATAGTGTCTGTGGGCAAAGAAGGTCGAAAGCACAAAATTTTTGGAAAATGGGCGTGGCTACTCTTAGCTGTAAAAATAAACAACATTTGTTAACGGACACACCCACTATTTAAACACAGTTCAGGAAAATTTCTTTTTAAAATTAAAATCGCAATATTTCTATAATTGTATAAGTTTTAACAATAACATTTTGCAAACATAATAAGCTTTTTAAGCAAAACTAAACAGTATAAAAATGTTGTGGATTTTGGTGAAGTAGTCGTGGCGCCGCCCACTTTTTAGCATAAAAGCTCTGCTATTTCCAAAAGCGATTGCTTGGAATTTCAAGAGTGTACTTCAATGAAATTTTGTGAGATACTTCCCAATAGTATGTAGTTACTCCTGCCAAAAATTATGCAAATCGAATAACAAACAAGCAAGATTTACGGGCAAGTAGTTAACACCCAACTGCCTTTTTTATACCTAGTGGTGCTTCGCACGCAAGGTACTTATATAATAATTTCATTCGCCTAACGGTCGTATGTAACGGCATAAACGAATCGAAATAGATATTGACTTATATATATATCAAAATGTCCGTCCGTCTGTGAACACGATAACTTGAGTAAATCTTGAGATATCTCAATGAAATTTGGTATGCAGGTTCCTTTTCACTTATCGCGGAGCGCTATTGAAAACAGGCAAAATCGGTTGAAAGTCACGCCCACTTTCTATATATATAATATTTTCGAAAATACAAAAAGAGTGATTATTCAGTACATAATACACCTATAAGGATACAATTTGGTGTGTACTTTAGCGTTAAGGAATAATCCACCAAACTTTCCATGCCATAACTCCGGTAAAAATTGATTTATTGAAACGATATTTGGAGAAAGTGTTCAACATACAAAGCTAACTCTTTGCTGTAAAAATAAACAATATTGGTCAATGGACACGCCCACATTTTGAACACAGTTCTGAAAAATTTCTTTGTTAAATTAAAATCGCGATATTTCCATAATAGTATAAGTTATATACTTAAATAAGATTTTGCCATTTTTATACCCAGCGTACTAGTACTAGTACAACGGTATTATAATTTTGTCCACAAAAAGGTACTATGTACGGCGAAAATTAATCGAGTTAGATATGGGGTTCCATATATGAAAGTTCTTAGATGGAAAAGAGGAATTGATTAAGGCATGTCCGTCCGTGTACACGATAACTTTAGTAAAAATTTACATATTTGCATACAGGTTACTTTCTGGCCAAGGTAGGTTGCTATTGAAAATGGACGAAATCGGATGATAACCACGCCCCCTTTTTCGATATCGAAAATTTCGAAAATCACATAAATTGACATAACTTGCGTAAAAATGTAGATTTTTGCATGAAATTTGTTATACAGGTTACTTTTTGGCCAAGGTAGGTAGCTATTGAAAATGGACGAAAACGGATGATAACCACGCCCCCTTTTTCGATATCGAAAGCTTCGAAAATCACATAAATTGACATAACTTGCGTATCAACTGAGATATTCGCATGGAATTTGTTACGCAGGCTACTTTCTGGCCAAGGTGAGCTGCTGTGAAAATTGTCGAAATCGGATGGTAACCACGCCCACTTTTTCGATATAGCAAATTTCGAAAATCACATAAATTGACATAACTTGCGTAAAAATGTAGATCTTTGCATGAAATTTGTTATACAGGTTACTTTTTGGCCAAGGTAGGATGCTATTGAAAATGGTCGAAATCGGATGATAACCACGCCCCCTTTTTCGATATCGAAAGCTTCGAAAATCACATAAATTAACATAAGTTGAGTAAAACTTGAGATATTCGTATGAAATTTGGTACACAGGTTACTTTCTGGCCATGGCAGGTTGGTGTAACCACGCCCCCTTTTTCGATATCGAAAGCTTCGAAAATCACATAAATTGACATAACTTGCGTATCAACTGAGATATTCGCATGGAATTTGTTAAGCAGGCTACTTTCTGGCCAAGGTGAGCTGCTGTGAAAATTGTCGAAATCGGATGGTAACCACGCCCACTTTTTCGATATAGCAAATTTCGAAAATCACATAAATTGACATAACTTGCGTAAAAATGTAGATCTTTGCATGAAATTTGTTATACAGGTTACTTTTTGGCCAAGGTAGGATGCTATTGAAAATGGGCGAAATCTGATGTTAACCACGCCTCCTTTTTTGATATAGAAAATATCAAATAAGATTCTAGGGCCTTTATCATTTCCAAGTCATGGTATTTGTATCTCGTTCTGAAAACTAACGCTCGGCTCACCCGAACTTTGACTTCCTTTCTTGGTTTTTTTTTTTTTTTTTTTTTCATACCTTTCATGGACATGGGGAAAGAAAGCTTTTTATATTTTGTTATTTGGAGATCATTTAATTTACCACTCACAACAGAAGTGTTTTTAATCGAAAAAAATTAGTTGCCTTTATAACAACTTTTCCGGTATTAAAATAGACCTGAGTAAATTGGGATACCAAAACAGATCACTACTAGGTTTTTAATGTTCGGTTCCACCCGAACTTAGACTTCCTTACTAGTTTTTTATGTCAACGCCTGCAGAAATAAAATACTGTATGGAAAAATTCAATCTACTTGAATAAGCGATAAAACGGCGTCCTAAAAGTTTTTTAAAAGTTATGCCCAAAAATACTGAAATTTTGTTGAAAAGTTGAATTAAATAATAAATTTTGAAAATTGTTTATAAATATGTGGTTTCGATCTCAGAGTTTCTTCGAAGAATTCCCTATTTTTATACCTTTCAAACTAGTCCCTCAGTTTTAGACATATCTCGATGAAATTTCGCAAGCAGACGTCATTTTGCATAGGATTAAGAATGGTGGGAACCAGCAGGATCGGACCAATACAAGGCATAGCTCCCATACAATCGATTGTTCCGATAAACGGGTTTTTGTCTTGAAATAAAAAGGCTAGGAACATGAAATTTTGCAGGTTTGGTACATATTTTATATGTAACGTATGTATTGAAAATCAGCCAGATCGGACTAACATAACATATGGCTCCCATACAATCGATTGTTCCGATAAATGTTTTCTGAAGAGTTTGTACCAATTGTAGGTAAGGATCGGACACTAAAAAAATTATGCGTGTTCATGAAAGGTATAAAGCATTCGGCACAGCCGAAGACAGCAGTTTCCTTACTTGTTTTTTAATAACACCTTATTTAGAAATGCATTTTTGATGAAAAAATTTATGATCTGTGCTCGTATTTATGTTGTATCGAACTCCTTTGTAAAAATGTGTGGGTGCTTGTGTTTGTTGTTGTTTTGCGTGTTTCCTCGACTTGGTATATTTCCAAATGCTTTTGGATGTGTGAAAATTTTTGATGTTGCAAAAAAAAATGTCGCGGCCCTCGGCTGGTTTAGTGAGCTAAAATAAGAAAATGTACATATGTATATGCAAATTGTTTGATATATTTATTTGTTTCGTTTTTCAGGATTCATAATAATTTTTTTTTTCTTGTGCATTTCAACGTGAATTTAAATAAATATTCTAACTTTTAAATCTGAACTAAAAATAAAAATTCTAGTTTTTTGAGTTCGAACAAAAAAATAAAGAAATGATTTCCTCAATCTAAGCGTTTAAAAGTTAATAATTTTTTTTTTCTTCTTCTTCTAACCTTTTTTTGTAGTTTGCGTTCGTGCTCGTGTACATATCTACATACGTATGTACATGTAAGTGCACTTATGCATATTTTAATATTATTGAATTTCGAATTAAGCCAGACTTATTGGATTAAGATAACCTAATTAAAAATTATTTTTGATGAGGCGTCACATGAAAAAGTATTTACGCTAACAAATTCAAAGATTTATCCACAAGAAATTTTTATGAACAAAAATATTCAACAATAGATTTTTCAACAAAATATCAAATATTTTTAAGTGTCTTACCGTGGTATTTGCTGCTTCACTCGTTGATTTTCTCGCCCTGTGGTGGCGGCTGCCCTTGCGCTGGTGATGCCACTAGAGAGGATTACCTAGGTTTCTACAGGATCACTACACTTTCTTTTCTTTTGATCGCTCGCGTTACTTGTTCGTGAAACCGCACTTTATAGAAATACTTTGCCACTCGCGCACCTACACTTTAAGGTGAACAAAACGCACTTTAAATATACACTTTGATATTTCACTTTTGGCACTCGATCAGACCGCGACTTTTAGACTTTGATTGCTGTCGATCAGCGGAACACCCTTTTATACCCACTAATCCTTGCGGCATTTAGGACACCGTAAGGCTCCAATTGGTGAAACCAATCCGCGTTCGACCCTTAGCGGCAAGTATATGTACACATGTGTAATCAACACTTTTAACCCACTTACACAAGCAAACATCCGTTTTGCTAATATCGTAAAAACGGATAAGGGAGTTCGGTTAGCATTGAAGGTTTTTGCATTATATAAAAATATTCTGTAATCTTTACTTTGGCCTTAGATATAAATGTATACTCTTTCCATGTACTAATAATCAATTTATTGTAAGCAATTTATTTATAAATTATTATAATTTGTTATTATTATGCGCCCCACAAGCATTTTAAATTTAAAAAAATTAGGATATGACATTTCCACTGCTTTTAGTGAGCACTTTATGTCATTAACTATTTTCTTGTTTCAGTGATATTTTATATTGTAATACATAAACAATTGTAAACAAACTTAAAAGAAAATAATGAATATACAATACAATACAATACAATACAATACAATACAATACCCGCTTGCGCGTAGTCAGAGAACTCTACAAAGGCTGTCGTTACAGGCTCGCATCCGCCGATGGTGCCTATATCATGGAGCGTGCCCGTAAAAGAGATTCATAACACAGTCTTGGGTTGGGTTGTAAGTACAGGGCTAACGTGGTGCAGTGAAATAACGCCCAAGGAAATAACGCCCATGGGCCTTATTTCCTTTTTAAAAAGGAAATAAAGCCCATGGGTGTTATCACCTTTTGCTGATGGGTGTTATTTCCTTTTTCGAAGAGAAATAAAGCCCACGGACGTTAAAAACGAATTAAAACAAGCTGATTCAAGAATTAAGTATATGGTTTTCTTTATTTCAATAAATTTTAACATATTTGTTATGTTTTTATAAGGTGGGGTGCAATAGCGCCTTGTGAAATAAGCCCTTTAAGGCCTTATTACACTATTGAAAGTGAAATAAGGCCTTTATTTAAAAAAAGGCTTTATTACACTTCGAAAGAGTAATAAAGTCTTAAAGGCCTTATTGCCCTTTCATTTTTTTTAATGAAACAATAATATTCTAATTCTTTTTGTATTTTATTGAATAGTTACACACAAATTTCACGTTAACCAAAGTGGGAAACGTGGCACGCGGAAGGACATCACCGTGGCGGTAGCCACGGCTATGGCACACACCCCGAGTTGGAATGGCGTAGCCCAGGGTTATTTTTTTAAGCGCGGCCGAAGGCCGCCTACGCGGAAAGGTATTCTGCACTTAAAAATTGTGGATCGGGCCTCCGTAACTATAATCCGAAGGGGGAAAAGCAATATTTTGTTTCTGTGAAAAGTTATTAGTGAAAAACCGAAAATTGAATCGGGTCAGATCCCCAATTCGGGGCCCCATTCACGTTTTTTATGTGCAGGACACCTTTCCGCGTAGGCGGCCTTCGGCCGCGCTTTAAAAAATAACCCTGGGCTACGCCATTCCAACTCCGGGTGTGTGCCATAGCCGTGGCTACCGCCACGGTGATGTCCTTCCGCGTGCCACGTTTCCCACTCTTTTCTCACAGGGTAATTTGTGAAAAAATTCTAATCAACAGTTCGTGTTGCTCGCGTAAAATCCTATGGGCGTTATTTCTCTTTTAAAAAGGAAATAAGAGCCATGGGCTTTATTTCTTTTTGCAGATGGGCGATATTTCCATTTAAAAAGGAAATAAGGCCCATGGGCGTTATTTCCTTTTTGAATGGGAAATAACGTCCATGGGCGTTATTTCCTTGGGCGTTATTTCACTGCACCGGCTAACGTGTGGACCCACGATCTAATGCCGGGCTTCAAGTTCGCTTCTTCCCTAATTTTTCGATAGAACGTATAACACTTAACATTTATAAAGACACATAGATTAAATAAATTATCAAAAACTAAATCTATTATCACTGGGTGTAAGCAAAAAAATCTAACCTAAAGTACCACAGATGAGCCTCTTAATCCTATATCACGTGTTAGACTAAAACTAGTATATCACAGATAAAAAACTTGTCAAGTTGTAGGTGTATAAATAGAAAAGTATAATCAAGTCAGAAAAGTCTAGTCAACAAAAAAATACATAGAATGTATAATTACATAAAAAGTTCAAGTCAAAAGTGTATAATTACAATAGTAGGTCAATAAAACCTAAAATAATTGAATAAATAATTACAAAAATAATCAAAAATTATAAGTCAATTTACTAACGGTCAAGTTTTCAGGTAAACAGGTGAGTAAAAATGTAACGTGCAACATTCAACATTTTATAACTTCATGCCACAAACATGTCCTTAGCATGGTGTACCCCGATTCTCTTTCCATTAACATCGCCGAGTTCATATATAGAGTAACCGATAACCTTTAGTACTACACATTTTACTTGCTTTGGAGCAAGTTTCGGATTATAATTGTCAATTTGAGAACTCTGTTCCGGCAGTATACCATTTGTCCAATTTTAAACGACACATCCCTACTACCTTGTATTATAAACCTTTTTACTGCGTTCGTGGGCCAACCTCAGCTCTTGCATTATTTTATTTCGAAGTGCCTGTAGTTTATCTGAAGATGTTTCTACTTCACAATCTACATCTTTAACTGAACGTAATTTTCGATATAACTCGTATGATGCCCCATGTTGCACCATATGCATACCAAATAAAGCAAAATATGGCGATGTATTAATTGCCGAATGGATAACACTTCGTAACGCAAACGCTGCATCACTTATGTGTCTGTCCTCCCACTTCTTCTGGTTTTCTCCTACGTAGGACCTAACTATTTGTTAAATCGATCGATTGACCCTTTCAGCCGCATTGCCTTGTGGCGAGTAAAACGCCGCCCTTACGTGTGTTGTACCATACTTTGCCAAAAATGAAATGAACAGTTCTGACACGAACTGCTTGCCATTGTCAGAGTGTACATACATACTCTGGTACACCAAAAACATGGAAAACATCCTTTTCTAAAAATTTCACTGCATGTCATTTTAAATGCTTTTATTTTGCCTTTAGTGAGGCAGTCGTGCAGTGGTGCTGCAATAGTCGCGTAATCTTGTATGAATCTGCGGTACCAGCCTGTCATCCCTAGGAACCGTCTGAGTTGCTTCGGTGTTCGGGGTTCGGTGAAGTCTCTCATTGCTGCCACCTTGTTAAGATCCGTACGGATACATCCGTCGCCTACAACATACCCTAAATATCTAACTGCTTTAAAACAAAATTTTGCTCCTTTCAACGATTATCGTCAATTTCGCATTACGAAGACATTTTGCTACACGGGACAACTAATCTAGATGGGACAAAAAAATCTCGGAACATACAAGTAAATCATCTAGGTAAACAAACACATATTCACGTTGCGAAGCGGGGATGACCTTGTCCATTAAACGACACATACGTTGTGCCGCGTTGCACAGTCCAAAAGGCATTACTGTGAAATGGTACAAAGGCCTGCCAGCCACAGTGAAAGCGGTTTTCTCCCTGGACTTTCGCTCTAAAGGTATCTGCCAAAACGCATCCTTTAAATCATCTGGTATTCTGAAGCCGACTTAGAATACCGTCGATATGTGGGAGTGGGTAGGCGTCTTTGATGGTTGGATCGTTCAACTTGCGGGCGTCCAAACATAGGCGATTCTTCATTCCTTTAATTACTAATGATACGGGGGAATTCCAGCAGCTGTTGCTTTCTTCTATTACGTCCATTTCCAACATCCGATCTAGTTCAGCGAAGATCAACTTATGTATTGCCGGAGAGATAGGGTAGTGACGCTGCTTCACTGGCAGGTGTTCATCGGTCACCTCGATGATATGCTCCTCTACGTCGGTTTCACCCAACCCAAGTACTGCAAACGACGGGTGCTGTGCCTTTACGCGTTCTAAAGCTACTGTTTCTTCTGGACTCAAATCATGCTGCACCGCATCAAAAGATAAATCACCCTCGGCTGGCGTAAGCTCTGATACGACAGAAATCTTTGACTTGATTTGGGGCCCCTTCTAAGTACATTAAGCTGGAAGGCTTTCCAGAAATCGATTCCCAGATAGACCTCCTGCTGCAAACCGGGTACGATGAGGAATTCCAGCTCCCGAGTGGCATTGTCCCAACGCACTGGAAGGTTCACAACTCCCACAACCGCGGTTTCACCCCGATTAGCAGTTTTCACACTTTGACCCTGGATCGGCAGAATCAGACTTTCTTTGCCTTCACCACCACACGCAAAACATTTCATAAAACGGAAGTTGGATTTACATTTAGTGTGCTTTGCTGCTTCTGCCGGATTCTTTATATAATAATCCACCGGCATGCCACAAGCAAAGCACAACATAAGGTGAAAGGGGGACGGACAAAACATTTGATTTTGGACATGACTAACATTTTGACTATGGACATTGGACGACGACACCTGACAAGGGAAATTGGTTGAGATAGTGGGTTTAGAAGTATTTTGATGGACAGGGGCACGATACATATTTTTACTACCACCTAAAGTCCTATTTTCTTTGCTAAACGCTTCAACATTAAAATCACCCTCCTGACCATCTGCCCAAACCCCGTTATTTACCTCCACTTTACTTACAGTCTTCGCCTTAGACTTGTGTTCTTTAATAAGTTCTTCTGCCCTTTTACATTGGGCTTTCAACTCGGCCAAAGTTTCCGTCTTAGTGGCAAAGGTGAGGTTTGTTAGGTAGGATAACCTCAGTCGGAACGCGAGATCGTGGACGTCGGCGTAGAACTCATCGAAGCTCTCTTGGGGCTGCTGCTTTCGCTCCATAATCTCCCTGATCACTTCGTAGTCCGATTCTGCCGACTTGAACTGCAACAAAATCTCCCTCTTTAGCCCAAAGAAGTCGAAAGATTCATCGTCGGCGTGATCCTCCAGTGCCTGCCAATACCACTTGAGAGCTGGCCCTGTCACTAGACAATGGAAATCAGAGAAAAGCTGCTGATAGGATAGCTGGTATTGCTCTCGCACTCTTTCAAATCTAAAGACAAAACTTTCAACTGTCATCCCTCTTGCTGGCCCGTCGAATTTAAGGTGCCACTTGTCGAAATCCACCTTCTTCCGTCTGTCTGTATTTCACCGATGGATTTATTGCCAATTCAGAAAAACAATAAAAAGTGTATAAAAATAATTCAAATATATGTATATATACGTGTGTAAATTAAATCTTATATATAAAATTCTCGTGTCACAGTTTTTGAAACCATACTCCTCCGAAACGGCTTGACCGATTCTCATGAAATTTTGTGAGCATATTGAGTAGGTATAAAAATCGACCAACATCTATTTTACAAGACCCTATGCGACCCGTTTTCCGAGATATCGACCAAAATGTGGACCAGGGGTGACCCTAGAAGGGGTTTCTACTATATGGGTATCGAATAAAAGGTGTTGATGAGTGTTTAAAAAAAAGGTAATTTCCAGGACCCTATGCTGCCCCGTTTACGAGATATCGGCAAAAATGTGGACCAGGTGTGACCCCAGACGGGTTTTCTACAATATGGGTATCAAATAAAAGGCGTTGATGAGTATTTAAAAAAGAGGTGATTCTCAAGACCCTGCGCGACCCGTTTTCCGAGATATCGACCAAAATGTGAACCAGGGGTGACCCTAGAAGGTGTTTATACGATATGGGTACCGAATAAAAGGTGTTGATTGGGTGTTTAAAAAGAGGTAATTTTCATGACCCTATGCTACCCCGTATACGAGATATCACCAAAAATGTGGGCCAGATGTGACCCCAGACGGGTTTTCTACAATATGGGTATCAAATAAGAGGCGTTGATGAGTATTTAAAAATGAGGTGATTTTTAAGACCCTATGCGACCTGTTTTCCGAGATATCGGCAAAAATTTTTAGTAATGTAATCACTTTTCATTACCGGACGATAACTGATCAATCGTTTTTTAATTAGTTATCCTCGCCAGATGTCCACAGGTGTCACTTCTGACCCAGTAAACAGCACGGAGTAGGGATGAGAACGAAGCCGGTCTCCTCTTTCTCTCACACAATAAGACTTCTCTCACTTCCTACACAGCTGCAAGCCATGTTGTTTATGCATCAAGTGTGGTAAGGTTGACAATTATTATTTTGCTATCTCAGTGTAACTCTCATATTAACTATTAATCATTGCTATTCTATCAATAATAATAAAATTATCATCAATAATAATAAAATGATAAATTTTGAGTGTATTTTGCACGATTAATTAATCAAGTGATTTTCATAACCTAAAAAGTACTCAACACGTGGCATCCAATAACAACGGATTTTGTGTTGTAAGTACACTTTTTTTTATTTATATCGAAAATGTTGTTGGAAACGGTCATAAAAGATTCGGTGGATATGTATGTTATAGACTCCGGAACTACCACGTCGATTTTGTTCATATTTACAGGATAGCTCAGTAGGAATCCGGAGAGTGTTTATGTAAAGTTTTATTCCGGGAAGTGGACCAAGGACAGAAATATTCCAAACTTTTTTATTTATACTACGATTTTCTTCAAATTTGGTACAAGGGTACCACTTTACTTTGTTAAAATATGGGATAACTTTTTTCCGGGAAGTGGACCAGTCACCGAATTATTCCAAACTTTTTTATTTATCTTGCGATTTTTTCCCTAAATTTGGGCAGAACAACGTCAGCCGGGTCCTTCTAGTATTTATATATGTATATGCAAAATAATTGGTTATAAATAAAGGTATAATTCAAAAATATATTAATGTGTGTGTTTGTATTTGGCGTGTAGAAATGTATAAACAAATTACGATAAAAATTCACTGTTAGGATAAACACCCAAATGTGAATATATTAAAAGAGTAAAACGATAATTCAAAAATTAAAAGGCTTTCAAAAAGGTTGAATTCGAAAACCTTGTATAAATCCAAATTAAAAAAATCTTTTGAAAAAAATCTCCAAAACTTGAAAAATCATAACAGTATAAAAAGCAAAATAAAAAAACCGAAATCTTCAAAAATATTATATAAATATTTAGTTATTGTTGTTGCATTCTGGTGCTGTCCTTGCCCGATGGCTTCTGTGGGTAGTCGAGTGAGGTTATGAAGTATTCTGTCCAAGGTCAAAGTCATCTAATCTCCTCTTAATTTGAAAATGTGGCACTACAGCGTCTTAAGGCTGTGCTCAATACGTGGCTGCAACAATTTCCCCTTACCCTGTCAATTTATCTACCCCCTGCAAGAACAAAAAACTCACACAGGTACGGTGCTGGATGTTGCTTGCAACAAAACAAATACAAATATAACTCGTCTTAAAGTAGTGCCGATTACTTCTGATACCACTTTTCAAAAACGTTGAAGTTCTTGAAAGGAACTCAGAAATCACCGCAAGCACTCCCCCCACTGTTCTGTCACTTGGGCACATATTGCTCGCTGCTGGCAACAAGCAATGTTGCCCTCGTGACCCTACATCTGTCCGAGAGAAGGAAAGTTAATAAAGTTTACAGAATAGTAAAAAGTTAAAGATAGAAAATAGAAAAGCAAGTTAAAGAACAAGGAAATGAAAATTATACAGAAAAGAAATATGAGAAAAAAAATAAAATCTTTAGTGGGCTATAACGTTGGGTGCCATTGTTACGTAATTGCCTGGTGCGGGATGGTAGTAGCCCTACTGAGGCTCGTCGGCTTTGGGGCGCGGTTCTTGCCACTTCTCCTTTCCCAACAGTTTCATAAGCAAAATAGGGATTCATGCCGGTGTGCGAAAACGAACTAATGGAGTTAAAGAAATATACAGTAAAGCGGGAGAAACCTGTCCGAGTCAGGTGGAGCCGTCCTACCCCTCCTGTTCACGAGATGTGAACAGCCTTTGAACTCTACTATGACTCCGTCTACCGAGTAGAGTTCCCTTAAACCTGACTTAAGTCCGTCTTTATGTCGTCATATTCCTTCCATCCTACACTCAACTACGCCAACTTACCATCAGTTACCACCAGGGCAACACTTACACCAACTCAGAAAGCCTTTAGCCTTCCATAGTATCTACGATCCAACAAAAAAATAACGAAGGCTTTAGCCTACTACAAGCATCGGCGCTTCATAGATCTTAAGATCAGACAAACATGTTACGCTCTTCACACAGACAGGTTGCGCTCTTTGCCTACCAAACCATTTAGTTGTCGCTGAACAAGTGGCAAAACAACATCGCGCATGGTTGTCGCATATTTGCGCAGCGAATGTGAAAAATATGTATGTACGTACGTATAATTGGCGGGAGTAGTAAAAATTATAGGGGTAGTATTAACTTTACTATTAATTATTATTATTAACTTACTAAAGCAGTAAAATAAAAAATTTTTGGTATAATATGTTAAAAAAAAAACTATGAATATTTAGGTATTTTTATGTAAATTAGCGGGGCTATTATTTCACAAACAAGTATAAAAAAAATTGAATTAAAAAAAAATGTTTAAAAATTAAGAAATTTTTGGGAAATATTCCATTAAACATTACCCAGCAAACACAACCTCTAACGTTAGAGAAATACTGTAGTTTTACATTAGAATTCTAATTTAGTTCTCTAATGTATCTCTAATCGAAAATCACGTTAGAGAACTAGGCTAGAGGACGATTAGAGAACGATTAGAGAAACACTCGAATAGCGAAGATGCGTGTATTGTCAAGTATTGTATTTATACACTAAGGTATAAAAACTTTGAATTTTATTCCCATTAGATATTTAAGCTTAAAACATGTCAAACATATTTAAAGCATTCAATTTATCGTCAATTTATCGAAATAGAATTAAACAAAAACAATTGGATTTCATTTCAGTTAGAAATTTCTCATTAGAATTTCACGTTAGAATTCGAATCGATAACTAACCTTTTTCTCGATATCGAGAACTAAGTCCCCTTTTTGTCGAGAATGCTATAATTCGCGACAGTTTCACAAATCGTTCTCTAACCATCTACCTTAGAGAATAACATTAGAATTCGAGTCGTTTTCTAATCGTCCTCTAACCTTAATGTTTGCTGGGTAACAAGCGAATGACACGAAAATCAATTGGTTTGAGCGATGAAAGCGCTCTCACTAATACGCATGCATTTACAAATCTGCCGATGCTTGGCCTACTACCACTTTTACTTTAAAAAAATATACAATTTTATTCAAGTAGCTTTAAATCCTATTCCTTACAATTAATTGCTCTAGCCACTATATCTAAAATGAAGCCTTAATTTTCCTTCCAACTGAAAAAATATTATTTTTATTATTATTCGTACAACTATAATAAAAAAAACTATTTAATAAAAAAAATTCATCAATTCAAAATTTCCGACTAACCTAATACCTATCTTTCTTTTGTTTGTGAACAATCAAACGCATAAATATATGTAAACACGTATGTATGTATATATGTGCGCGCGTGTGTTCGCTCACTCTCAAATTTTTGTAAACAAAGAAAAACGTGTGTATTGATATACTACATATGTATCTATATCGCCCAGAGAAAACCCGTATTAGTATGGGTCTATGCATATGTATGTATTTTCAATTTTATAAGAACTCACCTCGCTTATCCGAATGAACTTGGTACCAAAAACAACACTTAAGCTGAAAGTATATAGAGAAAAACAAAACAAACAACATATGCAGAGGACTTATCCCTGGTACGGTTAAGGGCTTTGGCCTCTTGACCGTGATCAAGGCCAATTTTCACTAACAAGTGATTTTTACTATCAGTTTTATAATTCGGTTCGGTGCATTTGCATTGATATATGCATGTGCAAAACAAAAAAAGGTAAATAAAAAAAGAAATATCCGACTTCAAGATGTATGTATGTAAATCAAGAAATTAACGAATAAAAAAAATATTTTTTTGTGGGTTTAAATACTTGATTCAATAGCGGTTATGAACCGATAATTTTACTCAAAAAGGTGAACAAGAAATATTTCAAAAAAAAGTGAAGATAACTTATCCCGAAAAAGTATAAATTATCCAAAAGTGAAGAAACGAAATATCCTGAAGGAAGTGAGCAAAATGCATAAAAAAAACTGAAGAGTCGTCTGAAAACGACCAAAAAAAATAAGATAACCAAAAAAATTTTGATTTATAAAAAAAGAATATCGGAAATATGTTTAGTACAAATTTTACCACAGCTTAATGCCACAAAAAAATAGTGCCAAAAATATGTAATACTAGTACAATTCTATGCCGGAAAAATACATCATCATCGATTATTACTTAAAACTTATTTCTATAACTAAAATAAATATAGTAATTAAAAAAAAAAATATGTATAAATTCAGAACAAAAATTTAGCTTTTTAAATAAAACAAGTAAGGAAGTCTAAGTTCGGGTGAACCGAACATTAAATACCCAGCGTTAGTTTTCAGAAAAAGGGGGCGTAGTTTTCATCCGATTTTGCCCATTTTAAAAACCAATCTATTCCGAGCGTAGACAATAGCGAATTTGGTGGGCGCGGCCACGCCCCTTTCTTATAAATCTTTAACCGATTACATGAGCCAAAAGTACTCAATCGATCTTTTCAAGGGTTATACCATGTCCTATATATAACTTTGGAAAAGAAGGCGTGCTATGCCCATAACTTTTAACGTATTTTGTGAAATTTTTGATATACGGATATATGTGTCCATTAATCAATATTTACATAATTTTAAAAAAGTGGGTGGTGGCACGCCCACGGATTTTATTATGTTGTTTGTCCCTATTTGAAGATCAGTTTTCATTGCAGATCTTTATGATACTTTCACAGTGGCTTGTTATTAGTGAAATGTTGATATTTTGTTTATTCACTTGTGGGCGGTGCCACGCCCCTTTTCCAAAATATTACCAAAAACCTTTAAACAACACTAATAACATCATCAAGTGAATGAGTGTACTAAATTTTAGCATTATATCTTTATCAGTTAAACAGATATTGCATATTCCGGTTTCCTAACTCTCATTTAGAGAACTTTAGTCCTAAAAGGGGCGTGGTCGTTCACTGATTTTTCTTATTTTCTGTGGTAGTACTCTACATAAACATAACATGCCTGGTACCTAGTTTCGTAAACCTATCTCACACCGTTCTCAAGTTATTAGCAGTCGAATTTGAAAACTGCTTGACTCATAAGTGGGCCACGCCCACTTTCCAAAATTTTGCAAAAATAATGTAAAGAATATGAAAATTTATGTATGTACCAAATTATATTATTATAGCGGTATCAGTTAATAAGATATGGACTTTTCAATATTTCCACCTAATTTCAATATAACTTTTATGAAAAAGTAGGCGTGGTAGCCAAGCGATTTCGTTTATTTTCTAACGTTAGAGAGCGATGCTGATACACAGTCTCTGACCAAGCAACATGAGGAAACCTCTCTTAATGCTCTAAAAACTGAAGTCTGTACTGTGCAAACTAACGTGGGTGAACTGAAATATGATGCGAAAGAGATAAAACGAATGATAGAAGAGCTAACCAAACATCAGACCCGTACACATGAAGAAATGAAAAAAGAGTTCATAGACAAAACCACCAAATTGCAAGACTTGGTAGCTACGTTGGCAGAGAAGATCAACGAACTGAACGAAGTATGTACCCAAAAAGACGTTCATATTGCTGCTTTAGAATGTAGAATCAATAGGATTGAACAAAAATCATTAGAAAAGAGCGTAGTGATAACAAACATTGAACAACGAGATGGAGAGAATCTCACAACTATTGTCCAATCTGTTGCAAAGGCAGCGCAGCTTAACTTACCTGATAATCACATCGATACGGTATACCGAACTAAGTCAAAACACAACAACACCAACATACACCCCTATCATGAATTCAATTACGTCCCCGTTCTACGCTCCGCCGAAATCCAAAATTGGTATCATGCGTTTAAATTGGATTGAAAGAAGAAGAGGAAGAGCTATAAATCTTTCGAAATCAGCTGTTTGCCTTGAAATGTGTGGAATTGAAACATAACAAAGCAAAAATACACAAATTAGTGCTTTTGAATTAAAAGTACAATTGTATTCTTTATTAACTTAATTCCATAAATTAACTAATTACATACATATGTATTGAGCATTATGTAATAAATTTAGTGAAATTTTATACATAGATCAATTGATTGATTACAGCAGACGTCGGAGGACCAACAAAAAGCAAGAGGACACTGTTGGTGGATGTTACCATGTCGTCAGTAGGAGGTAGCTGTCATTTGCAATAGAGTTGGTGCTAGAAGAGTCTGCTTCTTCAACCAGGCACGCAGATACACACATACGCGAGCAAACATTAGACATGTCAGGATTAAGTCTGACCGCAGATGGTACTTTTCGGTGGATGAAGACATTCGCGGCCCAGGAACTGACAGGGGAGTTTACCGAGTATGTGTTGGTGGTGTGGAGAGGCTGCCGGTGCACGTTTGGTTAGTTTTAATGGTGTTACTAAAATTGTTAGATTGGTGTTTTGAATGTTAGTCCAATTTTTGGTAATTGTTTACAACCGGTGCCGAGTGCTAATGCGCGTCCAAAAATATTGAAAATATTAGATCTCCGGAGTCGGATTCACATTTCGGGCATCGAAACGCGTCTTTTGATACCCCTTCCCGCAATTTGGACAAATATTAGCACTCGGCACCGGTCGCAAACAATTACCCTGCAAACATATCAAAAAACCTCATTAGAGCACAAAAACCAAATATAGCGAGCGTTTTACAACTTTTATATACGAGTTTTACTTATATTTTAAAAGTTTTAACAAAAAATCGCGGAAATTAATCTAATATTGTTTGCAAAATAAAAACCAAGCAGCTCTCCGTCAACAAAATTGCAACTGAGAAAAACGGAGCTACGCTCGAAGTCCATGGTAGGCAGAATTGTAAGTTTCGAAGTTGAACTGAACGGAAACGGAACGTATGATACCAAAGTTGCCAAGCGGAGAAAATTTCGATCCAAGTCGAAATGCATGATAGGGGTGATAATCGTGACGTTCGCTAACGTACATACCAAGCGTGAGTTTATGCAAAAAATTAGGCGAAACAAAATAAAAGAAAGCAACATTGTCAACATACCAAAAAGCAACGATAGAAGGGTGTATGTAAACGATCAGCTGACATCAACAAACCGCCAATTGCTATGGCACGCCAAAACCAAAGCAAAGACATGCAATTGGAAATTCGTGTGGGTGAGGTAAGGAAGGATGTTAGCAAAGATAAACGAAAGCAGCAAATTTATCTACATTAATACAGATACCGACGTAAACCTAATTAAGTAAAAGTAAAAAAATATTATATTCATTTAAACATTCAATTTCTTTTTTTTACGATTATCTAAACTTTCTTTTTTTCATTAATATTTATGAATTTTTTTAATAATTACCTAGCGAGCAATGACGTCATTGCTAGTCCTATCCATGACCTGAATTTAATACCTAATGGTAACGACTATTTTCTGATTGTTCACCAAAATATTCGCAGTCTTCGGCAAAATTTTGATCTTCTTCTTTGCAATTTGGAATTATTTAAAAATTACCCTGATATCATATTCTTATCTGAAATCTGGATTTATAAGAATGAAATACCAGATTTTAAAATACAAAGCTACAACTTTTTTGCTAATACCAATGAGCATTATTCTCCAGGTGGAGTAGGAGTATTTGTAAATAGTAAGTACGATTGCGATTACTTTAGTTACAACTTTTTGAGCGCAGATATTCTGAAGTTCTCGTTAAGTATCGCTGGCAAGTCCTTTTGTTTTTTGTGTGTTTACAGATTACACTCAGTACCTCTTATACGTTTTTAGAAGAGTTCTCAGTTCTCCTAAGCAATGAAAAGTCGGCTAACATTATTATTTTAGGTGATTTTAATCTGGATATCCTGCAACAAAGCGTTGCATCCGATGACTATCGAACCCTAATGGCTAGTAACAGTTTCAGATCTTACTTGAATGAGCCGACGCGTGACGTCTCTGGTACCTGTCTTGACCATGTTTTTTGTCGTTTAAATTTCAATACTGAGAGTTATTTTAGTTGCCTAAATGTTGACCTTAAAATTACAGACCATACAATGAATGGCTTGAGCATGAAAATTTTAATAGAGCAATACGCCTCACAGGAAAAGCCAAGTACGAAAAGAATTAAGATCAACTTCGGTTTGTTGAAACAAAGGCTACAATTTGAAGATTGGGACGAAGTGTATTATGAAAATGAAAAATACATCATCATCGATTATTACTTAAAACTTATTTCTATAACTAAAATAAATATAGTAATTAAAAAAAAAAATATGTATAAATTCAGAACAAAAATTTAGCTTTTTAAATAAAACAAGTAAGGAAGTCTAAGTTCGGGTGAACCGAACATTAAATACCCAGCGTTAGTTTTCAGAAAAAGGGGGCGTAGTTTTCATCCGATTTTGCCCATTTTAAAAACCAATCTATTCCGAGCGTAGACAATAGCGAATTTGGTGGGCGCGGCCACGCCCCTTTCTTATAAAGCTTTAACCGATTACATGAGCCAAAAGTACTCAATCGATCTTTTCAAGGGTTATACCATGTCCTATATATAACTTTGGAAAAGAAGGCGTGCTATGCCCATAACTTTTAACGTATTTTGTGAAATTTTTGATATACGGATATATGTGTCCATTAATCAATATTTACATAATTTTAAAAAAGTGGGTGGTGGCACGCCCACGGATTTTATTATGTTGTTTGTCCCTATTTGAAGATCAGTTTTCATTGCAGATCTTTATGATACTTTCACAGTGGCTTGTTATTAGTGAAATGTTGATATTTTGTTTATTCACTTGTGGGCGGTGCCACGCCCATTTTCCAAAATATTACCAAAAACCTTTAAACAACACTAATAACATCATCAAGTGAATGAGTGTACTAAATTTTAGCATTATATCTTTATCAGTTAAACAGATATTGCATATTCCGGTTTCCTAACTCTCATTTAGAGAACTTTAGTCCTAAAAGGGGCGTGGTCGTTCACTGATTTTTCTTATTTTCTGTGGTAGTACTCTACATAAACATAACATGCCTGGTACCTAGTTTCGTAAACCTATCTCACACCGTTCTCAAGTTATTAGCAGTCGAATTTGAAAACTGCTTGACTCATAAGTGGGCCACGCCCACTTTCCAAAATTTTGCAAAAATAATGTAAAGAATATGAAAATTTATGTACATATGTACCAAATTATATTATTATAGCGGTATCAGTTAATAAGATATGGACTTTTCAATATTTCCACCTAATTTCAATATAACTTTTATGAAAAAGTAGGCGTGGTAGCCAAGCGATTTCGTTTATTTTCTAACGTTAGAGAGCGATGCTGATACACAGTCTCTGACCAAGCAACATGAGGAAACCTCTCTTAATGCTCTAAAAACTGAAGTCTGTACTGTGCAAACTAACGTGGGTGAACTGAAATATGATGCGAAAGAGATAAAACGAATGATAGAAGAGCTAACCAAACATCAGACCCGCACACATGAAGAAATGAAAAAAGAGTTCATAGACAAAACCACCAAATTGCAAGACTTGGTAGCTACGTTGGCAGAGAAGATCAACGAACTGAACGAAGTATGTACCCAAAAAGACGTTCGTATTGCTGCTTTAGAATGTAGAATCAATAGGATTGAACAAAAATCATTAGAAAAGAGCGTAGTGATAACAAACATTGAACAACGAGATGGAGAGAATCTCACAACTATTGTCCAATCTGTTGCAAAGGCAGCGCAGCTTAACTTACCTGATAATCACATCGATACGGTATACCGAACTAAGTCAAAACACAACAACACCAACATACACCCCTATCATGAATTCAATTACGTCCCCGTTCTACGCTCCGCCGAAATCCAAAATTGGTATCATGCGTTTAAATTGGATTGAAAGAAGAAGAGGAAGAGCTATAAATCTTTCGAAATCAGCTGTTTGCCTTGAAATGTGTGGAATTGAAACATAACAAAGCAAAAATACACAAATTAGTGCTTTTGAATTAAAAGTACAATTGTATTATTTATTAACTTAATTCCATAAATTAACTAATTACATACATATGTATTGAGCATTATGTAATAAATTTAGTGAAATTTTATACATAGATCAATTGATTGATTACAGCAGACGTCGGAGGACCAACAAAAAGCAAGAGGACACTGTTGGTGGATGTTACCATGTCGTCAGTAGGAGGTAGCTGTCATTTGCAATAGAGTTGGTGCTAGAAGAGTCTGCTTCTTCAACCAGGCACGCAGATACACACATACGCGAGCAAACATTAGACATGTCAGGATTAAGTCTGACCGCAGATGGTACTTTTCGGTGGATGAAGACATTCGCGGCCCAGGAACTGACAGGGGAGTTTACCGAGTATGTGTTGGTGGTGTGGAGAGGCTGCCGGTGCACGTTTGGTTAGTTTTAATGGTGTTACTAAAATTGTTAGATTGGTGTTTTGAATGTTAGTCCAATTTTTGGTAATTGTTTACAACCGGTGCCGAGTGCTAATGCGCGTCCAAAAATATTGAAAATATTAGATCTCCGGAGTCGGATTCACATTCCGGGCATCGAAACGCGTCTTTTGATACCCCTTCCCGCAATTTGGACAAATATTAGCACTCGGCACCGGTCGCAAACAATTACCCTGCAAACATATCAAAAAACCTCATTAGAGCACAAAAACCAAATATAGCGAGCGTTTTACAACTTTTATATACGAGTTTTACTTATATTTTAAAAGTTTTAACAAAAAATCGCGGAAATTAATCTAATATTGTTTGCAAAATAAAAACCAAGCAGCTCTCCGTCAACAAAATTGCAACTGAGAAAAACGGAGCTACGCTCGAAGTCCATGGTAGGCAGAATTGTAAGTTTCGAAGTTGAACTGAACGGAAACGGAACGTATGATACCAAAGTTGCCAAGCGGAGAAAATTTCGATCCAAGTCGAAATGCATGATAGGGGTGATAATCGTGACGTTCGCTAACGTACATACCAAGCGTGAGTTTATGCAAAAAATTAGGCGAAACAAAATAAAAGAAAGCAACATTGTCAACATACCAAAAAGCAACGATAGAAGGGTGTATGTAAACGATCAGCTGACATCAACAAACCGCCAATTGCTATGGCACGCCAAAACCAAAGCAAAGACATGCAATTGGAAATTCGTGTGGGTGAGGTAAGGGAGGATGTTAGCAAAGATAAACGAAAGCAGCAAATTTATCTACATTAATACAGATACCGACGTAAACCTAATTAAGTAAAAGTAAAAAAATATTATATTCATTTAAACATTCAATTTCTTTTTTTTACGATTATCTAAACTTTCTTTTTTTCATTAATATTTATGAATTTTTTTAATAATTACCTAGCGAGCAATGACGTCATTGCTAGTCCTATCCATGACCTGAATTTAATACCTAATGGTAACGACTATTTTCTGATTGTTCACCAAAATATTCGCAGTCTTCGGCAAAATTTTGATCTTCTTCTTTGCAATTTGGAATTATTTAAAAATTACCCTGATATCATATTCTTATCTGAAATCTGGATTTATAAGAATGAAATACCAGATTTTAAAATACAAAGCTACAACTTTTTTGCTAATACCAATGAGCATTATTCTCCAGGTGGAGTAGGAGTATTTGTAAATAGTAAGTACGATTGCGATTACTTTAGTTACAACTTTTTGAGCGCAGATATTCTGAAGTTCTCGTTAAGTATCGCTGGCAAGTCCTTTTGTTTTTTGTGTGTTTACAGATTACACTCAGTACCTCTTATACGTTTTTAGAAGAGTTCTCAGTTCTCCTAAGCAATGAAAAGTCGGCTAACATTATTATTTTAGGTGATTTTAATCTGGATATCCTGCAACAAAGCGTTGCATCCGATGACTATCGAACCCTAATGGCTAGTAACAGTTTCAGATCTTACTTGAATGAGCCGACGCGTGACGTCTCTGGTACCTGTCTTGACCATGTTTTTTGTCGTTTAAATTTCAATACTGAGAGTTATTTTAGTTGCCTAAATGTTGACCTTAAAATTACAGACCATACAATGAATGGCTTGAGCATGAAAATTTTAATAGAGCAATACGCCTCACAGGAAAAGCCAAGTACGAAAAGAATTAAGATCAACTTCGGTTTGTTGAAACAAAGGCTACAATTTGAAGATTGGGACGAAGTGTATTATGAAAATGATGTATCGAAGGCATACCGCTGCTTTTCGACCACACTAAAAAAGCATTTAGATGTTGTTAGTTTTGAATTTACGCCACGTGAAGCAAATTTAAGGCTAAAACCGTGGATTAGCAAATCACTCATTAACAAAATAAGATTAAAAAATAAAATTGGAAGAAAATGTAGGAAGCTTCCGCGAAGCCACAAACTTTAGGGTCGTTATGGCAAACTATGCAAAAATTTGAAAAAAGAAGTTCACTCACAACGTGACAACTTTTATCGCAATGAGTTTATGGCCTCGCAGGGTAATTCCAAGAAAGAGTGGGAGGTTATTAATAGTATGCTAAGCCGAAAGTGCAAAACAAAAGATAACTCAGTAGTTCTGAATAACTGTGGCATAACTGTTACTAACCCCACGGAGGTCGCCAATACTTTTAATGAGCATTTTTCATCTATAGGCCAAACTTATGCTTGGGAACCTTCGTGCAATTGCATAGAGCTAGAGTTTGTAGAGTCCGGAACAGGAAGTAGTTTCTTCATTGAACCTTTTACAGGAATAGAAGTTTTACGTACCATTAAGCCTTTAAACAACTCAAAATCATGTGGATATGATGGAATATCAAACCAGGTTTTGAAAACTAAGGTAAATGTCCATAATTTCGTGGTACTAAGGAATTTTCTGACTTTCTACCTCTCTTGCGTAAAAACGGATGAAGGAAAACTAAAAAAGTAAATTTTTCCCATTGAGTTGATCTATTAAGATAGCTTTCCATTTAACTTCAAACAAAACTAACAAATGTTTTATTTTATATAAATAAAAATGTGTGAGTACCTCAAATGTCCCTAATTTCGTGGCAAAAATTTTCTGATAAAGTGTCCCTAATTTCGTGGTATTTGGTTAAACTCTAATTTTATGGAAAATGAAAGTTATTTTAAACTCAAATTCCTAAAATGTATTTATTAAAATTTATGTTCAAAAATTTAAAATTTTAAATAATTTTTTTATTTGTTATTGTATTTATGAAAAGAAAGCGTTTTAAGACCAAGTAAGTATTAATTTGTTTAGTACTTAGTAATCAATTGATTAGACGGATTTTTTAATTGTTAATGATTACTTCAATTGGTTTTTGAGAAAAGGCAATTAGTAATTGATTGCGATTGAAAAAATAAAAAAAAAACCAAAAAAAAAAAATTTATTTAACAGATGTAATTTGTTACTTTTCTCAAAATTTCTTTTATTTATTATTACTAAAAATGTTTTTTTTTTTAATTTTTGTGTTTTTTTGGTCTTTTAAGTTTTTTTTATTTTTAAACAAAATAAATAATTTAAAAAAAGTTTAAAAAAAAATTAGTTCAATTGATGTAGCTAATTATTTTTTATTATTTCAAAAAATGTTTTTTTTTTTAATTTTTTTATTATATTTTTAATTTATTAGTATTTTTTTAATTTTTTGATTTTTTTTAATTTAATTTGGTTTTTTATTCTTTTTTTTTAATATTTTGGTTTCTTGTTAACAATGTATCTAAGCCACGAAATTGGGGGCATGCGATAAAATTGATGTACGTAATTTCGTGGTATCGCTTTAAGCGGTAATATGAGTTTTATATTTAAATTTTTTTGTTTATTATCGCATTCAAAACAAAAGCAAAAAAGTATAAATCTTGGCATATTTTTTAAATTAAATGAAAAATTATTGAATAAACAAAAGTTCTATAATGCCATTATTTCGTTAAAACACAAGCACAAGCAGAGCTTTTCGATTAAAATATTAACGAATGGGTTAATAAAAGTGTACCACGAAATTACGTCAAAATCTTCCTCAGGGGTTTATATAATAATTAAAATACTTAAAATAATAGGGTATCTTATGAAATGTGAAAGAAAATAAGGAAAACATAAACTATTATATTCCCATAATTTCGTGGTACCCACTTAGGTACATCACAAAAAACATGTGTCCCTAATTTCATGGTATTTAAATATTTAATAAAATGTAAATGAAAAGTTATTGAAATAAGTTTTACAGTATTAAAAACGTTTAAGAAATGTTTAATCAAACCAAAAAAATTACCGTCAAAAAAAAAAATTTAAAGATACAATTTTTACAGGCTTAACAAATTCTACTGGTATCCTTAACAGTTTCCTTAAGAGGCCTCCCTACAAAAGGCTAATTTTCTGAGCTTCCAACTTTATAATGATTGTTATTTAATAGGTTCAATTTTAAAAAATTTGTAAAATATCCATTATTACACCCGAAAAGTTATTCTTTATTATAAAATTTTCAGTTTTAAAAAAAAACTCGCCAAATTTCTTGTTTGAAAGAAAAAATCGAAATACCACGAAATAACGTACTACCACGAAATTATGGACATTTACCTTATGGCTTTTTATTTGGTCGACGTTCTCACATATCTTTTTAATAAAAGTGTTCTTTCTGGAATTTTTCCTTCCGATATGAAATGCGCTTTTGTTATTCCACTCTTTAAAAAGGGCAATAAGAAAGAGAAAAACAATTACAGGCCAATTTCCTTGCTTCCATCCGTATCGAAAGTTTTTGAAAAGCTTGTTAAAAGTAAAGTTCTATCGTTTCTTGAAAACAAGAACTTCTTTAGTGCAATGCAATACGGTTTCAGATCTGGACGGTCTACCGAAGATGCCTTATTGAACTTTTGTTCATTTATTTATGGCGATTTGGATAGCAAAAAGAAATGCGCTGGCCTCTTTGTTGATATCACCAAAGCTTTCCATATGGTGGATCACCAAATCCTATTAGACAAACTGCATCATGTTGGCTTTCGTGGATTTATCCGCAATTGGTTTAGTTCGTACTTAACTGGAAGAGTACAAAAAGTTAATCTGTGTGGGGATATAAGTGATTCTGCCTCGATCAGTTTAGGAGTTCCACAAGGCTCTGTACCTGAACTCAATTTTTTCCTTACCATTCTCTGGAAGAGTTATCGCTTTTGCGGATGACCTGGCGATTGCTAATGGTGTAACAAACTATTTAGATTTGGTGGCCGGTATCAACCATGATGTTCATTTGCTTAGAGCTTGGTTTGCTAAAAATAAGCTGATTGTGAGTAAAAAAACACAATTATTATATTTCAATTTGCATTCGAAAACTTCTCCTGATGTAGGCATTGTGTTTCATTCACCAAACTGTAGGCGTTTCGAGTTACATGCTTCGTTTTGTCCTGATAAATCGTTCATCTCCGATGCTAATTGTAGCGACATGTGCTTCGCAATTGATAAAGTGCAGGACTTTCAATACTTGGGTGTGTCTCTCGACCAAAATCTTAACTGGTCTTCTCACACTTCCCGTTTGAAATCATATTTACAATCCATAGTCCGAAATTTTTATAATCTTAAAAAGGTTTGCTCAACAAAAACTCTAAATACTATTTACTATGCTCTAGTCCATTCTAGGCTACAATATGGCATTAGCTGTTGGGGTGGTGCATGTACTAGTAAAATTCGGCCTCTTTTAATTATTCAGAAATGTGTTATAAGAAATATGTGTAATGTTAACCGATTTTATCCTTCTATGGAGTTGTTTAAGAACCTGAAACTCCTCCCAGTAAGGCACATGTATTACTACAAGACTCTAAAAATATTTTTCTTACGTTGCGGTTATTTAAGACTTTCAGACAATTATAATCTAAGAACAAACACTCACGGCCTAGTAGAAATACCTATACATCGTACAAGTATTTTTAATAATTTTTTCACTATAGTTTCGCGTAAATTATTCAACGCTCTGCCTGCTAATATACGTCTCATTAGAAATTTAAATAAATTTTTAAGATGTGTGAAATCCTTCCTGCTGAATTTATCACACAATGATATCAAAGTTTTGCTGGACCCTAGCGTTGAATAACCTAGATATGCTATGATTTTGACCACTAATTTCGATTACCAACACAATAGCTAGTTTATTATCTTATCTTTATGATGGCATACGACACTAATATATTATATATTACTGAATGCCTTACCTTTTTTTCTTATAACAAATGATGTTAATTTAAGCTACTTTGTATGTTGTAAGAAAAAATGAATAAATAAATCTAAAATAAATAAATCTAAAATCTAATATCTGAATTTAACACAGCAATGGTATGCCCTCTACAAAATTCCGTTATACTAGCATAAACTGTTCTGAAGTTATTAAGAGTCAAAATTTGAAAATTTCTTCAAATATATGTGGGCGGTGCCACTCCCCTTTTCAAAAAATTTGATAAAATCGGCCTTAGAACATCTAAATCAATACATATTGCAAATTTTATCATTGTAGCTGCTTCTGATATTGAATTAACCCGTTTTATACGTTTTTCGAAATTTTCGCGTGGTTATGGTCCGATTTTACCCATTTTCAATACCAATCTATTCTGAACCCAAATAAGTACGCATGCCGAATTTGGTGAAGATATCCATTATTTGCTCAAGTTATCGTGTTAACGGACAGACGGACGGACGGACATGGCTCAATAAAATTTTGTTTCGATCCTGATCATATTGATATACATATGGAAGTCTATATCTATCTCGTTTCCTTTAAACCTGTACAACCAACCGTTATCCCAACAAAGTTATAATACCCTTGTACTAGAACTAGTACGCTGGGTATAAAAATATGATTGGGTGGAGCACCCTAATAAAATGTAAAAAGAGAATTTTGTATGTGGTAGTGTGTTAAAATCCGATGTTGCTATTGAATGTTGATGTTGAATGTTGCTGATGCGTAGGTGGTTGCGCCACAAAATGTTTAGCAGCAAGATGATGTTGCTGAAGTTTGTGCAATAATGCTGCTGCTGTAACGTGTTGGTTGTGTGTGTTAAAAAATGATGTGTTCTACCCTTGTTTGGCTGTTTGATGAAAAAATTTATGATCTGTGCTCGTATTTATGTTGTATCGAACTCCTTTGTAAATATGTGTGGGTGATTGTGTTTGTTATTGTTTTGCGTGTTTCCTCGACTTGGTATATTTCCAAATGCTTTTAGATGTGTGACAATCTATATCTATATATATCTATAAATATATTTATTTGTTTCGTTTTTCAAGATTCTTAATAATTTTTTTTTCGTGTGCATTTCAACGTGAATTTAAATAAATATTCTAACTTTTAAATCAGAACTAAAAATAAATATTCTAGTTTTTTGAGTTCAAACAAAAAAATAAAGAAATGATTTCCTCAATCTAATAGGCTGTTCATTAGACTGGCCGCAGCTTGTATGGAGAAAAATAAATATTGAAAATCCTGAAATTTTTTCAGCTTAAAACATGAGGTTAGATGTAAAAAGAAATGATGCAATTTTTCAGACCGATGCGATGATGCTAAAACGTGCCTTGTGAAGGTCAAAGTAGGTAAAACTTGCAAAAAATAATAATTTTCTCATTTTTTTTATATTCCCCAGTGAAAACTATTAAATGTTCATGTGATACGAAGGCGAATTTATACAGGTGGGAGCATGACGATGTACATACATCTATACATAAATTTTGTTTTTGTAATTGGAAAATGTTATGTCAAAAATGGACTGAGTAATGGGTGTACTGTCAAAATTCAAGAAAAAGGTTTTTATCAGCTCGTATTGCGTCCACCTTGTATTGTTGCGCCATGAAAAGTGCAAAAGTAATCGATAATCGTGTTTACTTTATTGCGCTTTAAGCCAATTACACATCGCAATTAGGAAAACAGCTGACAAAGTCTTGTTCTTCTTGTTCATATTTACAATAAAGTCGGTGGCATTGCATTGTTTTGAAGTTAAAAATTAACTAATTAGTTGAAAAATGAGTTCTAAATCGTCATCGGGCATTTCAAAGAAAATATTACGTTCTGAGCAAGATATATTTTTAGTGGGAAAATGTGAGAGTGTTATTACAGGGGCCAAGTTGCCATCAGGGAAACAGGTGCTCCAATTATTATTTTACAAAATGCGCAAGGAAAATATGAGTTTGCAATTAAGTATGAAATTCACGATTGGTGCCACGATTGAGTTTTGGAAAAAAGCAAACATCCCTACAATGAAAGAAGGCAATTGTGTTAAAAAATTAAAAATACTATACCACAAATGGAGGAATTTACAAAAAAAATGCAAATTTCCATATGCAAAGTATCGCAAAAATGAAGCGGACTTTCAAGATAAAATTGAGAACTACATATTCGACTTAGCAGCCCCGAATGCCCTGGATATAATAAAAATACAGGAGGATAAAGATTTTCTTTTGCTTCAAAGGAATAAAGGGCGTCCAGGTAGTATGTGTGGTGCTGATATTGTATTGGCTAGAAAACAAAAACGCAAAGAACAACGAATGGAAGATGAAAGAAAGCGTGTTGAAAAGCATCAAATCCAAGGAAAGTGTACTTTAAGTTTACAGTTTTTTTTTTAATTTTAAGTCACTTTAACATATCTAGCTGCTGAAACTACTAACGCTTTTGGAAGCACTTTCCCCGAAGACAGTGATATGGACTGTGTACCTGGTGAAGAAAATGTGCCTACTGATATAATTGATACTGAAAATACTGACATTAGGTTAGAACAAACAAAACCACATCGCGGAAATATTAATTTCATTGATGATAGAATGCTTGCGAGTATGGACAAATGTAAGCTCTCTACAAGAGATGTCATGCATTTGGTGAGTGCAACGGTTGCCGCCTTCGTAAACAAACTGCAAGAAGTAAATGGTGGAAAATTGCCGATAAAAATGGAAGATTTAGTCCTTAATCGAACCACAGTACATTCGATGAGAAAGAATTTTCGTCGCAGACAAGCAGAAGAGATTATTGATGGATTCAATGTAATAAATTTATATTTCTGAATACGTGTATAAGTATGTTTGATTTTTTATCCTGCTTTAGATTCCTGAAGTTTTTGTCCTTTACTGGGATGGTAAGCTTCTTCCAGAAATCAGTGGCACCGAAAAAAAGGATCGATTGTCTCTCGTTGTAACGGGGCAAAACATGGAGAAACTGCTAGGTATACCTAAATTAGAAAATTCAAAGGGAGAGACTATATCTGCAGAAACTTATAATTTTTTATGCGCATGGAAACTCGAAGAATTAGTGGAAATTGTATCATTTGATACAACAGCTGCTAATACTGGACTTAATAATGGAGCTGCTTTCCTGCTTGAAAAAAGCATAGGCCGCACTCTACTTTTCCTCCCATGCCGTCATCATATTAGTGAGCTGTTAGTAAAAGCAGTGTTTGAATTGAATTTTGGCAAATCATCAGCCCCGGATATTCCACTTTTCAATCGTTTTTCTAGCTACTGGAAAAATATCAACCCTAAATCCTTCAAAAGTGGAATATCGGACGTAGAAGTTCGGCAAGTCTTAACAATAGCTGAAATAGATACTTTTAAGAATTTCTGTTTAACCACGTTAAATAAACACCATATTCGTGCTGATTATAAAGAGCTGTTACAACTATCGCTACTCTTTGTTGGGGAAGACGTACCAAATTTTTCACAAGTTCGGTCACCTGGCGCAACATCGCACGCAAGGTTCATGTCGAAGTGTCTGTATTGTTACAAAATATTTCTGTTTCGCAACCAATTCAAAGTAACAGCTTCAGAGAAAAAGAGTCTACGAAGCATTTGTATTTTTCTGGTCTGCATCTACGCTCCGTATTGGTTTCGTTGTGTAGATCCAATAGCTGCTCCACATAACGACCTAAGGCTGATTCAAGATTCGATTGCCTATTTTGATAAAAAAGTTTCCAATGCCTTATTACAAAAAATAAAAAATTATTTATGGTACTTGTCGGAAGAAGCTGTTGGCCTTTCATTTTTTGATAAAAAATTCCCTTGCATATTCAGCAAAAAATGGCAAGAGCAATTAATAAAGAAAACCGAGATGACAATAATGTTCCAAAACGAATTACCACAACAATGCCCGATATACTTCTCTATGGTAGCAAGGATATAAGTAATTTTGTTTCACCAAGAACTAAAGCATTCTTCACACGTTTAGGAATCGAAACAAGTTTTTTGCAATCGGATCCTTCCACATGGCAAGAGAGAGAAGATTATAAGGCAGAAAAAGGAATTTGTCAACACTTAACTGTAGTCAATGACGCAGCTGAGAGAGCATTGAAATTGATCACCGACTTCAATCGATCATTGACTTATGATGAAGAAGATAAACAGTACTTATTGCAAGTTGTTGAGCACTACAGGCAAAATTATCCATCTTGCACCAAATCGTCTCTCATTAAATAAGTAACCAACTTTTATTTCTTTTGGAAATAGTACTTTTTACTAATAAAAAACAGTGAATTAAAATAAATGTTTTCTTACACTTCTTTAACTTGTTCTTTTATCGTTTTAAAAACAATTTTGAGCAAACTTCAAAAAAGTGAAAAATGGCACTAAAACTCGTAAAAATGGCAATTTTCTTGAAATTCTACGTAGTTTGGCCTTCACAAGGCACGTTAAGGGATGATCGGATCGAGCTGAAAAATTATACTGTTTCTTTTTACACGTAACCTCATATTTTAAGATGAAAAAATTTAAGGTTTTCCGAAAAAAAAAATTTACGGCCAGTCTACTGTTCATGCTGAGGCTGCATTTTGCATTTACCTCGCATTTTAGCATTTAGCCCGAAAAGCAGCATTTATTTTCGCATTTTCCATACAAATTTTGACACCTAAATGCAACTAAAAGCAACTTTTGTTTTGCATTAGCATTATAAATGCGGAAATCAACCCTGTAACCTTCGAAGAAAATCGCGATTCGAATTTAAAAGAGTGGCAATATGGGTTGTTTTTACTTGGCGTTCTCTCATTCTCTGTCTTTCGTAAACATTCTGCAAATTTGCTCGGATTTTAAATTTGTAATTTAGCGCGCGTGTTGTGTGCTATTGCTAAAATAAATCAATCTACAAATTAATCTGATGTTTGTGAAGGTATTTAAATAAAAGATTTAATAAAAATCTGTATATTTTTTCACACGTGGCATAACCTCAAAAAAATGTTCGAACTAGCTAAATGTGCATTTGCTAAATGAATGCTTTTTCGAAACCAATGTCCGAAAATGTAAAATGCTGCTTTTTAACGTCAGCATGAATGGCACATAAGCGTTTAAAATTTAATACATTTTTTTCTTCTTCTTCTTCTAACCCTTTTATGTTGTTTGAGTTCGTGCTCGTGTACATATCTACATACGTATGTACATGTAAGTGCACTTATGCATTTTTTAATATTATTGAATTTCGAATTAAGCCAGACTTATTGGATTAAGATAACCTAATTAAAAATTCCAAAATTATTTTCGTATGCACAAGAAATTTTTATGAACAAAAATATTCAACAATAGATCTTTCAACTAAATTCCAAATATTTTTAAGTGTCTTACCGTGGTATTTGCTGCTTCACTCGTTGATTTTCTCGTCCTGTGGTGGCGGCTGCCTTTGCGCTGATGATGCCACTAGAGAGGATTTCCTAGGTTTCTACAGGATCACTACACTTTCTTTTCTTTTGATCGCTCGCGTTACTTGTTCATGAAACCGCACTTTATAGAAATACTTTGCCACTCGCGCACCCACACTTTAAGGTGAACTAAACGCACTTTAAATATTAAATTTGATTTTTCACTTTTGGCACTCGATCAGACCGCGACTTTTAGACATTGATTTCTGTCGATCAGCGGACCCCCTTTTATATCCATTCAATAATATAAAGCTAAATATAGCGCTGAAAAAATTTTAAAGACGTCCTTTCAAAAGAAGAGTTGTGCTGTTCTGTTCTGAACTTATTCAATTGAACGGATCTTTCAAGTGAACAAGTGAACTAAGTCTTTCATTTCTGTTCATTTTGTTCTTTTCGTTTGGTGTCACCTTTTTCGCTCTTATTATTCGTGTACACAAGACGAATTAATTTATATAAGGTGAGAACTAGGAATCAGCTGATTGATTGTTCTTCCTGCTAATGTGATTGCAACACCTTTTTTCTTTTGGGTTTGTTGAGCGGTGCTATCACCTTTTGTATTTGTTGCTGAAGACTTTTCACTTATATGTATGTGTTTCGCAGTTGCTAGTTGCTGTTTTTGATTTCAATAGAGTTTTGCATTACATTTATTTATAAACTAGCAGACCCGGCAGACCTTGTACTGCCTGACCAGTGACTTCCCTAGAAATAAATACAATATTTCTGGTTTTCCCGTCTTTGGTATAAACAAATAAATTTTTTGGATGCCCGACTCAAAAAACGGATCTTTTTAACTCAATGAGTATGACAAAAACCGATATGCGCTGCTGAGCAGATGTATAGCTAGTATTTATTTAGTTCTTCCTATTCTATTTAGACTGTCTTTAAACATTCCTGTACACACTTTAATACTCCAGAGATGTATAAATTGCAATACAATAAAAAAAAATTAGGTGCATTCATTAAGATTAATGAACATATGTACGTTAAAATTTCACTAAAGCAAATACATTCAGGGATATAAAGAATTGAAATATTACTTAGCTTGTAGGCGTGGAACCGCCCACTTTTCAAAAAATTTGCATATACATATTCGGTCATACCTTACAAAGCTTTTAACGTATTGGGAAAGTTTAAAAGAGATCGACCATGAACTTTGGCCATTATTTAAGTACAAACTAGAAAGGAAGTCTAAGTTCGGGTGTAACCGAACATTAAATACCTAGTAGTGATCTGTTTTGGTATCCCAATTTACTCAGGTCTATTTTAATACCGGAAAAGTTGTTATAAAGGCAACTAATTTTTTTCGATTAAAAACACTTCTGTTGTGAGTGGTAAATTAAATGATCTCCAAATAACAAAATATAAAAAGCTTTCTTTCCCCATGTCCATGAAAGGTATGAAAAAAAAAAAAAAAAAAAACCAAGAAAGGAAGTCAAAGTTCGGGTGAGCCGAGCGTTAGTTTTCAGAACGAGATACAAATACCATGACTTGGAAATGATAAAGGCCCTAGAATCTTATTTGATATTTTCTATATCAAAAAAGGAGGCGTGGTTAACATCAGATTTCGCCCATTTTCAATAGCATCCTACCTTGGCCAAAAAGTAACCTGTATAACAAATTTCATGCAAAGATCTACATTTTTACGCAAGTTATGTCAATTTATGTGATTTTCGAAATTTGCTATATCGAAAAAGTGGGCGTGGTTACCATCCGATTTCGACAATTTTCACAGCAGCTCACCTTGGCCAGAAAGTAGCCTGCTTAACAAATTCCATGCGAATATCTCAGTTGATACGCAAGTTATGTCAATTTATGTGATTTTCGAAGCTTTCGATATCGAAAAAGGGGGCGTGGTTACACCAACCTGCCATGGCCAGAAAGTAACCTGTGTACCAAATTTCATACGAATATCTCAAGTTTTACTCAACTTATGTTAATTTATGTGATTTTCGAAGCTTTCGATATCGAAAAAGGGGGCGTGGTTATCATCCGATTTCGACCATTTTCAATAGCATCCTACCTTGGCCAAAAAGTAACCTGTATAACAAATTTCATGCAAAGATCTACATTTTTACGCAAGTTATGTCAATTTATGTGATTTTCGAAATTTGCTATATCGAAAAAGTGGGCGTGGTTACCATCCGATTTCGACAATTTTCACAGCAGCTCACCTTGGCCAGAAAGTAGCCTGCGTAACAAATTCCATGCGAATATCTCAGTTGATACGCAAGTTATGTCAATTTATGTGATTTTCGAAGCTTTCGATATCGAAAAAGGGGGCGTGGTTATCATCCGTTTTCGTCCATTTTCAATAGCTACCTACCTTGGCCAAAAAGTAACCTGTATAACAAATTTCATGCAAAGATCTACATTTTTACGCAAGTTATGTCAATTTATGTGATTTTCGAAATTTTCGATATCGAAAAAGGGGGCGTGGTTATCATCCGATTTCGTCCATTTTCAATAGCAACCTACCTTGGCCAGAAAGTAACCTGTATGCAAATATGTAAATTTTTACTAAAGTTATCGTGTACACGGACGGACATGCCTTAATCAATTCCTCTTTTCCATCTAAGAACTTTCATATATGGAACCCCATATCTAACTCGATTAATTTTCGCCGTACATAGTACCTTTTTGTGGACAAAATTATAATACCGTTGTACTAGTACTAGTACGCTGGGTATAAAAATGGCAAAATCTTATTTAAGTATATAACTTATACTATTATGGAAATATCGCGATTTTAATTTAACAAAGAAATTTTTCAGAACTGTGTTCAAAATGTGGGCGTGTCCATTGACCAATATTGTTTATTTTTACAGCAAAGAGTTAGCTTTGTATGTTGAACACTTTCTCCAAATATCGTTTCAATAAATCAATTTTTACCGGAGTTATGGCATGGAAAGTTTGGTGGATTATTCCTTAACGCTAAAGTACACACCAAATTGTATCCTTATAGGTGTATTATGTACTGAATAATCACTCTTTTTGTATTTTCGAAAATATTATATATATAGAAAGTGGGCGTGGCTTTCAACCGATTTTGCCTGTTTTCAATAGCGCTCCGCGATAAGTGAAAAGGAACCTGCATACCAAATTTCATTGAGATATCTCAAGATTTACTCAAGTTATCGTGTTCACAGACGGACGGACATTTTGATATATATATAAGTCAATATCTATTTCGATTCGTTTATGCCGTTACATACGACCGTTAGGCGAATGAAATTATTATATAAGTACCTTGCGTGCGAAGCACCACTAGGTATAAAAAAGGCAGTTGGGTGTTAACTACTTGCCCGTAAATCTTGCTTGTTTGTTATTCGATTTGCATAATTTTTGGCAGGAGTATACTACATACTATTGGGAAGTATCTCACAAAATTTCATTGAAGTACACTCTTGAAATTCCAAGCAATCGCTTTTGGAAATAGCAGAGCTTTTATGCTAAAAAGTGGGCGGCGCCACGACTACTTCACCAAAATCCACAACATTTTTATACTGTTTAGTTTTGCTTAAAAAGCTTATTATGTTTGCAAAATGTTATTGTTAAAACTTATACAATTATAGAAATATTGCGATTTTAATTTTAAAAAGAAATTTTCCTGAACTGTGTTTAAATAGTGGGTGTGTCCGTTAACAAATTTTGTTTATTTTTACAGCTAAGAGTAGCCACGCCCATTTTCCAAAAATTTTGTGCTTTCGACCTTCTTTGCCCACAGACACTATAGAGGTGAAATAGAAATGATATACAGCTAGTTTAAGGAAAGTTATTGCATATTCAATATATTCATGATCCTTTTCAAAATCTTTCGTATAAAATTAAGCCTGGACCTCATCCGATTTCTCGCAATTTTTTTCGGGACATGGCCGGTATTAAAATAAATTTTTTTATAAATTGCGTAAATATTGTAAGCAAACTAAGTGCCTTTAATCTAATGAACCAATAAATCAAGCACAATATCACAGCTGTAGAAGTTTTGCTGCTAAGAAATACCGTTACCTGCAATAATATTTCCATTGCTGCGTGTTTTTGTACCAAGCACATTGTTGTCTTGTATTAGCAGAAAACTCCTGGTTACGAGATCAACTGCACTTGCTTTTATTAGGATTTTTTTCCGTAAAAATAGCTGCCTTTAATCAAGTGAACCGGACTGTATGTGTGCTGAATTTTATTTTGCTATCTTGAGCGGTTTTTGATTTATGATTAATAATATTTCCAAATTTGACTTAATAAAAAAAGGGCGGAGCCACGCCCCTTTTAAAAAATTTCTTCAAATATTGATTCTTTGCCTTAACGCCAACGTACACACCGAATTCTATCCTTATAGGTGTATTACATATGTACTGAATAATCACTCTTTTTGTATTTTCGAAAATATTATATATGTATATAGAAAGTGGGCGTGGCTTTCAACTGCTTTTGCCTATTTTCAATAGCGCTCCGAGATAAGTAAAAAGGAACCTGCATACCAAATTTCATTGAGATATCTCAAGATTTACTCAAGGTATCGTGTTTTCCTCCTGAACATTGTGATATATATAAGTCAATATCTATGTATCTCGATTCGTTTATGCCGTTACATACTACCGTTAGGCGAATGAAGTTAATATACCTTGTGTGCGAAGCACTACTAGGTATAAAAATAGAATAAAAAAATATTTCAATCTTGCCAAGAATTCCCACTAATAAATGTTCAGGACAAGCTCTACGTGGTGAAAAATCTATGTAGGCAGAGGAGAAATTATTTTGCAGTTTTTAGTTTAGTTTAAAAACATTTTAGATTAAAAATATTATATTTTATGCTTTTTAGGTGTGAGTTTTTGAAAATTGTCTAACTAAGATTGTAATCGAATATTCCGTGTTAGGTTTAAAAAATCAGTTTTTTATTATAGGTAATTGTAAATTGTAAGAATATTAACATTTTTTAAGCGATATAAAATAAGTCAATGCATTGACATTAATTGAAACATTATTATATTAACATGAATAACCTAACCAACCAGAACCAACTTTTAACGCGTACTTCGGTGGTCGGTTGAATGAATGTGTTAAATATGCGTTTTACCATGCAGATGGCGCCGAAGATTAACTAACGAACGTCGTGCTATAATCCACAAATGTGGTGAAGTGCGTTTTAACATGCAAATGGCGCCGAAGATTGTCTAATGAACATCATGCTATAATCCACTACTTCCTGTAGGTGTAGTGCGTTTTCACATGCAGATGGCGCCGAAGATTAACTAACGAACGTCATGCTATAATCCACTACTTCCTCTAATATCTGTGGCAATAAGACTGAACGACTAAACTCAAGAAAGGACGATAAATGGGATTTATGAAATTAAGCAATATTTTTGATTTTTTTCTTCGTATAATGCATTTTTAGCGAAGCCTAAAATCTTAGTGTAGTGTGACGAACAGGCTGTTGACTTCAGAATATTTCGTCACAATAAACAAACACCAGTGACCTAGATAAATCATGAACTCAGCGGGAGTTCAACTTCACTAGCACATGCCGCATATTTGGTTACATATGACAGCACTTGATCGCAAAATGCTGACGCTAGACATTTCTACATATTATACGTATTTACACATTAGGAAAGTATTTTGTAAGTATTAGTGTTTAAGCTTATACGTGTAAGTCAATAATTTGTATAAAAAGAGAAAGAATTTTTAATAAACACTCACTTTTGGATCACACGCTAAACTCCAGTGTTACTTTACTTACATGGCGATCCAGACCAGGCTTAATATCAGCCAGTCATAATCCCGTCAGGACAGCAGGCGAGAAGCAAATTCTGATATTTTATATAGCGTTGACAAGTGTTGCGGCCATATTTGGACTTCTTTTCGGGAAATGTTTTTGAATGAAACCTACAACAGCAAACAGAAGACATCCAGAAGACTGGCAGCATAAGTATTTTTCGGCAAATATTTTTGAATGAACCCTCCAACACCAAACAGAAGACATCCAGAAGACTGGAAGCATAAATATAAGTGTTGGAATGGTTTTACGGGTAACAGCATTAGCCCCACCGTGGAACTGAAAAAGGATGGTGATACTTACACCTTCACCACAAGTTCAACCTGCAAAACATCAACCATCAAAATATTTTTAGAACAAATTCCGGCAAGCCACACGGCAGCCTAACAATTAGCAAAAATGAAAATTTTTGCTTAGGAAAAAATCAATCAGATAATTAGAAAATATTTTAACTAGTTATAAATTTTCTTTTATAAAGACAAAAAAAAGAAGATAGATAGAAAATAAGTTTAACCTTTAGAAAATTTTTTTGTTAGAGTAAACTGGAGTAGCGATGCAAGAGATTTCTACAAAAGAAGGATTTGACAGAGTTTTCAAAAAATGCGAAGACACAGTTAAAGAATTAATAGCAATTTCCACTAAATTACTTCAGGAAGATAGCAAGACAAAACAGGGACCGAAACCGATCACCATAGAAGAATATCGGCAACGGAATAAAATCCGCAAAGAAATAGAAACACCCAAAATACCATCCCCAGGAAAAACCCCGCACAGGAAAAGAGGGGGCAAAGCTTTCAGAAAAAGGAAAAAATTAGCACTAACATATGTAAAACTAAATTTGGCCATTAGCGCCACAGAAAGAGCAAATTTACAAAAAGAAATAAAAGAGTAAGAAATACAAAATAAATAACTAAAAATTGTCTCATTGAAAAAAATAATAAAAATCTTTTATCTACTAATTTTATTCAAAATGGCATGGTGGAAAACCGCTCTACATGCGATACTTATAAGTTTGGCAGGATATGAATTCGGTAAGGAAAATTCAGACGAAAAGAACTTGGATAACCAAGTAGTAAAATACGAGCAAAAAATTGTCACAGAAGAATCTCTTGACAAATGGCCAACTATTTACGTATGCGTAATTGCGCTTTTAATTGTCACAATCGCAAATCTTACGAAAAATTGCATAAAGAATAAAATTAGACAATTGAATAACGTACAGCAACGCGTATAAACACAAAAAAAAAATTCCTTTTCTTTAAATTCTTGTACACCAAGAAATGAATAATTGGCAAGAAATCCATAAGGCACTAAACGAGGAAAAAATAAAAGCAGATAAAGCATACAAGCATACAAATGCATAAACAAGACCATCCCAATCAAAACGGAAACGATAATTAGACATTTCACTTCAATATTAGAAGCTTTAAATACCATAAGACAGGTGGTCAATAGTGTAAATAGCTTACTTACAAAAGAACACCAAAACGAAGCCTACCAATTTTTTTCCACTGTACGAGATAAATTGGTGGCCTCGTTAGCTAGATACAATATTGAAGTAACAATACCCACCACAGTGGAGAAGGAAATCGTCATCGATTCAATTTAATAACATTAGATCCTACACAGAACCAAAACGTCACAATGCCACAAACCATTGTGGACTTTATTAAAACTGCCTCATCAGTGCTACCAGAGTTTGATGGTAAGCCAGAGAACTTACAAAGTTTCTTAGACGCCCTTGACATACTCGACCAAATCAAAGAAGCCCACGAAGCCTTAGCGGTAACAATAATAAAACCAAGCTAAAAGGCACGGCAAGAAACTTTATTAGTACTGAAAACACGATAACCCAAATAAAATCAAAATTAAAATCTGCAGTAAAAGGAGAATCAGTAGAAGTTTTAACAGCAAAACTCCTGAACATCCAACAACGCAGTAAAACTGCAAATCAATATACAGCGGAAATAGAAAAAATTACCAGGTCATTGGAAGGAGCTTATATTTCGGATGGACTCAACACAAGTAGCAGTCAAAGCTATGTGTAAAAACAGCTCCAATGACAAGGTCAAAATGATCATGCAAGCTGGAACGTTCACCACAATGAACGACGCAATTTCTAAATTCACCAACAGCTGCACTGAAATAACAGGCAGCTCAAACACTATTCTGAATGTACAACGACAAGGTCAATACCGAAGTAATTTCCGTGGAGGTTACAGAGGTAACAACTATGGAAACTACCAAGGCAGGAGATTCAGACCGCAACCAAGATACAACAATAACTTTAGACAAAACAACAATTCCCAGAGAGGAGCACAAGCACAGAATGACAACAGACCCTATAGCCAGACACGCAACGTGCGCAGTTGCAACCAGACGGAAAACCAAGAGACTCCACTTCAAGACCAATAAATAGAAAAATATGTGTACTAAACCTACACCTAAACAGTTTTATATCTACAAGGACATCATTAAATAATTCAATCTCAAATTTCTTAGTTGACACAGGAGCCGATATCTCCATTATTAAAAATCATCAAATTAGCAGTAATAATAAGATAAATACACACCAAATAACAGATTCAAAGGGCATTGGTCAGGGTATAACTAGCACACTGGGTACAGTTAAAGCGGACTTGTAAGGCGATGACCTTCTAATTTATCATAAATTTCACGTCGTAGAAGACAATTTCCCAATTCCATGCGATGGAATAATAGGACTAGACTTTATAAAGAAATACAATTGCATTTTAGACTATGGCGAAACGGAGGATAAATTAATCCTAAGACCATACGATTTGCCACAAAAAATAACTATGAACCTAACAAATTGTCTATCTGTCAATACAATCACGATCCCAGCTAGGTCGGAAGTCATCAGGCAAGTTAAAGTAATTACAAATAACAAAAACATTTTTATACCTCACCAACAATTATCAGAAGGCATCTTCATAGCAAATACAATCACAAACACAGATCAAACTTTCGTTAGAATTATCAACACAACACATAAAAACGCAACTATTGAAAACTACAAAATCGACACCGAAAATCTAGACGAATACACACTAATTGAAACACCCACACATAAGGAAAAAAGCAACAATACAGAAAAACTAAAAAGACTAACCAAAAATTTTCCAAATTTCGTCAACCCTCAGTTAACATAATTATGCACAGAATTCTTAGACATATTTGCACTAGAAACAGAAACAATTTCATCAAACAACTTTTACAAACAAAAATTACACATGAAGGATGACACCCCTGTTTACATAAAAAATTATAGACTACCGCAGACACAAAAAGGAGAAATCAGCAAACATATTAATAACTTAATCGACGATGACATAATAGAACCCTCTATATCAGAGTACAATAGCCCAATCTTACTGGTTCCTAAAAAATTGCTCCCAGGAAGCACAGAAAAAAGATGGATATTGGTGATTGACTACAGACAAGTTAACAAAAAGAAAGCAGCAGACAAATTCCCACTCCCAAGAATTGATGATATTCTAGACCAACTTGGTAGAGCAAAATATTTTTCATGCCTAGACCTCATGGCAGGTTTCCACCAAATAGAATTGTACCCGGACTCGAAAGATATCACCTCATTCACAGCTGAAAACGGCACATACAGGTTCAAAAGACTACCATATGGATTAAAAGTAGCACCAAATTCATTCCAAAGAATGATGACCCTAGCATTCGCAGGGCTCAAACCATCCCAAGCCATCCTCTACATGGATGACTTGGTTGTATTAGGCTGTTCTGCAAACCACATGCTAAAAAATTTAAGAGACGTGTTCTCCACTTGTAGAAAATATAATCTAAGACTGCATCCAGACAAATGTCTATTTTTCAACCAAGAAGTAACTTATTTAGGCTATAAATGTACATACAAACAAAGTAATATTGCCTGACCCAAGCAAATTTGAAACAGTTCAAAAGTATCCAACACCAAAAACAGCAGACGAAGTCAAAAGATTCGTAGCCTTCCTCAATTACTACAGAAGATTTGTACCTAACTTCGCAGAACACTCAAGAAAATTAACTAGACTTTGCAAAAAGAATGTTTCCTTCGATTGGACAGAAGAATGCGAAAAAGCATTTGTCTACTTAAAGAAAGCATTATTCAGCCCAAAACTTTTGCAATACCCAGACTTCGATAAACAATTCTGCATTACAACAGATGCAAGTGGATACGCTTGCGGAGCAGTCCTTAGCCAAGAGCACAATGGCATACAGTTACCAATCGCTTACGCCTCTAGGTCATTTACAAAAGGCGAAACCAACAAAGCGACAATAGAGAAAGAACTAGCCGCAATCCACTGGGCCATAACCTTCTTCAGACCATACGTCTATGGCAGAAAATTCCTAGTTAAAACTGACCACCGTCCTCTAACATACCTATTCTCAATGAGGAGTCCTTCATCTAAATTAACACGCGTACGCCTCGATTTAGAAGAGTACGATTTTGAAGTGGAGTACATCGCAGGAAAAGAAAACCACGTTGCGGATGCATTGTCCCGCATAACAATTACAAATTTAAAAGATATGTCAGTGGAAGCAAGTAAAATACTAAGAGTAAAAACAAGATCAGCAGCAAAAAATACCAACACTAACGTTGAAGATAAACAAAGTCACAAAGAGAACCCCAAAATATATGAAGCGCTAAATAAATTTGAAGTAAAAAGACTAGTCGAGCTCGTTTTCTCTCCTCCGAAATTATATTTCAAAAAAGGAAAGAAAATTTGTAGCAATATTGATACAAGCAACCTAATTGTTGACGATAAGATTGACTTAGGACAATTCTTTACCAGGCTCGAAAACGAAGCCGTCAATTTAGGACTTGTACAAATACTGTTGACCTTAGGGGACAAATTGTTCTAAAATAATTATACTGCAGTAGGAAAATTTATTGAAATGGGTAATAAGATTCTCAAAAAACTAACAATAGCACTAACCCCAGAGTTTATAAATGTGACAGATCCCGGGAAAATAGAAGAAATCCTGCAAAAATATCATGACGATCCTATTGGTGGTGGCCACCCAGGAATAAATCGCATGACAGACAAGATCAAGCAGAGATATATCTGGCTGAATATGAAAAATGACATAAGAAAATATATAAAGAACTGCATCCACTGCAAGAAAAATAAAACAAATAAACACATAAAAGAGCCAATGACAATAACGGAGACACCTCCGAAGGCATTTGACATTGTACAAATCGATACAGTCGGGCCATTACCGAAATCGATAAATGGAAACGAATATGCAGTTACCATTATATGCGATCTAGCAAAATACTTGGTAGCGATTCCAGTCCCAAGCAAACACTCAACAACAGTTGCTAAGGCCGTGTTTGAAAACTTCATTTTGATTTATGGACACATAAAATCAATTATGAGAGACATGGGCACCGAATATAAAAACAACTTATTCAAAGAACTCTGTAAATTACTAAAAATTGAGCATAAAACCTCAACACCCTACCATCATCAAACCTTGGGTACAGTAGAACGCAGTCACCGAACATTCAATGAATATGTACGCTCGTACATATCCAGTGACAAAGACGATTGGGATGAATCCCTTAAGTACTTCGCGTATTGTTACAATATAACGCCATCTACCATACGTAAATATTGCCCGTTTGAGCTCATATTTGGGAAAAATCCACCAAATTACGAATTTTTAGAAGAAAATAAAATCAGCCCACTGTACAATCACGAGGCTTATGACAAAAAAATAAAATATAGACTCCAGATATCACAGCAGAGAGCTAGAAAATTAGTCCAAGAGGCTAAAGAAAAACAAAAGTTTAATTATGATAAAAGTAGTTATAGTAAGGAGATAAATATAGGAGATTTAGTATTAGTTAGAGAAGAGGCCTCCCATAAGTTAGATAGTAGATATAAAGGAAAATATAAAGTTAAAAGTATAGATATAAATAAGAATTTTAAATTAGTACCACATAACATAGGCGATAGTAATAAACAAATAATAATTCATAAAAATAGACCTAAGCCAGTATAACACCGTAGTAATACAAAAAAAATCTAAAATAAAGCACTCCAGATTACTCAAATTAATATATGCAAATATGCACACGAACACACATAAACAAAGTCAGTATGTTGAAAAAAAAACAAAACACAAAATGTTTGTAAACACTTTACTCATAATGATACAAATATACACAAAGAAAAAAAATATTATATACATATATGTACGCGCAAAGCGAATGTAAACAAATAAACAAACAACGCGAGCAATATCAAAAAAAAAATATGTACAACAAGATATTACAATAAAACACAAAAAGACTTATTAATAGTCATATCCAATTTCAACCAATTATATATGACTATTCTTAAGGTGGATGGTGTAGTGTGACAGGCTGTTAACTTCAGAATATTTCGTCACAATAAACAAACACCAGTGACCTAGATAAATCATGAACTCAGCGGGAGTTCAACTTCACTAGCACATGCCGCATATTTGGTTACATATGACAGCACTTGATCGCAAAATGCTGACGCTAGACATTTCTACATATTATACGTATTTACACATTAGGAAAGTAGTTTGTAAGTATTAGTGTTTAAGCTTATACGTGTAAGTCAATAATTTGTATAAAAAGAGAAAGAATTTTTAATAAACACTCACTTTTGGATCACTTTACATTAGCTCAACTTCAAAATCCTAATCAAAATCTCTGGAAATGAAATTTTTCAAATAACTCTAACCGTGCGCCACCTGTCGGAATTATTTTTTTGTAATATTGCGTGGTGGCAAAGAACTAAACGATGATGAAAATTTCAAGATTCTACCTCAACGGGAAGTTCGTTGAAAAACGAATTAATCGACACAGAAAACAGACCTTCGCATTTCTTGAATAGAGCGACTCACGCGCCGCCTAGCGGGCCCAATTTTTTTTTTACCTGTGGAAATTGATTAAGTAACACACACGTAAAATATCAGCCAAATGGGTTCATAATTACGATTTAGAGTTTTTATTACCGCGATCTCAGCCCCACTTAGCGGAATATTTTTTTCCGAAATATTTCTTTTCAACGTAGTAATACATGTTCCGAATTTCATCCAAATCGGACCATAAATGCGAATTTTGGAAATATATCGACCCACGCGACACCTATCGTAATTTTTTTTTTCATAATATTGCATTTTCATCGGGACCTGAACTATGGTGAAAATTTCAAGTCGCTAGCTCAACAGGAAGTTGGTTTAAAATCGAATGCAAAAATCCGCGGACAGATACGAAGAAAGCGACCTAATAAAACATTTTAAAAAATATTATAAATTCAGGGAAATTTTTGAGCGAATTCTTACTTATACAATAAAATTTATAATAATAATAATTCACAATTATCTGTTGATAACAAAGTCCTGCTCTACTCAGCCGTCATAAAACCCATTTGGACATATGGAATACAGCTGTGGGGAACTACAGCAAACTCAAAAATACAGATTCGTTAAAGCAGGGCCTAAAAAACATTTGCATAAGTGTGCGTACGTTTTGAGTGATTTTAGGTACAGTAGCTTCAAAGAAAATGGGGACTGTGAAACTATAAAATAAAAACTAAATTTTATTATTTGATTTCGCATTTTATTTTGATGTGTAAACATCTTTGGAAAGGAAAATGAGACACATTAAGGAAGAAAATGTAAGGAAAGGTAAGAAAAGAATTAGAATGAATGAAAAAGGAAGGAGAGGAAAGAAAAGAAGAGTAACGAAAACGAAAGAATGGAAGAAGAAATTAAAGGAAAAAACTAGTAAGGAAGTCTAAATTCGGGTGTAACCGAACATTAAATACCTAGTAGTGATCTGTTTTGGTATCCTAATTTGCTCAGGCCTATTTTAATAACTGAAAATTTGTTTTAAAGGCAACTGATTGTTTTCGATAAAAACACTTCTGTTGTGAGTGGTAAATTAAATTATTACTAAATAACAAAATATAAATACCTTTCCTCATGTTCATGAAAGGTATGAAAATAAAAAAAATTAATAAAAAATAAATTCGGGTGTAACCGAACATTAAATACCTAGTAGTGATCTGTTTTGGTATCCTAATTTGCTCAGGCCTATTTTAATAACTGAAAATTTGTTTTAAAGGCAACTGATTGTTTTCGATAAAAACACTTCTGTTGTGAGTGGTAAATTAAATTATTACTAAATAACAAAATATAAATACCTTTCCTCATGTTCATGAAAGGTATGAAAATAAAAAAAATTAATAAAAAAAAAAAAAGGCAGTAGAGTGTTAACTACTTGCCCGTAAATCTTGCTTGTTTGTTATTCGATTTGCGTAATTTTTGGCAGGAGTATACTACATACTATTGGGAAGTATCTCACAAAATTTCATTGAAATACATTCTTCAAATTCCAAGCAATCGCTTTTGAAAATAGCAGAGCTTTTATGCTAAAATGTGGGCGGCGCCACGCCTACTTCACCAAAATCCACAAAATTTGTATTCAGTTTGGTTTTGGTTAAAAAGCTTATTATGTGTGTAAAATCTTATTTAAATAACTTATACAATTATGGAAATATCGCGATTTTAATTTTACGAAGAAATTTTTTAGAACTGTGTTCAAAAAGTGGGCGTGTCCGTTCACCGATTTTGTTAATTTTTACAGCAAAGAGTTAGCTTTATATGTTGAACACTTTCTCTAAATATCGTTCCAATAAGTCAATTTTTACCGGAGTTATGGCATGTAAAGTTTTGTGGAATAATCCCCCATAAAGGGGCGGGGCCACGCCCATTTTCCAAAAATTTTGTGCTTTCGACTTTCTTTGCCCACGAACACTTCAGAGGTGAAATAGAAATGATATACAGCTAGTTTAAGCAAAGTTATAGCATATTCAATATATCTATGATCCTTCTCAAAATCTTTCGTATAAAATTGGGCGTGGACCTAACCCGATTTCAATAATTTTTTTTCGAAATATTGCTTGTATTAATATAAATATGTGTGCTGAATTTTGTTTTGCTATCTTGAGCGGTTTTTGATTTATGATTAATAATATTTCCAAACTTGACTATATCAAAAGTGGGCGGTACCACGCCCCTTTTTAAAAATTTTTTCAAAAATGTATTTGTTGCCTTAACGCTAAAGTGCATACCAAATATTATCCTTATAGGTGTATTATGTACTGAATAATCACTCTTTTTGTATTTTCGAAAATATTATATATATAGAAAGAGGGCGTGGCTTTTAACCGATTTTGCCTATTTTCAATAGCGCTCGGAGATAAGTGAAGAGGAACCTACATACCAAATTTCATTGAGATATCTCAAGATTTACTCAAGTTATCGTGTTCACAGACGGACGGACGGACGGACGGACGGACGTACATGGCTCAATCAATTTCTCTTTTCCTCCTGAACACTTTGATATATATAAGTCAATATCTATCTCGATTCGTTTATGCCGTTACATACTACCGTTAGGCCAATGAAGTTAATATACCTTGTGTGCGAAGCACTACTAGGTATAATTAATAAAAAAAAAAGGCAGTAGAGTGTTAACTACTTGCCCGTAAATCTTGCTTGTTTGTTATTCGATTTGCGTAATTTTTGGCAGGAGTATACTACATACTATTGGGAAGTATCTCACAAAATTTCATTGAAATACATTCTTCAAATTCCAAGCAATCGCTTTTGAAAATAGCAGAGCTTTTATGCTAAAAAGTGGGCGGCGCCACGCCTACTTCACCAAAATCCACAAAATTTGTATACAGTTTGGTTTTGGTTAAAAAGCTTATTATGTGTGTAAAATCTTATTTAAATAACTTATACAATTATGGAAATATCGCGATTTTAATTTTACGAAGAAATTTTTTAGAACTGTGTTCAAAAAGTGGGCGTGTCCGTTCACCGATTTTGTTAATTTTTACAGCAAAGAGTTAGCTTTATATGTTGAACACTTTCTCTAAATATCGTTCCAATAAGTCAATTTTTACCGGAGTTATGGCATGTAAAGTTTTGTGGAATAATCCCCCATAAAGGGGCGGGGCCACGCCCATTTTCCAAAAATTTTGTGCTTTCGACTTTCTTTGCCCACGAACACTTCAGAGGTGAAATAGAAATGATATACAGCTAGTTTAAGCAAAGTTATAGCATATTCAATATATCTATGATCCTTTTCAAAATCTTTCGTATAAAATTGGGCGTGGACCTAACCCGATTTCAATAATTTTTTTTCGAAATATTGCTTGTATTAATATAAATATGTGTGCTGAATTTTGTTTTGCTATCTTGAGCGGTTTTTGATTTATGATTAATAATATTTCCAAACTTGACTATATCAAAAGTGGGCGGTACCACGACCCTTTTTAAAAATTTTTTCAAAAATGTATTTGTTGCCTTAACGCTAAAGTGCATACCAAATATTATCCTTATAGGTGTATTATAGACTGAATAATCACTCTTTTTGTATTTTCGAAAATATTATATATATAGAAAGAGGGCGTGGCTTTTAACCGATTTTGCCTATTTTCAATAGCGCTCGGAGATAAGTGAAAAGGAACCTACATACCAAATTTCATTGAGATATCTCAAGATTTACTCAAGTTATCGTGTTCACAGACGGACGGACGGACGGACATGGCTCAATCAATTTCTCTTTTCCTCCTGAACATTTTGATATATATAAGTCAATATCTATCTCGATTCGTTTATGCCGTTACATACTACCGTTAGGCCAATGAAGTTAATATACCTTGTGTGCGAAGCACTACTAGGTATAAAAAGGCAGTAGAGTGTTAACTACTTGCCCGTAAATCTTGCTTGTTTGTTATTCGATTTGCGTAATTTTTGGCAGGAGTATACTACATACTATTGGGAAGTATCTCACAAAATTTCATTGAAATACATTCTTCAAATTCCAAGCAATCGCTTTTGAAAATAGCAGAGCTTTTATGCTAAAAAGTGGGCGGCGCCACGCCTACTTCACCAAAATCCACAAAATTTGTATACAGTTTGGTTTTGGTTAAAAAGCTTATTATGTGTGTAAAATCTTATTTAAATAACTTATACAATTATGGAAATATCGCGATTTTAATTTTACGAAGAAATTTTTTAGAACTGTGTTCAAAAAGTGGGCGTGTCCGTTCACCGATTTTGTTAATTTTTACAGCAAAGAGTTAGCTTTATATGTTGAACACTTTCTCTAAATATCGTTCCAATAAGTCAATTTTTACCGGAGTTATGGCATGTAAAGTTTTGTGGAATAATCCCCCATAAAGGGGCGGGGCCACGCCCATTTTCCAAAAATTTTGTGCTTTCGACTTTCTTTGCCCACGAACACTTCAGAGGTGAAATAGAAATGATATACAGCTAGTTTAAGCAAAGTTATAGCATATTCAATATATCTATGATCCTTTTCAAAATCTTTCGTATAAAATTGGGCGTGGACCTAACCCGATTTCAATAATTTTTTTTCGAAATATTGCTTGTATTAATATAAATATGTGTGCTGAATTTTGTTTTGCTATCTTGAGCGGTTTTTGATTTATGATTAATAATATTTCCAAACTTGACTATATCAAAAGTGGGCGGTACCACGACCCTTTTTAAAAATTTTTTCAAAAATGTATTTGTTGCCTTAACGCTAAAGTGCATACCAAATATTATCCTTATAGGTGTATTATGTACTGAATAATCACTCTTTTTGTATTTTCGAAAATATTATATATATAGAAAGAGGGCGTGGCTTTTAACCGATTTTGCCTATTTTCAATAGCGCTCGGAGATAAGTGAAGAGGAACCTACATACCAAATTTCATTGAGATATCTCAAGATTTACTCAAGTTATCGTGTTCACAGACGGACGGACGGACGGACATGGCTCAATCAATTTCTCTTTTCCTCCTGAACATTTTGATATATATAAGTCAATATCTATCTCGATTCGTTTATGCCGTTACATACTACCGTTAGGCCAATGAAGTTAATATACCTTGTGTGCGAAGCACTACTAGGTATAAAAAGGCAGTAGAGTGTTAACTACTTGCCCGTAAATCTTGCTTGTTTGTTATTCGATTTGCGTAATTTTTGGCAGGAGTATACTACATACTATTGGGAAGTATCTCACAAAATTTCATTGAAATACATTCTTCAAATTCCAAGCAATCGCTTTTGAAAATAGCAGAGCTTTTATGCTAAAAAGTGGGCGGCGCCACGCCTACTTCACCAAAATCCACAAAATTTGTATACAGTTTAGTTTTGGTTAAAAAGCTTATTATGTGTGTAAAATCTTATTTAAATAACTTATACAATTATGGAAATATCGCGATTTTAATTTTACGAAGAAATTTTTTAGAACTGTGTTCAAAAAGTGGGCGTGTCCGTTCACCGATTTTGTTTATTTTTACAGCAAAGAGTTAGCTTTATATGTTGAACACTTTCTCTAAATATCGTTCCAATAGGTCAATTTTTACCGGAGTTATGGCATGTAAAGTTTTGTGGAATAATCCCCCATAAAGGGGCGGGGCCACTCCCATTTTCCAAAAATTTTGTGCTTTCGACTTTCTTTGCCCACGAACACTTCAGAGGTGAAATAGAAATGATATACAGCTAGTTTAAGCAAAGTTATAGCATATACAATATATCTATGATCCTTTTCAAAATCTTTCGTATAAAATTGGGCGTGGACCTAACCCGATTTCAATAATTTTTTTTCGAAATATTGCTTGTATTAATATAAATATGTGTGCTGAATTTTGTTTTGCTATCTTGAGCGGTTTTTGATTTATGATAAATAATATTTCCAAACTTGACTATATCAAAAGTGGGCGGTACCACGCCCCTTTTTAAAATTTTTTTCAAAAATGTATTTGTTGCCTTAACGCTAAAGTGCATACCAAATATTATCCTTATAGGTGTATTATGTACTGAATAATCACTCTTTTTGTATTTTCGAAAATATTATATATATAGAAAGAGGGCGTGGCTTTTAACCGATTTTGCCTATTTTCAATAGCGCTCGGAGATAAGTGAAAAGGAACCTACATACCAAATTTCATTGAGACATCTCAAGATTTACTCAAGTTATCGTGTTCACAGACGGACGGACGGACATGGCTCAATCAATTTCTCTTTTCCTCCTGAATATTTTGATATATATAAGTCAATATCTATCTCGATTCGTTTATGCCGTTACATACTACCGTTAGGCCAATGAAGTTAATATACCTTGTGTGCGAAGCACTACTAGGTATAACAAAACACAAAAAATTTGATCGTGGCACCGCCCACTTTTCCAAAATTATATAAATCATGACCGAAGGACACCGTGGTGTGGAGGTAGTGTTGTCGGCCTACCACACCGAAGGTCCGGGTTCGAGCCCTGGTACAGGCTACATCAAAAATTGGTTTGAAAAAGTGTTTTCAAAACGGGGTCGCCCCTCGGCAGTGGTTTGGCAAACTCTCCGGGTGTATATCTGCCATGAAAGGCTTCTCAGCAAAAATTCATCTGCTTTGTAGATGCCGTTCGGAGTCGGCGAAAAACCGTAGGTCCCGCCAATTTGTAGGAAAAACTTCAAAGCGGCACACCACAAATTGGAAGAGAAGCTCGGCGCAAAAATCTCCTAGGAGGTTGATGATATAACTGTTGTATATCGCGCCATATATATATATATATAGACCGAAGGACACGCATATCCAAAAATCATTAATTTAGACCAAATATGTTCAGAGTTATGAAGAGTTAAAATTTTATATATCCTGGGGGAGTGGCACCGTCCACTTTTTCGTAAATTTATATAACCTAAATCGTACACAACAATCTTCTGAACCGATCTGGAAAGTTTAAAAGAGATCGACCATTATCTTGGGACAATATTGAAGTACAAAAAAAAACAAAAAAAATGTGGGAGTGGCATAGCCCACTTTTTCAAAATTATATAAATCTTGACCGAAGGACACACATATCCAAAAACCATTAATTTGGACCAAATATGTTCAGAGTTATGAAGAATTAAAATTTGATATAGCCTGGGTGGTGGTACCGCCCACTTTCCCAAAATTAATATAGCCTATGCTTTAACCCATGATCCCAAGAATATACTTTGCAAATTTCATAAAAATCGGTTGAGTACTTTGGACGCCATCTCGCCTAAAGCATGTGACTTTGTCAAATGGTATGAAAAATGTATAGTAATTCATCAATTGAGAACGGCTGGACCGATTTCTCCAATTTTCCGACTTTTCCGCAGGGTTTTCTCAAAAAAGTTGAGCCAAATCGGTCCAGCCGTTCTCAATTGATGAGTTACTATAAATTTTTTCCCACCATATTTATATACATATATAGATTATTTCTTTATGGTTGCAAAAAGAAAGCGATCACAACTATGGAATCACTTTATAGTTGCCGAAGACGGCAAAGGTGCAAAGTGCACTTATTGTAAAGTCATATTGAGCATTTCAGGAGGCTCGCAAAGCAATCTTTCTAGGCATTTGAGGGCGAAACATCCAATAGTTACCTTATCCGTCATACGGCAAGAAACATCATCAGTGGATGCACAGAAGGCAACATCAACTTCTGGTTTGATATCTATCGCTGGCCAACAAATTACACTGGATCACAAATTCCAACTTTTTTTCTGCACCGGAGACGCCATAGTGAAATTCCTATGTAAAATCACCTCCTAATTCCGAAAATCAAGGTTATTTTTACTTGCATGGTACCGTTTTTGAGATATTTACAATTTACCGTTATTTCAAAAAACAAAAAAGATGGCTCCACTTAATCGTGTATATCTCAAGAACAAACTGAGCTCTTCCAAAACGGTTTGAAAAATTTGAAAGCTTATAAAATTTACTATAATCAGTACATACAACACTTTTTGATAGGTCCTGCAGATTCAAACATAGTGAACAATCATTACGGATTTTTTAAATTTTTTTTGTAAAAATATAAAAAAATTTGTATTTGCGAGGAAGCATCTCGAAAACTTTTTGTTTTTTTGCAGATATTTTTTCCCCCCTCTAAGCTCTGTTTTATTACAAAAAAAACAAGCTATCAGTGAACAAAATCGATGAACTAATACAAAAGTTATAAGCATTCAAGTAAATATATTCATTTAATACTTAAGTACCCTACAAATAATAGCATATGTACATATGGTTCTGTCTTAACTCTATGATCTTATTTTATAATTGAAAAAGTTATGTGTCTTGTTTTGACGCTTATTTAGATTAGGATCGGTTTCTCTTATGAGAAACCAACAGTAGTCGCCCATCATAGCGACATCCCAGAATCCTTGATACCGACTTTAAATCACTTTCATTTGCTGGTGAAACCTTTCGCCATGCTCGTCACTTTCGTCGCCAAGATTTTGCGGGAAAAAATTTAAGTGGGAGTGTAAGAAATAAATTTTTAAAGAAATATTTACTCCTGAAAGAAAATAAAAAAGTAAAATTAGATAAATACATAAGTGACACATTAGTATATAATTTTGTTAGGCTGGATTTATCTTTCAATTTTTTGTTTATACTTTTCCCGTTCTTGTTTGTTCGGAACTGGACGATGAATTCAGATTTATGGCTATATATTCTCATGTAAATTTATGTAATAAATATATAATTTATTTTTTGTTTAGTCGTTCCCTATCATCTCGTAGTTAGGACTTTCGTGTTTGCCTAAAAAAGAAGTAACGCCCTTTTCAAAAGAATCCCACGCTGCTGCCTCCACTGGTGGCAAAAGTTCTTTGAAATGGTTATTGGTCATCATTTTCCTTATTTGCGGTCCCACAAAAATGCCTTCCTTTATTTTTGCTTCTGAAATCTCTGGGAAGATTGTCTTCAAATAATGAAAAGCTTCGCCTTCTTTGTCCAAAGCCTTCACAAAGTTTTTGATAAGGCCGAGCTTGATGTGGAGCGGAGGTAGAATTATTTTTTCCTTCTTTATAAGTGGAGAGTATTTTATGTTATCTACCCCAACTTGAAACTCGATTCGTTCTGGAAAATCCTTTTTGATGTAGTGGTCTTGACGAGCTCGGCTATCCCATTTTCATAGAAAGCAACAGTATTGTGTGTATCCACTTTGTAGACCACATAGCATTCCAACGACTTTAAGATCGGCACATATTTTCCAATCATTTTCTTCGTATTTGATTAACTTGAGCAATTGCATTATCTCATATGTTTCCTTCGTATTTACTGCATGCGCGATCGGGATAGATGGCTTTTGGTTGCCAATATGCAATAATACGGCCTTTAAACTTAATTTATTGCCGTCTATGAATAATCGCCACTCTTTTGAATCATATGGTTCACCAAATTGTTTGAATATACCAGCAATGTCTTTGCAGTAACAAACACTGTCCTCCTTCGTATAGTACTTGGAAAATTCTTCGTAACGAATTCTATAATATGTTACCTTAACATCGGATGAAACAAATTTAAATTGTTGCATTCAAGAGGCGTGTAGTTCGGCCTTTTCCTTTGACAATTCCAAATCCCTTATCCAATCATTGAGTTGTGCTTGTGACAAAGAATTTCTTTCGTTTTCCGTTTGAAATTCAGTACAACATGATACCGCGTAATCAGATACTACTGTTGACAATGAAACTGGAGCCGGAACTAAAGTTAAATTTGATTCTGGCAATGTCGCTTCTGTTGAAATTAGTTCTGGTAATGACACTGTAGATACGCTCGCATAGGTTACTTTTCTGGACTTTCCAACCCCAAGTACTTTTGTAGTACAAATATAGCAGTCCGTTGAATGGCAAGTTGGTTCCCTCCACTCCATTGGTGTAATAAATTTCACACGTCGCCTAAATAGATAGTTTCAGAAATTAGTCAGCTATGCATTAAAAGGGAACAAATTCCTAATTTTTATAACGTACCTTTTTGTTCCGGTTTCCGAAGAAATCAATTCGACTCGGCATGTGGTGCACACAGTGTACGGTGTCCATGGGTTTTCATTGTTTTTAGGCTCAATTCCAAAACACTTATAGTAGGTAACTTTCAAAGGATTTGAAAACACACGTCTCATACTTTTAACAATAAATTGACCGCAGATGAAACAGAACATATCTGGATCATTTGTACACTCAAACTCTCGCGCCCTTTTATTCATTTTTTATTTTTAAGTAAATGACGGGTTATAAACTGCAATTATAAACTGAACAGTATCCGGCGTGCCTTGCAGATATTATGAAGGAACAAGGCGCATGTACTCTTATTTATACTTAGATCCAGTAAAAATTCAAGCCTACCTAAACAAAAAGGTTCCCTAGTTCTACAAAGAAAACACTACCTGCCTCAAAAATATGCTCTTGTTTAAAATGTACCTAGGTTTGAGAAAACGACACTAACAGCTTTTTGTATCTAATAACTTTTCGAAAATCTACCTGCTAACTAACTGATATACGAATACTAACACATATGTACCAGTACGGTACTTAAGCATTAAATGGATATATTTACTTGAATGCTTATAACTTTTGTATTAGTTCATCGATTTTGTTCACTGATAGCTTGTTTTTTTTTGTAATAAAACAGAGCTTAGAGGGGGGAAAAATATCTGCAAAAAAACAAAAAGTTTTCGAGATGCTTCCTCGCAAAGTACAAATTTTTTTTTATTTTTACAAAAAAAATTTTAAAAATCCGTAATGATTGTTCACTATGTTTGAATCTGGACTTAGCAAAAAGTGTTGTATGTACTGATAATAGTAAATTTTATAAGCTTTCAAATTTTTCAAACCGTTTTCGAATAGCTCAATTTGTTCTTTTTTGGTTTTTTAAATAACGGTAAATCGTAAATATCTCAAAAACGGTACCATTCAAGTAAAAATAACCTTGATTTTCGGAATTAGGAGGTGATTTTACATAGGAATTTCACTATGGCGTCTCTGGTGCATTTTGGCTGTAAACCAGTGTTATTCGTAATTTTATTCGCCTTCCACAGCACGCAAGGTAGAGTTGGTTGACCGCCAGGTTTTAAAATGGGTAGCAAAAGGAAATCATGCCCTTAGCTTTGTAAGCGAACCCCAATTTAAGGTTTTAATTAGGAGTGGGATTTTCTTCGAATAATATTCGAATAAACACTATTCGAATAAACGAATAAAAATATTCGTTGCAAAAAATTCGAATAGTATTTATTCGAATTTTTTATTCGTTTATTCGAATATTATTATTCGTTTATTCGAATATTATTATTCGTTACAGTACTATTCGAATATTTTTGTTAATAGATTTTTAAAACGATATTCGCTGTTTTCTTTGCTTGTACCTAAGGGCTTGCATTTATGTTTTGTATGTTTTGGATGTATGTGTGTATGTTTGATTGTACAAATGTGTGACCAAGCAGTAACAATATTTCCTTCATTATTCGAATAGTGGTAACGAATAGTTGTATTTATTCGGTTAATGGTGGTTGAATAGTTTTTGGCTTATTATCTTAATAATTAAATAGCTATTTGTACAGTGTTGTGGGAATAATAAAATACAATTATTGGTAATAATTGAAGCTGTAAATAGGCATTTACTATAAAGTTACTATACATAAATATGTATTTGTACATTTATATGTTTATTGCAGTTACATTTGCTTGGTAAGTTTTGTGCTAGGGCTTCAAGCAAGAGATGCCAGGGCCGAAATTCATTATGTATACTGTTTATTATGATAACAAAAGGACGGGTTTGTGATGATTTTTCATGTTCACATGTGTAAATAGTTTAATTTGCGTAAAGTAACATACACAAAATAATACTACCTGCTTCCTAATTTTTGTTAAATACTCATATAAATGTACTTACATACATATGTATGTAAGTATGTAGGTATGGTCATGGAAATTTGCGAACTCTTTGTATTGAATGGGCTGGTTAAGGATGATCATTATTAGGTAGATTTTTTATTGTGTTTCATCAACTGAAGAATTGCATAAAGCGCGACTATTTGTTTTAAATTTGGGTGTCTAAACTCGTTAACTAAATGAACACAAAGGACTTACTTGCATGAGGAATTGCGAATTCACCCGGCAGTAGCAGGTATGTATGTATGTAGCTATTTTCTTCTGTTGTCTTCTTATATTTAAAGAATAATTAGGTACACTAAATGCGTTAAAAAAAATTTAAGTTTCCGCATACTATGTGTTAAGATGCAAAATTTAGGCGCGTATATAAATGGTGCATAAAAAGTTTTTTTAACCAAAATCATTGAACGCCCCTACCTACATACTTACATACTTATGTATGTATGTAAGTACATTTATATGAGTATTTAACAAAAATTAGGAAGCAGGTAGTATTATTTTGTGTATGTTACTTTACGCAAATTAAACTATTTACACATGTGAACATGAAAAATCATCACAAACCCGTCCTTTTGTTATCATAATAAACAGTATACATAATGAATTTCGGCCCTGGCATCTCTTGCTTGAATACCTAGCACAAAACCTACCAAGCAAATGTAACTGCAATAAACATATAAATGTACAAATACATATTTACAGCTTCAATATTACCAATAATTGTATTTTATTATTCCCACAACACTGTACGAATAGCTATTTAATTATTAAGATAATAAGCCAAACTATTCGAATAATCAAAGATATATTGTAACCGCTTGGGCACACATTTGTACACGCAAACATACACATATACATGCAAAACATACAAAACATAAATGCGCGCTCATAGGTACAAGCAAAGAAAACAACGAATATTGTTTTAAAAATCTATTAACAAAAATATTCGAATAGTACTATAACGAATAATAATATTCGAATAAACGAATAAAAAAATTCGAATAAATACTATTCGAATTTTTTGTACCCGCCGAATAAAAGTTTTGTTTATTCGAATAATTTTTATTCGAATAGTCCCATGCCTAGTTTTAATAGATATGATCTTCTCGTGTCCAGGATACACTCTTACTTACTATACTCGTAAAAGTTTGTCAAATTCCATATTGCCCAATGTCTATAATGAAATAAGTTCGAGACTGCATGACGAAGTATGTTTAGCGACTGCTGTATGCTTGACCACAGACGCATGGACATCGAGGGCAAATCAAAGTTAACCCGCCGTTACTCGCGCACTTGTTTTAGGACGCGGTTACTCCACCCAAGCTAAAATGTATCATATCTTGGGAGTGTGAATAACTACAAATTCACAACTGTGTATGTAATAACATGAGGTCGTAGATATAACGACTAATAGTTTCTTTTATATAAGGAAACTTTTTTTATTGAGTAATTTTATAAATAAAAAGAACGTACATAAACTTAAAAAATAAGACTTCAATTTAAAAGATATTTCATTTAGCGTAACTAAAAAACAAATTTTGCTTTCTTACGCGTTTATTCGCGGGGTGAAAAATTCACCCCAAAAAAACTTTGATCGATCCGTTTAGCCCAACGGTAAGAGTGATACTGATCAGCGTGCACTAGTAAATAAATAACACCAAAACATTAAGCTATTAGAGGATAAACATCTGATCTTGTGATACATTTTTTTGCAAACGCATTCACAATGTAATTTTTTTTTTTTGCCCTAAAACGGTCACAATAACCAACTTTATCATGATAACTTAATCACACTTTTGTGTATACCAATATGAATAGGTTATCATAGGATAAAATTTATCATAACCAGACATTGAGCAAAAGGGCCTTAGAGTGCAAATGTTCTAAGTCCACCCTATAAATTTTTTTCCGATTTTGGTGCAAATTACAAGAAACGGTTAGTAATATATCATAATTATTTTGGACTTAACCCTTTCGGTACGAACGGGACATATATGTCCCGGCACATGTTTGAAGATACCTAGCCTGGAAATTAAGCGAACTAAATTGGCCTTATTTATCCCATTTCGTACTTAATGCCATCCTTAATGGCATTTGCTTCCGTTATTTGAAGTTAAATGGTAAACACGCGTTCTTTAGTCGAAAAACAAAAGCAAAAGTGGACGCGAATTTTGCAAGTGGTAGGTTTTTTTGCGATTTTTCGTGGTTTTTTAGCTTCAAAGTTTACTGAAAGTATATTTATTTATTGTGCTAGTGCTCTATTATTATATTGAGGTAAGTAAGTATACGTTTTTTTGTTATTTATAAAATTACTGGCATTTTTATCCCGGCGGGAAGTATGTGTCCCATCAGTATTCTTGTTGGGCTCAAATGTCCCAGTCAGGATTAAAAATGCCTTTTCTTGGATATTTATTGGAATAATATAAAACTATTTTTTATTTATAAACTTGTACTGTTATTTTTCTACAGACGCATAATGCCTAAAGTACTTGATAAGGATGCAATTGCTAGCATTTTGGAGTCATCTAATGAGGAAGATGACTTTTCGGACGGCAGTGATGATAACTTTGAGCCTTCTGATAGTGAGGTTTTATCTACTGATGAAAGAAGCATGGAGGATGATAGTGAAGAGGATGCGGAAGAGGCTTTGCCCACAACGCTCTCCACAGATTGTGGTCAAAATACCATATGGTCGTCTCCCAACCCTGAATTTGTACCAAGGAAAACATTAACTAGTTATCGACTTCCCGATATAAGCCAGCGCTTTGATAGGACTGACAATCCTTATAATTTATTTATGAAAGTTTTCTCAGAAAGCCTCTTTATGCGTATTGTGGAGTGCCTAAAGTCTCGATTTGCAAGTGCAAGGAACGAAAGTGCTTACCAAAGTATCGATGAAAGCATGACGAAGTTCAAGGGCCGTTCTTCCCTGAAACAATACCTACCATTGAAGCCTACTAAGCGCGGTATTAAAATGTGGCTCAGGTGTGATGCTCTCACCGGCTATACTTACGATTTTAATATCTACTGTGGGAGAGAAGAAGGAACTGTCGAGGGAACCCTACGCGAGCGCGTCGTAAACCAATTAGCTGCAACAATTCGAGAAACAGATGTAACTTTGTGCTTCGATCGGTTCTTCACAAGTATCAATCTCCTAGAGAGTACTAGCTATGCAGGGTTGGGAACCGTTATGACAAACCGGAAAAAAATGCCAACTATCGACGTAAAGCTGAACAAAGGTCAATGCGTTTTCCGAGCAAGCAACACAGGTTTGATGTATACCATGGCATGCCACCAAGGAAGTAGTCGTTGTTAGCAATTGCCATTCGTCTGAAGTATCTCAGATCGAAAAGAAATTGAAAAACGGTCAAAAAATGAATGTGGAGTCTCCCGAAATTATTAAGTTTTACAGAAAGATAATGGGTGGAGTGGACAGAGCTGATCAAATAGCAGGTCAATATGAGCTGGATCTGAAATCTAAGAAATGGTGGAAAAAAGTATTTTATCGATTATTGATGATGTCAGTGGGAAATTGCTGGGTAATCAGTTCCGAACTTGGACGGAGAAAAAATCCACTCTTAGATTTTATGATCGTTCTGGCGGAAGATATGATAGCCGAAGGTAAAAAAAGAGCTTCTGTTAGTCGATCCGGTACATCTTGAAGAAAAAGGAAACTATTTGCAGGACATCTTCCTGTTCCCTTTGCTAAACGTAGGCGTTGCACAGGTTGTGCACAACAAAATAGAGAAAGGCGAACAAAAACACTGTGCGAAGAATGCCAGATTCCTCTTTGCAAGGACTGCTTTGCTCCTTACCATAAGTAAAAACCAATTTTTTTATACTGTATTACTTGCTCATTGTTTTCTTCTTTTCACTTTACTGAAACTATATGTTGAATTCAAAATAAAATATGAATTATTATATAAAACCAAATGGCATTAGTATTTTAGATATTGGATCATAAAATACTAAAAGGGACAAATAAGTCCCAGTCAAAAATACTGGCGGGACATATATGTCCCAGCCCCTCCCACCGCCCCTTTTTAACCGAATACAATTTTGATGTGACAAAACACTTTTATTTCCTCCATTGCAACTATTAAACATATAAAATAACTTGTATTTCCGCTAGCGGCTTTCCGTACCGAAAGGGTTAAGTGCGTTGTTTGCGATTACATTGATCGGAAAATATGTTGAGTTCACCACAAGATTTTAATTTTAGTGCTAACTACCTGTAGGAAATTTTGATTATTTCAGTTTGCGGTCTGTAGATACAAAGGCATTTTACAGCCTAATGAGCTTTCAAAAAATGCGCATTCTTGCAAAATAGTATGGACGAGTAACACAGCAGCACTGGGCCAATTACACTGGTCGACGGCCAAAATTTACCAGAGACGCCGTTATGAAATTCGAGTTTATTTTTTATTCTATGGTACCGTTTTTAAGATATTTGCAATTTAAGGTTATTCGAAAAAACCAAAAAGATGGCCCCCTTTAATTACGTATATCTCACGAAGGGGTCAAGCAATTACAAATCAAAAAGTCGATAAAATTTTCTACAATTGCATCATACATTGTTTTTTGCTCAACCAGATAGTTTGTGAGATATTAGCTTATAATTTCAGAGTTTTTTTTATGAAAAAATATGAAAAAAATTACTCTTTGCGAGGGCTGCATTCCAAAACCACAACTTTTTTTCCAGATATTTTTCCTTTAAGTAAAGCTCTGTTTAATTAGGAAACAGATGAGCTATCATCGAAGAAAATCGATGCAAAACTACCTAAGCTATAAATGATCAAATACAAATACCCAGCTTGCGCAACTTCAATGTATGTATACATACATATATTTAAGGTATAAAGTGCAAATGGCATATTATCCGGATAAACGAATAACACCATAGCAATGATACTACTTTTTCTTTAAATAAATGAAATAGTACTTTTAATACTCCAATTGTTTTATAGTAGGTAGAGTTGTTGCATCGAAAGGAAGAGTGGTTGGGTTCGAAACATGCTGTAGGCATGTAGTTATAAACATGTTTTTCCGTCACTTATGGGTAAGTATGCTGGTAGATTTTCAAAATTATAAGACACAGAAAATGTTTAAAGCCTACATCTATAATAAATATGAGTTAATGCGCCTTAACACTTCAAAACATTTGCAAGGCTCGACGGAGATAGTTCAGTTCGTAAGTCAAATTTCAAAACCGTCATTTATTAAACAAATATAACGAGTAAAAGGACGAGAGAATTTGAGTGGCCAGTATACTATCATCACGCCGCCTTATTACGAGTGTTCTCAGATCGTATCAAAACTTTATAATCCAAGTATTTTGGCATTGAGCCTAGAAATGCTGAAAAACCATGGACACCGAACACTGTGTACATCGTGTCGAGTAGAATTGATTCAGTCGGAATCAGGACAACAAATAAAATTCGATACATCAATGATATGGAGAGAACCTACATACATACTGTTCAATAGAGTGTACAAAAGTACTTGGCGTTGGAAGATCAAGAAGAGTAAAATATGCCAGCATACCTACAGTGAGACTACCAGTACTACAATCAACGGCAGTTGCGGATCCAGTTCCATTGTCAACAGTAATATCTGAGTACAGGGAATTAAGTTGTACTGAATTTCGCATGGGAAACATCCTGTCACAATAACAACTTAATGATTGGATAAGAGATTGGAACTATCCAAGGAAAAGGCCGAGATCCACACTTCTCGTATGCAACATTTTAAATTTGTGTCATCCGATGTTAAGGTGATATATTGTAGAACTCGTCACGAACCATTTTTTAAACACTATACCAAGAAAGACAGTATATCGACAGCCACACAGCAAAACATTATATGAAAAACTGTGACAGTTATAACATATGTATATGGGCGACGGTTATTACATTTCACCACTGGAAAGAAACGGAAGTTGTAACCCGATTTTATCTGCATTTTAATGCGCGAAATATCACGATTTATGGGAAAGGCTCAGAACCTTCTTTTTGGAAAAATAGTGACTTACGGGGTTTTGCAGTCGATATGCTACTGCAACGACATTCCTGGTTTATTCGAAGAGTTTGGTCAAACATATAATTCAAAAGAGTTTACGATTGTTCATAGACAGCAATAAACTGAGTTTGAAGGCTGTTGGTTGCATAGTGGTAACAAAAAGCCTTTATCCCGATCGCACATGCAGTAAATATAAAATAAACCTACGAGGGAATGCAATAACTACTCAAATATGAAGAGCATGATTGAAAAATATGTTCTGATCTCACCATAGGCATATGACTATTCGAACACAAATTATTCGAATAAATAAAATTTTTATTCGACAGGTACAATTAATTTGCGTAAAGCAACATACAAAAAATAATACTACCTGCTTCCTATTTTTTGTTAAATACTCATATAAATGCCCTACCAGCTCATTTGTTCAACCCCCCTCATTTTCCAACACATTCACATTTCCAAAATAAATTTTGTTCTTGGAATTTCTAATGCACGAAAGAGATAAAAAAAATTTTCAAATTTGAAAAAAAATGTGTGCCGTGAAAATAATTATGTATATTAATTGAATTATGTACATATATGCTGCTACCGGCTGAATTGGCTGAGATATTAACCTACTACAGCACTCCAACAAACCTCTCCAACTGCCTGGTCGGATCTAGGTACGTGTTTTGAGGGAATCGGCCACAATGGACACCATTCCGTGGTTTCAGCTGCCGAGAAGTTTTTTTTGTGAAATATTTAAAATCTGTATACATGTGTACTTATTTATAAGATAAATATGTAAATATTTTATAAAATATGCAGTTTTATAGTTTTTTTCATAAATTCATATATGTACATAGTATATACATAAATGCAAAATAAATGTCATGAAAAACCCAAAATTTTAATCTTCTTCTTATAAGTACTTTGGAGAGATATTGTGAGTAGTTTGGAGAGAAAATATAAGGGGTTCGAGCATTTGCTGTGAATAGTTTGTGAGGCCATATATAAGTACTTTGAACATAAGGAATGAACAGTTTGTAAGGTTATTTATCAGCACATTGAATTTTAGTTCTAAGGTGTTGAAGATGTAAATATTGAGCAGTTTGGTTGATTTTTTCAAAGTGATTTGTAAGCATTTGAATGAATAGTTTGAGGCTTTGTTAGAGCAAACCTCAAACCGCCCCCCCCCCCCCCCGCGAAATTTCCGAAAATTAAAAAATATACGTCTGTACTATAATAATTACTCTATTCATTTTTAAAACCCCTGTTAAGAAATTAGAATTAATTGCAAAATAAAAACACGAAAGAATAAAATTAAATAATATTTCACACTGAGAGAAGATATTGGTAGTCGCTAATCAATTATCAGAGCAAGTCTGAGAGGTCACAACTAAATTCCTGCAACGGTTCACTCATTTGGGGCATTAAGAAACTCGCGCAAAATTATCGGACTTGCTCTGCATAAGATCAACTTAGCATCTCATCTACATAGCATGTTAACAATAGCAAGAGTGATTCGAACTCAAGTCTGTTGAAATTCATATTAACTGCTTTTCGAGTTATTAATACAGCAGGCAAAAATTGTAAGAATGAGTGCCTCTCGTTATTGTAGTCACAGTTGCCATAAGCTTAACCAAAACCATCACCAAGAAGTTAAAAAAAAATACCAAAAATTCCCAAGCAGTACACAACGCAGTGGTATTGAATTACCAGAGCAAGTGACAATTAAATTGTACTTATACTTGTCGGGTGATAATAAAAAGTGACGCTAATTTGGCAAAAAAGGATTGAAAACGTTTAAAAGTAAAAGCCCGGTATGCTTTTAAAAAGAAAATGCTCATGAAATATTTTCAATTATTTCTTGACCATGAAATTGTCATGAATAGCCAAGATGTTTTGACGTTCCGTTTTGAATGTTGAATAATTGCAAATAACCCGCCTTTTCTATGAATTTCAACGTTATTTTGCTATATATTTTTTTGTTTTTTCGAAGCTTCAGTTTTCTAAAGCGACAACTGTTTATTTCTTGCCAAAGCCAGAGTTGCGCAGGTCTCGTTTTTGTAAACATTTTCCAGAAATTAGCAGTAGAAAAGTAGAAGAAATTCTGACACAAGAAATTTTTCTTAAGCGTTTCATAGGTGTAATTTTATATAGAGTTTTTGGATTTCTTTTGAACAGCCTAAAGCCCTTAAAAAGAAAAATATTTTCCAATCCCAAAGGAGGAGCGACCGAGCACTTTTATTGATGCATTAAATAATTGTACCGTGTCTTTTTTCCCTATGGTATATCGATAAATAAAAATTGCTGCAACGCTTCCAGTTTCCGTTGCTCCTAGCGAACGGTCCTTCTCTTCCCTTCGAAGGTTAAAAACTTCGCCAGGAGATGCTGGCTCTACTCAACATCCACTCTACTTTTGAAGTAACTCCTGAAGAAATCCTAAACAAAATTTCAAAACAAACAAGAAAAATAAATATTATTTTGTACACGGCTAAAAGTTTTAGCCTAGATTTAAAACTTTTTGGGGCTGCATATACACCTAGACCAGAATGTCTGCGTTCAAAGTGTGGTTTGTTAAGAACTTTGTGGAAAATTCATGAAAATTCAAGAAACCTCGCAAAATTTCTAACTTTTTAGTAAAAGTTTTTAAAATTGCTAAAATCGAGTAAATCTTCTAGCAGCTTAAGATTGGTATCTTTGTTCACTACAATTGAACAAACTACAAAACTGCATACGCAAAAAAAATTTAAAATTTTAGTAAAAAGTTTTCGAGTTTTCTTAAATTTTCATGAATTTTCCGCAAAGTTCTTAACTTTGAGTTGCAGTATTTTTGTTGTGTTTTTACACATACTTTCATACAAAAATAATGAAACTAGTTAAAGTTGATTTTACTGGAAATTCCAAAAACCTTTTGAACGCAGGTCAAGGTGTATGACCAAACCAAATTTGGTTTAAAATTAAATTAACGCCGTTTGTCATAGAAATGCGCGTAAATAAAATTATTTTTAATTTTAAACCGAAAATGTTAACAATTTTTAATTTTTTTTTTTAATGTTAGGACTCGAACCGACGTGCCCCAAATCAGTGCGCAATGCTCTACCTAGTGAGATACCGCGCACCCATGAATTTTGTGCGAAAAGTACACATATTCGCTGTTTATCCTCGTAAAGTTTTAAAAAATTGAGAATTTTTGTAGGAAATTGAAAGAATTGGAAATTATTACCAAAATGATTAAAAATTGTGTAAACCAATGAATGGTTTAAAAGTTAGGCTCAAATTTTTAGCAGTGTAGAAAGAGAAAAATTTCAAATAAATAAAAGTATATATATTTAATATGTAAAAATATGAAAATGTATGTATTTACAGGTAATTCTTATTTACTGAGACTTTGGCCAAAATCCCCCCCGAATTTTTTTCCTGGCTACGCGCCTGGCATAAGTCATAGAAATTTGTGAACTCTTTGTATTGAATGGGCTGGTTAAAGATGGTCTTTAGTAGGTAGATTTTTTATTGTGTTTGAACAACTCAAGAATTGCATAAAGCGCGACTATTTGTTTTAAATTTGGGTGTCTAAACTCGTTAACTAAATGAACACAAAGGACCTACTTGCATGAGGGACTGCGATCTGCAAAATCTAAAATTTGGTTAATTGATGATAAGTACTTATTGTATAGAATAATGGCCAGAAATAGTTGTTATTATATTGCACTGATTCAGTGATCCATTTATTGATTTTTATAATAATTAATATTAAAAATAATTAATTTTAAAAAAGGCAAATGAGAGACATTACAAATTAATTTTCCTCTGTTTTTGAGCAAATCGGTCAATAACTTCCTCCACTGCGATATTAATATTTCTATTTATACTCATTAGGGCAATTCCATTCAGCCTATCTTCTCCGGTTGAATTCCTTACCCAATTTTTCAAACCCCTCAATGTTGAAAAACTTCGTTCACTGCTGGCAATGGTGACAGCTAACGTGGCTCCAATCTTCAAAAACTTGAACACGTTTGGAAAAAGTGCTTCATTGCAAAGATTTAGTGCGTCGATGAATGTCTTTGGACGATCTTCCGCTGCAACCCAACGTTGTCTCCATAGTAGAAATTCATTGTTTACAATGGATACCGCTGTTTCAGTAACTGCTGGCCACTGATCCATCAATATTTTGACAGTTTCGGGAACGATTTCACCTTCTTTTCTTATCAATTTATCAGGAATCACATTTTCAATGATTGACAATATGTTTTTGTGCTTTATGAATCTGTTACACACTGAAGATATGAAGTGATCGATGAACGGGTGTTGTTTTCGTAGTTTTCCCGGTTTTTTTGACGACTTACAATCCTAGGAGCTTCAATTTTCTCTCCGATAGATTTGGCTATTTCTTCGGCATCAACAAAAACTTTTTTGAACTGTGATTCACTATTTTCCCTCATTTCTTTCAACAAAATAACCAGATCTTCAGCCGCCAAAACAGCTGCAGAGAGGTCAACACTTTTCCCTTGAAGGTAGGAGGTCAATGGTTGAGCCAAAGAAAAAATTTCGTGAGTAACAACCATTGCCACAATGAATCCTCCAGTCCTTAAAGTGTGTAGATAACTGAAAGCATTTCTGGAACTTTCACTGTTTCCACATTCACTAATTTTTTCTAAGCTCAAATAAATGGGAGCAAACATTTCCTTGAAACAGATCACAGCGTCTAACTTCTCCGTCCATCTTGTTTCACACAATCGCTTCAAACGTTCTTTCTTTGTTGGACAACTCAAAGTTTCGACAGCATCCTTGAGAATAGCTTCGCGTTTTGCAGAAGGTCTGAAGAAAGAAATAATCTGCTTTTTGAACCCAAGACAGTTTCTTATTAGAGAAATGGAGCATGCTTCACCAACCGCCAAATTCAAAGAATGGCTTGCGCAATGTATATAAATTGCAGACGGATACTTCTCCATCACTGCAGCAGCACAGCCATTCCACTCTCCACTCATTGCAGCTGCACCATCGTATCCTTGGGAAACCAAAAACTCCAGGTTGACCTTCAACTTCTTTGAAGTATCTATCAATGACGAAGCAAGTCCACTCTCTACCAGTGCAATCTTCGATAGGGATGAACTGTAGAAAATCTTCTCTCAAAATTATTCCATCTGCAGTTATTTCAGTGTAACGAAAACATAATGAGTATTGTTCCACGCCACTAATATCGGTAGTCCCATCTGCGAATATAGTGCAGCATTCGCTTGCGTTTATTTTTGCAACAATCTTTTCAAGAACTATGTCCCCGCAAATTTCGACGAGTTCATTCTGAATCTGTGGACTTGTGTAGGATGTGACGCGATTCTTCAATGCGACAGTATGAAGTAGATGCTGCTTCAATGTTTGGTCACCAGAATTCATCCGAAATCTTAATAAAGATCTGAAGTTGCCATCATTATGGGAAGGAGTATCGAGGGATATAGGACCAGAATCACGATGCCCTCTTAAAGCTGTTTCTTGCCTGCCGATGAAAATTATGGTTTCGACGATGGAGCGCAAAATTTCTCGATTCCGTTGAATTTCAGCACTTTTCACAGTATTTAGCTGCAAGCTTATGTCGACCATTCTTTTTTCCCTGATTGCAAAGAAATTTTCTGCTAAAACAACTGCAGCCTTGTGATACTCTAGATCTTGGTGATTTCGAAAGAGTTCTTTAGCGTCTTTCCATCGGTTAAACGGAATCGTAACCAGAGATCGAACGGACGTGTGACTTCCTTTCCCAACGTTTTTTTGAGTGAAGAAAGTACAATAAATGCAAAACGCAGCATCCATTTTTTCGGAATACACTAGCCAATAAAACTCATCGAGCCATTTTTTTTGAAACTTTAGATTTCTCGGACCACTGGCGGGAAACTCGTGGAAATTTTCAGCTTCCCAACGATTTTTTAACAAAAAGTACTTTCCTTCATCAGTTAATTTTTTTTCAAAATGAATAGCGATATCTTTTGAGCCCATACTGTATACATTCTGGAGTCTTCGTCGAGACCTGTGGGTTAATATTCATATACATAATTATAACATACAGTATTGGCCATGACTATAACAACCCCCTAAAATGGCGAATTTAAGGCCTTAAATATTTTGGCAAAAATTTTCAGGTTTTGAACAGGATTTATTAGAGCTGAAGCGATATGTGTAAATAAAAATAAACGGAATGTAATACATAGGGAAGTAATTTAATGGTTAAACTCGTCCTTTAAGAGGAGTGCGAATGTGGTGTCCAATACTGTATGTTCTATCTGTATAATTTTTATACCCTTGAGACCTAAGTGTCCAGAATTCTCGTGGCACGTTCGCGAAAAAAACGGTTTTTTGGGCGTAGAATATAGAAAGTTTTTTAAAGTCTTGGAGAGTCTATGTTCTTAATTACCAATTGCGAGTCAACCAAAAAAGTGACGCATAACTACCATTTCTTATATTTAATGAACAATTATTTAATCGGGAATTTTCACGTTTTTTCGATAGTATAAATTATTATTGAATATTAGAAATCGGAATTATGTGTCACTATTTTGGTCGATTTGCTATCAGTGACCAACAACATAAATATTTGCAGCACTGTCAATAATTTTCTATATTCTACACTTAAAAATGAATCATGTTTTTGCCACGAAAGTGTCACAGGAAATCGAAACAACTGCGACTTAAGAGTTTATTCTTGAAAACATGATTTTACCCAAATTGACGACTGGATTGACATCACGCGTTGATGAAATACATTTATTTTTTTTGTTATCGTTGCTGCAGCTTGTATATAGAAGCTTCTTGGCTATCAATTTTTTCACAATTTTCCTCGTTGGAAATTTTCGGCCGCTTTATCAACCACTTGTCCATTTTACACTATATGCACCGTAACCCACATTTTCATTAAATATGCATAAGTACTATTTTCTTCATGAAATAAATTAAATAATAATGAACTAAAGTAAATTATAGTACGTACCTCAAATTGCAAACTTTTCAAGTACATACGTATGTAACACTAAAAGTTTTAATAGTCGGTGGCTATCATATTGAATAACATTTCATGCTGTTTATGTGTTGCATGTAAAAGAAACAAAAACTTCACAGCGTACTTTGAAAATTTTAATTTGGTCGGCGTCGCCACGGCGAAAGGTAACGGTACATCAATCGAGTGAGTATGCGCCACGGCGATAGCAACCCAGCAAAAATTATTGCCTTTGACTGTAAGGAATAAGGAATAAATGCGTTGTGTTCGATGAAAGCGCTCGTTTATTCACTGCTAGCCGTTCAAGAGGTTGTCAATAAATTTGCTTATTTGTAATTCGTTTCTTGTTAAATTTCGTGAATGAATAAAAGTGAAATTTATACACATGCTCTTCATTCTTTGACTTTACCTACATAATAATCAAACAAGTAAGGAAGTCTAAGTTCGGGTGAACCGAACATTAAATACCCACCGTTAGTTTTCAGAAAAAGGGGGCATAGTTTTCATCCGATTTCGCCCATTTTAAAAACCAATCTATTCCGAGCCTAAACAATAGCGAATTTGGTGGGAGCGGCCACGCTCCTTGCTTATAAAGCTTTAACCGCTTACATGAGCCAAACGTACTGAATCGATCTTTACAAGGGCTATACCATGTCCTATATATAACTTTGGAAAAGAAGGCGTGCCATGCCCATAACTTTTAACGTATTTTGTGAAATTTTTTGATATACGGATATATGTGTCCATTAATCAATATTTACCTAATTTTAAAAAAGTGGGTGGTGGCACGCCCACGGATTTTATTATGTTGTTTGTCCCTATTTGAAGATCAGTTTTCATTGCAGATCTTTATGATACTTTCACAGTGGCTTGTTAATGAGGTGAATGAGTGTACTAAATTTTAGCATTATATCTTTATCAGTTAAACAGATATTGCATATTCCGGTTTCCTAGCTCTCGTTTAGAGAACTTTAGTCCAAAAAGGGGCGTGGTCGTTCACGGATTTTTCTTATTTTCTGTGATAGTACTCTACATAAACATAACATGCCTGGTACCTAGTTTCGTAAACCTATCTCACACCGTTCTCAAGTTATTAGCAGTCGAATTTGAAAATTGCCTGGCTCATAAGTGGGCGGTGCCACGCCCACTTTCCAAAATTTTGCGAAAATAATGTTTAGAATATGAAAATTTATGTATGTACCAAATTATATTATTATAGCGGTATCAGTTAATTAGATATGGACTTTTCAATATTTCCACCTCCTTTCAATATAACTTTTATAAAAAAGTAGGCGTGGTCGCCAAGCGATTTCGTTTATTTTCTATATCTGAATTTAACACAACAATAGTATGCCCTCGACAAAATTTCGTTATACTAGCATAAACTGTTCTCAATTTATTAAGAGCCAAAATTTTAAAATTTCTTCAAATATATGTGGGCGGTGCCACGCCCCTTTTCAAAAAATTTGATAAAATCCGCCTTAGAACATATAAATCAATACATATTGCAACTTTTATCATTGTAGCTGCTTCTGATATTTAATTAACCCGTTTTATACGTTTTTCGAAAAAGGGGGCGTGGTTATCATGCGATTTCGCCCATTTTCAATAGCAACCTACCTTGGCCAGAAAGTAACCTGTATGCAAAATTGCACGCAAATATCTAAATTTTTACTCAAGTTATCGTGTACACGGACGGACAGACGGACAGACGGACGGACATGCCTTAATCAATTCCTCTTTTCAACCTAAGAACTTTCATATATGGAACCCCATATCTAACTCGATTATTTTGCGCCGTTACATAGTACCGTTATGTGGACAAAATTAATATACCCTTGTACTAGTACTAGTACGCTGGCTATAAAAATGTACTACTTACTAATATTTCGGGGGGGGGGGGGTTACTACGCCATTGTATAGTAACTTTATAGTAAATGTCTATTTTTATTATTCCTACAACACTGTACGAATAGCTATTTAATTATTAAAATAATAAGCCAAAATCTATTCAACCACCATTAACTGAATAAATACAACTATTCGGTACCAATATTCGAATAATGAAACAAATATTCCCTGCAGTGAAACATCAAACTAGTCAGACAACATACTAGTATACAACTACCATTTTCTGGTTGAAATCATACTACTCAGAAAAAGTCTATTCCATACTAGTATTCAACTACAATTTTCATGTTCAAATTGTTCTAGTTTGAAAAAGTTCAAACTCTAATTTCCTTATATGCATTCTTCTGACTATGAAGTTATTAAAACAATGGAGGGCGCGCTCGCACGTGTTAAGTGTCGATGGAAGAAGAAGAAAAAGAAGTATGTGGCGAGTTAATACAAAGGTAAACACCAGGTTTTCAAATTAAATAATTACAAGTTGGTTTATTGGAATTGTGATTCGTATGAATAAAAAATGAATAAATAAAAGTGAACAGTGGAAAATGGATGGACAGTGTATTTACCTAGTTTGGCTGCTGGTGACTTGGTTGACGGTCGATGCTAAAGAGAAAGGCTTATATTTTTGTTTTCGGCTCGTACCCCCGGCGAATGCTTACTTTCGTTAGGTTCGAAAGGAGCGCGCAGTTATCGGTACGAACCTAAGTGCACTTTCATTTTTAAATAAGTCTACGAGGGACGACCGATATATTTAGGCCGATGGCCTAAACATGCCGGCCCCCTTGCGGCGAGTAACCTTGAATGGTGAAATCAACGCGCGGGTAGCCACCGGCAGCCAAGCCGAGATTAGCCCACTTTACATGTGTATGTATAATTAAACAAATTTTTCTTAGCTAAAATTTCTGGAGAACCTTCGGCCATCTCCTTGGTTCTGCCGTCTGCTGCTTGATCCCTGTTGTGGATGAAAAAGAACGGTTAGTATATGGACGTGGTTCTGCCTAGTTCAATGCACCTTATTATTGAGTTTTTTTTTCCTATTGGTCAATAGCGTGTAATACGAATGGTTTTCATTGCTGATGGGCCCCCGAAATTACCAGACCGAAGATGGTGGCCTGTGCCAGCAGCCCATTGATGGTAGACGGTGGAGTGGCGCTGAGCATCAGGCTGGCGTAAACGTCGGCGCCTAGCGTAAGACGCACTGGAGAGGCCCGGAAAAATTCGGGATCTGCCAACCTCATAAGCTGGAAGGGTGCAGCTATCGTCGCGTCAAGGTTCGCGGCCGGGCTCAGACGATGGTGGCGTGCCTGGACCGTAGCCAAGGTGGTGACCCTTCTGGTCACCCCGTACTTTCCTCGAAGTACCAGTGTGCACCTAATCGGCCGTGTCCCCCCAACGCGTTCTAGGTGGAGCTCGGTAGCGAGCTCACCGCCAACGACCGTGGTGGGTGAGCACGGGTCGATCAGAGCACGGACAAAATGTAGTGCGCCGCCCGATTCAATGCACACTAGTGCCGTTGGTGCAATGGCAACAAATGACCGCATAACGATCGCTGCGGCAGGCGCGTTGGCCACTCGACCGGTGCGAAAAGTGGTCGTCGTTGCAGTATGTCGAACCATTGCGGTGGTGCTTGATGGTCCGCGGACCTGATAAGGTGCAGTCCGACCCGATGTGCGTCGTGATGAGCCCGACGGACCTCAGTGAGACTGTGCGATGGTCGGAAAGGACGTGTTTCCGAGCCACCAGTATTCACCTTAGCCTCCCGCGGGGATGGGCGGAAAGGACGTGTTTCCGCGCCATCCTGACGTGGTTTGGTGGCTTTGTGCGAACGTCGAGCCGTAGCGGGTTCGCGCAGCCTCTGTTGCTCGTGTCGTAGTAGCGGTCAGAAAGGACGTGTTTCCGAGCAGCCGAGCCGTGGCGTCGAAGTTGCCGCTGCCCTCAGGTCTTCCAATTCTTCCTGCTCCTCTGCTACCTATTCCGCCCACGACTTCGTATTTTCCGTGACGGCGATGGAAAGGGCATCATCCGATAGGTCGCCGTCGTCTTCGAGGATGTGTGCCGGCCTTGGAGTACTGTCGTTGTTGTTGTCGTCGATGTGGAGGGACGTATGGTGGGGCTCGTGGCAGCGGTAACAGCGGTCCTTACTCGGACATATTTCCGGTCGGTGGAAAGGGGACAAGCAATTGGGGCAGTACTTGTGTATAAGTACCACTCGTAGTCGTTCCTCGGCCGACATACCGCGGTACTGTGGGCAAAAACGTATGCCATGGTTGTTGCTGCATAGCCGACATGGTACCGGGAAGTTGGTGGACCGCTCCTCGGTTTTTGCGCGTGTGGCAGTAAAACGGGTCATTCTAAAATATAAACCCGTTATTAGGGTGGTTGAATTGGGTTTTGGACGGTTGGGTGGCTTGAATACATAATTGACGCGCATTTCCTTTATTTCGGTTTGGCTATTCAAATTTAATAACAAAATCGTTATTGCTAAATTTTGGACGACTCGGAGACTAGTACGCTTCGTTGTTGCGTAAATTTTCCCCTATAGCAGCTTTGTCACGTTTTGACACTTTCCTTCCGCCCGAGATTGGAGATTTTACATTTTTCTGTGTAAATGACATCGCAAGTGTGAAATAGAAATAGTGAAAAAAGTTGCACAGATAGAAATCTCGGTACAGATTTAATGTGTCTGTGGTAAATGAAATCGCAAGTGTGAAATAGAAATAGTGAAAAAAAACCGTGGAAACGGAGGATATATATGGGTACACTTTGTCGTTACCCAGATTTCACCTCACCCCATGCGAAATAAATTCACCCGCTCAATACGGTACGCCACAAAAAGTGGTGGATTTTTGTAACGAGTACATACCCGTTACGATGATGTGTGGGTACCGATCGTTACGCGAAGTGGCTACGCTAATTCATTCAGCACTGCATACATTCCTGAATGAAATGTCATTGATGGAAAATACACACGAGGTAAGTAGTAAAATTTGTGAATTTTATTTTTATTGTAATATTATAATGAGTTTTTTTGTTTCTTTTATTTTCAGGTGGCAGGTGGATCATTGGGGGATCGAAGCAGTGGATACATGGCGGATTTCGAGGTAATTATAAGTTTACGCTTCCGAAATCCTGTATCGTTTCGGCAGCGCTGAAACCATGTATGTACGTGTGTGTATCACTCGCTGTGGTGGACGGCGCCCAGCGATGGATACATACATGAAAATTGTTTGTAGATTTGATTCTAATTTTTTTTCTTTTTGGTTTTATGGGCAGCTTTCTCTATGCCCCATCAATGAGCAGCCAAACATATGCTCCATCAATGGGCAGCTTTCTATATGCCCCAACGGTGCATGGCACACAAATGTGTGACGCACATTAATGCCCTATTGTGGCATGGCGCATGGACGAGTGGTACAATTTTTTAATGCGCCGGGGGTATAAATAAAGTTGTCGTAGTTCGATGTTGCAGTAGGGTGTGGAACACCCACAACGGCAACAAAAGACGCAAGAGATTAGTAGCGCTGCTTTAACGTCCAGAGCAACGCATCTGCTGGATCATGGTTATGGTGTGACGTTAAAGCAAGCACCATCAACATCCTCAACTAGTCGAATGCAACTGCGTCTACAAATGTGGCGGTAGCGACGGGATTCCCACAATCCACCAGCAAAATACGTCAACGGTGGCTTGTAGACACCACACAACGGAATACTACAAGCAAGTGAAGCGACGCAATCCGACATCTGTTGCCGGACAGAGTAACCATCCCCAGAAACACGCAAATGGTGCTGATGAATACGCAAGTAATGTTGTTCACAACAATTCCAACATATATCCAATAAAATAAATTGCGGGTGAGTTGTGTGAGTATTTTTATATGGTAGATTTTGTAGTGCTATTAGTAGTGGTTGTAATAGTATCGACCGATGTTGCCCCTTCCTTACCCTGATTATTATCACCTTGGGTACTTTAAATGTTGCTAGTTTTTGAAGTTTGATTGCCAAATTAATTTAAGAAAATGGTTTGTTTCGAGGAAATATGGTTATCCTAAGTGCCGGGGCTTAGAGAAAAAAATCATGTCCTGATCCCTAAGTTTTAGCCATTTCATCAAAAGAAATGGACCCCCACAAATACATATGATAGCTTTTACCCGTGATTTTAACTCGAAAGTTTCTCCGACTTAATTTCTGTCTGTTAATTCTGGTTTATACAATAGTAGAGCTCTTAGAAATAGTAATGTGGGTATAAGTTACCCAGTTGCGATCCTTTCTTGCCCATATGTATATCCACTTAAGTATATGGATCTTTTAATGCATAACCACATTTTGTAAATAAACAAACAAACGTCTATGAAATAAGTTTTGAACAACTGAATGAAATAAGTTTTGAACAACCCAATGAGGACTTGAAGAGACATTGCTAGGGAAAAGGTTGTGCAAAATATTGAAAGACAATTTAAAATTGCGGATATTCTTAAAGTACCAAAAAAACCCAATCAAGGGCATCTTCTCAATGACATGAATCTGTGAATGGAATTATTTCTGCTGCGTTGGATTAATATCACCAGCACAGAGCCAGGGCAATAATTTAATTAATCAGAATTTTCATTATTCCTTCACCTTTATTACATGGATTTCATCCGTAACTTCAAAATCCATAACTTCAAAAAAATTGCTAAACAAGGCTTATTTAAAAATCTTCGATTTCGAAGTCGCGAAGGCGTATTTCAGGAGCCAAAATTTTTCATTTTGTTGAACTTTGTAAGACTCTTAAGTGAATAACACGGTTATTTAAGAGCCAGAATTCTTCATTTTGTTGAATTTTGTAAGTCCCCAGTACCTCAACCTGTTGATGTCGATGAGAAAAAGGGGTTTTCGTTTATTGCTCCTTTAGGACTCTTGGGCGTACTCTTGGTATCTTGTGGTGGGTGCGATGTTTTGGTGATTTGCGGCTAATTTTCGCAAAATTATCAACTTATGTGGCAGATCGGTTCGTCCGTCTGCGATAGGCTTTCTGTTGGCCTCGCTCCGTCTGAGCGAGTGCATTGATTTTATTGTGAAATGTCGGACTGACTTTTTGGTAAGTCGCTTCGACTAAACTATGACCTCCCTAGTTCGTTAAGTAATAAGAAGTGGAATAAGGGAGATTGAGAAGTGGAATAGGACTAGTTTTCGCCATCGTTTCCGGATGGTAGTAGGGCCAATTTCGTGATTGGTCTGGTAGTCTGCCCCCTCGCGGTATCAAGTACCACGACTCGGACTCGGTTATCTGGTCCATGATGTAACTGAGCGACTCGTCCTAGCCTCCATTCGGTGGGAGGCAGGTTGTCCTCCTTTAGAACGACTAGGTCCCCTTGTTTCATGTTGGATTGGGGCTGTCTCCACTTAACGCGCTTTTGCAGTTCTGTGAGGTATTCCGTTTTCCAGCGTTTGCAAAACGTCTGATGCAGGACCTTCAGCTTTTCCCATCGGTTGACGAGTGATGCGCGATTCTCGCTAACGTCTATCTCCGGTGGGGCTAATAGATGTCCTCCAACGAGGAAATGTCCGGGCGTGAGGGGCTCCAAGTTCGATGACTCGTTGGACGATGGACTAAGTGGTCGAGAGTTGAGGCAAGACTCGATGCGACACAGTAGGGTACTAAACTCTTCCAAGGTAAATTTATGATCTGATGCGATCTTTTTGAAGTGGGTTTTGAAACTTTTTACCCCTACTTCCCACAGTCCCCCCATATGAGGAGCGCCTGCTGGTATGAAGTGCCAGGTAAGGATCTGATGGTGGTATTTGGACAGGGTTTGATTGCGAGCGTCCGACAAAAATGCTTGGACCTCTGAGCGGAGGGCTCGAGAGGCTCCGACAAAGTTAGTTCCATTGTCGGAGTAGATGTTCTTTGGACATCCTCGTCTCGCAACAAATCTGTCGAACGCTGCTAGAAACGCTGCGGTACTAAGGTCGCTAGTGGCTTCTAAGTGAATAGCTTTGGTCGTGAAGCAGACAAAGAGGCAAACGTAGCCCTTTGATAGACGACACCCTCTTCAACTGTAGGATTTAATATCAAATGGTCCGGCGAAATCTACCCCGGTATTCGTGAATGCGCGTGAGAAGGTGGTGCGTTCTGGAGGGAGGTTCCCCATTAGTTGGGTTTGGGCTCGCTTACGGTAGATTGTGCATGCTTTGCAATTGTGGATGGTGGACCGGATCATATTCTTGACCCGTGGGATCCAATATTGCGAACGTAGGAGGCGCAACATGAGCTGGTTTTCGCCGTGGAGGGAGATTCTATGGATAAATTGGACGAGAAGACGCGTAAACTGACAGTCGTACGGGAGGATTACTGGATGGCGTTCATTTAAGGCGAGATCAAGGGACGCAGACAGACGCCCGCCCACTCGCAGTATGTCATGGCTGTCGACGATGGGGTTGAGAGAAAGGACTTCTCTTTTTGTCCCAATGGGTTTACCGGTTTTTAAATCCCTTAGCTCTTCAGAATAATGTTTCTGTTGATATAATTTGATAAGACGTCGAGTCGTAGCTTTAATTTCGTCGGGCGAAATGAGGTATGACTCCGCCTTGAAAGAAGATTTTGTTTTGGGATTAGTTCTTTGAGAGAACCTCAAAATGTATGATATAACCCTCAAAGCCCTTGAAAAACTAGAAAACCTTTCGAGAATGTCCTCGTTATTGTGCATTTGCTTAGTTGTGTGCACTTGTACTCTCTTTTCTTCGATGTTTGTACCATAATATTTTTCTTGAGTTGGCCATTTTGTCTTGTCTTCTTGTAGCCAAGAAGGTCCCTGCCACCATAAGGTGTTGTTCACTATATCCTTCGCGGATAGTCCTCTGCTGGCCATGTCTGCTGGGTTTGATGTGGAATCTACATGTCGCCAGATTTGATTTTCCACCTTTTCCACAATCTTTGTTACTCTGTGAGCCACGAATGTTGACCAAGAGCATGGTGGTTTTCTGATCCAAGCCAGAACGATCGTTGAATCGGTCCATAGATACGTATTGAAGTTGCCTAAGTTTAGGTTTTCGCGAACCGATTCTATTGTTTCGGCTAGTAAGACTGCCCCGCATAACTCTAATCGGGGTAATGATATCGTTTTAACAGGAGCCACTCTTGTTTTAGACATTAGTAAATGGACGTAGTTCTGATCCCTTACCTTGGCTCGTAAAAAGATTGTAGCTGCGTAGGCCTTTTCTGATGCATCGCAGAACCCGTGTATTTCCATCTCGTTGGATGGTGTGAAATGCACCCATCTCGGGATTCTAATGTTATTGATTTCGTCGTAATCCTGTGTGAAGCTTAGCCACCGATCTAGGGTTTGTGCAGACACGTTTTCGTCCCAGTCAGTCCCCTCTAGCCATATGTTTTGCATAGGAATTTTGGCTACTATGACTACCGGTGCCAGCCAGCCTAGTGGATCGAACAGTTTGGCGATGGCTGAAAGGATTGCCCTTTTTGTTATCGTATCCCTATTTTCGATGGGTTTTGCCGTGAAGTAGAAGGAGTATGAATGCGCGTTCCAGCGGATCCCTAGGGTTTTAACCGTACTTGAATCCTCGAACTCAGGAAGTCCTCATGTAGACGATGAGGTTTGGGTATGCCTTGCAATATTTTGCTGCAGTTCGACGTCCATTTTCGGAGGGAAAATCCCGCTGATTGCAATGCGTGCGAGATTTCATCGCGAGCTTGGATTGCTGACTCTATGCTATGTCCCCCTGCAAGCACGTCGTCGACGTACATGCCTGTCCGAAGAATATCTGCTGCCGTTGGTGACGAGGACTCAACGTCGTCAGCGAGTTGATGTAGGGTTCGTATCGCCAAGTACGGGGCGCAGTTGACTCCGAATGTAACTGTCCGTAATTCATAGACTCGTATGGGGTCCCCTGGGTTGGGCCGAAAAACTATTCTTTGGAATTGTGTCTGATTGGGTTTTACCCATATCTGGCGGTACATTTTCTCAATGTCGCTATTGAAAACATACTTGAAAAATCGCCATCGAAAAAGTAGAATGGTCAGATCGGCCTGAAGAACTTTGCCTGCATGAAGTACGTCATTTAAGCCATTAGCAGTAGGACACGAAGCATTGAATACCAGCCGGACCTTTGTTGTAGTGCTTTCTTCTTTTATAACTGCATGATGGGGTAGGAAGTAGCAATCTGTAGAATGGGGTGGTATGTTAGCGGGAACCCTTGACATATGTCCTAACGTCTCATACTTTGCTAAAACTCGATTATACTCGGTTTGCAAGGCCGGAGTCTTCGCTAGTCGCGTCTCATTTCTATAGAATTGGGAGCAAACGCCCTTTAGAGAAGGCCCTAAGCAAATGTTGTTAGGGAAATGGAAGGGCGACGATATACTTCCCATCGGAGTTCCGCTCCGTAGTGGCCTTGAAAAGTGCCTCGCAATAGGCGTTGTCTTCATTTAGTGCCCTTTTCTTAGGGACATCCTCCAACTCCCAGAAAGCGGTTAACTGCTTGTCCAGGCTTACTTCGTTGAAAAATGATACCCGTGTGTTGGTTGGGGTGCATCTGCACGACCGGTTAAGATCCAACCGAATACGGATTCTTGTGCAAGAAGCGTGTTAAGAACGTTTTTGCGTATACCGTCGAGGATAATTTGGGGGTAAATGTCGGCTCCTAGGATGAGATCGACTGGTTCATTAATGAAGAACCTCTTATCCGCCAGAATTAGATCAGGGGATGCCTGCCGTGTCATTGCGCTCACTTGGCAAGTAGGAAGATCCCCCGTTAATTGGGGTAGGACTAAGACCACTGTGTCGATGCTAACTAAGGGGTCGGTTAAGGAGCCTAATTGAATGGAGCATGACTCGTTCACCTGTGCTGACAACGTGTTGTTTATCCCGGAAGCTTGTACGTGCAAGCGTTTTGATGGGAGGTTAATTCTACGCTTCAGTCTTTCTGTTATGAATGAGCATTCTGAACCGGAGTCAATTAGGGCTCTAGCAGAAAAGTCGACCCCATTATGGTGTATTTTCACCCGGGCTGTGCCTAATAATACCCCCTTAGTAGTATTAGCATGACAAGACGAGACATTACTAATATCTTTCCTCTTTTCAGATTCCAGACTGTCTCGTGCCTGCTGTGATGTTGAGGGCCTATCATCTGACGTATTTTGACGCCACCTCTGGTTAGTTGCTTTTGGCTGAGCTGTTGCCAAGTGGAGTAAGGTGTTGTGCCTTGCGTGACACGAGCTGCAATTAAATGAACTTGTGCATCGTGTCACTGTGTGTCCCGCCGACAGGCAGTTCAAGCAACAATTGTTGGTTTTGATGTAGGCTATTCTGTCTGCAGTGGTTAGTCCGCGGAATTTCGGACAGTTTCGTAACTTGTGCTCTTTACTGTTGCACATTTTACATGCAGTTTTTGGGACGCTGGCTTGGTATACCCCAAGTTTCGCAGGCGTATCCCGTTCATTATTTTGACTCCTGGGTGCTTTGGATGGTTTGCTACTCCGGAGGTCAGAGACGGTTTCCAACGTTTGGAACCGATTGGACAGGAATTTGTCCATATCCTCCCATTTTGGAATCTCTGTTTTGTTTTCTAGGGTTTGTTCCCATAAAGCCAGAGTGCATTCCGGGAGTTTCGTGGAGCATAAGTAAGTTATTATCGCATCCCAATTCGAAATGTCAATTTGATGACATTGTAGTGACGAGATGCAATTGTTAATATCTCGCTGCAACTTTTTAATTGACGTTCCGCATTCATTATCGACTGCCGTCAAACTAAATAATGATTTTAACTGAGTATTGACTAGGATACGTTTGTTTTCGTACCTGTCACTCAGATTTTTCCAGGCCGTTGTAAAACCTTCATTGGTCAATGGACACCTGCGCACAACTTCTTTTGCCTCCCCTTCAGTTTTTTGGTTGAGGTGATACAACTTTTCAACCGGCGTAAGGCGTTTGTTTAATATATATATGGCCGTGAACAAGTCCCTAAAGGTTGGCCAAAAAAGGTAGTCACCCTTGAACACCTCGGTGTCACACGGAGGGAGGCGAATATAATTTTCTCTGCTGGAAGATTCAGAGACTTTAGGGGCAGGTGTGGCAGGTACGGATAGTCTTTCAACCTCAGCATTAATAGCTGCCATGCATTTCGCGTAACATGCGAAACATGTTTTATTTTTTTGCCGTAAAGACTGCAAGTCTTCTTTGGACAGGTCTGTGGAACTAAGAAGGCTTTCATAAGCCGTCTTGCTCTTCTTCCACAATGACTTCAACTCCTCTTGCTGTATTGCAAGGGTGTATTTGTCTGATTCTTCGACCTGTATATCACCAAAGTCTTGCTCGAATGTAACAATGCAGTCGGAGAGTCGTATGTATGTCTCCATTTTCTTAATTAATTTAAATATTTTGTCTCTTTAAGGAAACAGAGAATGGAAGTTGCTGACTCAGACGTCGATTGCTTGGAAACTAAAGTGAAGCTACGTATGTACGAGTGACGCAGATAGAAATCTGGATGCCGATTTAATGTGTCCTTAAAATTGTGAATTAAAAAGTGATAGTGAAAGTTGCACAGATAGAAATCTCGGTACAGATTTAATGTGCCTGTGGGAAATAAATCGTGAATATAATTCCCTGAATAGCCAAACCAAAATATCGTGATATCCAAAACCAAAAAAATGTGAACGCAATTGGGTTTTTTTCTCAAATATATATGAAAATGTGTGAATTGTTTATTGAATATTATTTCGATACAATTTATAAATATATTATTACAAAAAAAAAAAAGAAACAAGCCACCCAAGAGTGAATATATATTTGTGTATATGACAACGTGCTAAAAAACCCAAAAAAGGGAGTGCTCGCTATGTAATTATTCAGATTTGTGGAGCGATCAATATCGCGAATTTTGTGATAACTCTATAAAAAAGCATCAACCAAGTGAAAATTAGAAAAACGATGTATGTTTTAAAAGAGTTTCCACTGTATGTGGCAAATAAAGGAATGTTCAGTGCAGTGATGTGTTTGTAAAAAAAAAATAAAAAAAAATTCACTGACTGCCTGTCTTGAGCTGTGTCGGATAAGTCTTACCACTGGCGGGGGACTTAACCGATAGTCAAAAGGCGAAAGTGTGCCCACGTGAACACGAACTTTTCACTTGCTTTGTTTTCTATAAAACAATCACAAAACTCACGTATACGTTTTGACGTATGTTGAAAAAAAAGTGGTGCATGAACCAAACAAAAACCAACGTACCTTGTGATTCGGTGATATTTCGTGTGATGAGAATGGACTGTCTGTATATGATGTGATGTGGTGATGTGATGCACGATGATGTGACGCACTGTGATGTGATGCACGATGATGTGATGCACGATGAATATATCGCACCCTAAATACAAAAGGGTCACAACTCAAAAAAATTTCAGGTGGTTTTTTCGACATTTATCCTTTCACAAACGCTTGATCAACTATAACAGCCATTTTTTTTCTTAATGATTATCATCTTCAACTAAACGGCTACCGTCCTGGTAGGTTTTATAAAAATAGAGCAAAGCTAGCGCTATCTAGAAGCGTTCAAAGCAAAGTACCTCTAATTTTGAGTTGTGACCCTTTTGTATTTAGGGTGCGATATGTGTAGTGGACTGTATGTGTATATGTTTACTCGCTGTGTACTCGTTCAAATACAAGGTGGCGCAAAAGTAATCTTCCTATCAGAAAATGCTATAAATTTTGCGATTGGGCCCTAAAATCAATTCTGTTTTGACATTTGTGTAGTAAACACATGCAAAATACACGTTAATAAACAATGTTCCGCTACACTGCTCCAGAACGTGGAATATTGCTGACTATTTATTTGACCAATAATCGGTCGGTGACTTTGGCACAACGTGAATTTCGTTGCAGATTTCCTGGCCGTCCAACGCCTACTGGTCAACGAGTTCTTTTTGCAGCAACTTGATGAATTGGGATTGGAAAACATGTGGTTCCAACAAGACGGTGCAACAGCACACACTGCACGTGCCACAACCGATATGCTGAAGGATGCATTTCCCGGGCGCCTAATCTCCCGTTTTGGCGATTTGCCTACTGATCAACGAGTTATTTTTGCCGCAACTTGACGAATTGGGATTGGAAAACATGTGGTTCGAACAAGACGGTGCAACAGCACACAATGCACGTGCCCCAACCGATATGCTGAAGGATGCATTTCCCGGGTGCCTAATCTCCCGTTTTGGCGATTTGCACTGGCCAACAAGATCGCCTGATTTGACAGCTCCAGACTTCTTTTTGTGGGGCTTTTTGAAGTCGCGGGTTTATGTCAACAAGCCTCAGACTCTTGCAACTCTTAAAGACAATATCCGTCAAGAATTTGAGGACCTATCGCCGGAAGTTTTGCCCAAAGTGATGGAAAATGCCATAAAAAGGGCTCAAATGACAATCAACTGTGGCGGGGCCATTTACATGACATCATATTCTCGACTTGATGTAAAAAAAATTAAAAGACCAAATAAAAATAATCCACAAGAAGAATCAAAGTTTTTCATTTTGTTTTTGAATTACAGCCAAAAAACATCGGAAGATTACTTTTGCGCCACCCTGTATATAGTTATATGTGGTGTTGTTTTGGCTGATAGATGATCGCTGGTTTGGTAATTAGAAAATTGTGATTAATTTTGATTTTCCGTGTTGGTTTTGCCAAATAATTCTGGTTCAAAATGTGTAATTTATATTTTCCTGGCGAGATGGACCAATGTTACGGGCGGAGACGTCGCAATGGAGGGCGCGCTCGCACGTAATAAGTGTCGATGGATGAAGAATAAAAAGAAGTATGTGGCGAGTTAATACAAAGGTAAACACCGGGTTTTCAAATTAAATAATTACAAGTTGGTTTATTGGAATTGTGATTCGTATGAATAAAAAATGAATAAATAAAAGTGAACAGTGGAAAATGGATGCACAGTGTATTTACCTGGTTTGGCTGCTGGTGACTTGTTTGACGGTCGATGCTAAAGAGAAAGGCTTATATTTTTGTTTTCGGCTCGTACTCCCGGCGAATGCTTACTTTCGTTAGGTTCGAAAGGAGCGCGCAGTTATCGGTACGAACCTAAGTGCACTTTCATTTTTAAATAAGTCTACGAAGGACGACCGATAGATTTAGGCCGATGGCCTAGACAGTTTGCTTTTAGTTTTTATTTATTTTTATAGCTATTATATGCATTTTTCAGTGGCATTGACCTTTTCCAATCAAAATTGTAAAATATCCTTCCAATTCTGCTTTAACCTCGTAACGACACTGTATGAAACTAATGTGGAAATCGGGAATCTTGAATTGGGAATCAGTATGCAAAACTGAACTATTTAAGTGGTTTTTTTAAGATACGAGGTTACAGCAGAAATGAGACGAAATGCATATTTTTAGACACTCGGAATATCGAAATCTACAGGTTTCGGTCCCTTTTTGGATTAGAAAGGTTCAATCTAGTTTGATACTAGTCCCACTGGGCTGAAATTTTACTAGTTCATTCCATTCCATTTTGAACTACTATGAAACTGGTATATTTCAACTATATGCAAACTGGCTCCCATCATAAATTCAGACAACAAAAATTCAGAAACACATATTTTCAGAAATTTTTTTTCAGAAATTTTTTTTCAGAAAGTCAAAATTCAGAAGTCAAAATTCAGAAGTCAAAATTCAGAAGTCAAAATTCAGAAGTAAAAATTCAGAAGTCAAAATTCAGAAGTCAAAATTGAGAAAGTAACCAGAAAAAACATTAAATTTTGCGCAGATCCCCAATTCGGGACCCGATCCACGTTTTTTATGTGCAGAACACCTTTCCGCATAGGCGGCCTTCGGCAGCGCTTCAAAAAATAACCCTGGGCTACGCCATTCCAACTCCAGGTGGTTGCCCTGAACGGTGGCAACATGCCACCGTTCCGACTCTATGGGCCACTTTTTTCTCACAGGGTAATTTGTGATTACAACAACCACATGAAAATGACAGAAAAATTGTGAACTTTAACTGCAAATATCTCGCGAAATTCTAAAAATATCGGATTTCCCCCTCCAGATTATTCATTTTTTCATTCATTTTTCTGTTAAGTGATTTCTGAATTTTTCATTCTGAATTTTTAGTTTCTGAAAAAAGTTTTCTGAATTTTTCGTTCTGACTTTTGGTTTTTGAAAAATGGTTTCTGAATAAATTTTTCCGAAAAATTGTATTTCTGAATTTTTTCCGTCTGAATTTATGGGGGGCACCATGCAAACTAGTATGTATATACTAGTAGATGACTGGTATGTTCTGGTCGAAATCTGACAATTGAAATGTCGTAGAACATCAACATTGTAAAAATACCAGTTGGTTATATGAAAATATGACAGTTGGCTGACTAGTTGGGTTCAGTGCACATACTAGTTGTAAAGTAGTTTTCAACTAGTTGGTTTAATTGCAGGGTTGCTACTACTTGGGCACACATTTGTACACGCAAACATACAAAACATAAATGCACGCTCATAGGTACAACGAATATCGTTTTAAAAATCTATAAATAACAAGTAAGGAAGTCTAAGTTCGGGTGAACCGAACATTAAATACCCACCGTTAGTTTTCAGAAAAAGGGGGCGTAGTTTTCATCCGATTTCGCCCATTTTAAAAACCAATCTATTCCGAGCCTAAACAATAGCGAATTTGGTGGGAGCGGCCACGCTCCTTGCTTATAAAGCTTTAACCGCTTACATGAGCCAAACGTACTGAATCGATCTTTACAAGGGTTATACCATGTCCTATATATAACTTTGGAAAAGAAGGCGTGCCATGCCCATAACTTTTTACGTATTTTGTGAAATTTTTTGATATACGGATATATGTGTCCATTAATCAATATTTACCTAATTTTAAAAAAGTGGGTGGTGGCACGCCCACGGATTTTATTATGTTGTTTGTCCCTATTTGAAGATCAGTTTTCATTGCAGATCTTTATGATACTTTCACAGTGGCTTGTTAATGAGGTGAATGAGTGTACTAAATTTTAGCATTATATCTTTATCAGTTAAACAGATATTGCATATTCCGGTTTCCTAGCTCTCGTTTAGAGAACTTTAGTCCAAAAAGGGGCGTGGTCGTTCACCGATTTTTCTTATTTTCTGTGATAGTACTCTACATAAACATAACATGCCTGGTACCTAGTTTCGTAAACCTATCTCACACCGTTCTGAAGTTATTAGCAGTCGAATTTGAAAATTGCCTGGCTCATAAGTGGGCGGTGCCACGCCCACTTTCCAAAATTTTGCGAAAATAATGTTTAGAATATGAAAATTTATGTATGTACCAAATTATATTATTATAGCGGTATCAGTTAATTAGATATGGACTTTTCAATATTTCCACCTCCTTTCAATATAACTTTTATAAAAAAGTAGGCGTGGTCGCCAAGCGATTTCGTTTATTTTCTATATCTGAATTTAACACAACAATAGTATGCCCTCGACAAAATTTCGTTATACTAGCATAAACTGTTCTCAAGTTATTAGGAGTCAAAATTTTAAAATTTCTTCAAATATATGGGGGCGGTGCCACGCCCCTTTTCAAAAAATTTGGTAAAATCCGCCTAAGAACATATAAATCAATACATATTGCAAATTTTATCATTGTAGCTGCTTCTGATATTGAATTAACCCGTTTTATACGTTTTTCGAAATTTTCGATATCGAAAAAGGGGGCGTGGTTATCATGCGATTTCGCCCATTTTCAATAGCAACCTACCTTGGCCAGAAAGTAACCTGTATGCAAAATTTCACGCAAATATCTAAATTTTTACTCAAGTTATCGTGTACACGGACGGACAGACGGACAGACGGACGGACATGCCTTAATCAATTCCTCTTTTCAACCAAGAACTTTCATATATGGAACCCCATATCTAACTCGATTATTTTGCGCCGTTACATAGTACCGTTATGTGGACAAAATTAATATACCCTTGTACTAGTACTAGTACGCTGGCTATAAAAATATGCGAATAGTACTATTGGAATAATACTATTCGAATAGACGAATAAAAAATTCGAATAAATACTATTCAAATTTGTTGCAATGAATATTTTTATTCTTTTATTCGAATAGTGTTTATGGTGCTTCCTCTGAAAGTGGGATAGCCGAACTCGTAAGGACCACTACGGTAGAAAGGATTGGCGGGAAACATCAAATACACCCCTCTTGTCAAGAAAGAGAAAATCATACTTCCACCCTTACACATCAAGATCGGTCTCATTAAAAACTTTCTAAAGGCTTTGGACAAAAACTATTTGAAAACAATTTTTCCAGATATTTCTCAAGCCAAGATAAAGGAAGGTATTTTTTTAAATTTAAAAAAAGTTAAAAATATGGGTAATTTTATTCATAAATTGAACTTTTAACTCAATAGAAAAAGAGCATAGCTAGATATTTCACTGAGTTATTTTGATTTTCTGCTTTTCCGACAGGGTGAATGCTAGATTTATACGGTTTTCCGTCATCCCTTGTCAATTTTTGTTTGTTTACAAACCGGTTTCAAGTACAAGATTACCTGACCTACAAACTAATTAAACGAGTTTCCGCTCGAGAACATTCAGCATTACCTAACATAACATAGCGTTCAGTAGTGCCTGACAAACAAACTAATAAACGAGATATTTCACGCTTTATACCATACATACGTTTTGAGGTATACGTTGAAATTGCGCTTTCTTACATAGTTTTGCATCGATAATCTTCGATGGAAGTTACCTAAAAAGACTTACAGGATTCCGAAAGTTCATACGGAAATGAGTGGTGAAACATCATAGGGACTTAATATAAAGGTAGAAAAAAATAGATAATATTGGGCAACACTCTTGATTCAAGGTTAATAAAAATTTAAGTAAGCGGGGGCAGACGAATATAGCGCTTTGAATTACGATATGTAAAAAAGATTAATAAAACTGTTTGAACAAGTTTGAAATAGATTACCAATAATAAATCAATGGTTTTATGGAAAACTTATGGAGAGTTGATATGTATAAAAATCTTGTTTAATTAAATTTGTTTGTAATATTTTCTTAAAATTACTATAAACTAGTTATTTTTGCAACGAAACTAAAAGCTAATTGAAAAAAATTTCAATTTGAAAAACAAGTTTTGTTTTTGGAAAAGGTGCTGAGTCTAGTGAAAAAAAGTTGCTGCGGAAAATGTGTTAAGTCACAAATGTATACATAAGTCGGTTAAAATGATTAACTTTCATTTTTTATTCCCCAAAGTGAGTAACATTACCACATATCGACCGTACTTGAGTATAATACAACTTACAAACACGATTATGTGCAAAATGCACTCAACTAAATACATACATATATAGTGTTATATATCAAATTAAAGGAAATGTTATCTCCATATAAGTAAAAAACAAATAAATTTATTTACACATTTTTTAAAATAAATTAATTTGTTGCAATAAATATATCGCATTTGTTACGTTAAAGTGAAACAACTCAAAATTTGAACATTTTCAGTAGAGACGAAAAACTGTTTCCGTAAATATTATTAATATATTACAAAGAAAAAACAATGTAATTGCACGAAAATATCATGTAAAATAATATAACCGTTTTCATTTTTATTTGTTTAGTATTTGCAGGAAAATAACAAATTTTTGAGTTATTACTTTTTTCCTGAAATTCTTTTATATACATAGGGGTATTATTTTGAGTTGTCTCCGTTTAACTGAAAATTCTCACTGGAATTGATAAATATGATTTGAGGAGGTCCATAACAAAACGCAACTATTCCACTTTTCAAATATTTTGGTTTTTTAACTAAATCCAATTCTACGCATTAAAACCTATGTAACCATTGCTATAAAACATACCAAAGGTCAATAATTTTACTGTTATTCAACGCCAAAAATATTAGTTCAGACCAAAATGAAACATTTCCATATGTATCCAATTAAATTAATTTTATTTTTAAAATAGTTTTTCTCGTTTTTCCAAAAAATTGTTTTGGTGGAATTATTGCGTTTTGTTATGGACCTCCTCATTTGTTGTAAATAGGCACAATTCAAAATGTTACACTTTATGTGATACACTAACGAAACAATTTGATAAAACACTTGGAGACAACTAAAAATGTAACTCTTTAGTTGAGTCGAAAGAAGTCAGTAGAGATGTGGGTAGAGATGACCACTGCACATTATTTTCTTGCAAAAAACTAAAATTTGGAAATTTTGAGTTGTTACACTTTAACGTAACAAGTGCGATTTGTATGTATATGTAAATAAGGGTTTTTATATTTTAGGTACAGGATTAATCCACTTTCCACTCAAATGGATATTTTAACTTATATAAGAATGCTACAAAAACTAAAATTTAACTACACCCCTACGAGTATGCTACAGAAATTGAACTAAAGCCAACTGTAGACTAAAAGGATATGTCCACGTTTTTTTACAGGGTAGTGAATCAAGCCTGGCCGAATTTGTCACAATACGTTCGTAGGCAAGAATAACAAATATTTTAAATGGTTCAATATTTTACTTACATCGGTTGACAGATCTATTTGAAACATATGCTGTTTAGCAATTAGGATAAACTTTGTGCCAGGAAGTGTTTTGTTTTTGTTATATATAACCTGTAAGAAGAAAAGAATTTATACAATGGTAAAACAACGTGTTTGTTTACATTTATCGGTATAAAATATTACCGATACATCCAGGAAAAGAGTAAAACTATTATTCCAAAAATCGTGTGATAGTATATAGCTGCAGTTCGCCAATTTCAGCAAATCCATATTCAGGCTGACTAAACGCTTGTCAAAGGTTATGTAAAAACCTGTGTTTATTAAGAGGGCACGTGCTAAAGAAGAGGTTGTTAAAGTATTTGTAATGAGATTGTCGTTAAGTAATAATAGTAAAAACACACATGTGCACTAAATTAACAAAAGCAGGAAATTCGTCGTATTTAAGGTTCGACCATATATTATTTATATTTTGTCGCCAAAAAGCAGCAAACAGGGTATCCCGCCTGCTGACTGGAAGATCACCGTATTTTAAAAGATTTTTTCAAAATTCGATTCAAAAACGCCCAATCTCAGTTGAAAATGTATAAAATTTATGTGCAGATAGGTATTTTGAAATTGGGTGTTATTCAAAAAAAAAAATAATGGTTCAATTCCCCACCGACGCAAGCACGTAGTACGTGTCAGCTGACACGACCTGTCTTATGAGAGTGCCATGTAAGTGATTACTCAACGACGTACGTGTACGTGAACGTAACGTAGAAATCAAACTACTTTTGATTTTTTACGTATGAACGTGTCAGCTGATTGCTTGCTCATACGACAGTGTTGCCTACTCACATTTTCGTATGCTCTTTTTAGATCGTTTTTAGTTGTTTTTCAAAAATACCTTTTCAATTAAAAATTTGCTAAAATTTGATTTCAAATAAATTGACCAATTATTATTTTTTAATATCAGTTTCGTTCTTATATACAATGAAAAATACTAGATTAAAATATACATGTTTTCGGTAGGATGCATGAAATTAGATGTAAACATTAGATGTAAGCAAAAGCAAATGGCTGATTTCTGCGTTAACATCACGGGCATAAAATTTCGCCCAAAAGTACGTACGTACACGTACGTACGTCCGTCGGTGAGTGTTTGGACTACAAAGTAGGAGTGGGATTTTTTTCGAATAATATTCGAATAAACACTATTCGAATAAACGAATAAAAATATTCGTTGCAAAAAATTCGAATAGTATTTATTCGAATTTTTTATTCGTTTATTCGAATATTATTATTCGTTTATTCGAATATTATTATTCGTTTATTCGAATATTATTATTCGTTATAGTACTATTCGAATATTTTTGTTAATAGATTTTTAAAACGATATTCGTTGTTTTCTTTGCTTGTACCTATGAGCGCGCATTTATGCTTTGTATGTTTTGCATGTATATGTGTATGTTTGCGTGTACAAATGTGTGCCCAAGCGGTTACAATTTTTCTTGCATTATTCGAATAGTGGTAACGAATAGTTGTATTTATTCGGTTAATGGTGGTTGAATAGTTTTTGGCTTATTATCTCAATAATTAAATAGCTATTTGTGCAGTGTTGTGGGAATAATAAAATACAATTATTGGTAATAATTGAAGCTGTAAATAGGCATTTACTATAAAGTTACTATATATGTATAAATATGTATTTGTACATTTATATGTTTATGCAGTTACATTTGCTTGATAGGTATTGTGCTAGGGCTTCAAGCAAGAGATGCCAGGGCCAAAATTCATTATGTATACTGTTTATTATGGTAAGAAAAGGACGGGTTTGTGCTGATTTTTCATGTTCACATGTGTAAATAGTTTAATTTGCGTAAAGTAACATACACAAAATAATACTACCTGCTTCCTAATTTTTGTTAAATACATATGTATGTAGGTACATAGGTATGGTCATGGAAATTTGCGAACTCTTTGTGTTGAATGGGCTGGTTAACGATGATCATTAGTAGGTAGATTTTTTATTGTGTTTAAAAAAACCAGTCCTTGCTCTTATTTAAGGTACTTCTGTTGAACACTTTTTGTACATGTACATAAATTTTGCATCTTAACACATAGTATGCGTATGTAGTAAATTTTTTCATACGTACCTAATCATTGTTTAAAATATATGAAAGGTTTTCAAGGGAAGACAACAGAAGAAAATAGCTACATGCTACTGCCGGGTGAATTCACAATCCCTCATGCAAGTAGGTCCTTTGTGTTCATTTAGTTAACGAGTTAAGACACCCAAATTTAAAACAAATAGTCGCGCTTGCAATTCTTCAGTTGATGAAACACAATAAAAAATCTACCTACTAATGATCATCCTTAACCAGCCCATTCAATACAAAGAGTTCGCAAATTTCCATGACCATACCTACATACTTACATACATATGTACCTATGTATGTATGTAAGTACATTTATATGAGTATTTAACAAAAAATAGGAAGCAGGTAGTATTATTTTGTGTATGTTGCTTTACGCAAATTAAACTATTTACACATGTGAACATGAAAAATCAGCACAAACCCGTCCTTTTCTTACCATAATAAACAGTATACATAATGAATTTTGGCCCTGGCATCTCTTGCTTGAAGCCCTAGCACAATACCTATCAAGCAAATGTAACTGCATAAACATATAAATGTACAAATACATATTTATGTATAGTAACTTTATAGTAAATGCCTATTTACAGCTTCAATTATTACCAATAATTGTATTTTATTATTCCCACAACACTGCACAAATAGCTATTTAATTATTGAGATAATAAGCCAAAAACTATTCAACCACCATTAACCGAATAAATACAACTATTCGTTACCACTATTCGAATAATGCAAGAAAAATTGTAACCGCTTGGGCACACATTTGTACACGCAAACATACACATATACATGCAAAACATACAAAGCATAAATGCGCGCTCATAGGTACAAGCAAAGAAAACAACGAATATCTTTTTAAAAATCTATTAACAAAAATATTCGAATAGTACTATAACGAATAATAATATTCGAATAAACGAATAATAATATTCGAATAAACGAATAAAAAATTCGAATAAATACTATTCGAATTTTTTGTACCCGCCGAATAAAAGTTTTGTTTATTCGAATAATTTTTATTCGAATAGTCCCATGCCTACTACAAAGACTTTTGGGGTGACTTCCTCCATTTGAAATGGGGTGGGTAATTCAGCTATAACTGATTTTTCAAACCCCCCCGAAATTTCCGAAAATTAAAAAATATACGCCTGTACTAGAATAATTACTCTATTAATTTTTAAAACCCCTCTTAAGAAATTAGCATTAATTGCAAAATAAAAACACGAAAGAATAAAATTAAATAATATTTCACACTGAGAGAAGTTATTGGTAGTAGCTAATTAATTATCAGAGCAAGTCTGAGAGGTCACAACTAAATTCCTGCAACGGTTCACTCATTTGGCGCTTTAAGAAATTCGCGCAAACCTATCAGACTTGCTCTGCATAAGATCAACTTAGCACCTCATCTACATAGCATGTTAACAACAGCAAGAGTCATGCGAACTCAAGTCTGTTGAAATTTAAATTAACTGCTTTTCGAGTTATGAATACAGCGGACGAAAATCGTAAAAAAGAGTGTCTCTCGTTATGGTAGTCACGGGTGCCATAAGTTTAACCAAAAAAATGACCAAGAAGTTAAAAAAACTTACTAAAAATTACCAAGCAGTACACAACGCAGTCGTATTGAATTATCAGAGAAAGTAACAATTAAATTCTACTTATACTTGTCAGGGGATAAAAGTTTAAAAGTAAAAGCCCGGTAGGTATGCTGTTGAAAAGAAAATGCTCAAGAAATATTTTCAATTATTTTTGTTTTGACGTTCCGTTCTGAATGTTGAATAAATCCAATTTATATGAATTTCAATGTTATTTTATTATATTTTTTGTTTTTATTTTTCCGAAGCTTCAGTTTTTCTTCAAGAAAGAAAGCGACAAATATTTACTTCTTGCCAAAGCCGGAGTTGCGCAGGTCGCTTTTTTGAAAAATTTTCCACAAATTAGCAATAGAAAAGTAGAAGATGTTCTGACACAAGAAATAACTCCTGAAGAAATCCTAAAGAAAATTTCAAAACAAACAAGAAAAATAAATATTGTTTTGTACACGGCTAAAAGTTTTAGCCTAGATTTAAAACTTTTTGGGGTCTACATACATATGGGTGTTTCCATGCAGCCGTATGCGACATTCGTACACTTTTGGAGTAATATAAATCTCACATAAAACGAGTTTTCGGGAAAATAAAAATACAGTTACGTTGCAATTAAAAAGAAGTATGTTTGGAAAAAAAATGGTCGCCCTGAAAGCTTTGGTGTCTAAAATATCCGTTCAAAATGAGGTGATAACTTACGCGACAAAAACGGAAGTGCTTATATTGTGCACATACATATATGCGAAAGTCTGCGAATCAAGCCAGTTCTTAATTTCTTTGAATATTCGTAACCTAAGCTAAATAATGCACCTTTACAATCCTCTCATATTTAAAGAGAAATCATCTCTTTATATTATTATTTAAAAAAAAAACTAAATAACGTACGCGACATAACGTACGCGACAATTTTTCTAGTATATTAATAATAAAAAGCAGGGACGTAACTGTTATAAGAAATATGATAAAAAGGTCCCATTTAACCATTAATACTGATGTATTCAAATATTGGTTATAATTAACCATTACCGTAAGACATATTTTATATTGGTCAACATAACCATTATAAATGAGAGAAACATTTTTTGGTTAACAATAACCATTATTGTAAGTAATATGATTTTTTTAGTTATCGGTAGCAAAAAAATTCAAACAATATAAAACAACTTGAGTTGCTGGAGTGGCATGACCAATGTCTGCAAGTTCCTCGAGGAAAAATTTACCACTATTCAGCAAAAATAGTTTGCTGTCGAGTGGGTCACCGATAACCAAAAAATTTATTACTTGCGATAAGGGTTATTCGTAACCAAAAAAATAAATCTCTCATTTATATTGGTTACGATGACTAAAATAAAATAAATCTGATGATAATGTGAATTCTGGAAAAAAAAATAACAATTATTTTCGGTCCCTGGTAAAATGTTTTTTGTTTGAAATTTACACTTTAATTAGGAAACAAAATAAAAATGTATTCTTATTATAAAAACTATATGATAATGAAAATAAAATCGAATTCATAACATATTTATGTATTTGTTGATATACATTCTTTATATATTTACATAAACTCTAATATTTTCTCGTAAGGAGTATGCTCGAGCAGTATTTATATGTTGACTGTCGACGAATATATCGATATGTGTGCGCATTTATAAAATGAAAAAGTATCTGGTAAAATTATATTATTAGCTTTTACTATTTGCCACACCTTTCTCTTTATAACAACACCTATTCCATCCACAGCGCCTTTGCCATGCGAGGTGGCAAAGAAATTCCATTCAAAATATTTGCAGCTAAATTTATTTACAAAATAAGGGATGCTTGTTAAAATAAACTTATTTTTAAACTGCACCTATCTATTCAGGATAATGTTATTGAAAAAATTGCTTATAACGTCGATTTTAATGTATTACAATAAAATATTCATACTTAAAATAACGTATGCGACAAACTTTAAAGGGTAATACAATTTTTATTACTTCGATTCAAAAGAAAATTTCACCGAATATATTTAACTAGAAGATCTCTTGATTTGGAGTTGTAATCTCTATTACTTGCGACTGTCAATACACAAATGATATAGACAAATAATGTTTTTGCATAACGTACGCGACAAAGGTATACTATCAAAAGTAAATAAAAAAAATACCGTTATTCGAGTTCAAACTTCTCTTTTTCTCATTTTTGTAAGTATTTGGCATTGTTAATTTAATTTTAAAACTACTTCAAATCTCTTAATTTAGGTAATTCGGAAGAGAAAATAGTTGATTCAATTTGCGAAAACTGAGTTGAAGAAAACCTCAGTTTTACTCTTCCGTTTATGAGTTTTAAGATACCAACAAGCTGTAAATACTTCCATTTCATAAAAATTCAATTACTTTTCCCTTAATAATTCGTCTTAAAACCCATTTTCTGGTCATATAATTTTTTCAGTCGTGGTTGACCTTCTCATGGAAACACCCATATATGTATGTAGACTAGTATGTCTGCGTTCAAAGTGTTGTTTGGAATTTCCAGTAAGATTAACTTCCTTTGACTAATTTCATTATTTTTGTATGAAAGAATGTGCAAAAAAACAATAAAAATACTGCAACTCAAAGTTAAGAACTTTGTGGAAAACTCATGAAAACTCAAGAAAACTCGAAAAATGTTCAACAAAATTTCTAACTTTTTAGTAAAATTTTTTATATTTTTTTTCGAGTATACAGTTTTGTGGCCCGTTCAATTAAAGTGAACAAAGATACTTAGCCGATTTGCTCTATTTTTGTCAATTTTTTTTCTAGCCAAGTGCATTATCTTCCATACAAATTTATAAGCGTAATATTTTTATATTGAAGAAAATGCTCTTGGTCAGCTTTTGACAATTCAACGAGCTACAAAACTGTATGTTCGAAAAAAATCAGAAAAATTCTACTAGAAAGTTAGAAATTTTGATGCAATTTTTTCGAGATTTCTTGAATTTTCATGAATTTTCCACAAGGTTCTTAACATTGAGTTGAAGTGTTTTTATTGTGTATTTACACATACTTTCATTGAAAAATAATGACATTAGTCTAAAGAAGTTAATTTTACTGGACATTCCAAAAAAACCCTTTGAACGCAGACATACCGATCTAGGTGTATGACCAAACCAAATTTGGTTTAGAATTAAATCTACACCGTTTGTCATAGAAATGCGCCTAATAAAAATTATTTAAATTTTAAACCGAAAATGTTGTTAACAATTTTTTATGTTTTTTTAAAAAATGTTCGGACTCGAACCGACGTGTCCCAAATCTGTGCGCAATGCTCTACCTACTGAGCTACGGCGCACTCATGTATTTTGTGCGAAAAGTACACATATTCGCTGTGTATACGACTTTTGTTGTATTTTTGTTTATCCCAGTTAAGTTTTACATCTAAACCGCAAAAATTGAGAATTATTGTAGGTAATTGAAAGGTTTGGAATTTATTACCAAAAAGTTTTAAAAATTGTGTAAACCAATGAATGGTTTAAAATTTAGGCTCAATTTTTTTTCAAATAAATGAAAGTATAAATATGTAATATCTCAAAATATAAATATGTACGTATGTGTGTATTTACAGGTAATTCTTATTTACTGACACTTTGGCAAAAACCCCCCCCGAAATTTTTTTCTGGCTACGCGCCTGAAATGTACATATGTATATGCGATAAAAAAGGGCACTAATGTGAAAAAAATCTATCTGATAATCTTATTTTCCACAGTATTTCTGTGCAGATAACTTATCGCGTTGGCGGCTAAACAATGTAAATTTTCAATAAATTTAAATGAATTTAATCTCAGTAATAATATGTATGATGTACATTAAGCTGCAATAGATCCATCTCCAATACTACATCAAAATAAATGCAAAATGGTTACTGCTTCTAAGTGTTATTCAATGTTAATAATGAAGCTGATTGAAAATTTGCCTGATTTCTGAAATGCACTTGCAAATAACTCTTAAACTCATAATCTTATTGGAAAGATTTATATGGTAGGTTGTTAGGGCAATGAAAAAGATCTTTCATAAGATGAAAAGGGTTTTTTCATTGGATATGTAGAAAGGAGATTTTTTGAATAGTCCGAAAATGGCATTTTCTCACTTTGGCTTTTTTTTTTTAATTTTTGTCTTTAGAATCGTAATCTGCAAGTTTTTTCAAGTAATAAATGTTAACCAAGTTTACGGCTATCAAGTTTTGTATATGATCTGCTGCAACCTGAGTACATGTGGTTTTTAAAATTTTGAAATAGTTATCAGCTGTCATCGAGTGCGGACGTGTTCTTTTATTTCGATTTTTGCCTTTATTTGGCCTTAATTTTATTCCAATTGCATTCAACAGTGACTGCCTGTGCTAGACTTGCTGGTCCTACATAGGAAAACAGTGTAAAATTGTGCAATTCTTAATAAATAGAGCTGAAATCTCTATTAAATTTCTGAGTGTGCCTATAGCTGTGTTCGGTGAGTGATAATTTGTAATGATTTTCACTAAACTCCGTTCGGTGAACCAAAAGCTCAGCAAAATTAGCAACGAGAGAGCGCGATTTTGACATTTAGCAGAAATTAGCAAGCAAGAAAACATATGTTTTGACATCAGCTGACTGCATTTTTAGTCAACTAAACAAAAATTTCAAAATTTCAAAGACATTAAAATTAGTGATTTGTTGGTAAATAGGGTAAAAAAATGTGACTAATAAATGTATTTGGATGATTAAAACAATTTAATAATTAATTAAGGTCTCCGGCAGAAGGAAATGTGTTAGTGCCAGCGCTGTGGAATCATTGCCTCCACAACTAGCAGTCTGCATTGAGGAAACTGAACAACTGTTTTTGCAGCTTTCTTGCAAATATTTACTAATTCCTGTTCGGTGAAAACTTAGCAAGTTTCACTTTTTGAGAGAGTAAGACGCTTTATTCTCTTTTCTTCCTTGCTGAACAATTCTTGCTAACTTTTTCACCGAACACACCTTATATCTGTTTGTGTGTTGCTATTTGCAAATCACTCTTTTTATACCTAGTAGTGCTTCGCACACAAGGTATATTAACTTCATTCGCCTAACAGTAGTATGTAACGGCATAAGCGAATCGAGATAGATATTGACTTATATATATCAAAATGTTCAGGAGGAAAAGAGAAATTGATTAAGCCATGTCCGTCCGTCCGTCCGTCCGTCTGTGAACACGATAACTTGAGTAAATCTTGAGATATCTCAATGAAATTTGGTATGCAGGTTCCTTTTTACTTATCTCGGAGCCCTATTGAAAATAGGCAAAATCGGTTAAAAGCCATGCCCACTTTCTATATATATAATATTTTCGAAAATACAAAAAAATTTATTATTCAGTACATAATACACCTATAAGGATAAAATTCGGTGTGTACGTTGGCGTTAAGGCAAAAAATTAATATTTGAAGAAATTTTTTAAAAGGGGAGTGGCACCGCCCCTTTTGGAAATATTATTAATCATAAATCAAAAATCGCTCAAGATAGCAAAATAAAATTCAGCACACATATTTATATTAATACAGTCAATATTCCGAAAAAAAATTAGCGAAATCGGGTAAGGTCCACGCCCAATTTTATACGAAAGATTTTGAAAAGGATCATATATTGAATATGCAATAACTTTGCTTAAACTAGCTGTACTTATATCATTTCTGTTTGACCTGTAAAGTGTTCATGGGCAAAGAAAGTCGAATGCACAAAACTTTTGGAAATGGGCGTGGCCTCGCCCCTTTATTAATATTTGAAGAAATTTTTTAAAAGGGGCGTGGCACCGCCCTTTTTGATTAAGTCAAATTTGGAAATATTATTAATCATAAATCAAAAACAGCTCAAGATAGCAAAATAAAATTCAGCACACATATTTATATTAATACAGGCAATATTCCGAAAAAAATTAGCGAAATCGGGTAAGGTCCACGCCCAATTTTATACGAAAGATTTTGAAAAGGATCATAGATATATTGAATATGCAATAACTTTCCTTAAACTAGCTGTATATCATTTCTGTTTCACCTGTAAAGTGTTCATGGGCAAAGAAAGTCGAATGCACAAAATTTTTGGAAAATGGGCGTGGCCTCGCCCCTTTATTGTGGATTATTCCACAAAACTTTCCATGTCATAACTCCGGTAAAAATTTATTTATTAAAACGATATCTGTAGAAAGCGTTCAGCATATAAAGCTTACTCTTTGCTGTAAAAATAAACAAAATTGGTTAACGGACACGCTCACTTTTTAAACACAGTTCTGAAAATTTTTTTTGAAAAATAATAATCGCGATATTTCCATAATTGTATAAGTTATATAAATAAGATTTTACACACATAATAAGCTTTTTAAGCAAAACTTAACTGTAAAAAAATGTTGTGGATTTTGGTGAAGTAGGCGTGGCGCCGCCCACTTTGCAGCAGAAAAGGTTAGCTATTTTGAAAAGCGATTGTTTGAAATTTCACAAAGGTATTTCAATGAAAGTTAGTGAGCTGCTTCCCAATAGTATGTAGTATACTCCTGCCGAAAATTGCGCAAATCGGATAGCAAACACGCAAAATATACGGACAAGTAGTTAACACCCTACTGCCTTTTTAAACCTAGTAGTGCTTCGCACACAAGGTATATTAACTTCATTCGCCCAACGGTAGTATGTAACGGCATAAACGAATCGAGATAGATATTGACTTATATATATCAAAATGTTCAGGGGGAAAAGAGATATTGATTAAGCCATGTCCGTCCGTCCGCCCGTCCGTCTGTGAAGCCGATAACTTGAGTAAATCTTGAGATATCTCAATGAAATTTGGTATGCAGGTTCCTTTTTACTTATCTCGGAGCGCTATTGAAAATAGGCAAAATCGGTTTAAACCCACGCCCACATTCTATATACATATATAATATTTTCGAAAACACAAAAGAGTGATTATTCAGTACGTAATACACCTATAAGGATAAAATTCGGTGTGTACGTTGGCGTTAAGGCAAAAAATTAAAATTTGAAGAAATTTTTTAAAAGAGGAGTGGCACCGCCCCATGGGCAAAGAAAGTCGAATGCAAAAAAATGTTGTGGATTTTGGTGAAGTAGGCGTGGCGCTGCCCACTTTTCAGCAGAAAAGGTCAGCTATTTTGAAAAGCGATTGCTTGAAATTTCAAAAAGGTATTTCAATGAAAGTTAGTGAGCTGCTTCCCAATAGTATGTAGTATACTCCTGCCGAAAATTACGCAAATCGGATAGCAAACACGCAAAATATACGAACAAGTAGTTAACACCCTACTGCCTTTTTTTTATAATTATACCTTTCATGAACATGAAATGGTATTATAACTTTGGTCCGATGTTTGTAAGTATGAGAAGAAGAAGAGATAGACCCACCATTAAGTATACCGAAATGGTCAGGGCGACGAGCTGAGTTGATTTAGCCATGTCCGTCTGTCCGTCCGTCTGTCCGTCTGTCTGTTTGAACGCAAACTAGTCCCTCAATTTTAGAGATATCTCGATGAAATTTGTTATGGAGCCGTCATTTTGTATTATATTAATCATTTGTCGGAACCAGTAAGATCGGACCAATACAACGCATAGCTCCCATACAATCGATTGTTCCGATAAATGGGTTTTTGCCTATAACTCTTGCAATCAAAAAGCTAGGAGAGCGAAATTTTGCAGGTTTAGTACGTATTATATTTGTAACCTGTGTAGTGAAAATCACACATATCGGACCAACAAAACATATAGCTCCCATATAATGGATAGTTTCGATAAATGGGTTTTGGGCTATAAATTTTGCAGTTAAGAAGCTAGGAGCGTAAAATTTTGTAAAGTGTATACTTATTATAAATGTGATGTGTGTAATGAAAATCATACAGATCAGAGTAACATAACATATAGCTTCCATATAACCGATTGCTCCGATAAATGTGGTTTGGCCATGTAGGACACTTAAAAAAGATATCCGTATTCATGAAAGGTATAAAGCCTTCGGCACAGCCGAAGACAGCCCTTTCCTTACTTGTTTTTTTGGTAATTTTTTACGACCGTACGTAACTGCTAATACACCTCCAAAAATATCGAGAGAGGCACCAAAAGACGCGTTTCGACCTCTGTAACAAGAATCCGAATCCGGAAAAGAAATATGTATTAGTTCAGTGAAAAGTTATTAACAAAAAACCAAAAAATGACCCAGGTCAAATCCTGATATAGGGGTCCGATCCATGTTTTTTATGTGCAGAACACCTTTCCGCATTGGCGGCCTTCGGCCGCGCTTCAAAAAATAACCCTGGGCTACGCCATTCCAACTCCAGGTGGTTGCCAAAAACGTGGCTACCGCCACGGTGATGTCCTTCCGCGTGCCACTTTTTTCTCACAGGGTAGTGTGATTACAACAACCACATGAAAATGACAGAAAATTCTGAACTTTGATTGCAAATATCTCGCAAACTACTGAAAATATTGGTTTTTCGGATTTGGATTCTTGTTACAGAGGTCAAAACGCGTCTTTTGATACCTCACTCGATATTTTTGGAGGTGTATTATCAGTTACGTACGGTCGTAAAGACTTACCGTTTTTTTTTATTTTCATACCTTTTATGAACATGGGGAAAGCTATTTATATTTTGTTATTTAGTAATAATTTAATTTACTACTCACAACAGAAGTTTTTGTAATCGAAAACAATCAGTTGCCTTTATAACAACTTTTCAGGTATGTATTAAAATAACCTGAGTAAATTAGGATACCAAAACAGATCACTACTAGGTATTTAATGTTCGGTTACACCCGAACTTAGACTTCCTTACTTGTTTTGTTTACTGCTTTTCGCGCTCATTCTGCCTGTGTTTACTGCTGGCCGACTGTGCAATCGTTAGCTTAGTGTGCAGAGTTCCAGTATAACACCTTTTACTGCTTTGCGCGCTCGATCTGCCTGTGTTCACTGCTGGCCGACTGAGCAATCGTTAGCTTAGTGTGCTGAGTTCCAGTATAACACTTTTCTTTTTATTGAGTATCACATACGTTCTTTATCATGGATGGGTTCTGAGGGAAATGTGATAAATGTTTCGGAAGATCTGAGCTTCTTATAGTGCCTTGTAGTGGTTTTTGCAAGAGGCGTTACCATCGAACCTGTTGTGAGGGCCCTATTGCGGAATACGACGTGAAATTATTGAGAATGAACGCCCATTTTCGGTATTTCTGCCCCGACTGTGTCAATGGACCCGAAAAAATTTCGAAGATGTTAGACTCTGTCATTTCCACCCAAAAGCTAGGCCTCGATACGATCATGACTACTTTTGAGATTAGGTTCAAGGATATAACTTCTCAAATTGATGATCTTAAAAAAATCATTATTGAATCTGAAGGAAATAAATCCAGTGCAAAGGAAAAAGAAAAGGCAAATGATAAGGTTAAGGTGAAGAACAAAAACAGTGCCAACATCAATAATAAGTAAATTGATAAATTGACTGTGGAAATAAATTCCCTAAAAGCTGCTGTTGTTAGTTCCGGTGCTTCACCTTCTAACAAAAATTGTTCCTCTACCGAAACGGGTCTTTTTAAACTTTGCCTTTGGATCCAAGAGTGCTAGTTCGGATCATGATATTTCTGAATTATTTGCAGAATTCTTTATGTCGACCTACACTTCTAATAAGTTCCAGTCCAGTCCCTACCCTTAGAATTTAAATACCTAGTTCTAATAGCATTCACATGCCTGTTTTGGATGAACATTCTGTTCTACAAAGTCTTCTTGCACTGAAACCTTCATTTTCCCCTGGTCCGGATGGTGTTCCCAGTTGCGTGCTGAACTACTGTGCTATACATTTATCTGACCCAATTTTTAAACTGTTTAAACTATCTTTTGAATCTACTGCGTTCCCTACAATCTGGAAGCAAACTTTTATTATACCTTTACATAAAAAAAGTAGTAGGTCAAATATTGAGAATTATAGGGACATAGCTAAGCTCTCAGCTATTCCTAAAACATTTGAACACGTAATAACTCGCCAGCTGCAATACCGGTGTAGGTGTCTATTATCACCGTGTCAGCATGGTTTTGTACCCCGACGATCAACCTCAACTAACTTGCTTGAATTCCCCTCCTTTGTTATGGACGGTTTCTTGAAAGGTAACCAAACGGATGTAGTCTATACCAATTTCAGCAAAGCATTCGACTCTTTCAACCATGAGCTTTTAATCCATAAACTCGGTTTACTGGGTTTTCCGAATCAGTTATTATTATGGCTTGCAAATTATCTTAGAAACAGGACTCAACCGGTGTTGTTTAAAAATACATTGTCTAAGTCCATTGACGTAACTTCCGGTGTCCCCCAGGGTAGTCATCTTAGCCCCTTACTCTTTACCCTGTTCATAAAGGACCTACCTCAAATCATCTCTCATTCTCGAACTCTTATGTATGCGGATGATGTGAAACTTTGTTTCACTTATTCGCCTACTGTACCTTCCAGTGGAGATCTCTTTCAGGCCGATTTGAAGTCATTTCGCTGCTGGTGTGCAGTAAATTTATTAATATTGAATAGCTCGAAATGTAAGCTAATGACTTTTCATCGAGTAAAGCCGGTTTTGGTCTCCTACGTACTAAATCGCACTCTTTTGGAACGCATATCTGTTGTAACTGATTTATTTGTCCTTTTTGACCCTAAACTAAGTTTTAATATGCATATTTCATCTGTTGCTAAGAAAGCCATGGGTGTACTTGGTTTTGTTACAAGATGGGCTAAAGAATTTGACGACCCGTACCCGATGAAAGTTCTTTACACATCGCTGGTTCGTGCAATACTTGAGTATTACTCGTGTGTCTGGTGTCCCTTGTATCAAGTCGATATACAGCGGATTGAGTCAGTACGAAAGCAATTCTTGATTTTTGCTTTGCGGGGTCTTCACTGGAATCCAACTACTCACCTGCCCCCTAATAGAAGTAGGCTTATCCTCTTAAATTTACCTTCTCTGGAAAATCGTAGGGTTTTACTTGGTGTAATGTTCCTCCATAAGCTGATTGTTGGTGAAATCGATTAATCTGATCTTGTTAGTCGACTGAGTTTTGCTGTACCCGCTAGGGCGTCCAGGCACTATGTGCCTTTTCAATTACCTCTTTATATATATAGCTGTATTAGTTTCGAATGTTCTTTTGCCTCACTTCAAAATTTAATACTTGCATTCCTGCTAAACGCTGACTAATATCATGTGAGTTTCCACCCGTCGTTGCCTTGAACGCTGTGTGGAATCGCGTCAATTCCACCGGCATCACACATATATCAACGTATACAATTAAACAACCGGAAATAAAGTTTGTCAATACGCGAATAGCTCTAATCGTCCGCTGCGAGGAATCAGGTCCATTCCGCCAGCAAATCTCATATCGCTCTGGTACTCGACTTTACATAAATAAATATTCGACCGTATGTCAGGGTGGATTGGAGACTCGGCCTTTTCAACCATCCTATGGATAATTCAAAATTCCAATGCACAATATTAAATCATAAATATTCCGTTGGTGCTCCGAACGCTGCGTGGAATCGCGTCCATTCCACCAGATTCTCACACCATATCAACGAACACAATTAAACAAATAAATATTCGACAATATATCAGGGTGGATTGGAGACTCGGCCTCTTCAACCATCCTGTGAATCGTTCAAGATTTCCAAGCACAACATTCATTAATAATTCTATAGTATGTGGGGGGGGATTGGAGACTCGGCCTCTCCAACCACCGGGTGAGGATTCAAGATTTTCAAGACCATCCTTATGGAAGAACCGATCGTTTTATAAGATGGGCAGCAATCACGGCCACTCTAATCTTTCCAGTTACTAACCAATTAGCTCTGATGACAACACTGCGTGAATAATCGACCGTATGTGAGGGTAGATTGGAGACACGGCCTCTCCGACCATCTCATCTAGTACTTTAATTCATATTGTGTAGTTTTTAAGTTATGTGCAATCCGATAGACTAAGTTTATCTTGCCTTGTTAATTTTCAGACGCGTAGCCAGAAAAAAATTTCGGGGGGGGGTTTGGCCAAAGTGTCAGTAAATAAGAATTACCTGTAAATAGCCACATACATATTTATATTTTTACATATTACATATTTATACTTATATTTATTTGAAATTTTCCTCTTTCTACACGGCTAAAAACTTTACACAATTTTTAAAACTTTTTGGTAGTAAATTCCAAACCTTTCAATTACCGACACAAATTCTAAATTTCTGGCGGTTTTTATTTAAAACTTAACTGGGATGAACAAAAATACAGCATTGCGCACTGATTTGGCGCACGTCGGTTCGAGTCCAAACATTAAAAAAAAAATAAAAAATTGTTAACATTTTCGGTTTAAAATTTAAATAATTTGGTAATTCTTTACGACCGTACGTAACTGCTAATACACCTCCAAAAATATTGAGAGAGGTACCAAAAGACGCGCTTTGACCTCTGTAACAAGACTCCGAATCCGGAAAAGAAATATTTTTGTTCAGTGAAAAGTTATTAACAAAAAATCAAAGAATGACCCCGGTAAAATCCTGATATAGTAGTCCGATCCATGTTTTTTATGTGAAGAACACCTTTCCGCATTGGCGGCCTTCGGCCGCGCTTCAAAAAATAACCCTGGGCTACGCCATTCCAACTCCGGGTGTGTGCCATAGCCGTGGCTACCGCCACGGTGATGCCCTCTTTTCTCACAGTGTAATTTGTGATTACAACAACCACATGAAAATGACAGAAAATTCTGAACTTTGATTGCAAATATCTCGCAAACTACTGAAAATATTGGTTTTCCGGATTCGGATTCTTGTTACAGAGGTCAAAACGCGTCTTTTGATACCTCTCTCGATATTTTTGGAGGTGTATTATCAGATACGTACGGTCGTAAAGAATTACCAATAATTGTTTTAGGCGCATTTCTATGACAACCGGCGTAACCGTAATCCTAAACCAAATTTTGTGTGGTCATACACCTAGACCAGTATATCTGCGTTCAAAGGGTTTTTTTGCAATGTCCAGTAAAATTAACTTCTTTAGACTAATTTCATTATTTTTGAATGATAGTATGTGTAAATACACAATAAAAATACTTCAACTCAAAGTTAAGAACTTTGTGGAAAACTCATGAAAATTCAAGAAAAGTCGAAAAAATTTCATCAAAATTTCTAACTTTCAGGTAAAATTTGATTATTTTCGAGTTTGCAGTTTTGTAGCCCATTAAATTGTCAAGAGCCGACCAAGAGCATTTTCTTCAATATAAAAATATTACGCTTATATATTTGTATGGAAGATAATGCACTTGGCTAGAAAAAAAATTGCCAAAAATCGAGTAGTTCTTCTAGCGGCTTAAGATTGGTATCTTGTTCACTTTAATTGAACGGGCCACAAAACTGCATACTCGAAAAAACTCTAAAAATTTTTACTAAAAATTTAGAAATTTTGATGAAAATTTTTCGAGTTTTCTTGAATTTTCATGAATTTTCCACAAAGTTCTTAACTTTGAGTTGCAGTATTTTTATTGTGTTTTTACACATTCTTTCATACAAAAATAATTAAATTAGTCAAAGGAAGTTAATCTTACTGGAGTTTTAAATCTAGGCTAAAACTTTTAGCAGTGTACAAAACAACATTTATTTTTATTGTTTGTTTTGAAATTTTGTTTAGAATTTCTTCAGGAGTTACTTCAAAAGTAGAGTGGATATTGAATAGAGCCGAAAAATTTCTTGTGTCAGAACCTCTTCTAATTTTCTGCTGCTAATTTATGGAAAATTTAAAAAAAAAAGCGACCTGCGCAACTCTGGCTTTGGCAAGAAGTAAATATTTGTCGCTTTGTTTCGTGAAGAAAAACTGAAGCTTCGGAAAAATAAAAACAAAAAATATAATAAAATAACATTGAAATTCATATAGAAAGCGGCAAATTGCAATTATTCAACATGCAGAACGGAACGTCAAAACAAAAATAATTGAAAATATTTCTTGAGCATTTTCTTTTCAACAGCATACCTACCGGGCTTTTACTTTTAAACTTTTATCCCCTGACAAGTATAAGTACAATTTAATTGTTGCTTTCTCTGATAATTCCATACGACTGCGTTGTGTACTGCTTGGTAATTTTTAGTAAGTTTTTTTAACTTCTTGGTCATTTTTTTGGTTAAACTTATGGCACCCGTGGCTACCATAACGAGAGACACTCATTTTTACGATTTTCGTCCGCTGTATTCATAACTCGAAAAGCAGTTAATTTAAATTTCAACAGACTTGAGTTCGCATGACTCTTGCTGTTGTTAACATGCTATGTAGATGAGATGCGAAATTTTTTTTTTCTTTACGAACAGCTTAATGTATATGCTGTCATCAAGCAAAGATTCAGCTCATTCACGCCTTGGCACCCACGCCACTGCTGGCAGCAAAAAGTTTGAAATAGTGAAGGACTTCGTTCACCTTAGCATTAGCATTAACTCGAACAATAATGTCAGCGAAGTATTGCTCTTGCAAATAAATGCTACTTTGGAATGAGTAGGCAATTGAAAAGTAAAGTCCTCTCTCGACGCACGAAAATCACACTCTACAAGTAACTCATCGCCCCCGTCTGCTATATGGTGCAGAGGCGTGGACACTAACAACATTTGACGAGGCGGCATTGGGATTATTCGAGAGAAAAGTTCTGCGAAAGATTTATGGGCGTCTACGCGCTGGCGACGGCGAGTCCCGAAGAAGATTTAATGATGAGTTGTATGAACTTTACGCAGACGTCGACATAGTACAGCGCATTAAAACACAGCGGCTTCGCTGGCTAGCCCACGTCGTGCGAATGAAGGAAGACGCTCCAGCCCAGAAGGTATACTTATCGGCACGCGCCGGTGGAAGCAAAGGACGAGCAAGACCACTACTCCGATGAACGGACCAAGTGGAGACCGACCTGCGATCTCGCGATTGGCGCCAGTTGGTGCAACGAAGAAATGACTGATTTTCAGTATTGTATTGCTATTATAACTTCACGAACCGGTTCAAGGTTTAACAAGATGGTTCGTACCACTGAACTGAACTAGTAAGGAAGTCTAAGTTCGGGTGTAACCGAACATTAAATACCTAGTAGTGATCTGTTTTGGTATCCTAATTTACTCAGGTCTATTTTCATACACCCCTGAAATTTGTTATAAAGGCAACTGATTGTTTTCGATAAAAACACTTCTGTTGTGAGTGGTAAATTAAATTATTACTAAATAACAAAATATAAATACCTTTCCTCATGTTCATGAAAGGTATGAAAATAAAAAAAATTTATAAAAAAAAAGGCAGTAGGGTGTTAACTACTTGCCCGTAAATCTTGCTTGTTTGTTATTCGATTTGCGTAATTTTTGGCAGGAGTATACTACATACTATTGGGAACCCTCTCACAAAATTTCATTGAAATACATTCTTGAAATTCCAAGCAAATTTTTACCGGAGTTATGGCATGGAAAGTTTTGTGGAATAATCCCCCATAAAGGGGCGGGGCCACGCCCATTTTCCAAAAATTTTGTGCTTTCGACTTTCTTTGCCCACGAACACTTCAGAGGTGAAATAGAAATTATATACATCTAGTTTAAGCAAAGTTATAGCATATTCAATATATCTATGATCCTTTTCAAAATCTTTCGTATAAAATTGGGCGTGGACCTAACCCGATTTCGCTAATTTTTTTTCGAAATATTGCCTGTATTAATATATATATGTGTGCTGAATTTTATTTTGCTATCTTGAGCGGTTTTTGATTTATGATTAATAATATTTCCAAATTTGACTATATCAAAAGTGGGCGGTGCCACGCCCCTTTTTCAAAATTTCTTCAAAAATGTATTTGTTGCCTTAACGCTAAAGTGCACACCAAATATTATCCTTATAGGTGTATTATGTACTGAATAATCACTCTTTTTGTATTTTCCAAAATATTATATATATAGAAAGAGGGCGTGGCTTTTAACCGATTTTGCCTATTTGCCAATAGCGCTCGGAGATAAGTGAAAAGGAACCTACATACCAAATTTCATTGAGATATCTCAAGATTTACTCAAGTTATCGTGTTTACAGACGGACGGACGGACGGACGGACATGGCTCAATCAATTTCTCTTTTCCTCCTGAACATTTTGATATATATAAGTCAATATTTATCTCGATTCGTTTATGCCGTTACATACTACCGTTAGGCGAATGAAGTTAATATACCTTGTGTGCGAAGCACTACTAGGTATAAAAAGGCAGTAGGGTGCTAACTACTTGCCCGTAAATCTTGCTGGTTTGTTTTTCGATTTGCGTAATTTTTGGCAGGAGTATACTACATACTATTGGGAAGTATCTCACAAAATTTCATTGAAATACATTCTTGAAATTCCAAGCAATCGCTTTTGAAAATAGCAGAGCTTTTATGCTAAAAAGTGGGCGGCGCCACGCCTACTTCACCAAAATCCACAAAGTTTTTATACAGTTTAGTTTTGCTTAAAAAGCTTATTATGTGTGTAAAATCTTATTTATATAGCTTATACAATTATGGAAATATCGCGATTTTAATTTTACGATGAAATTTTTTAGAACTGTGTTCAAAAAGTGGGCGTGTCCGTTCACCGATTTTGTTTATTTGTACAGCAAAGAGTTAGCTTTATATGTTGAACACTTTCTCTAAATATCGTTTCAATAAGTAAATTTTTACCGGAGTTATGGCATGGAAAGTTTTGTGGAATAATCCCCCATAAAGGGGCGGGGCCACGCCCATTTTCCAAAAATTTTGTGCTTTCGACTTTCTTTGCCCACGAACACTTTAGAGGTGAAATAGAAATGATATACAGCTAGTTTAAGCAAAGTTATAGCATATTCAATATATCTATGATCATTTTCAAAATCTTTCGTATAAAATTGGGCGTGGACCTAACCCGATTTCGATAATTTTTTTTTCGAAATATTGCCTGTATTAATATAAATATGTGTGCTGAATTTCACTTTGCTATCTTGGGCGGTTTTTGATTTATGATTAATAATATTTCCAAATTTGGCTTAATCAAAAGTGGGCGGTACCACGCCCCATTTTAAAAATTTCTTCAAAAATGTATTTTTTGCCATAACGCTAAAGTGCACACCAAATATTATCCTTATAGGTGTATTATGTACTGAATAATCACTCTTTTTGTATTTTCGAAAATATTATATATGTAGAAAGTGGGCGTGGTTTTTAACCGATTTTGCCTATTTTCAATAGCGCTCCGAGATAAGTGAAAAGGAACCTGCATACCAAATTTCATTGAGATATCTCAAGATTTACTCAAGTTATCGTGTTCACAGACGGACGGACGGACAGACGGACGGACGGACGGACATGGCTCAATCAATTTCTCTTTTCCTCCTGAACATTTTGATATATATAAGTCAATATTTATCTCGATTCGTTTATGCCGTTACATACTACCGTTAGGCGAATGAAGTTAATATACCTTGTGTGCGAAGCACTACTAGGTATAAAAAGGCAGTAGGGTGTTAACTACTTGCCCGTAAATCTTGCTGGTTTGTTTTTCGATTTGCGTAATTTTTGGCAGGAGTATACTACATACTATTGGGAAGTATCTCACAAAATTTCATTGAAATACATTCTTGAAATTCCAAGCAATCGCTTTTGAAAATAGCAGAGCTTTTATGCTAAAAAGTGGGCGGCGCCACGCCTACTTCACCAAAATCCACAAAGTTTTTATACAGTTTAGTTTTGCTTAAAAAGCTTATTATGTGTGTAAAATCTTATCTATATTACTTATACAATTATGGAAATATCGCGATTTTAATTTTACGATGAAATTTTTTAGAACTGTGTTCAAAAAGTGGGCGTGTCCGTTCACCGATTTTTTTTATCATATAACTTATTTCTATTTAACACTAAATGCCATCAATCATGGTAAAGGGTTGCAGAGTGAAGAAAAATAAAAAATAATAATAATAGTTGTTGTGATGAAAATAAGATATTGTACATCATAAATATATAATAAATCAATTTTAGTTTTTTAATGTTACAATTTAATTTAAACCTCAAAGCTAAAGTTATAATTGGTCAGAAGTAGCCGTTTGACTTCGGTCTTAAAGCATTGTAGGTTTCTGGAATTTTTGACTTCATCTGGAAGTTTGTTGAACAATTTTACCCCATAGTGTCTTATAGATTTTGCACATCTTTCTGTTCGAAATAAACGTGGCTTGGTATTTGTTCTAACTCTAAGCGCGTACTCGGGGGTTTGTTCTTCTGGTATAATCAGGTTATGCTTTATTAGATTATTTTTAATTTTATAAAATGCTATTAAAGTCTGGGATATAGAATATTTGCGAATATCCAACCTGTCTTGATATAATAATACACTGGGTGTAGTTCGTGGTAAATTTAGAATGTTTTTAATTATTTTATTTTGTATTATTTGTATCTCGTTTATTAGTTGTTCCATGCAAATATTCCATATAGGATTCAGATAATTGATATGTGACATGAAGAGAGAGTTGTATAGAAGCCACATCTGTTTTTTAGGAATCAATTTCCGATTTCTGTAAATCGTAAAGTTCAGCGGTATTAGCTTCATTTTCAGCTTATGTATATGTTCTCGCCAATTTAAATTACTATCAAACCAAACTCCTAGGTATTTTATACTCTCGACCCTCGAGATGAAACTACCGTCTAAATGTATTCCTTTCAAGTCGTTCATAGTGGGAATATTCTTATAATTGTTAAAAATAATAAAGTTAGTTTTAGCGAGATTTATTTTCAACAAATTACTTTCAAACCATCGTAAGATTACTTTTAGATCTACTCGTATATTGGCTAAAACTTCATCAAGAGTATCCGCAGCGTAAAGAAAGGTCCCATCGTCAGCATAGAATTGCGGTGTTCCCTTCAACTCTAGCTTCAGTACGTTGTTGATATATATTAAAAATAATGTGGCTGCTAGTTTGGATCCTTGTGGAACACCAGTTTTAATTGTTTTAATTGAACTGTTAGAATCATTGATCTGTACAAATTGCTTTCTATTCAGCAAGAAACTTTCAAAAAGTTTTATCGCAACGCCATTAACTCCCAACTCCCTAAGCTTTTGTATCATTATGTGAAAATTCACTGAGTCAAAAGCTTTGCTGAGGTCAATGGCCAGCATAGCAACATATTTCTTTTTATCTAGGTTTTCATATAGAAACTCAGTACAATTGATACACGCGGATAAAGTGCTGGAGTTTTCAGTAAATCCGAACTGATTATCACAAATGATTTGATTGGTTTTAATAAATTCCTGTAATCGGTTTAGCAGAATACTTTCAAACAAAGAGTTAGCTTTATATGTTGAACACTTTCTCTAAATATCGTTTCAATAAGTAAATTTTTACCGGAGTTATGGCATGGAAGGTTTTGTGGAATAATCCCCCATAAAGGGGCGGGGCCACGCCCATTTTCCAAAAATTTTGTGCTTTCGACTTTCTTTGCCCACGAACACTTTAGAGGTGAAATAGAAATGATATACAGCTAGTTTAAGCAAAGTTATAGCATATTCAATATATCTATGATCATTTTCAAAATCTTTCGTATAAAATTGGGCGTGGACCTAACCCGATTTCGATAATTTTTTTTCGAAATATTGCCTGTATTAATATAAATATGTGTGCTGAATTTCACTTTGCTATCTTGAGCGGTTTTTGATTTATGATTAATAATATTTCCAAATTTGACTTAATCAAAAGTGAGCGGTACCGCGCCCCATTTTAAAAATTTCTTCAAAAATGTATTTTTTGCCATAACGCTAAAGTGCACACCAAATATTATCCTTATAGGTGTATTATGTACTGAATAATCACTCTTTTTGTATATTCGAAAATATTATATATATAGAAAGTGGGCGTGGTTTTTAACCGATTTTGCCTATTTTCAATAGCGCTCCGAGATAAGTGAAAAGGAACCTGAATACCAAATTTCATTGAGATATCTCAAGATTTACTCAAGTTATCGTGTTCACAGACGGACGGACGGACGGACGGACATGGCTCAATCAATTTCTCTTTTCCTCCTGAACATTTTGATATATATAAGTCAATATCTATCTCGATTCGTTTATGCCGTTACATACTACCGTTAGGCGAATGAAGTTAATATACCTTGTGTGCGAAGCACTACTAGGTATAAAAACAATCAAGTAATTAAAAGTAATCAAACAATCTTATAACTTTAAACGACTTATTCTTGTATATTTGTATATCCACTACTATCTCCCGAACGACTTCACCGATTTTAATGAAATTTGGTACACAGGTACTATGCTTTGTTTTAAGATTTTCTACTTTGGTGTTGCCACTTGGGGTGGTCCACAGGGTTGCCACCTATATAATTTTTTTTTAAATATTAAGCAATATATGGCAATATGGGTATGAAATGAAAGGTATTTTAGGCCGTATACCAACCAAAATATTTTCGAATAGGATTGCCACCTATCCTTCAGATATCGACCATTATCTCGGGAACTGTTAAATCGATTTCGATAAAATTTGGTAGATGGATAGTATGCTTCCTTCTTAGATTTTCTACTTGGATGTTGCCACTAAATGAAGCTTAGAGGGTTGCCACCTTTCCGATTTTTTTTTTAAATATTAAGCAATATATGGCAATATGGGTATCAAATGAAAGGCATTTTAGGCCGTATGCCAACAAAAATTTTTTCGAGTAGGATTGCCACCTAGGGTTGCCACCTGAACGAATTTTATTTATGTCTTCAGATATAGACCACTATCTCGGGAACGGCTAAACCGATTTCGATGAAATTTGGTAGATGGATAGTATGCTTTCTTCTTAGATTTTCTACTTGAATGTTGCCACAATGGAAGCTTAGAGGGTTGCCACCTTACCGAATTTTTTTAAATATATGGCAATATGGGTGTTTAAGCGACATACATACATAAGCTACGGTTATTTCATTCGTTTGTTTTATTTGCTTTGAATGCTATTGTAATTCGCAATAAGCTTATAAAATATTTCGAAGATATAGTTTATGGTTTGGAAAGCCAAAGTGTGGTGCCTCAGAGCCAACAGTGCTCGCCACCAATAATACATATATACTCTCTCGTTCTCCAAAGAACATTTTAGGCAAACATGGTCGTCAGAACCTGAGCCAAATGAATAAATACCTTTTGAGCAAAACGGTCACATAGCACCTGAGCCAAATAAATAATAATAAATAATTTCTTTAAAGAAATCTATATTTATTTTACAAAATCTATTGAAAAACAATTTTTTCCAACGGACACATCAAATTAATTCCATTGAATATATATCTGAATAGTAAAAAATATTATGAATACGTAGGTATATTAAACATTCCTACAAAAGATTCATGAAATACATAGTTATTTATGTTGACAAAAGCTTAAATTATGCATCTGTGCATATACAAAAACTTAAAACATATTCTTTACTCATATTCATTTTTAATTTGCTTCGCAAACATAATAGCTTCAGCCGTTTCTATGTTGTACTTATTTTTTTAATTTGTTTTCACCATATTAAATTGTGAAAAAATTGGTTCAGCCGCCACAGAGCTGTGAGGTAGACTCATAACTTTTGAAACAAATTCAAAAATATCTTTATATAATGGAAACTTTTCTGCGTTTTTCAAATTACTTGCATTTCCCCAAAATTTTTCAATATCATCTACAGTGACGAACTAAAGTATTGGCACAGCAAGATGATTCAACTTTAACACTGCTTTTTGGCCATATATGAACGTATATAAAAAAAAAAAACATCCCTGGGCAGTATAATTATTTGCTAAACATTTCCGTTTTGTTTAATTAAATTATATCTTTTATTAAACTAATAGTAGCTTTAAATAGGAGAAAAGTATACATATATTTTACATGAACAAAAGTATTGTCACACTTCATCAACACACTTTATCAACAGTTCAGTATAAATGGAGCTTTTTAATACTTTGTGGCCAAGCCATTTTGTTTGATAACTGCCTCCAAACGCTTCGGCATCTACGAAACCAATTTCCGAGTAGTTTCTGCTTCAATATTCTGCCATTCCTCTACCAATGCCACCTTCAGCTCTTCTTTTGTTGATATGGCATGCCTTTTAACGCGTCTGTCTAATTCCTCCCACAAATGCTCGATGGGATTAAGATCCGGCGATTGTGGCGGATGTGGCAATACGTGATACGCAAGCCACATGCGCACGTCATAAGCAGTGTGTTTCGGATCATTGTCATGTTGTAATGTGAACGATTGAGGTAAGTTGAGCTTTTCGGCGCTTTTTTTGACGTTTTTCTTCAGTATATACATATAATATTTCTTGTCCATAATTCCTTCAATAAATTCTAGCTCGCCGACACCTGCAGCGGACATGCATAGTACTCAAATTTCACTTATTGACGGCGTTATGATGGTTGCAATTTGAATTTCAATTTCAATATAATTTTTTATATTGACGTGACTTGACTTTTGAAAAAAAAGTTGCTTGACCAACAAAAACAAGGTAAAAAAGCTAAACAAATTTAAGTGTACCAATACTTTTGTTCCGGTAAAATATAGACTTTTCCCACATTTATGGTTACCATTAATAATAGAAAAGAGATAATTTGAAGAAATAAAATGGCAAATAATTATACTCACCCGGAATGTTTTTTATTTTTTAAAAATACTTTCATATACGGCCAAAAAACAGTGTTAAAGTTGAAGCATCTTGCTGTGCCAATACTTTAGTTCGTCACTGTACATAAATATAACGAATTTTTTTCTAATTGCAATAGTTTGTACTGCGCGCATATATGTATGTATCTTCTTTTTTTCATTTTCGTACAAGTGAGGAAACGCGTTTAATAGCTGTATTCTGTAAGTCTGTCTCATCTCAAGTCACTAAATTTGAGATTTTTCATTAGAGACAATTTTTGTGACTTTCGATGATTTCGGTATTCTGTAAGAGAAAATCACAAAAATTTCACCATTGATGTGTGGTAAAAACAGATATGCATAAATCTTAAGTACAGCATTTGGCAGCGCCCATATAAATATTGCAATAGCGCAGGCAGTAAGTGTCTCGGGGTATAATGTGTGGGACGCAGGTTCGAACCCGGGATCGAGGATAGTTTATTTATTATTTTTTTCTTTTTTTTTGTTAATTAATTATTTTTTTTTAAAACATTTATAAATGATTTCATACTCAAATTTTTTTTTTTAATTTATTTAATTTTTATCCCTATATTTTCTTGTTTGTGACCTGCCTAAAACCAGCTGACAAATTAGTGACTACTTTTTTGAGACCTGAGATGTGAGACAGCTTACTGAATACCGAATTGTCTCAAAACTGAAATTGACCACAAAATGTCTCTATTAGTGACTAGAGACAGCTTACAGAATTCGCCTATAAAAGTGTGAGGAAAGAGGCAAAATCATTTTCGTTAGTTATTTTTTCAGGATCTATTGAAGAAATACATTTTAACGCAATATTGTCAAATTTAAAACGTTTTCTGATTTGGAAAATGGATTTTATTCAAATTGGAAATGAATGAAAAAGAATATGGAAAATGTATCAAAATAGGCACTTTCATGATAAAAAAGTATCTAAGTATCAAAACACGAATTTGAAAAAAAGTGTATCCAAATTGATACACTTGTATCAAAACGGCAACGCTGTACACAAGCTGAGTTGTTCACTTGCTTGTGGTGGTGCCCATGCCTGGTAAAGTGGCTACCATGGGACAAAGAACATTTGCAGTCAGTTGATTAACAAACAACAGCGAAGCAACATCGTGCGCCGCTTGATTGTTTTATGACACGATTTATACGCGTACCTATATGTGTTTGTTCAAAATGAATGAAAGATATTGCTTTATGATTTCCGATGCCTTTGGTAATATGCAATGTCTATTGTGTAATATTTGTGTAAAGGGGACCCGGGCACATAATTTTAGGAGGCACTATAATACCTTCCATAACGACTTTGAGAAATATGAGGGTATTGAGAGAGATAATATGTTTTTTGAAATTTTTAAGATATCCTTAAATTTCCGCTAACTAGTAAAAGTAGTCAACTCCGAATTTGAAATTATAACATTTTATTTCAAATGGGGCAAAAGTATACTAGAGCATAAAAAAACATCAACATACCGACTACCTATGTTACCTCGTTGCTGTCTGCAGCGCGACTGGCAGGAAAATCAATTCCTTATCCCACAGTGCCAAACTGGTTTTTTCGCTCTCAATAGCGACTGAAATAAGAGCGTAACAATACGTGTGCTGAGAGTAACTGCTCGTTTGAGTCAAAACGCCAATGTCTTCCTTATATATATATACTAGCTGCCCGTGTGCGACGTTGTTCGCAATACCATTGTGTTTTGTTTATATATCAACATGCTATACGTATTAAGTTAAATAAATTGTTTAAAGATATCTCACTTCAAGCCCAGAATTTACCAACTCAAATAATTGTTTACTTACACTAAATGCACGTTTTTAAAAATCAAAAACACATTTTTATAATTCAAGTAAAGTATATTTCCAATCAGGATCAGATACACTCATACATACATACATATAAACGTGTAAAATGAAAAAAGGAGTGCATCACTTATTCCATTTTTTTATTGATTTCTGCTAATGTGTCGTTGCGAGGTATGAATGTCACCTCTCCAGCCGCAGGACCTGTAAGGATTGTTGCCTCTAAGATGTTCTTATGCATTTGTTTCGCTTGCAATCCGGTTCCATTATATAGATTCGGTGGCTTAAGGTTGCGCACTAATATAATTGGAATATTTTGTTTTAATTTTATTTTATAAGGTGATAAGCCCGAGGGATTTAGGGAATTCAAGAACTGAATCGGGTAATGTACTGCATTTTCGCTTTGACATATACTCACCGACTTCGCGGGGTACTTTATCAAGGATAACGTTATTAATATCGTCATCTGTTTTGTTTCTTGGTGCAACAATAGCCCGTTGACATAGCCATGTATACGGCTTACTTGATAGTTCTTCTATATTCGGGTAAAATTTTGATATTAATTCGTCGACGTTATACACCATATTCCCAATATTTGAATCTATTAATAACTCAATGGCAGCATAGTAGACCTACCTGTTCATTTACAAACGTTTTTTACTGAAATTGATGAATTTGTGTTTTTTATTTAAGAAATTACTTCCATTAATAATTTTTTTGTAAATGAGAAGACGTAGTGTCAGATTAAAAAAATAAAAAAGAGAGCTATTTTACATTTATTGGGTCTATCAGCAATTCCATTTAATTTGACGCCGGCTAGCTGATGCTAAAACGGGAACATCTGTCGATATAATCGGAGTTCGAGAGATAATTGAAATTCCCTCATGATCACGAAATAAGCAGGCCAATTCTAAATATCTGGGGAAATTTTCCCAGACATTGAGCAGTTGTATATCTTCTCCCACTTTTCGTTCTCCCTCTTCCCCATCAATAACTTTCATTTGCTACACATTTCGTATAAACACCTCACGGTCCACACTTCGATCGATATCTCAAACACAGCTTCGCATTAAAACCTGAAAATTACTCCCTGTATGAAGATATTCCGGGTAGCACCGGTCCAAGATTTAACTGATGTTCAAAACAAATTTTTCACAAATAAAACTGCATGAAGAAAAAAACAGCATTCAAAACATATAATATTATGTATGGGTAACGCATACTGGATTCACGCTCTTTCCACATTTTGGTCGATATCTCAGCAACGGGCTCAAATATGCACGTAAAAACCACTAATTCTTAAAACCCTATTTAACACCTTTAATTTGATACCCATATCGTATAAACACTTCCTGGGGTCACCCCTGGTCCAAATGTTGGTAAGTATCTCGAAAACAGGTTCACATATGGACCTGATATTCACATTTCTCTGAAGCACTCATTAATACCTTTCAATTGATACCAATATTGCCACAATTCCTTCAAGGATAACCCCAGTCCAAATTTTTACCAATATCCCGAAAACCGGGAAAATTTAAAATTTTTTTTTAGCCTATGTCCGCATCGTGCACACACCCGGGTGGGCCGTTCTCAAGCTTTGCGCTAAGAAAAAAAACAGCTTTCAAAATATATATGTATGTATTAGTATAGATTATGGATGGGTAACGCATACTGGGTTCACCCTCTATCCACCTTTTGGTCGATATCTCAGCAACGGGCTCAAATATGTACGTAAAAACCACTAATTCTTAAAACCCTCATTAACACCTTTAATTTGATACCCATATTGTATAAACACCTCCTGGGGGGACCCTGGTCCACATTTAGGTCGATATCTCAGAAAACGGGTCGCATAGGGTATTGAAAATCACTTTTTTAAATACTCATCAACACCTTTTATTTGATACCCATATTGTAGAAAACCTGTCTGTAGTCACACGTGGTCCATATTTTGGGAAATACCTCGAATACGGGGTCTTATATTGGACGAATAACTACACCATGTTCAAGCACTCGTCAACACCTTTCATTTGACACCCATATTGTGGGAAACCAGTCTAGGGCCACACCTGGTCCATATTCTGGGAAATACTTTATATGGGACTTATAACTACACCAAATTAAAGCACTCGCAAACACCTTTCATTTGATGCCCATATTGTATAAACACGTTATAAGGTTACCCGGTTCCCGATTTTGCGGGATATCTCCAAAACCTTCCCGGATTTGAATATTTTTTGTGGCCTATAACCATGTCGGGCTCCATCAAAAACTACGTGCAAAATTTCATGTAATTGGGTTTAGCCGTTTTTGAGCTTTGCGGTCCAGAAGAAAACGGCTTTCAAAATATATATTAAGTAGTATAGATATAGATATATAGATATAGTAGTGTAGATATACAGAAATTGACCAAAGTGGTTACAAGCTGCCAAAAGAAGAAAATGATACAAGTCCCAGTATTTGGGACTTATATCACAATTAAAAAATTACTCGCAAAAAACATGAAATAACTCCCACATGAAAAAAGTCCCAAATAAATGAAATAACTCCTTTACACATTACATATACACATACAAAAAAGAAGCGCGGCGTGGCGGGTATCGTGCCGCCATCGACGCGCCACGCGGCAACCGTTGGGCCCCCTCCCGCGACCCCTGCCGCTATATCTCACCTTTTCTAAATATTCAATATGAATGAAAATATACTGTTTAAAACATTCGAAGCGGTACAATTGAAAACGGGTCATCGATTAAAATCGTTTTATTGTTGCTGTGCTGGGAGCCTGATTTATTATTAAAAATTTTTACCTACGGCCCTTTTTAAAACTATTTTGAAAGAGTACTTTAAAATCATAATAAAAAATGGAAATCTGGAATTAAAAATCGCGCGATTAATATTCCAAAATAATAATAATCCCGTACTTGGGATTTTGTCTCATTTTTATTTGGAATTATGACCCCAGCCTACAGTGGGACTATGAAATCTCTTCTTTTATCACGAACGCCACATTTATATATTGTTAATTATTAAACTTTAAAACAAAATTTCAATGTGAAATAGCACCATAATGGCTTTATTTCACTCCTTACATGGAAATAAAACCATTCCATTGAGTTATAAGGGCATATGGCTTTATAGCACTGCAACGTCACGGTTGCCATAAGCTTAACCAAAAAAATTACCAAGAAGTGAAAACAAATTACCAAAAATTACCAAGCAGTACATAAAGCAGTCGTATTGATTTATCAGAGAAAGTAACAATTAAATTGTACTTATACTTGTCAGGTGACGCTAATTTGTTAAAAAAAAATTCCAAAAATTACCAAGCAGTACACAAAGCAGTCGTATTGATATATCAGAGAAAGTAACAATTAAATTGTACTTATACTTGTCAGGTGATAATAAAAAGTGACGCTAATTTGGCAAAAAAGGATTGAAAGTGTGTAAGCCCTGTATGCTGTTGAAAAGAAAATGCTCAAGAAATATTTTCAATTACCAGATGGACCCGTGCGCGCCTTGCACAAAGAATTTCACCACTACCCTCAGCGACATCTACAACAAATTGATTATTTTGTGCATTCACAATGGTTTATTTAAACAAATTAATTTTTATAAAGTATGTACGCAAAAACACAAAAAGACCTTACAGAAATAATATATACTAGTATGTAACTCCCGATAATCGGGTGGGTTTTTTTTAGAAAAAAATTAAAGCAAACTTTTAACGCTAATATCTTATGAACAAATTAACCAATTGAAATTTTTGTAATTTTGTGCAAACATGCTCATGATAAGCTTTCATTTGATACACATTTCATTTATGTACATATTGTAGTTTAGTCTAGCTAAGCGCCTTGTTTTAGAATAATACTATAGATAGAATAGAAGAGATAGAAGATAGATAGATAGAAGATAGATAGATAGAATAATACTATAGATAGATGATTTCTTGACCATGAAATTGTGTACATATATCAGCCAAGAAATTTTAACGTTCCGTTTTGCATGTTGAATAATTGCAATTACCGCTTTTTTATATGTATTTCAGTTTTACCTTATATATAAAATTCTCGTCACACAGTTTTTGAAACCATACTCCTCCGAAACGGCTTGACCGATTCTCATGAAATTTTGTGAGCATATTGAGTAGGTATGAGAATCGACCAGCATCTATTTTTCAAGACCCTATGCGACCCGTTTTCCGAGATATCAACCAAAATGTGGACCAGGGGTGCCCTAGAATGTGTTTATACTATATGGGTATCAAATAAAAGGCGTTGATGAGTATTTAAAAAAGAGGTGATATTCAAGACCCTATGCGACCCGTTTTTCGAGATATCGAACAAAATATGGACCAGGCGTGACTCAAAAAATTGTTTTCTCAATATTATTAAAGCTGTTGTTGAGGGTTTTAATAGGAAGTGGTTCAAAGTCCAATATGGGACCCCATTTCCAAGATATTCACCAAAATGTGGACCAGTTGTGACTCTAAAAATTGTTTGAAAAATATGGTACCAAATGAAAGGTGTTGATGAGTGTTTTAATAGAAAGTGGTTCAAAGTCCAATATGGGACCCCGTTTCCTAGATATCGACCAAAATGTGGACTAGGTGTTACCCTAGAAAGGGTTTGGACAATATGGATACCAAAAGAATGGTGTTGACTAAGGTTTCAATAGGGAGTGGTTTGGTACGCCGACGGATGCCGTAGCATATAAAAGTATAATATATCCTTTTGATAATATATCATTTTGACAAGAAAATTAAGAACTTTTTATTTATTGTAGCTTTTGTATCATAAACCTTGGTTAATATTACCGCGAGGTAAGAAAGCTTTCACTACCCCTCTTCCTCTCAATCAAAGTATTTTAACATTTGACAAATTTTTATTTCAAATTTGTTTTTGGAAAAAACATTTAAATCAAATGAGCATATTTTCGCTTTTGAATAATTTTTAATTTAAAAAAAGTTTTTGTGCTGTGATTATATTACCATATTGGCTATTGAATAATTTGTTATAGAAAAAAATAGTTTATGTGCTGTGGATGTATTATTGGCTAATTAAATCATTTTATATAACCGTTATTTTTTAAAGAAATACAATGAATTGAGAAAATTAGTGGTGTTTTTTTTCATATTTTTCTTTTTAACAGAGGCTCACAATGATCTTAGGTTCATAATGATCCTAGGTATACAATAACAAAAAAATAAAGGCAAAACAACGTTTGCCGGGCTCAGCTAGTTTTATTATATTATTTGTTTTTATTTTTTCGAAACTTCAGGTTTTCTTCAAGAAATAAAGCGACAACTATTTATTTCTTGCCAAAGCCAGAAATAGCAGTAGAAAAGTAGAAGAGATTTTGACACCAGAAATTTTTCCTGACCGTTTCATAAGTGTCATTTTCATAGAGTTTTTGGATTTCTTTTGAACGGTGTAATACAAAAATACACTTGAGAGATTTTTCGAGATTCCGCTTCGTTTGCAAGATGGTAGGTAGGTAGGTAGAATGGCTGCGACTCAGGTCGCCCAAGTAGCTTTTAGAAGCCGTTTTGATGCCATAAAAACTCGTTTAACCTACTTATATAGTAGTGATATTTATTACAGCCAACCAGAGTTGTTTATAAATTCGAGGATATTTGGAATCCCTATCTCGGATATACAATCCAAGTTTCCCAAGAAGGGGCTCCCAAAGGATTTCATTCGCCTACCGGCTAGAGCCGGGCAACCACACAGGAGATGCTCAACGGTCTCTTCGGCATCAATGTCTTCGCAGCTTCTACAGTGATCACGGTGCGGAATTCCCATCTTTTCTGCATGCATGCCTATCGCCCAGTGACCTGTGAGGACTGCTATGAGTTTGTGAGTGCTAACTCTTGACCTGCTTAGAAGACTTCTCGTCCTCTTTTCGCTATAGTTTGGCCAGGTGGATCTTGATATTGCACAACTATTGGTGTTTCTCCATCTCAGTTGTGCTTTGTTCCGGTAATACTTTTGGATGCTTCCCTTGGTTACTGCTAAGGGTGCCCCTATATCTATATTGATTGCTTCCTCATCACCCTCCGATGAGCCACTGCGCGCCAGCTCATCGGCTTTCTCATTACCTTCGATACCTCTATGGCCCGGAACCCAGGTAATGGATAGTTCAAGGTTAGTTAGTTCAGCCAAGATCTGCTTACATGAGTGCACCACGTTCGAACTAGTATGTGGTGCTGCTATTGCCTTAATTGCTGCTTGGCTGTCTGAAAAGATAGTGACTTTACCAGTTGTGTTCAGGTCCCTGAGTGATCTGCCGGCCTGCAAGATCGCAAGAACTTCAGCTTGGAACACACTGCAATGTGATGGAAGTCTGAATGATACGGCAATGTCTAGGGACTCCGAGAAGACGCCGGCCCCCACCCCTGAATCCATCTTGGACCCGTCGGTGTAGATTTGGATGCCGCTGTCAACTCCGACCCTGCCCCTTCTCCAGTCATTTCTGCTTGGAATTGAAGTAATAGTACTGCTCTCAAACTCCAGTTTGTGAGGATATAAGTCAGTTCTGTAAGTATTTTTTTACAATATTATTGCTAACGCCGACCTGGGGTGTACTTGGGGGCCGACCAACTGTTGGCTTGTCCGTGGCAGCACATAGAACGTTAGCTAGTTCTAAACGGAATTGGAATAACGTCAAACCCTTTCCTCCGAGGTCGTCCTCTGTGTTTGAAGAGTTCTTTCGACGGTACAGAATGAAGGCATTGGTTATTGCCTTATCGAGTAAGTGATAAAATATACGCCTCATAGTGTCCATGGTTTTTATACGCAAACTATTTCTGCCCATATATGAATCCATGAGGTCTACACCACCCATGTGTGAGTTGTACTCACGAATTATTTGCGGACAATCTATCTCCAAAAATTCTCTGGCGTTTTAGATGGGTGGATGTCAGCATCCGCTTTTTCAAATGGTTGGACACCTACATAAGTTGAACATAGTCGAACGTTTTTGGTGTCCTTCCAAAGGACTGTAGTTATGTCAACTCCATACGTACTGCCAACAAATTCAACTGCATAACCTCTGTCTGATTTTTTAACCTGTGGGTCTGAATCGGATGGTAGCTTACAGTTTGGTATTCTGTTTGCTTGAATGGTACCTAACAAAAATATACCTCGAGCCCGCAAGTAAACTAAAAGCGGAAGATATGAATAAAAATTGTTAAAACAGACAACATGGTTGCAAAAATCGGGTATTGTTTGCGATAACCGAATAACGACATTGCTGAGTGCTCCAAGATCGGGTGTTCTTTGTAGAATTGTATTATCACCAGGCCCATAACAGACCCCAAACTGGTATGCAAGTTAAAGATTTTGTTTATTAAATCTTGAAAAAAATATTTTTTATGGTCGCATCGACCTTTATTATTCGTTGTCAGACTAAGACGAACTATTACAATTTTATTTGTTGTTGTTGTTGTGAATTCCCTGAATTCGCTTTTTGGGCTGCGCGTGTTGGACTTCCGCTTCTGCCGAAAAATAAGCTTTTGCGCTGACGGTGCATCTGGCTTTTGCTGTGGGAAATATTGTGCAACCCAAGCTGCACTTCCGTTGTGCTTGTTTGTATGTATGTTGTTGCAATTTTTTATTTGTAAAATTGTTAACATATTTCATGTTAACACGTCCCCTCTTAAAAGCGATCGTCCCGAGAGCCTATCAGAAATAGGGTAGGTTGTTAAAACTGACGTAAATATTTTGATCATTGGAAGTATCCTTGATTTTCGCAAGATCAATGTGTGATAGGGGCATCTAGTTAGGGTCCAGGTTGGAAGATATGATTATTTTGTTTTGGTGTTTCTTCCAAAATTTTCGAAAAATAATTATGCCGATAATGACGGTTGCAACGGTTCCAAGTGAAAGGGAGCTATTCGATATTGTTGCTGTCTTGAGAAGGTTTATCTTTCGTATGTTCTCGATATGAAATTCCTTTAAGGCTTCGAGAGAAAGCAACTCGATTCGATCTTTTTCGATTGGTGCTGGTTGCAGGACTGCTGGGATTGCTGGCAGCGGAACCAAATCGTAATTAATTGATGATTTATCTTTAACCCTGAGTTATGAAAATTAATAAGATGTGTCCCAGTAATATTTTTTTTTATTCCGTCAGCATCTATTATTTCTCGGAAGCCATTAAGCAGTAATATACCATGTTTTTTTTCTACAACCTCTGGGATGTGTTGGCCGTTAGTTAAAGTGCAAGATGATTTCAAACTGTTAATTATTCTAGGTATACAACTGGTGACAGGTAAGTTACCCTGGAAATAGTGTCAATTGACACTATTGCGCTTTTGGAAATGGAAATAGTGTCAATTGACACTACTGCTATTTTAGGCAGCGGTTGTCTGCGCAGCACAGTGTTGTAAGAGATGGATTTTTATTATATGAATATTTACAAAATTATGGTTTCTCCTATTACGAAATGTGCACTATTAGTGATTGGGGTCTACCACATTATCCCCAAAATCAAAATCCCCGAATCAAAACCCCCAAATCATAATCCCCAAAATCGAAATTCCCAACACGACATCCCCATTTTATGTGTGAAATAAATTCAAATTATGTGTTGGATAGGTAATTATACTACCTTTCATTTGAGGTACCACTGGTGTGGGTGCAAAACCGCGTATGTGCAAAAATTTAAATTTAATTTAAGAAACAACCCTGGGCTACATTATGCCAAGTCCTTCTACGTATAACACCATTTTACGTAGGCGGCCTTCGGCCGCGCTTATAATATATAACCCTGGGCTACGCCATTCCAACTCCGGGTGGTTGCCCCGAACGGTGGCAACATGCCACCATTCCCACTCTATGGGCGGGATCCATGGTATTTTTTTGAATTTTTATTATCACCTGAAACCAGTGTTGCCATTTTGGTGCTTTTAGAGCTAGATCTAGCTCTTTTTTTTGGCGTTTAGCTCCAAAATTCTGTTTTAGCTCCTAGCTCTTTTTCTAGTCCTTTTTTTTTCATTTTTAGCTCTTTTTTGGCTCCAAATTTATTTGTACAAATTGTATTGAAAAATGAAGAAAGTTTTTATTTCTTTTATAATCGACGTCGAAATTATTATATCAGTTTCATTGTGTACCATGTGGCAACTTAGTTTCCCTCACCGATAACAAATAAATAAATCGGTTAACTTTGTCGAGTAACATTCCTAAATGCCATATGTTTATTTTTCGAACAAGAATCAAAATGGAAAGGTAAGTAAATAGTGTGTAAAAAGCACTTTCCTAAGTTGCTAAAGATTCTGAACAACCTTACCCTCCGATTCTGTCTACATGATAAAAAATCAGAAAAAATATTTCAAGCGTTTTGAATTCTGACAAAATGACTTCATTTGACTTTGACGCAAAAATAAAAATAATTTTTGAGTTTTACTAAAAATGAAATATTTTTTTCTTAACTATTTATCAAGCTTGATAATTTTTCAAGAACACACTTATTTTTTTTTTGTTGACTTAGTTATACTTTTTATACATTTTAGACATTGTTTAAGTTGAATCTATGCTATAATAAATCTCTAGAAAAGTCGTACATTAAAAATTTCTTTGAAAAAATAACTTGGGGAATGCCATAGAGTTCATCTGATAAATTTTTAAAATTATTGTCTCTCTGTTTGAACTTAAGGATCTTGGAAACTAAGAAATGAATTTTGATGAGAGTTTCACTAATGGACTGCTTGAAGCTTAGAAAGGGACCTGCACTTTGTTCGAACGACAAACAAAATAGATATAGTGATTTGTAGGGAGGTATGCACCCATGAAATTTTTTTTCTTCTTGAAGAAAAATTCACTTACTTTGTCAAAAAAAACTAAGCGCGCCTCTTTAAAATTTTTGTTCACTTTTTTTTTCAATTTCAGCTAAATCAAAAATCAATTGCATATGTACACTGCCGTCCTATGTGGGTATCAGCATATCTTTAATAAAACTCTAGATAAGTTGTTTCTGTATATTTGAAATTTCTTTGAAAAATGACTGGGGGATGACTTGGGGAATGTTTAGGCAAAGCTAAAGAGTCAAATAGAGGGGAGATGGCAAAATGTCGAAGTTAGACTGTTAAAAAACGCCTTTACTTTAGTTGGTTGCCGTAGACATAAACGGGATATAATGTGGGAAAATAAATATTGTTCTGAAACCTCTCAGCCTGTAAATTGTTTTCGCAATTGAAGGTAGCAGGAATTTATTAACTAACTACTTAGGTACATACCGAGCAAAGCTGGGTACCCTGCTAGTATGAAATAAATGTAAAAACTTACATACAATACTTAAGTGCCTTTTAGCTAATTTTTTACATGTTTTGGATTTTCTTGAATAAATCTAGCTCTTTTCTAGCTCTTTTTTTTCTCAAATCTAGCTCCAAAATAAATTGTATCCTGGCAACACTGCCTGAAACTAATGATTATTATATTGCGCGTTTTTTTATTTCACATTTTCATCTTATGTTATTAGCTATTTACATATGTATATGCATGTACACTGTATTTTTATTCCCTTTATGTTATCTTTATTGCCAATTCAGAAAGATGTTCTGCACAAAAATACCATGGATCCCGCCGATAGAGTGGCAACAGGGCAACCACCCGGAGTTGGAATGGCGTAGCCCAGGATTATTTTTTGAAGAGCGGCCGAAGGCCGCCAATGCGGAAAGGAGTTCTGCACATAAATACCATGGATCACGCCCCGAATTGGGGATCTGACCTAAGTCAATTTTCGGTTTTTTGTTGATAGCTTTTCACTAAAACAAAAAAATTAAATTTCGACTTCGGATCATTGATACCAAGGTCAAAACGCGTATTTTGAAACCCCTATTAGCGCATTCATATCACTCAAAAACGCATAATAGCAATAGAAATCACACTTATAGCAACATGAAAAAGCGCCTAACGTTAATGAAAGAATTCCTAACAATCAAAAAAGGATAAATAAATACTTAATTAGGCGTTTCTTCATTTTTGTTGGTTAGGCTTTCTTTCATTATGAAGAATCACCTAACAATTTTAATGAAGAAATGCCTAAAATGTTAGATATATCCTCTATTATGAACAACCGCCTAATTCCTATATGAAATACTTATGCAATATTTCATTCTTTTTTTTTAGGCGTTAGTTCGTTAGGCCTTTTTTCGCTGAGCCGTAAAACTTCCGTGTTGCCACGGTTCAGGCAACCACCCGGAGTTGGCATGGCGTAGCCCAGGTTTATATACAATTAGCGCGGCCGAAGGTCGCCTACGCAAAATGGTGTACTACGCAGAAGGACTTGTAATGTAGCCCAGGGTTGTTTTTTAAATTTTGCACATTCGCGGTTTTGAACCCACACCAGTGGTACCTCAAATGAAAGGTAGCATAATTACCTATCCAATACATAATTTGAATTTATTTCACACATAAAATGGGGATTTCGTGTTGGGGATTCTGGGGATAATGTGGTAGACCCGTTTTTAGCACTTTCCAAACTGAAATGGAAATAGTGTCAATGACTTATTTTCCATTTTCTTGTTGACACTTGTATAAAATCGGGTTAAGTTAGGGTGTAGGGTCACTCGGGTCTTGGGGTTCTTTTTCCTATAAATGAAAACACTATTTTTTTCCGATAATTAGCACTTTAATTCACTTAGTAGATCATGAAGAGTAAGTAGCGAGGCGGACAGTTGTAAACGAACTAAAAACTAACTTAACTTAATTTTGATCTCTTGCACAGCAAGAAGACTGGAATGTGTGTAAGTATGTATGTATGTAAAAATGGCCAAACGGTAGGAGCTATTGGACTTTAAAACGGTAAGTACAATATTATCTTTACAGGGTGTTTGGTAAGTATAGCAAAGGGTAAGTAATTAAGGCAAAGTGTATTTTAGATAAAGGTAAGTATAAACTAAGGTGAGTATAATGTGTGTGTAATAGGGTAAGTATTCATGTAATGTATGTATATAATTCAATGTGTAAATGTAATTCAATTAATGTTCGTGTCTATGAGTGTAATTTATTAATATGAGTTTTTAGTCGAACTCAATAAGATTTGAGCTCATGTCTCCAACATGGCGGCCGGCCTGCTCCGATGGCGGTAGCAGTAGCTCCTGCATCTCTGCCAAGGTGTTCACCGCCTTGGAAAAGAGGTTCCGTAAGCGCCGCTGGGTGTTTTCGGGTTTCTGACGTCTCTCCTTCGGTTTGGTGATTACTCGCCGCTGAGTTGATTGGTTTTCGGGTTTCGATGCCTGTCGTCGTTGCCTCTTTTTCGGGACTTTCCCGACATCGTGGTGTTGCTGCCGATGTATTAGTGTGTGGTGTGCCAAGCCGCACCGGTGGCAACTGTCTCGGGAGTTGCATGCCGCCGTGGCGTGTGAGGTTGCCAAGCAATTAATGCAGTACTTGTGAGCCCGCACTGACTCGTACCGCTGCTCTGGCGTCATGGCCATAAATGCGGGACAGTAACGCAGAGAGTGCCGTTCGCAGCACAACCGACAGGTATTGTAGTCTCCGTAGCGTCAGTAACGATAAGAAAAGAAGGGAAATATTTGTGGTGTTAGCACGGATGTAGTGATGGGGTCGGCGCGCTATCCCTAACGTTTACATGCTACGGAAGGAGGGTTGAGGTGAGAGTCGAAATCCTATTTTGCGGGAGGCAGTGCACATAATTTGGAGATGGGTCGTGTATAAACTCCGCCTTGAGTTCGGACATCTACAACTCGAACATTTTCGTCCGAGCCAGGATGGAGTCGAATGACGCGTCCGAGTCGCCAGTCATTCGGAGGTAGAAGGTCATCTTTTACGACGACCAGATCTCCCTCCCTGATGTTTGTCTGCTGGGTTTTCCACTTCGTACGCTTATGAAGTTCTTTGAGGTATTCGTTTTTCCAGCGCATACTAAACTGATGGTGTAGCACTTGCAGTTTCTGCCATTTGTGGATGATTGGCAGATTTCACTGGATCACAAATTCCAACTTTTTTTCTGCACCAGAGACGCCATAGTGAAATTCCTATGTAAAATCACCTCCTAATTCCGAAAATCAAGGTTATTTTTACTTGAATGGTACCGTTTTTGAGATATTTACGATTTACCGTTATTTCAAAAAACAAAAAAGATGGCTCCACTTAATCGTGTATATCTAAAGAACAAACTGAGCTCTTCCAAAACGGTTTGAAAAATTTGAAAGCTTATAAAATTTACTATAATCAGTGCATACAACACTTTTTGCTAGGTCCTGCAGATTCAAACATATTGAACAATCATTACGGATTTTTTAAATTTTTTTTATAAAAATATAAAAAAAATTGTACTTTGCGAGAAAGCATCTCGAAAACTTTTTGTTTTTTTGCAGATATTTTTTCTCCCTCTAAGCTCTGTTTTATTACAAAAAAAATAAGCTATCAGTGAACAAAATCGATGAACTAATACAAAAGTTATAAGCATTCAAGTAAATATATCCATTTAATACTTAAGTACCCTACAAATAATAGCATATGTACATATGGTTCTGTCTTAACTATATGATCTTATTTTATAATTGAAAAAGTTATGTGTCTTGTTTTGACGCTTATTTAGATTAGGATCGGTTCCTCTTATGAGAAACCAACAGTAGTCGCCCATCATAGCGACATCCCAGAATCCTTGATACCGACTTTAAATCACTTTCATTTGCTGGTGAAACCTTTCGCCATGCTCGTCACTTTCGTCGCCAAGATTTTGCGGGAAAAAATTTAAGTGGGAGTGTAACAAATGAATTTTTAAAGACATATTTACTCCTGAAAGAAAATAAAAATTAAATTAGATAAATACATAAGTGACACATTAGTATATAATTTTCTTAGGCTGGATTTATCTTTCAATTCAGAACAAATTTTTTGTTTATATTTTTCCCGTTCTTGTTTGTTCGGAACTGGACGATGAATTCAGATTTATGGCTATATATTCTCATGTAAATTTATGTAATATATAATTTATTATAATATGTTTCACTATCATCTCGTAGTTAGGACTTTTGTGTTTGCCTAAAAAAGAAGTAACGACCTTTTCAAAAGAATCCCACGCTGCTGCCTCCACTGGTGACAATAGTTCTTTGAAATGGTTATTGGTCATCATTTTCCTTATTTGCGGTCCCACAAAAATCCCTTCCTTTATTTTTTCTTCTGAAATCTCTGATGTCTTCAAATGATGAAAAGCTTCGCCTTCTTTGTCCAAAGCCTTCACAAAGTTTTTGATAAGGCCGAGCTTGATGTGGAGCGGAGGTAGAATTATTTTTTCCTTCTTTATAAGTGGAGAGTATTTTATGTTATCTACCCCAACTTGAAACTCGATTCGTTCTGGCCAATCCTTTATGATGTAGTGGTCTTGACGAGCTCGGCTATCCCATTTGCATAGAAAGCAACAGTATTTTGTGTATCCACTTTGTAGACCACATAGCATTCCAACGACTTTAAGATCGGCACATATTTTCCAATCATGTTCTTCGTATTTGATTAACTTGAGCAATTTTTGCATTATCTCATATGTTTCCTTCGTATTTACTGCATGCGCGATCGGGATAGATGGCTTTTGGTTGCCAATATGCAATAATACGGCCTTTAAACTTAATTTATTGCCGTCTATGAACAATCGCCACTCTTTTGAATCATATGGTTCACCAAATTGTTTGAATAGACCAGCAATGTCTTTGCAGTAACAAACACTGTCCTCCTTCGTATAGTACTTGGAAAATTCTTCGTGACGAGTTCTATAATATGTTAAATTAACATCGGATGAAACAAATTTAAATTGTTGCATTCGAGAGGCGTGTAGTTCGGCCTTTTCCTTTGACAATTCCAAATCCCTTATCCAATCATTGAGTTGTGCTTGTGACAAAGAATTTCTTTCGTTTTCCGTTTGAAATTCAGTACAACATTATGCCGCGTAATCAGATACTAAACTAATCAGATACTACAGGAACTAAAGTTAAATTTGATTCTGGCAATGTCGCTTCTGTTGAAATTAGTTCTGGTAATGACACTGTAGATACGCTCGCATAGGTTACTTTTCTGGACTTTCCAACCCCAAGTACTTTTGTAGTACAAATATAGTAGTCCGTTGAATGGCAAGTTGGTTCCCTCCACTTCATTGGTGTAATAAATTTCACACGTCGCCTAAATAGATAGTTTCAGAAATTAGTCAGCTATGCATTAAAAGGGAACAAATTCCTAATTTTTACAACGTACCTTTTTGTTCCGGTTTCCGAAGAAATCAATTCGACTCGGCATGTGGTGCACACAGTGTTCGGTGTCCATGGTTTTTCATTGTTTTTAGGCTCAATTCCAAAACACTAATAGTATGTAACTTTCAAAGGATTTGAAAACACACGTCTCATACTTTTAACAATAAATTGACCGCAGATGAAACAGAACATATCTGGATCATTTGTACACTCAAACTCTCGCGCCCTTTTATTCATTTTTTATTTTTAAGTAAATGACGGGTTATAAACTGCAATTATAAACTGAACAGTATCCGGCGAGCCTTGCAGATATTATGAAGGAACAAGGCGCATGTACTCTTATTTATACTTAGATCCAGTAAAAATTCAAGCCTACCTAAACAAAAAGGTTCCCTAGTTCTACAAAGAAAACACTACTTGCCTCAAAAATATGCTCTTGTTTAAAATGTACCTAGGGACACTAACAGCTTTTTGTATCTAATAACTTTTCGAAAATCTACCTGCTAACTAACTGATATACGAATACTAACACATATGTACCAGTAGGGTACTTAAGCATTAAATGGATATATTTACTTGAATGCTTATAACTTTTGTATTAGTTCATCGATTTTGTTCACTGATAGCTTATTTTTTGTAATAAAACAGAGCTTAGAGGGGGGAAAAAATATCTGCAAAAAACAAAAAGTTTTCGAGATGCTTTTTCGCAAAGTACAAATTTTTTTATATTTTTACAAAAAAAATTTAAAAAAACCGTAATGATTGTTCAATATGTTTGAATCTGCAGGACCTAGCAAAAAGTGTTGTATGTACTGATTATAGTAAATTTTATAAGCTTTCAAATTTTTCAAACCGTTTTGGAAGAGCCCAGTTTGTTCTTGAGATATACACGATTAAGTGGAGCCATCTTTTTTGTTTTTTGAAATAACGGTAAATCGTAAATATCTCAAAAACGGTACCATTCAAGTAAAAATAACCTTGATTTTCGGAATAAGGAGGTGATTTTACATAGGAATTTCACTATGCGTCTCTGGTGCATTTTGGCTGTAAACCAGTGTTTTCAGAGTTGGCTTCTGGCAGTGAGAGTAGTGGGGCGCCGCGGAGAAAATGACCAGGGGTAAGAGCGAGTGTATCGTTTGGATCGTCTGACATTGGAAAAAGTGGTCGCGAGTTGAGAACTGCTTCGATCCGAGCGAGTAGAGTAGTGAATTCTTCGAATGTGAATTTTTGGCTTCCCGCAACCTTGAGAAAATGAGTTTTGAAACTCTTCACAGCTGCCTCCCACAATCCACCCATGTGCGGAGCATAGGGGGGGATGAATTGCCAGGACAGTCCGTGGTTAGAGTATTTCTCAGCTATCTCGGGTGCGGCTGCTTTGAGAAAAGCCGTGACCTCCTTCTTAATTGTGCGGCTGGCGCCGACGAAGGTCTTGCCATTATCTGACATAACTTTATGTGGTAGTCCACGACGACTGATAAAACGAGAGAATGCTGCTTTGAACGCAGCTGTCGTCAAATCTGAGCAGAGTTCGAGGTGTACTGCTTTTGTCGAAAAACAGACAAATACGCAGACATAGGCCTTCGCATACGAGGCTTTTCGGAGCATGGATGTTTTTACCAAAAACGGGCCAGCAAAGTCCACACCGGTAGTATGAAGGTGGACCTCTCAGGGGGTAGTGCGGCCATTATTTGAGATTTCGCCTGTTGCTTATAGATAGTGCAGGCTTTGCAATGGAAGATGCACTTTTTCACCTTTTGCTTGAGTCTAGGGATATAATACTCTTGTTGTATCATCCGGGTCATTAGCTGCTTTTCTGCATGCAAAAATTCAGAATGGATAAAATCAAGGAGTAAGGAGCATAATCGAGAGCTATCGGGAATAATAATAGGGTGGCGCTCGTTATACGTGAGAGTGGCATAGGCGAGCCTTCCATTGACGCGCATTATACCGGTTTCGTCGAGCATAGGGTTCAGAGACAAGAGGGGGCTTTTCCTACTAATGGGTTTGCCAGATTGAAGGTCCTTAATTTCAGCTGGGTAAAACCTGAGCTGAGTCAACAGGATCAAACGCATCTTTGCCTGATGCACTTCCTCGTGGGTAAGGGCTACTGGTTTTGAGACATTGCGTTTTTTCACTCTATCTATAAACCGTTGCATGTACGCCACTACTCGAACTGCTTTTGGGTACGACGAAAACCTATCGAGTAAATCTGGCATTTCAGTGGCATGGAGTACTTGGGTACGCTTTTGTTCGGGCGGAGTTATGGTTTGGGTCACAGGTTTGGGCCAGGACGTCGAAGGTTTTGACAACCACTCCGGGCCGTTCCACCATAAGGGGCAATCGGCTAGATCCTTGGGTGTACATCCACGGGTGCCAAGATTTGAGGGATTTTCTGCCCCAGGCACATGTCGCCAAGTGGCGTTACCAACATTGTCCAAAATTTGCGAACTCCTATTTGCTACATAGGTCTTCCATGTGTGAGGGGGTTTTTCCCGCCATGCTAGCACGATTGCAGAGTCTGACCAGAGGTAAAGTTCGTGAGGGGTCAGATTTAAGTGAGAGTGTATGTGTTTAATTAGTTTTGTGAGGAGCACCGCTTCGCAAAGTTCCAGACGGGAGAGACTAACTGTTTGCAGAGGGGCGACTTTGCTCTTTGCCACTAATAGATGAGTGGAAAACGTTCTTTCACTATTCTGTACTCGTAGGTACACACATGCGCAGAATGCTTTTTCTGAGGCATCTGAGAAGCCGTGTATCTGAAAGCGTTTATCAGGGGAGAAGTTTACCCATTTAGGAATTTTTATTCCATTTATCGCGGAGAGACTTTCGCGAAAAGTGTTCCATCTGTTGAAGGCACCGGGTTTCACTTGTTCATCCCAGTCCGTTCCTTCTAACCAGAGTTGCTGCAATAGAGTTTTGGCTAATATCATTATTGGCGATAGCCATCCTGCCGGGTCGAACAGTTTCGCAACCGCCGATAAAATTTTGCGCTTTGTATTTGAGTTTTCAGCTGGAATAGGGTCATACGAGTAGGAGAACGAGTCAGTTATAGCGTTCCATTTTATGCCGAGTGTCTTTGTTGAACTGGCGTCGTGAAATTTTAGGAATTCTTCATCTAGCAGATCAGACTTTGGGACTAATTTCAGAATATCAGGGTGGTTTGCCGTTATTTTCTTAAGGGGAAAACTGGCAGATTAAAAGCATCGATAGCCTGATGCAGAGAGTTCATAGCGGACTGTAGATTGTGTTCGCCCGAGAGTATATCGTCTACGTAAGTTTCTCGTAGCAATATGTCATGGGCAAGAGGGTGGGTGGGTTTGATATCTTCTGCGAGCTGGTGAAGTGTTCGGATGGCGAGATATGGAGCACAGTTGACGCCAAACGTTAATGTCTTCAATTTATAATCTTCCATTAGCAAATGAGGATCCCTCCGGAAGAGAATTCGCTGAAACTGCTGATCTTCCGGGTACACGAGTATTTGGCGGTACATTTTTTCAATATCGCCATTGAAAACGTATTTCTAAAATCGCCATTTCAGCAGAACGAGCATTAAATCATTTTGGAGTATGGGACCTGTATGTAATACGTCGTTCAATGAGTTCCCTGAGTGAGTTGTTCGAGATGCGTTAAAAACAACACTAACCTTTTTTGTTTTGCTGTCGGGTTTTAAGACAGCATGGTGTGGGAGATAGAAGGACAAGTATTTTCCCTTTTCAATGACCTCTTGTGGTGAGGTTGCCTCCATGTGCTTCAGGGAGATGTATTCCTTCAAAACTTCACAGTATTTATCCCTTAGTTCTGGGTTTTTCACTAGGGATCTCTCGACGCTAATGTATTGTTGTTGTGCTGCAATTCGTGAGTGTCCTAGGGCTAGAGTGCTAGGGAATTCCTTTTTGAAGGGGAGTTTTACAACATATCGGCCATCTTCCTGTCTGTGCGTGGTTTTGCGATAGAGTTCCTCGCAAAATTTGTCCTCTTCCGAAAGAGTTGGAGTCATAGGTACTTCTTCTTGTTGCCAAAACTTCTGAAGTAATGTACTAAGGGTATCATCGGGGTTTTCAAATACCTGTGTAGAGAATGTGTTTACAGTCTCTTTAATTGGACCACTGAGTATCCACCCAAATATAGTATTTTGGGCTAGTAGGGAACCACTTACATTTGCATGTAGTCCATGGAGTAGTATTTGTGGGGTGAGATCGCTGCCTATAACCATGTCAATTTTTGATGGGGTGAAACATTGAGGGTCCGCGAGTGGCAATGTCGCAAATTCCCTCAAATTTACTGTTGACACTTTAACGCTAGGCAGGAAGTGAGTCAATTTTGGCAGTAAAATTGCCTGGGTATTTATTTGGGTCTTTAGATCAGACGAGCAGAGGGTTATCTCGCATATCCTATTTGAGTTTTGAACTACCGAACCTCCCATTCCGGATATTTTATAATGGGTTTCTTTGGTCGGTAGTTGTAAGAGTGCTTGTATTCTCGACGCTACAAAGGTTTTTTCGGAGCCTTGGTATATTAGTGCACGAATTTTGTGATATTCGCCATTAGCTGACACTGTGACTAAAGCGGTGGGTAAGAGAGTAGTTTCGCAACTACTCGCAAAGTGGGTCGATGTAGTGTTTTTCTTGAAGGGGTTTTGAATTGGTTGAGTTCGACTCGCCTCTTTTGACGATGATGGTCTATCTGGGTCTTCAACTGGAGGTGGCGCAACGTTTGTTTTGTTGAACGCTCTACTCCTCTGTGCGGGGTTTTGAGTACTGGGTTTTGGTTGAAAATGGAGAAGAGAGTGGTGTCGGTTTTGACAATAAACGGAAGTGAAATTGCTACCACAATCCTTGCCCAAATGTGAGCAAGCTAGACAATTTGTGCAATAATTATTGTCCTTCACAAATTTGCTTCGCTCTTGGGTCGATAGTTCTCTGAATTTAATACAACTCATCAATGAATGATTTGAGTTGCACAATTTACAAGAAAACTGATGCTTCGAGTTCTGTGACTGAAGCTCGAGTTCGGGTTACGTGTTTTATTGGGTCTGTATGTGCCGAGTCGTTCTACCACTTCGTACCTCGTCGTGAGAAATTTGTCCATCTCCGACCAAAGTGGCAGTTCTTTTCGATAGTCGAGGGATTGTTCCCAGAGTGCTAGGGTCTCATCAGGTAGCTTTGATGAACATAGGTATACGAGGATGGGGTCCCAGTTATCAGTTGAGACCTCACTCGCATTTAGGGTCGATAAACAGTTATTTATGGTGGTTTGAATCTCTTGTATTCTTTCACCATTCTCAGAAAAAACTGTTGGCATATTGAATAGGGTCTTTACTTGGTTATCCACGAGATTTCTCCGATTCTCGTATCTTGATTTGAGTGCTCCCCAGGCTAGCTCGAAATTTTGATCGTTGAGGGAGTATTTTTTGTCCGTTTCTGCTATGTTCCACCATTTTTCGCAGAATTTTTCTAGTTTACTAGTGGTTAGGAGGAATTTCTTTTCCGCAACTCCGTATTCATCTTCCGACTGGGATTTAGATCGGGTTGATGCTGCAGGGGGTCTCAGGGTTTTGGGCTGGTCTTTCTTCTCATCCGCCATATTAAAAATCTACTAAAAAATTTATTGCGAAACTAAGTGTTTTTTCCCACTGTAATTTATTTGCAATTTTATATGCTCGGGCCCACTGTGCTATTTTGTGTAGCGGGATATTTTGCAAAAGTGGTAATGACCGGTTTTTTTTGTTGAGAGTCACTTGTCTTAGCGCTTCTAAGTACAAGTATGTGTGTATGTATGTATCACAGTGGAAAATAGAAACAGAAGTGGGTGGAGTTGTAATTGATTTCCAGTGAGTGACAAGTAAAGCTTAAAAGTATGGGTATTAGGGTGTGTGATTTTGAAAATGGGCTTTTTTTGGTCAAATAAAGCAACAATTTTATTCTTCACGAACAAATAAAATTTCACCTTTCGAATAAAATATAGGAGATTTGTAAATTTTCGCTATAAGTAATTATTTGAGTTTAAATTTTTTGGGTTGGGGTTGATTTTGGGCGGAGTTTATGGTACAACCGATGTAAGTGCATATATGTCCGGACACTTTTGAGTATTTTAAATATGTTGCGAAAAATATGCAACAGGGTGTAAGTGTGCACGTATATATTTTTTGCCGCAAATAATATTGGCTGAGAGAGTTCAGGTATATTTATGTATAAGTGTGCGAAAATATACGTATTGATATGGGTATAAGTACAGCTTTTTCAGAGTCCCGCTACGGGAAGTTATCCGCAAAAAATACCGCTTGGTTTCTGAGCTACATAAAAATGTACATGTGTACGAAGTAATTAATTTTGCTGTGACTGTACCTTTTTAGGCATTGCGGATTTTGGGTAAAAAACGGTTTGAAAAATTTTGCCGCGAAGGGGGGTGAGTTGAATTGCTGTACTTGTATATTTATCAATATATGTAGAGTAATCTTGTGTAGAGTGTACTCACTTTGGCATCCCGTGTTTTCTTACCACCTGTTTTGTGTTGTTGTGAATATTCCGTGCTGGTGATTGCTCAGTGTATGTTCCTCTTGTTGTGACGCTGTTGTTGGTGTTGCTTCGTGCTTTGTTGTTGATGTTGCTGTTGATGCGTTATTGTTGTTGTTGTTGGACCACTTTTGCAGGTACACTGCTCGTGGTGTCGATGAAAGATATTATACAAGTTTAATAAAAACTAGAAAGGAAGTCTAAGTTCGGGTGTAACCGAACATTAAATACCTAGTAGTGATCTGTTTTGGTATCCTAATTTACTCAGGTCTATTTTAATACATACCTGAAAATTTGTTATAAAGGCAACTGATTGTTTTCGATAAAAACATTTCTATTGTAAGTGGGAAATTAAACTATCACTAAATAACAAAATATAAATAGCTTTCCCCATGTTCATGAAAGGTATGAAAATAGAAAAAATTAATAAAAAAAAGGCAGTAGGGTGTTAATTACTTGTCAGTATATTTTGCGTGTTTGCTATCCGATTTGCGTAATTTTTGGCAGGAGTATACTATATACTATTGGAAAGCATCTCACTAACTTTCATTTAAATACCTTCTCTAAATTTCAAGCAATTGCTTTTGAAAATAGCTGACCTTTTATGCCAAAAAGTGGGCGGCGCCACGCCTACTTCACCAAAATCCACAAAATTTTTATACAGTTCAGTTTTGCTTAAAAAGCTTGTTATGTGTGTAAAATCTTATTTATATAACTTATACAATTAAGGAAATATCGCGATTTTAATTATACGAAGAAATTTTTTAGAACTGTGTTCAAAAAGTGGGCGTGTCCGTTCACCGATTTTGTTTATTTTTTCAGCAAAGAGTTAGCTTTATATGTTGAACACTTTCTCTAAATATCGTTTCAATAAGTCAATTTTTACTGGAGTTATGGCATGGAAAGTTTTGTGGAATAATCCCCCATAAAGCGGCGGGGCCACGCCCATTTTCCAAAAATTTTGTGCTTTCGACTTTCTTTGCCCGCGAACACTTTACAGGTGAAATAGAAATGATATACAGCTTTAGCTACATATTATATTTTCCACACTTGATTCATCACTTGAAAAAATCTCGCTTCGAAACTTTTTGTCAAACATGGGTTGAAAATGATGGAATTGACGTGTGTTTTTTATTTGCATTGCTTTACCCGTGCAATATTGAAATCTCTTTTCATGATCGTCGTGATCCGCTTGTGAGCAAAAATCGAAATTTATTGCCTCAAACGCATTTTCTGCCCAACTGAAAGACTTTTTCGCCACATCCCACGGTAAGGGAGCTTGCGATGGGGTGGGGGGCGTTGTTAAAAGGTTGGCGCGAAAAGCAAGTATGCAGCGTATTGCGGGAAATCACATACGCGACGCTGAATGGGCAGAAAATGGGTTTGAGGCAATAAATTTCGATTTTTGCTCACAAGCGGATCACGACGATCATGAAAAGAGATTTCAATATTGCACGGGTAAAGCAATGCAAATAAAAAACACACGTCAATTCCATCATTTTCAGCCCATGTTTGACAAAAAGTTTCGAAGCGAGATTTTTTCAAGTGATGAATCAAGTGTGGAAAATATAATATGTAGCTAACGTAAAAACTTTTCGTGTTTTTCTTATTTTTTTATTTTGTAACAAACATATTGTCAAAGAATTTTTTTTTCAAGACTTTTTCTTATAATGTAATATCATAAAATCAGTAAAAATAAAAAAAAAAATACTAAAAAGCTTTACCCCTTTATTATTAATTTTGTTCATACATTCTGTTAAATGTAGATATGTTTGTAATAATTGAAAATAATTTGATAACAACTAATCTTATAAGAACATTTTTGTTTAGCGCGCCTCCAACGGTCTATGTGCAGCGCGCTGGGAGAGTGCAAGGGGTGACAAAAAATGCAATATCTTTGTAATGGTTTGAAAGAACAAAAACATTTTTTTTGATTATTGAAGGTGACCATTTTTCGCGTTATTAGACATATTTTTCAATTTTTTTGAGCGTGCAGAATGTAAAAAAAAATTTATTATTTAAAAAAAGAATTGTTTAAATATCATTTATTAAACAATTAGATCGCATAAAATTACTTATAACAAAGTAAAAACAGTTATCTGTAAGTGAAAAAAAAAGTCAAGGATTTATATGCAGTAGTTCATGAGAAAATAATTTTTCAATATTATCATATTAAAAAATTATCAAAAATTCAACACTCAATAACTTTAACAAATAAATGAATTTGAACGAAATATTTATAACATGGGGGTTGGGTCTAGTCCACTATCCAAGGAAATGAAAATTTTCAAAATCGTCGAACAATTGAATTTACCTGTACACACTTCATATGGCTTTACTCTATAGACTTAATTTTTTTTTTTAATTGTATAAGCACCACTTTGTTTTTAATTTTTCAGCAGGTAAGTATTTTTTATTTTTCGGTATATCACTTATATGTGTATAACTTTTATGTGTATATTTTTTTTTTGTATATGTATGTATTTTTTTCACTTATTTGTTTTCTTTATGTATAATTTTTTAAGCACATTATTTTAGATTTTGTATGGATATAACTAAAATTTTTTTTCACTTATGTCACCGGTTCACTGATGGCCGTAAAGGACCATGTATAAAATCGGGTTAAGTTAGGGTGTAGGGTCACTCGGGTCTTGAGGTTCTTTTTCGTATAAATGAAAACACTATTTTTTTCCGATAATTAGCACTTTAATTCACTTAGTAGACCATGAAGGGTAAGTAGCGAGGCGGACAGTTGTAAACGAACTAAAAACTAACTTAACTTAATTTTGATCTCTTGCACAGCAAGAAGACTGGAATGTGTGTAAGTATGTATGTATGTAAAAATGGGCAAACGGTAGGAGCTATTGGACTTTAAAACGGTAAGTACAATATTATCTTTACAGGGTGTTTGGTAAGTATAGCAAAGGGTAAGTAATTAAGGCAAAGTGTATTTTAGATAAAGGTAAGTATAAACTAAGGTGAGTATAATGTGTGTGTAATAGGGTAAGTATTCATGTAATGTATGTATATAATTCAATGTGTAAATGTAATTCAATTAATGTTCGTGTCTATGAGTGTAATTTATTAATATGAGTTTTTAGTCGAACTCAATAAGATTTGAGCTCATGTCTCTAATGTAGCCCAGGGTTGTTTTTTAAATTAAATTTTAAATTTTGCACATTCGCGGTTTTGAACCCACACCAGTGGTACCTCAAATGAAAGGTAGCATAATTACCTATCCAATACATAATTTGAATTTATTTCACACATAAAATGGGGATTTCGTGTTGAGGATTCTGATTTTACGGATTTTTACTTTGGGCAGTTTGATTTTGGGGATAATGTGGTAGACCCGTTTTCAGCACTTTTGACACTAAGTATTTCCATTTCAGTTTGGAAATAGTGTCAATGACTTATTTTCCATTTTCTTGTTGACACTATTGCTATTTTAGACAGCGGTTGTCTTCGCAGCGCAGTGTTGTAAGAGATGGATTTTTATTATATGATTATTTACAAAATTATGGTTTCTCCTGCCACAAAATCCCCGAAAAAAAATCCCCAAACACAAAATCGCCAAATAAGTAATGCCCAAAATCAGAATCCTCAAAGTAAAACTCGTCTCAGAAACAAGAAAGTGAAAGAACGTCTAACTTTAAAAATGAAGGAAAGCCTGATTTTAAAAATGCAAGAAAGTCTTAATTGTTAGGGTTTCTTTCATTATGAAATAACGCCCAATTAAAGAAGGCCTAACAACCCGAATTAAAATTCTTAGAAGAAAATGATACAAGTCCCATTATTTGGGACTTATTTCCCAATTAAACTATAACTTCCGATCCATGTTTTTTATGTGCAGAACACCTTTCACATTGGCGGCCTTCGGCCGCACTTCATAAAATAACCCTGGGCTACGGCATTCCAACTCCGGGTGGTTGCCCTCTCTATGGGGGGGATCCATGGTATTTTATTAATTTTTATTATCACCTGAGACTAATGACACTGGATCACAAATTCCAACTTTTTTTCTGCACCAGAGACGCCATAGTGAAATACCTATGCAAAATCACCTCCTAATTCCGAAAATCAAAGTTATTTTTACTTGAATGGTACCGTTTTTGAGATATTTACGATTTACCGTTATTTCAAAAAACAAAAAAGATGGCTCCACTTAATCGTTCATATCTCAAGAACAAATTGAGCTATTCGAAAACGGTTTGAAAAATTTGAAAGCTTATAAAATTTACTATAACCAGTGCATACAACACTTTTTGCTAGGTCCTGCAGATTCAAACATAGTGAACAATCATTACGGATTTTTTAAATTTTTTTTTGTAAAAATATAAAAAAATTTGTACTTTGCGAGGAAGCATCTCGAAAACTTTTTGTTTTTTTGCAGATATTTTTTCCCCCTCTAAGCTCTGTTTTATTACAGAAAAAACAATCGATGAACTAATACAAAAGTTATAAGCAGTCAAGTAAATATATCCATTTAATGCTTAAGTACCCTACTAGTACATATGTGTTAGTATTCGTATATCAGTTAGTTAGCAGGTAGATTTTCGAAAAGTTATTGGATACAAAAAGCTGTTAGTGTCGTTTTCTCAAACCTAGGTACATTTTAAACAAGAGCATATTTTTGAGGCAGGTAGTGTTTTCTTTGTAGAACTAGGGAACCTTTTTGTTTAGGTAGGCTTGAATTTTTACTGGATCTAAGTATAAATAAGAGTATATGCGCCTTGTTCCTTCATAATATCTGCAAGGCTCACCGGATACTGTTCAGTTTATAACTGCAGTTTATAACCCGTCATTTACTTAAAAATAAAAAATGAATAAAAGGGCGCGAGAGTTTGAGTGTACAAATGATCCAGATATGTTCTGTTTCATCTGCGGTCAATTTATTGTTAAAAGTATGAGACGTGTGTTTTCAAATCCTTTGAAAGTTACATACTATAAGTGTTTTGGAATTGAGCCTAAAAACCATGGACACCGAACACTGTGTGCACCACATGCCGAATCGAATTGATTTCTTCGGAAACCGGAACAAAAAGGTACGTTGTAAAAATTATGAATTTGTTCCCTTTTAATGCATAGCTGACTAATTTCTGAAACTATCTATTTAGGCGACGTGTGAAATTTATTACACCAATGAAGTGGAGGGAACCAACTTGCACAACTCAATGATTGGATAAGGGATTTGGAATTGTCAAAGGAAAAGGCCGAACTACTCGCCTCTCGAATGCAACAATTTAAATTTGTTTCATCCGATGTTAAGGTAACATATTATAGAACTCGTCACGAAGAATTTTCCAAGTACTATACGAAGGAGGACAGTGTTTGTTACTGCAAAGACATTGCTGGTCTATTCAAACAATTTGGTGAACCACAGGGCCGTGCGTAGGAATTGGCCTTGGGGGGGTTTTAATTTAGATTTGCATTCACATACATTTTTCACTAAGATAAACATATTTGCTGAAACAGATACCTAGACACATACATCATAAATTTAAATATTCTTTAACTTTTCTGAAACTGCATACTATGATACCTAAAAGTAAACCCAAGAAAATGTTTTTGGTTGTACAGATTTTTCTGTATTTGATAGAGAATTGGTGATATGATGGCATATCCCAGCTAACTAAAAGTTCAAAAAAATACTCCTTTCGGAGCCATAAAACGCTCATTTCTCAGAGCTTTACTCTCCAAAATGAGCTTCTTTTGGAGCGAAAAATCGCTCCACGCGGGAACTCCAACGAAGTCATAAAAAAGAGTCCGAAATAAGTCCGATTTCGATGAATTTGAAGCGTTTTTTGACTATTTTTAAATGAACTGCGGAGCCTTTTATTGGTGCTTTTCTGTACCATTTTCGGAGCCTTTTAATCCTCCATTCTGAGGGTTTTTGGACTCTTTTCGGAGCCTTTTATTGGTGTTTTTCTGAAGCTTATTTGGGGTCTTTTTTATTTCTTTTGGGTCATAATTTCTTTACGCAATTTTTCACTTCTAACTATTCTGCCGTCACCAATTCTGACTGTCTAAATTATCCCTATGAGCTACATGGGAACAATTTAATTAATTGTCCAACTATATGCGCCAATAATGTTCTTATTTATCTGAAAATCTTGAAGGAATCTTTTAAATGCGGTCCTGATAGGATTCCTACATGCTTCTTGAAGAAGTGTGCTAACAATATTTACCAACCCCTTACCAATTTGTTCAATCTGTCACTAAAGTTTGGCGTTTTTCCAAAAGCATGGAAAGAGTCGTTTCTTCTAAAGCTTCATAAAAGCGGAAGAAAGGCTTCTATAGTAACTATCGTGGCATAGCAAAGCTTTCTGCCATCCCAAAAGTGTGTGAAGCTATTGTTACGAATCAGCTTATGAATCCTATCTCTACCTTGATTTCCGACTGTCAACACGGGTTATGTAAGGGAAAGTCCACCGTTACAAACTTACTTGAATTTACTTTGATTTCAGCAAAGCTTTCGATAAAGTGTGTCACTCTTTTCTTATTCATAAACTGGATCAGTTGGGTTTCCAGCCGGGTCTCAATCGCTAGATCTCTTCTTGCCTTAGCGACAGAGCACAAAAGTAGTGTTTAAAAATTGTGAATCCGATGTTATTTATGTCTCCTCAGGAGTTCCTCAAGGAAGGCATCTTGGCCCGATTCTGTTCTTGGTGCTTATAAATGATATTTCTACAGTAATATAATTTTCGAAAATTTTAATGTATGCCGACGATGAAAAGCTTTTTATGTCATTCGAAGAAGCTTTAGTCAGATCTAAATACACTAGTTACTTGGTGCGATTTAAATTATATGCCGCTTAATCTAAAGAAATGTAAATACATGCGTTTTTCGAGAGGAATTTCACAGCCGGCTTCCTATACAATACAAAATTATAATCTTGAGCAAATGTATGATGTTGTTGACCTTGGGGTTACTATGGACTAAAAACTCAGTTTTAACTGCCACATTAACGTAACAGTCAATAAAGCTAGAGGCGTTCTAGCATTTGTTAAACGATGGTCTAAAGAATTTATGTAACTACTTTACTACATTAGTTAGACTGATACTTGAATGCGGTTCTATAATTTGGAACCCACGTTACCAGGTCCGACTTTTATCCTCACAAACTGGTTTTTGTTAGCAGTACTATTACTTCAATTCCAAGCAGAAATGACTGGAGAAGGGGCAGGGTCGGAGTTGACAGCGGCATCCAAATCTACACCGACGGGTCCAAGATGGATTCAGGGGTGGGGGCCGGCGTCTTCTCGGAGTCCCTAGACATTGCCGTATCATTCAGACTTCCATCACATTGCAGTGTGTTCCAAGCTGAAGTTCTTGCGATCTTGCAGGCCGGCAGATCACTCAGGGACCTGAACACAACTGGTAAAGTCACTATCTTTTCAGACAGCCAAGCAGCAATTAAGGCAATAGCAGCACCACATACTAGTTCGAACGTGGTGCACTCATGTGAGCAGATCTTGGCTGAACTAACTAACCTTGAACTATCCATTACCTGGGTTCCGGGCCATAGAGGTATCGAAGGTAATGAGAAAGCCGATGAGCTGGCGCGCAGTGGCTCATCGGAGGGTGATGAGGAAGCAATCAATATAGATATAGGGGCACCCTTAGAAGTAACCAAGGGAAGCATCCAAAAGTATTACCGGAACAAAGCACAACTGAGATGGAGAAACACCAATAGTTGTGCAATATCAAGATCCACCTGGCCAAACTATAGCGAAAAGAGGACGAGAAGTCTTCTAAGCAGGTCAAGAGTTAGCACTCACAAACTCATAGCAGTCCTCACAGGTCACTGGGCGATAGGCACGCATGCAGGAAAGATGGGAATTCCGCACCGTGATCACTGTAGAAGCTGCGATGACATTGATGCCGAAGAGACCGTTGAGCATCTCCTGTGTGGTTGCCCGGCTCTAGCCGGTAGGCGAATGAAATCCTTTGCGAGCCCCTTCTTGGGAAACTTGGATTGTATATCCGAGATAGGGATTCCAAATATCATCGAATTTATAAACAACTCTGGTTGGCTGTAATAAATATCACTACTATATAAGTAGGTTAAACGAGTTTTTATGGCATCAAAACGGCTTCTAAAAGCTACTTGGGCGACCTGAGTCGCAGCCATTCTACCTACCTACCTACCTACCAGGTCCAAGTGGATCGCTTAGAATCAGTTCAAAAACAATTTTTAATATTTGCCTTAAGAGATCTGCACTGGGATCCCTTGTATAATTTGCCATCGTATACGAGTCGCTTAAAACTAATTAATCTTCACAGCCTTTCTAGTCGGAGGGAAATGCTTGGAATTGTCTTCATGATTAAATTACTAAATGGTTCAATCGTAAGCCCGTTTCTTTTGAGCGAAGTGAACTTCAATGTACCTTCTCGCCCATCAAGACATTTTAAACCACTTATCTTGAAAGAGTGCCGAACTAATTTTGAATTAAATCAGCCTTTTCGTTGTTTGTGTCAAGATTATAACTCTCATTCTGGTACGTTTGATATTTCAGACTCACTATGCAGCATAAAAAAGTCAATTCTTTCTATCCTAAATACATAGCAACAATTTCCTTTCATATCCTTTGATTCTTATCTTTATTCTTTACAATAACTATTCGCCGTCAACTAATTATTTATTAATTGTGTCATCTATTTTTTATCTACCTTACTTAGCTGGTGAGGTTTTCTCTGTAGCTGAGCAGTTTTAGATCTCGACGATTAACAAACCAAAGCCAGACTATTGATAAACGTCCATGAAAAATGCGATCTTTATATTCTGTTAGGTAAAATAAAAAAAAAAACCTCAGAAAATGTTTGGAAACATTCAAATAATTTAACGTTGTCGCTCATCTGCTCTCCAACGTTCATTTTCTCACTATTCTCTTTACGCCTACAACAAAAAGGGTCAGAAAACACTCGAAATCTTTCATATAATTGAGCCTTGCAGTTCATTCGCTCTGTTAATTGAAACTGCTCACAACTTTGTAATTTCGTTAAGCTCCAAGTGCAATTCAAAGTGCCGGACTTATGTATTGGCCAACCTTATTCTTTGAAACTTTCAGCAATTTCTTCTTCCGTAAAATTATTTTAACTAATTTTGCCAAAAATTATTAGTCAAGATTCAATACAAGATTTATAAACTGTATTTTTAAAACTTTTGCAAAATCATTGCAACTTAGATTTGGCCATGGGGGGGGTTTTAACCCCCAACCCCCCCCCCCCCCCCCCCCCGTGCGCACGGGCCTGGTGAACCATATGATTCAAAAGAGTGGCGATTGTTCATAGACGGCAATAAATTAAGTTTAAAGGCCGTATTATTGCATATTGGCAACCAAAAGCCATCTATCCCGATCGCGCATGCAGTAAATACGAAGGAAACATATGAGATAATGCAAAAATTGCTCAAGTTAATCAAATACGAAGAACATGATTGGAAAATATGTGCCGATATTAAAGTCGTTGGAATGCTATGTAGTCTACAAAGTGGATACACAACATACTATTGCTTTCTATGCAAATGGGATAGCCGAGCTCGTCAAGACCACTACATCATAAAGGATTGGCCAGAACGAACCGAGTTTCAAGTTGGGGTAGATAACTCAAAATACTCTCCACTTATAAAGAAGGAAAAAATAATTCTACCTCCGCTCCACATCAAGCTCGGCCTTATCAAAAATTTTGTGAAGGCTTTGGACAAAGAAGGCGAAGCTTTTTATCATTTGAAGACAATCTTCCCAGAGATTTCAGAAGCAAAAATAAAGGAAGGGATTTTTGTGGGACCGCAAATAAGGAAAATGATGACCAATAACCATTTCAAAGAACTATTGTCACCAGTGGAGGCAGCAGCGTGGGATTCTTTTGAAAAGGTCGTTACTTCTTTTTTAGGCAAACACAAAAGTCCTAACTACGAGATGATAGTGAACGACTTAATCAAAAACTATGCGGAAATGGGTAAATAAAAAAACATATTATAATAAATTATATATTACATAAATTTACATGAGAATATATAGCCATAAATCTGAATTCATCGTCCAGTTCCGAACAAACCAGAACGGGAAAAATATAAACAAAAAATTTGTTCTGAATTGAAAGATAAATCCAGCCTAAGAAAATTATATACTAATGTGTCACTTATGTATTTATCTAATTTACTTTTTTATTTTCTTTCAGTAGTAAATATGTCTTTAAAAATTCATTTCTTACACTCCCACTTAAATTTTTTCCCGCAAAATCTTGGCGACGAAAGTGACGAGCATGGCGAAAGGTTTCACCAGCAAATGAAAGTGATTGAAAGTCGGTATCAAGGATTCTGGGATGTTGCTAGATGGGCGACTACTGTTGGTTTCTCATAAGAGAACCGATCAAGTTTATAGACATGATCGCTTGAACAAGGTCGGAGGTGGTGTTCTAATTGCCGTTCATTCCTCCATTCCTTCAGAGGAGGTTAATGTACCTAACACGGATTCCATTGAGTTTAAATGCGTCCGCATCCAGCTACATCCCTCCAGCATCTGATCTTTCAATCTACATGCAGCATGTCTCTCTGCTCAAAGCTGTTAACTTATTGACTAAAGCTTCTGACTCGATGATTGTTTTAGGTGATTTCAACCTACCGCATATATCGTGGAACATATCTGATGGAAACATTATTCCAAATCCATCCAAACTGGGCTTCAATGACTTTTTGGATGGAATTTCCGATCTCTGCCTTAGTCAAATAAATGTTAACGCTAACAAGTTTGGTAAAATCTTAGATTTAATTTATGTTGATGATAAAAACAAATTTTCTGTAAATCGTTGTGATCCGTTGGCTTTACCCGAAGACGTCTACCACCCTTCTATGGAAATATTGCACGAAACCTTAAGTAATGGCCAATGTACACAATGCTGCTCAATTAGTAACTTTGATTTTAACTTCTCAAAAGCCAACTATAAGAAATTAAATAGAGAACTGTCTAAATTAACTTGGCCTGAGCTTTGTGGCGATATCGATTCAAATGTTTTACACTTTAATCAAACTATTTACTACTTATTTGAGAAGTTTGTTCCTAAACGTAAAATAACATATGATCATCCAACGCAAGCTTGGTTTACTAAAGAGCTTATGATGTTGAAAAATAGAAAAACGCGTTCTTTCAAATTATTTAAGAAATCGGGGTTAAACAAACATTACTTGTTGTATTCTGTTCTACGTAAGAGGTACATCGACTTGCATAAAAAGTGCTATAAAGCCTATATCTCTAAAACAAAAAGAGACATTATTCGCAATCCGAAGTCATTTTATGATTTCGTAAATTCTAAACGAAAAGTAGTGGGATTTCCCTCAGCCATGAAATATAAAGACATTTTATCTAGCAATAATCAAGATATCGCAAATTTCTTTGCGCAATTTTTCACTTCTAACTATTCTGCCGTCACCAATTCTGACTTTGTAAATTATCCCTATGAGCTACATGGGAACAATTTAATTAATTGTCCAACTATATGCGCCAATGATGTTCTTGTTTATCTGAAAACCTTGAAAGAATCTTTTAAATGTGGTCCTGATAGGATTCCTACATGCTTCTTGAAGAAGTGCGCTAACAATATTTTCAAACCCCTTACCAATTTGTTCAATCTGTCACTAAAGTGTGGTGTTTTTCCAACAGCATGGAAAGAGTCGTTTCTTCTACCGCTTCATAAAAGCGGAAGCAGGGCTTCTATAGAGAACTATCGTGGCATAGCGAAGCTGTCTGCCATCCCAAAAATGTTTGAAGCTATTGTTACCAATCAGCTTACGAATCCTATCTCTACTTTGATTTCTGACTGTCAACACGGGTTCTGTAAGGGAAAGTCCACCCTTACAAACTTACTTCAATTTACTTTGATTTCAGCAAAGCTTTCGATAAAGTGTGTCACTCGTTCCTTATTCATAAACTAGATCAGTTGGGTTTCCAGCCGGGTCTCAATCGCTGGATCTCTTCTTACCTTAGCGACAGAGTACAAAAAGTAGTGTTTAAAAATTGTGAATCCGATGTTATTTATGTCTCCTCTGGAGTTCCTCAAGGAAGCCATCTGGGCCCGATTCTGTTCTTGTTGTTTATAAATGATATTTATACAGTAATAGAATTTTCGAAAATGTTAATGTATGCCGACGATGTAAAGCCTTTCTTGTCATTCGCATCACCCGAAGATAGCAATAAGCTTCAATCAGATCTAAATACACTAGTTACTTGGTGCGATTTAAATTATATGGCGCTTAATCTAAAGAAATGTAAATACATGCGTTTTTCGAGAGAAATTTCACAGCCAGCTTCCTATACAATTAACAATTACAATCTTGAGCAAATATATGATTTTGTTGACCTTGGGGTTACTATGGATTACAAACTCAGTTTCAACTGCCACATTAACGTAACAGTCAATAAAGCTAGAGGCGTTCTAGCATTTGTTAAACGATGGTCTAAAGAATTTAGCGACCCTTATGTAACTAAAACTCTCTTTACTACATTAGTTAGACCGATACTTGAATACGGTTCTATTGTTTGGAACCCGCGTTACCAGGTCCACGTGGATCGCTTAGAATCAGTTCAAAAACAATTTTTACTATTTGCCTTAAGAGATCTTCACTGGGATCCCTTGTATAATTTGCCATCGTATACGAGTCGCTTAAAACTAATTAATCTTCACAGCCTTTCTAGTCGGAGAGAAATGCTTGGAATTGTCTTCATGATTAAATTACTAAATGGTTAAATCGTAAGCCCGTTTCTTTTGAGCGAAGTGAACTTCAATGTACCTTCCCGCATATCAAGACATTTTAAACCACTTATCTTGAAGCAGTGCCGGACTAATTTTGAATTAAATGAGCCTTTTCGTTGTTTGTGTCAAGATTATAATTCTCATTCTGGTACGTTCGATATCTCAGACTCACTATACAGCATAAAAAAGTCGATTCTTTCTATCCTAAATACATAGCAACACATTTTTTTTTCATATCCTTTGATTCTTATCTTTATTCTTAACAATAACTTTTCGTTGTCAACTAATTATTTATTAATTGTGTAATCTTTTTTACTTAGCTGATGAGGTTTTCTCTGTAGCTGAGCAGTTTTAGATCTCGACGATTAACAAACCAAAGCCTTTCAAAGACTCGGCACGAGAGAACAATCCGCGCGTCATGCGGATGCGCCCCTCGCGCCGGTCGGGCGGGATATGGTGGGTAATCCGTTGGGCATTATTATTATTATTATTATTATTATTATTAATCTAAATAAGCGTCAAAACAAGACACATAACTTTTTCAATTGAGCCCTTTAAAGCACAAGTGGTATAACTCCACTTTTTTTTTTTTTTAGTTAGGCATGGTACTGTATGGAGAAAAATGTATTCTATTTAATGCAATAACGTGGTAGCTCCTAGTTCCCATAGCATCCTCATAAAAAGCAGAAATTACCTTTGGGGTCACTCCTGGTCCACGTTTTGGTCAATATTTTCGCAGCAGACTCACCTATGTACCTGAAAACCCCTCCTTTTTAAAACCCCAAGCAACCCCTTTAATTTGATACCCATATCGCATAAAGACCTTCTAAGGTAACCCCGTCTCACATTTTGACCGATATCTCGAAATCTCGTATAATTTTTAAACTTTTTTTAATCTAGAATCATGCCGAGCATCTAGAGAGTTAATGTTTCAAAATTTCATTAAAATCGGTAGAAAGGTTTGCAATTAGAAAACGAAACAGATTTCAAACTATGTTTAAGTTAAATGAAATCTTAAAATCGTTTACAGCACAAGTGGTATAATTAATTTTCGGTGCTCGATAAAACAAGAGTTAATGGACAAAAAGTTTGAAAAACATCAATTTAAGTTAAAGAAGACCTTTTTCTGAAGTTTTATTGAAAAAAGTAGTCCAAAAGTTCAATACTGATTTTTATATACAACTTTTAGCAAACCCTTTAATATCTCGATAGAAGAAAAAGTGGAGTTATACCACTTGTGCTTTAGAGGGCTCAATTATAAAATAAGATCATAGAGTTAAGACAGAACCATATGTACATATGCTATTATTTGTAGGGTACTTAAGTATTAAATGGATATATTTACTTGAATGCTTATAACTTTTGTATTAGTTCATCGATTTTGTTCACTGATAGCTTGTTTTTTTTGTAATAAAACAGAGATTAGAGGGGGAAAAAATATCTGCAAAAAAAACAAAAAGTTTTCGAGATGCTTCCTCGCAAAGTACAAATTTTATTATATTTTTACAAAAAAAATTTAAAAAATCCGTAATGATTGTTCACTATGTTTGAATCTGCAGGACCTAGCAAAAAGTGTTGTATGTACTGATTATAGTAAATTTTATAAGCTTTCGTTTTCGAATAGCTCAATTTGTTCTTGAGATATACACGATTAAGTGGAGCCATCTTTTTTGTTTTTTGAAATAACGGTAAATCGTAAATATCTCAAAAACGGTACCATTCAAGTAAAAATAACTTTGATTTTCGGCATTAGGAGGTGATTTTACATAGGAATTTCACTATGGCGTCTCTGGTGCATTTTGGCTGTAAGCCAGTGTGATTATTATATTGTGCAATTTTTTAATTCAAATTTTCATCTTATGTTATTAGCTATTTACATATGTATATGCATGTACACTGTATTTTTATTCCCTTTATGTTATCTTTATTGAAAATTCAGAAAGGTGTTCTGCACAAAAATACCATGGATCACGACCCGAATTGGGGATCTGACCTAAGTCGATTTTCGGTTTTTTGTTGATAACTTTTCACTAAAACAAAAAATTAAATTTCGACTGCGGACATTGATACCAATGTCAAAACGCGTATTTTGACACCCCTATTAGCGCATTCATATCACTCAAAAACGCATAATAGCAATAGAAATCACACTTATAGCAACATGAAAAAGCGCCTAACGTTAATGAAAGAATTCCTAACAATCAAAAAAGGATAAATACCTAATTAGGCGTTTCTTCATTTTTGTTGGTTAGGCTTTCTTTCATTGTGAAGAATCACCTAACAATTTTAATGAAGAAATGCCTAAATTGTTAGATATTCTTTTATTATGAACAACCGCCTAATTCCTATATGAAATATTTAGGCAATATTTCAGTTTTTTTTAGGCGTTAGTTCGTTAGGCCTTTATTCGCTGAGCCGTAAAACTCCCGTGTTGCCACGGTTCAGGCAACCACCCGGAGTTGGCATGGCGTAGCCCAGGGTTATATATAGTAAGCGCGGCCGAAGGCCGCCTACGCAGAATGGTGTACTACGTAGAAGGACTGTGCATAATGTATCCCAGGGGTGTTTTTTAAATTAAATTTAAAATTTTGCACATACGCGGTTTTGCACCCACAACAGTGGTACCTCAAATGAAAGGTAGCATAATTACCTATCCAATACATAATTTGAATTTATTTCACACATAAAATGGGGACTTCGTGTTGGGGATTCTGATTTTAGGGATTTTTCCTTTGGGGATAACGTGGTAGACCCGTTTTTAGCACTTTTGACACTATTTCCATTTCAGTTTGGAAATAGTGTCAATGACTTATTTTCCATTTTCTTGTTGACACTAATTCCATTTCGAAAGCGCAATAGTGTCAATTGACACTATTTCCAATTTACCATGGAAATAGTGTCAATTGACACTATTACCAGTGACACTATTACCTGTCACCATACAACTACTATTACTTATATTTTCTAAATTAAATTGTTTACAAATTTCCATTTTCTTAAAGCTATCACACGGTTTTTTTATTCCGTAGGTATCCTTTGTACCTTTTAATATTTTTTCCTGTCACCGTACGATAAGTAGGAACAGTTACCAAGCCGTGAGTAAGTATGCGTAAATACACAATGAAAAAACTGCAACTCAAATTTAAGAACTTTGTGGAAAATGTATGAAAATACAAGAAAACTCGAAAAATTTCTAACATTCAGGTAAAATGTTATTGTTATTATTATGTTTCGAGTATGCAGTTTTGTAGCTCGTTCAGTTGTCAAAAGCCGACCAAGAGCATTTTCTTCAATATAAAAATATTACGCTTATAAATGGAGTAATTCTAGCGGTTTAAGATTGGTTTCTTTGTTCACTTTAATTGAACGGGCCACAAAACTGCATACTCGAAAAAAATCTAAAAATGTTTACTAAAAAGTTAGAAATTTTGATGAAATATTTTCGAGATTTTTACACAAAGTTCTTAAATTTGGGTTGCAGTTTTTTTATTGTGTTTTTACACATACTTTCATACAAAAATAATGAAATTAGTAAAAGGAAGTTAATCTTACTGGAAATTCCAAACAACACGTTGAACGCAGACATACTGGTCTAGGTGTATATGTAGCCCCAAAAAGTTTTAAATCTAGGCTAAAACTTTTAGCCGTGTACAAAATAATATTTATTTTTATTGTTTGTTTTGAAATTTTGTTTAGGATTTCTTCAGGAGTTACTTCAAAAGTAGAGTGGATATTGAGTATAGCCGAAACGCTTAAGAAAAATTTCTTGTGTCAGAATCTCTTCTACTTTTCTAATGCTAATTACTGGAAAATTTTTACAAAAAAGCGACCTGCGCAACTCTGGCTTTGGCAAGAAGTAAATAGTTCTCGCTTTATTTCTGAAGAAAAACTGAATTTTCGGAAAAATTAAAACAAAGAATATAACAAAATAACATTGAAATTCATATAAAAAGCGGCAAATTGCAATTATTCAACATGCAGAACGGAACGTCAAAATTTCTTGGCTATTCATGACAATTTCATGGTCAGGAAATAAATGAAAATATTTCTTGAGCATTTTCTTTTCATCAGCATACCTGGCTTTACTTTTAAACTTTTTTAATAATTAGCGTCACTTTTTACTATCACCTGACAAGTATAAGTACAATCTAATTGTTACTTTCTCTGATAATTTAATAAGACTGCGTTGTGTACTGCTTGGTAATTTTTTTTAACTTCTTGGTAATTTTTTTGTTTAAGCTTATGGCAACCGTGACTACAATAACGAGAGACACTCATTTTTACGATTTTTTGGCGCTGTATTCATAACTCGAAAAGCAGTTAATTTGAATTTCAACAGACTTGAGTTCGAATGACTCTTGCTGTTGTTAACATGCTATGTAGATGAGATGCTAAGTTGATCTTATGCAGAGCAAGTCTGATAGTTTTGCCCGAGTTTCTTAAAGCGCCAAATGAGTTAACCGTTGCAGGAATTTAGTTGTGACCTCTTAGACTTGCTCTGATAATAGATTAGCGACTACCAATAACTTCTCTCAGTGTGAAATATTATTAAATTTTATTCTTTCGTATTTTCATTATTGCTATTAATGCTAATTTCTTAACAGGGGTTTTTAAAGTGAATAGAGTAATTATTCTAGTACAGACGTATATTTTTTAATTTTTGGAAATTTGGGGGGGGGGGGGGGGTTTGAACCCCCGAAACCCCCACTCTGAATACGCGCCTGGTTTTGGTCATGGAAGGAAAATAGTAATTTTCTAAAATTTGAAGTTTGTTTCCTCGGGAATTTCTACATATGTGCTCTTTTATGTGTTTTTATTATGATTTCGTCCTGTTCATGTTCGTTTGTTACGTCCTGGACCTGGAGCTGGGTAAATCTGACTTTGTAATTACTGAAATGTATTGGGTATATTTCTTGTATTTTGCCCATTATCTTTATGCAATTTACAACGGAAGGGTTTAAGTATCTTTTGAGGAGATTTATAAGTAGTGCTGAGTAATATCCTGGTTCTTCAAGGATTGGTCTGTGGTAAGTGGGAAATATTATCTTAAATTGATAAGTTGAGGTTGGGCCGACGTTTAAGAATATCTGGTTTTTGAAAACATTTATTGGGGTTTCTACATGGTGAATTAAATTGTCTGATGAGCTTTTGTCACTGTGTTGCGTTGAAGAAAGGGAGCTAACTGGTTCGGTATAGAGTTGGCAATATTTCGTGTATCTGTGACTTTGTCACAGCGACTGAGCGATCACGATATGTCACAGCGACAGCTTGGAAGAAGTCGCCGTGACTGATTTCCTTGTGAACCGTGTACTCAGTCTAACCAGCTATCGCAATCACAGTTCTTGTCACAGGAACAATTGCCCCCACATGAACTACGACTATGTTATTTGTGTCTCTGCTGCAGCAACTTATCTGTAGATGGCGTAGCCGCAGATAGAACTGTGATATAAAATGGAATGTGAAAGTACGCCACACATACATCTATACTTCTATACCAGGCCTGGGCAGCTTTGCCCGCGGTTCGACGTCGTGTATACATATACGAGATGTTCGACGCTTCTTTAAGTTGTGTCGAACATTAACCCAATTGTTTGAAACACGATTCAAACTTTATCAGTGCTGCCGTCTGTATTGATTCAGATCAAAAAATATACTTTTCCTCGCCGAATTTCAGTATAAGTTTGGATATGTTTTTAGCAAAAAGAAGTTATGATATGAAAACAATATGTTTTGAATGTGGAAAAATACTACGTTTTTCGCCAGTGAAATTCGAGATTCTTACAACTCCTAGAAATGTACCAGCTTTAACGTGTATATTAGAGTGGACATTTTTTGTATGGAAAAAAAAAAGTTGTTTCAAAAAGTGTAACTCCCCCTAAAATTATTCCTTTGTATGTATGTAAGACATTCCCATAGTCTTGGACAGTTATATTAAGGGGAAGGCGTGGCACATTTTCCTCAAATTTAGGGTGGCCCTATGGAGAAAAAAAAATTATTTCTTTATATCTAACTAGCAAACCCGGCAGAAGTTGTCCTGCCTAAACATTTACTTGTCTGCATTTATACAATTTTACTCTCCACGGTCATTTAAGCTCCGAATCCATCTTCCCGGCGACCCACCTTCATCCTTTACATATGCTTTCCATTTTTCATATTGTTTATTTTTTGTGAATCAAACCTTTAAATCACCATAATGTACATAGGGTATTTTACAAGATATATTTTTATTTTTTTTAGTAGGGTGTGGCAGCACTGAATGAGTGATGCATGTTCGAACCAACCAGTTGTATGACCTACATATAGTATTCCCCGGATAATTTCAAAATAATACGGCTGAATATTATCAACCTCCAGCACAAAGAGCTCTGAAAGCCAAAAAAGTAAAATAGATATATCGACGCCCCAGAAAACGAACGTCGTATGTGAAAATTGACCATTTTCAGGTTTTAATGCAGAATAACTAATTCGGGGCTGATCTTTTTATTTCTGCAATCGGTTTTTATACGTATAAATAAGGTAACTGCTGCTTTGACACATATGTAATAAATTTTACAAAGCAAAATGTTTCGACGACATACTTTGGAATTGAAATCCAGAATGGAATGCATAATTTGCATACTATGCAGTTTTAGTATTTTTTTACTTCATTTATTAAAATAAAAGATCTTTTGATCCGTTTTTGCTAAAATAACAATATCTTCTAATGAATGCTAAAAGTCATTGTTTCTTTTCGTTTACGCTCCATATCGAGGCTTCACAGCATTTCGTTTGAGCAACCTGTTGTATCATACTTTTTGACTTGTTCGCACTCACACAGTGACATTAATTACACACATACTACCAAAGAGCTCTGCCGAAGCTGCCCACCCCTGTTCTATACTAATTATATAAAATTGCTTATATGAAAATATTCGTAACGGCTAATCTCGAAAAGTGATGGCCCAATTTTTATGAAATTTTTTTAAGAAGCAAGTTTTCCCAAAAATTAACCAAGTGGCGTTTTCATTTTTTCCATTTTCAAAACTTAAAGCCCCTTATTTCTAGGATGAAATTTATAAATGCTTCAAACAATCCAAGCATAAGAATTTTCATAGATCAAACTCAAGCTACAGCGGAACAAAAATGTATGTGCGTGTGTGTATGAACTCAACGTAGAGAAAATGTATTTTGACTAAGAGATGCATACGCCTTCGACAAAAGAGAAGAAATATAAAGAGAATTTTTGGTGATTCCCCAAATTATAATAACAAACCCATCTTATAAATAAAAATGAATGGTGTCTGTGTGTCTGTGTGTCCTTTATGGGCGTCCAAAGTACTCAACCGATTTTTATGAAATTTTCACAGTATATTCTTGGGATCATGGGTTAAAGCATAGGCTATATTAATTTTTGGAAAAGTGGGCGGTGCCACGCCCCCAGGCTGTATCTATAAAACTACAATTCCTTATAACTCTGAACATATTTGGTCTAAATTAATGATTTTTGGATATGTGTGTCCTTTGGTCAAAATATATGTAATTTTGGAAAAGTGGGCGGTCCCACGCCCACATTTTTTGTGTTTTGTTTGTACTTCAATAATGTCCAAAGTTTATGGTCGATCTCTTTTAAACTTTCAAGATTGGTTCAGAAAATTGTTGTGTACGATTTAGGCTATATCAATTTTTGGAAAAGTAGGCGGTGCCACGCCCCCAGGCTATATAAAATTTTAATTCTTCATAGCTCTGAACATATTTGGTCTAAATTAATGATGTCTGGATATATGTGTCCTTTAGTCAAGATTTATGTAATTTTGGAAAAGTGGGCGGTGCCACGCCCACATTTTTTGTGTTTTGTTTGTACTTCAATAATGTCCAAAGTTTATGGTCGATCTCTTTTAAACTTTGAAGATTGGTTAAGAAAATTGTTGTGTACGATTTAGGCTATATCAATTTTTGGAAAAGTAGGCGGTGCCACGCCCCCAGGCTATATAAAATTTAAATTCTTCATAGCTCTGAACATATTTGGTCTGAATTAATTATTTCTGGATATGTGTGTCCTTTGGTCAAGATTTATGTAATTTTAGAAAAGTGGGCGGTGCCACTCCCACATTTTTTGTGTTTTGTTTGTACTTCAATAATGTCCAAAGTTTACGGTCGATCTCTTTTAAACTTTGAAGATTGGTTAAGAAAATTGTTGTGTACGATTTAGGCTATATCAATTTTTGGAAAAGTAGGCGGTGCCACGCCCCCAGGCTATATAAAATTTTAATTCTTCATAGCTCTGAACATATTTGGTCTAAATTAATGATGTCTGGATATATGTGTCCTTTAGTCAAGATTTATGTAATTTTGGAAAAGTGGGCGGTGCCACGCCCACATTTTTTGTGTTTTGTTTGTACTTCAATAATGTCCAAAGTTTATGGTCGATCTCTTTTAAACTTTCAAGATTGGTTAAGAAAATTGTTGTGTACGATTCAGGCTATATCAATTTTTGGAAAAGTAGCCAATGCCACGCCCCCAGGCTATATAAAATTTAAATACTTCATAACTCTGAACATATTTGGTCTAAATTAATGATTTCTGGATATGTGTGTCCTTTAGTCAAGATGGATATAATTTGGGAAATGTGGGCGGTGCCACGCCCACATTTTTTGTAATCAAAGCTTTGTTTGTACTTCAATAATGTCCAAAGTTTATGGCTGATCTGTTTTAAACTTTTCCAATACGTTAAAATCTTCGTTGTGTACGACATACATAGGCTACATTTGTAAATTCTTTGGAAAAGTTGGCAGTTCCAAGACCACAAGCTAAGTAATATATCAATTCGTTATATCCCTGAATGTATTTGCTTTAGTGACATTTTAACGTTCTTAAATCTTAATCAAAGCACTTAATTTTTTTTGTTTGTTATTGCCGTTCATACATATCCAGAGTATTATAGGTAGATATAGGATATAATTAAATAAGTACTAACTATACATCTGCTCAGCAGCGCATAATGGTTTTTGTCATACCCATTGAGTTCAAAAGATCCGTTTTTTGAGTTGGACATCCAAAAAATTTAGTTCATACCAAAGACTTTAAAGCCAGAAACATTGTATATCCTAAAGCACTGCAATAAATGGAATGTTAAAAGTTAAAGAAAAATATTTGAAAATGTATTTCTAGGGAAGTCACTGGTCAGGCAGAACAACGTCTGCCGGGTCTGCTAGTATACATATAAAGATTCAAATCTATTTCAGTTGCAAGTTCATGCATTTATTACTTATATACCAACCGTTTGAATAAATGCGTGCCAATATTTTTGTATTTCTTGAGGTTTCGAGCGAGTGAAATTATCGTCATAATTAACCGTAAAGAAAATTTTGTGAAATGTCTTTGAAAAAATGTAAAACTAGCTTTCTTTGGAAATTTTTTGAAAAGCTGGATCACTCCTTTGCGACATGCAATATATGCAAGAGCAAAATATCATTTAGAACATCGACTAGTAATTTGAAAAATCATATGATTCGAAAGCATCCTACCGTACAACTAGAGGAGCTCGTGGTAAGGTTGAACTTCTTAAAAGCAGTCTTCATAGCTTTGCAAATGACTGTATCAACATATGCATTCAATCTATTAACCATCACTTTTGCAGGAAAAACCCCAAGCAATCGAAAGTGAACCTGTCATTGATAATATAGGGAACAGTACCATACGCTAATCACTTTTGTATAACAACGGATTGTTGGACATCAAGAAATGTTACCAGCTTCGTTGCTGTGACAGCACATTTTGTATCAGTAGAGTTTGAGCTGAAATCCGTACTCTTGGCGGCTTCACCACTCAATATTAACCATACGGCAGAAAACTTGGCCAACGCAATACGCAAAATTCTATGTGACTGGAACATAGAAAGTAAGATTTTGCTTTCTGTTTCCGACAATGCCAGCAACATAAAATGTGCCCTTTCGACAAAGTTAAATTTTAAACATTTTGGATGTATGGCTCATACCATGAACTTAATAGTTAAAGAAGGACTACGGTTACCGGAAATTGAGGAAATATATAATAGACAAAGTCAAAGCTATAGTTACGTATTTTAAGAAAAGTACTTCAGCTACTGCAGCTTTTCTGAATTACCAAAGAAACAGTGGAAATGAGCCTTTAAAATTACATCAAGAAGTTGACACCAGGTGGAATTCCACACTCGCGATGATGGAACGATTTACTGCTTTAGAGGAAGCAATAAAATGTACGCTGGTTATTTTAAATAAAAACCTTTTGACTTTGTCTAGTCAAGAATGGCAAGTTGTCAATGAGTTATGCAAAATATGTCAACCTTTCAACGACGCTACAGTTGCCATAAGTGGCGAAACCTATTGCTCGGGATCTCTGGTGATTCCGATTACAAATGGTATTCATAACGGTGCAGTGAAATAACTCCCAAATGAAATAACTCCCAACAAAAAAATGAAATAACTCCCAAATATTTTCCATGCAAGTTGGGACTTATTTCATTATGAAATAGCTCCCAATTCATTGGGACTTATTTCATAATTTTAACTGGGAATTATTTCATAATGAAATAACTCCCAAATGAAATAATCCCCAATAAAATATCTTTGGGAGTTATTTCATAATTTTTGGAAATTGGGAGTTATTTCATTTTTTGGGACTTACTTCATTGCTTGTAATCCAGGCATTGGGAGTTATTTCATTTTTAATGGGAGTTATTTCATTTTTGTTGGGCATATTTTTAGCGAACTAGCGTCATTGACATTAATTCGCATTAAGAAAGGGAACTAAAGTCAGTACATTTTTTTTATATTCCAAATTTTAATTTTTCATTATCACCTTCGACTTATGATCATGAATCTGAGATTGGCTTAGGTCAGATCCCCGATTCGGGGCGTGATCAATGGTATTTATGTGCAGAACTCCTTTCCGCACTGGCGGCCTTCGGCCGCGCTTCAAAAAATAACCCTGGGCTACGCCATTCCAACTCCGGGTGGTTGCCATAGCCGTGGCTACCGCCACGGTGATGTCCTTCCGCGTGCCACTCTTTTCTCACAGGGTAATGTGATTACAACAACCACATGAAAATGACTTTAACGGCAAATATCTCGCAAACTACTAAAAATATTGGATCAGCGGAGTTATATTCATGCTCCTGGGACCAAAGCGCGTCTCCAGATAGATATCTCAACATTTTTGGTTGTGTATTAGCGCTCGGTACCCCACGTAAACGATTACCCACGTCTAGATTTAGAATCTGAAATGAGATTTTTTTCAACCGTTCAAAAGTTATTTGCAGTTAAAGTTCACAATTTTCTGTCATTTTCATGTGGTTGTTGTAATAGCACATTAGGCTGAGCCCAAAAAGTGGGAAACGTGGCACGCGGAAAGACATCACCGTGGCGGTAGCCACGGCTATGGCACACACCCGGAGTTGGAATGGCGTAGCCCAGGGTTATTTTTTGAAGCGCGGCCGAAGGCCGCCTATAAGGAAAGGAGTTCTGCACATAAATACCATGGATCACGCCCCGAATTGGGGATCTGACCTAAGTCAAATTTTCGCCTGCGGCACTACTTCGTCGAATCTCAAACCCAAATGCCTCAATGACATTAATTCGCATGTCCAAAGCTGTCCTGTATTTTTCAAATTTCATTGTAACTGATTATATTGTAAAAATATACCATTTCAAATTTTGATTTGGGATTTATTTCATTTTTTTGGGACTTATTTCATTTGGGAGTTATTTCATTTTTTTGGGGACTTGTGGTTTCATTGTGAAATAACTGCCAAATATTGGGAGTTATTTCATTTCCTTCTTTGGGAGTTATTTCATTTATTAAAGTTGGAAATTATTTCATTTTTATTGGGACTTCTTTCATTGGGAGTTATTTCATGGGAGTTATTTCATTTGGGAGTTATTTCACTGCACCATTCATAACGTGTATAAGCAATTCCTAACTAAAGTGTGGTCATATCCAGCGCGTAAAGTTATAGATATTTTTGTAAATAGAATCCAGGATCGGTTCGGAAATGTTCATAAAAGTAACACGTTTTCTATAGCCACCTTTTTGGACCCTCGGTTTAAGCTATTAGCATTAACGGATCAAGTAGCTGCAGACAATTGTAAAAAAGTTGTGAAAAGTCAACTTATGGAATTTTATCGGACAGAATCGGTTCCCATTTTTGAGAATGTACATGAATCTGAAGAATGTATGCTTTCCATTTGGAGCTCTTTTGATCAATGTGCCAACCAAAACAAACCAAAAGGTAGTGCTGAGGCAAAAATCATCATTGAAATGCAGCGGTATATAGAGGACGGGATAGTTTCCAGAACAAACAACCCATTTCAGTGGTGGCGCGAAAATAAATATAAGTACCCAAAGCTGGCCGATTTGGCTAGAAAATACTTATGTGCGCTAGCATCATCTGTTCCATGTGAACGAGTTTTTTCGAAAGCAGGCCAAATAGTTAGTGCCAGGCGCTCACGATTGAGCGAAAGGAAAACTGAGATGCTAATCTTTCTAAACAACAATCAAAAAAAATAAAATACTCAAAAACTACTGAACCGATTTTGATTATTTTGATGTCATTCGATAGGTATTTTTATTTCCTTTAATTTGATATCCATATTATAGTAGTTTTTTATTCTCGAGCAGAATTCTGCCAGGGCAATAAAATAAGCGTTGTCAAAAAATGAAGCTTTTCATGAAATTTAAATCAGAAAGCAGCAGAAAGCTAAGCGCCTTAAATTAGAAGCGCTTAGGTTGTCAAATTTTGTTGTTGGCTTTACATTGAAAATTTTTTCTAACCGGGCAGAAAAAGTTCTACGCAGCGTCCACGCTTTCGAATAATAAGGCCCTTATATCTATCAATTCCCATACTTTTTTTTTTAATTTGCGAGTTTGTGGTATTCTGCATTTATGCCAATGTGAAACTGCCAAATTTTCAATAAAAATAAATGCATTATTAAAGCAAGGGATACTTCTGGTCATTATATGAGGCGTTGAGAATTAGAGTAGCCTAACCCACAAAAAATCATAATAATAGATAAACGCATACAATTATTGCCGAATACCCAAAGATTCGATGAAAAAAACGCCCTATCAAATTTTACAGCTTGTATGTATGTATCTCGTCGCTCCCAACGAAAACTAACATGTTTCAGTAGTAGATTTTCCATACAAATAACGAAACATGTTAGTCTTCCACGCAATAATGAAACATGTTAGTCTTCCACGCAAAGAACTGAAACATGTTAGTCTTCCATACAAATAACGAAACATGGTTAGTCTTCGTCGGGAGCGACGATATGTAGATGCCGCTAAATTAAAGCGTTTTTTTTTTATCGAATCTTTGGGTATTCGGCAATAATTGTATGCGTTTATCTCAATTTTGATTTGTGGGTTAGGCCACTCTAATTCTCAACGCCTCATATAGCGTTTGGCATCAAATCCAATTACTATTCCAGAGCTACAGTCATTTAAAACGTGGCATACGATCATGGATCGTATCACGTAACTCCGCTCCAGGTTGCATACTTATGCAACTAGCAAGCTCACAACGGTACCGATTGCCAAAGACTATTTTGGTCGATATAACAACTTTAGTACAGTTGTGCCTTATTTCGGAAATTGAAGCGTGCCAAATGATCCCAAGATGAATTAGTCCTATTTGGTCGCAGTTAATACCTGTGGACACAAAAATTTTTGCAAACATTTCTAAAAAATTCGCCCCAACATACGTACGCTCTGGAAAACACCTTGCAATTCGTCTGCATATATGTATATGCGTATTGTATTCGCAATAAATATAAATATCAAAATATGACCGGAATTATTAACGTAAAACAATTATTTTACTTGCATTCATTAGCAGTAAAATTTTTCTAGTTACACAAGAAATTGAATGATCAAAACAAACGATGATAATAAACTCTTCTTCTTCAATTACTATGGAGTCACAGTCACGGATAAAAATATCTGTGACTGAGGAGTCACAGTCACAAATCACATTGTTCCCAAAAATTCACGGGATCTGCCAACTCTAGTTCGGTAGGCATTCTTGAGAGTGCGTCGGCAACAACGTTAGGTTTGTAGTGGAGCTCGTGGTTGTATTCATCTAGAATTGATTTCCATCGCTTCATTTTGGAATTGTTGTTTTTATTGCTGAGGACCTGCTTACAGGGTTGGTTGTCGGTGAATATTTTAACCTTGGCTGAGCCATAAAGATATTTTATAAACTTATTTAGAGCCCATATTATGGCCAGAAATTCTTCTTCGTTCGTAGCGTATGATTCTTCCGTTTTGGTAAGTGTTCTGGAAATGAATGCAATTGGTTTTCTGTCTTGAGAAAGTACTGCGCCGATGGCGTAGTTAGAAGCGTCGGTTGTCAGGTGGAATTATTTCGTGAAATTAGGGTAGGAAAGTACAACGTCGTCGGACATAAGGGATATTTTAATTTTATTAAAAACGACTTTTGCGTCTTCTTTAAATCAATGTTTATTTTTGCGGACTTATTCTTGGATATACGCATTTCTTCCCCTCTTAAGAGTAGCGTAAGGGGCTTAGCCAACATGGCATAATCTTTTATAAAGCGGCGGTAATAACCGGAGAGCCCCAAAAATGAGCGAAGTTCCTTAATTGTATTGGGGTAGGATATGTTCGCAATCGCTCCAACCTTTGCTGGATTCTTTGTGATTCCTTTTGAGGAAATAATGAATCCTAGGAATTCTACAGAATCCCTGAAAAAGTGACAATTATCCAACTGGAGTTTCATGTTGGCAACTTCAAGAGTTTCGAAAATATGTTGCAAGTGAAAAGCGTGCTCCTCTTACGACAATATCGTCTATATAAACGTAGCATGTTTTGCAGTGTTAATGGAGAAAGCTGTTTTCTCGATGTCGGAATCCTTGAGTGGGATTTGGTGGAATCCGCTTTTAAGGTCCAGAACGGACAAATATTTGTTTTTCCCAAGTTGGGATAGTACCTCGTTGATTTGTGGAATTGGGTAGCGGTCTGCTACCGTAATGGCGTTAAGCTTCCGATAGTCGATAACGACTCGGTATTGCTTATTACCTTTGGAATCGGGTACTTTCGCTACGACCCAAACGGGTGAATTATAAGGTGATCTTGATGGTCGAATGATGCCATCGTCTAACATTTTGTTGATTTGGACTTCAACTTCACTTTTCAATGACATTGGGTAGGGGTAATACCTTGTATAAACGGGAGTGTCCTTTTGCGTTCTAAGTACTCCTATTACTTTTGTGATATAGGTATGTTTATCGTTTGGTTCCGAAAAGAGATCAGAAAAATTTCTCACTAAATTATTAATTTTCTTCTGCTGATTTTGTGACAGTTTATCTTCGTTAATGTCTATTTTGTTAATTGACCTTGAAGCTAACTGTTTGATTTTAATTTTGGTATTGCCTTTCAACTCCATGAAGTTATCCTTTACGTGGATGGCTGCGTCGAGTTCTTTAAGGCTATCATTTCCGTGGATACCATGGAATGATTTCAGATTTGGGAGGAGGTAGAACTTAAAATTTATGTCTGAGTTAAATAGGTTGAGAAAGGTACATTGTTTGATTTCGATGTCTCCTTCTATTGATTTCGCAAAAAAAGCTTACGTTATTTCTTGGATTGGGCACGATAGGGGGTTGTATGTAATTCTTCGTCGATCCTGTATCTATTAAAATTTTTACGATATCTCCACTCTTCAGCGTGCATTCAAAATAGGGCAGCGAAGAGTGACTCATTCTAAAAAATGTAAGTCAGTCGTGTCAATGTAGCAGTCGTCCTGTCCTGTATCGTTTCTGTCATTATAACATTCGTCATCGTAATAGTTAGAGTTGTCGTTGGTCTGTTCATCATTTGTCGTGGTAGGATAGTAAGCTTGGGGTTGTTCGGAATCTATATGGAAATTCCTTTGGACTTTATTTGGGGGAAAAGGAGCTGGAGGGTTGCCAGGAGGAGGTATTTTGTTAGTAGGGTTATTATTACGTGGCCTATTCATATAATTAATATATCTAGTTCGTAGTGAAGGGTCAGTGTCCATTCCCTGCAAAAAATCGTGTGATTAATCTCTAAATAGAGACATCCGGGATCGATCCCTTTAGTCTACGGTTGGCTATAATTCAATTTGTGTAGCATACTCATAGAGGTATAAGTGAATTTTCGTTTTTTTAGCATACTTATAGGAGTTAAAAACCCATTTGGGTGTATAGTGGATTAGTCCTTTTCGTAGCCGTCCGGGTATAAATGGGCACAATTGGTCTCTCTATAGGACATGCTCAAACAAATGTGAACAGCTCAGTCCATACAAAGTGATCAGAACAGGTATTAGTCGCATACTCCTTTGCGACTCGTCACGGATTGATCCTGGACTAATCGCATTTTTTGCAGGGTTGGTTCTGGACGTGGCTGTGGCTTTTGCAAAGGACGTGGTGCTGGATGGTAGTGCTGTTGCCCATATTGGGGTGCCTGTTGCTGGCGTTGAACTTGATAGTTCGTTTGGGGTGGTCGTTGTGGAGCGGTTGCGTACAACCTTGGTTGGGGCATGTATGCCAATTCGGGGTAAAACTCGTTGTTCGTACCCCTGGTGGGTAGGGGTAGACGAAACTCTTGTGGTTTCCTGCCTATATTGCTATTATTGCTCAAGGCATTGTGAGACCTGAAGGTCTGATTCTCCAGTTTGAGACATAAGTGGAGGAGTCTCGGTAGATCTCCCTTGAGTCCACGAACGAATCTGTCAAGGGCTTTATCCCTATATGTACGAGTTAGTAGGTGCATGGCTTCTGCGCCAACTTCCATGCATCCTACTTTATTTAGAATTAGTGATAGGTGAGAGTATACCTTCTGGTAGAACTCTTGGATTGTATGGCTGCCCTGCATGTTGGATACACTACCGAGCATACTTGCGTCTATGGTAATGTCCGTGAAATTTGAAAAATTGGAATTTGGATTGAGGGCGGCTTGAACCATGTTTCGCCCTTCAGTCCTTAAGACGTTATTTACAATTCCTGTTATTACGGTGGTTAACTCTTCCATATAGGGGAGTTAGAAGAAGCAGGTTGCTGACCGGGGGGAGGTGGTCCTTGGGATGCGTTAAGCATAGGTGGCCGAATGAGGTTGGCAGGATTAGCTGGCATGATTGATATATTTTATTAATGATATTTTCTCTTGATAAAATTTTAATTCAATTAGTTCACTTATCGCGAGCTAATTTAGGTTTAAACTTTTCCTATCTAATTATTTCCGCTTTTACTAGTTGGCTTATTTTATTTTTAAATATAATTTTATCTCTTCTAATTTATTCTGAATTTTGTCACTTATTCGTAGCTTTGCATTTATTTTTGCATTGTATTTGCACTTAGTTCATTTCTCATTAAACAATTTCAATTTATCCAATTTTCTTTGGTTACAAAAATTATTTAAGTAAATATGTATGTATATTAATATTGGGTCTTAAGATTAATTCTTACTCTAGTAGCAGGAACATTCTCCTGGGCAGGCGTTTCCCGTTTGCTACTTGCCGTCTGTGGGGTGGTAAGTATTATCCTTGTCTTCCAATGGTAGCCGATGAATATAACGACATCACCATCTATTTAGTATCACGAAATCACCAAACGTTGAATATCACGAAAGGCACCAACTGTTGAAAACGAACCGGCAATTTTTGACCAAGTTAAGGACTTGTGGATACACCCACGAATAGTACTGATACGATTATGCGATCACATTTACTAAACGCGACTAGCGAAGGCCCCCGTTGGGCGCCAGTTAAAGATTTTGTTTATTAAATCTTGATATATACTTCGGGACACTTCACTGCACTCACCTTTGCACTCACTACCGACTTAAATAAATAAAAGAAATTAATTTTGCTTTTAAATCGTAAATATGTGTATTTTGGCTCAGGCGCTAAGTGACCGTTTTGCTCGAGATTTGCGAAGTTGTAATTTTTGTTTACAAAAGTCTGTGTGTTTGGTGTTGACAAATTATATGCGCGTGACTGTGTAAGTGTGTGTGTGGTGTGGTGAATGTTGGCGGCAGGGTTGTACCCGCCAGTGTTGTGGCTAATCTAGCCATCCCGGCCCCCCTAGGCGAGTGATCAGCCTAGCAATCGTTGCAGCTGCTACAGGGTCTCCACAACATTATTCAGACCAGTTTGTCGACGTCGGCCTCTACTCGCTGGATGTCGCTGGTAGGTTGATGCGGCTGGATGGCGATAACGGGCCGCGGGATGACTCCATATTTGTGGACGCTATTGCTGTGGCCAGGTAGGCCGATGTGGTCGTGATATGCGCTGGAGGTGGCTGGTTTCTTGATCGCGCCTGTTGACGCCCAGCTTGGGTACGGTGCAGGAGCGTATGGTGCGATATAGTTTAACGTTTAGTTCGAGGAGACGAAAGTCCTTCGAGCTACCTCTTTAGGAGTGAGGTATGTATTTGTTTCGGATAGCAACATCGCTTCGTTGGATGAACTGCTCCGTATTTGATTTTAGGTATTTGCTCGATCGGTATTAGACTCGGTTGGTAGAAAACAAAGTTTTACGAGCGGTCGAGTTAGATTGCCGTTTTGCGTACGTAGGTCAACTACTTGGATGTGACCGTCGGAACCGTAATGTACCTTTTCGATGCGGGCTAGCCGCCATTCGGCAGGAGGTAGACATTCGTCATGAATTATGACGCTTGCTCCAATTTGCGGTGCTTCTTGAGTATTTTTCCACCGATATCGTTTGTGAAGGTCTTTAAGATATTCTTCCTTCCATCGGCGACTAAACTCATGATGGAGGATTTTGATCCGTTCCCATCAATTTATGAGGGAGAGTGAGTCCACGTTTTGTTCTGGTATGGCCAGAAGTGGCGCTCCTCTAAGAAAATGCCCAGGGGTGAGGGCTGTAAAATCGGAGGGATCTTGCGAGAGTGATGATAGTGGCCGTGAGTTTAAAACGGCTTCAACTCGAATGAGTAACGTAGTGAACTCTTCAAATGTAAATTTATGATTGCCAGCGGTTTTTTTGAAATGCGATTTAAAGCTTTTAACCGTTGATTCCCATAGTCCACCCATATGTGGGGCACTTGGAGGGATAAACTGCCAATTAATGCCTTGAGGTGCGTATTTTGCAATGATGTGCGGCGAGACTTCTTTGGCGAACTGTATGAACTCCTTTTCGGTAGCTCGTTGGGGCCGATAAAGGTTTTGGCATTGTCGCTCATGATTTTCGAGGGAAATCCTCGCCCTCCGACAAAGCGTGCAAATGCCGCGAGAAAAGCTGCCGTTGTCAGATCTGAACATAATTCTAAATGTACGGCTTTTGTCGTGAAGCATACAAAAACAGCCACGTAACCTTTCATTGTGGTAGAAGACCTTAACTGTTTCCATCACTAGCTTATACATACTTACATGTTTTAAGAAAATCTCTTGCTAAGACATCCTCATACGCCAACGTTCCATCACCAGCAACAATAAAATTTACACCAAAAAGTTTATTATTTATTAGAACAGAACATAAAAATTTCCCAAAAGTATGGATTTTCGATTTATTCAAACCAAAGTAATTCAAGTTTAAATTAGATATATATGTGAAATAAAAATTTTCAGGAACAACAGACTTCCTGATTAGGCTGATTGGGCTACCAGAATCTATAAGGAATTCTAAGGAAAAATTTATACAGTTATTACTTTTTATGATAAAATGGAAATTTCTTACATATTGTTGTTGTTGTTGTTGTTTTAAGAACAAAATCACTCCCCGAAGGTTTTGGGGAGTGTTGTCGAAATAACAGTCCTTGGCCGGATATGAATCCGGTACGCACCGGTACTCCCTTGCGGTACTGCCCGACTGTCGTGGGAGCGATTTGGTATGACCAGTGCAACCTTCTAGGTCATGTCATCCCTCCTTCCGAAAGGAAAGAGAAGATGGGTAATGAGAGGTGGGAGGCATCATATCCGTAGATCAACCATCGAGCTGCACATCATTTCCTTTGTGCATATTGGTCGCCTCTTACGACCGGTATGCCTACCGCGGGCATATTCTAAGCCCCAACCCGCAGGGGTGTTTCTTACATATTCATATTCATCATCATCTTCATCATATTCATCATCATCTACCAGCTGAACAACCTTCTTCCTGTCTGAACACTCACCTGCTGTACTCCCACAGACGTAGCATGCTGCAGCAAAATGGCCAAGCGAGTTGCAATTTTAACACCTGATGTCGCGCTGTGAAGTTGCGGCTGCAGCCTTGTCGATCTTTAGTTTTATTTTTGTAAATTCCTGGATTAACTGCGCTTTCGTGGTGTACCACTGCATATATGCCTGAGTACTAAACTGCTCGTCAACAATGCCGTCGATTGTATATTCAACAAACTCTTCCTCACCCAACTGTATTGGTGCAGAACAGCATAACTTTTTTTGTGAAATAGTCCATAAACGATTCACCGGTTTTCCACTTACGCGCTTAACACTTTTTGCGCAAAATCAGTTTGCTGTCTTTGCTTTAAAAGCATATCGATGCTTTCGATTGAAAATTTTGGTTTAGCATAAATCCATTGTAATGTCTTGCCCTTAGGCTTTGCGAGCACAAGCATGCGTTTAACATTTTCACCCAGTGCATAGACATTGAAAACCTTTTCCAATTCGGCCATCCAAACATCGACGCTTGTTGTTTCGTCGAATTCGGGTAAAATTTTACACAGCGTTTCTTTGGAAATTTTATGCGCACCTGTTTCTGCTGAACGCTGTGACGCTGCGCGGGCTGATATGCCATTAAACCACTTGCCTGAGGAAATTGTTTTCACGTTCAGGAACCTTAATTTCGCACATTAGCAACTGTACCTCTCTCATATTTTTCTCTCCACCCACGACATCATTTTGAAAGGTGTTGCCTCCGTTGTTTTCGTTTTCTTTGTTATTGTCGGTCATTGTCACCGGCATCCTCAATTTCAAAGTTAGGGGTTGTTCCACTTTGCATTTCTGTTGCTCGTTTGCGTGAATATGTGCTGGTGTGTCTATCGGACCGTCGTCGTACCCAGTACGACATTCACCACGCTCGCTTGCTGCCACGGAGCTAATTCGCAGAGCAAGTGTGCTCTTGTTTCCGATTGTCGGTAACGCTAATTAACGCGACCAAGGCGAAGCTCTGCTACACTAAATTCCTCAGCACTCACAATATCTTCCATTTTTATACCTAGTAGTGCTTCGCACACAAGGTATATTAACTTCATTGGCCTAACGGTAGTATGTAACGGCATAAATGAATCGAGATAGATATTGACTTATATATATCAAAATGTTCAGGAGGAAAAGAGAAATTGATTGAGCCATGTCCGTCCGTCCGTCCGTCCGTCTGTGAACACGATAACTTGAGTAAATCTTGAGATATCTCAATGAAACTTGGTATGTAGGTTCCTTTTCACTTATCTCCGAGCGCTATTGAAAATAGGCAAAATCGGTTAAAAGCCACGCCCACTTTCTATATATATATTTTCGAAAATACAAAAAGAGTGATTATTCAGTACATAATACACCTATAAGGATAAAATTTGGTGTGCACTTTAGTGTTAAGGCAAAAAATAAATTTTTGAAGAAATTTTTAAAAAGGGGCGTGGCACCGCCCACTTTTGATTAAGTCAAATTTGGAAATATTATTAGTCATAAATCAAAAACCGCTCAAGATAGCAAAATAAAATTCAGCACACATATTTATATTAATACAAGCAATATTTTGAAAAAAAATTATTGAAATCGGGCTAGGTCCACGCCCAATTTTATACGAAAGATTTTGAAAAGGATCATAGATAAATTGAATATGCTATAACTTTGCTGAAACTACTTGTATATCATTTCTATTTCACCTCGAAAAGTCGAAAACACAAAATTTTTGGAAAATGGGCGTGGCCCCGCCACTTTATGGGCATTATTCCAAAAAACTTTTCATGCCATAACTCCGGTAAAAATTGACTTATTGAAGCGATATTTAGAGAAATTGTTCAACATATAAAGCTAACTCTTTGCTGTAAAAATAAACAAAATTGGTGAACGGACACGCCCACTTTTTGAACACAGTTCTGAAAAATTTCTTCGTATAATTAAAATCGCGATATTTCCTTAATTGTATAAGTTATATAAATAAAATTTTACACACATAACAAGCTTTTTAAGCAAAACTGAACTTTTTAGCATAAATGAAAGTTAGTGAGATGCTTCCCAATAGTATATAGTATACTCCTGCCAAAAATTACGCAAATCGAATAACAAACAAGGAAGATTTACGGGCAAGTAATTAACACCCTACTGCCTTTTTATACCCAGCGTACTAGGGTATCTATTATTTTTATTAATTTTTTTATTTTCATAACTTTCATGAACATGGGGAAAGCTATTTATATTTTGTTATTTAGTGATAGTTTAATTTACCACTTACAATAGAAATGTTTTTATCGAAAACAATCAGTTGCCTTTATAACAAATTTTCAGGTATGTATTAAAATGGCGGCGGAGGTAGTGTTGTCGGCCTACCACACCAAAGGTCCGGGTTTTAGCCCTGGTACAGGTTACATCAAAAAGTGGTTTGAAAAAGTTTTTTCAAAACGGGGTCGCCCCTCGGCAGTGGTTTGGCAAACTCTCCGAGTGTATTTCAGCCATGAAAGGCTTCTCAGCAAAAATTCATCTGCTTTGTAGATGCCGTTCGGAGTCGGCGAAAAACCGTAGGTCCCGCCAATTTGTAGGAAAAATTTCAAAGCGGCACACCACAAATTGGAAGAGAAGCTCGGCGCAAAAATCTCCTTAGAAGTTGATGATATAACTGTTGTATATCGCGCCATATGTATATATATATATATATGTATATATATATATTAAAATAGACCTGAGTAAATTAGGATACCAAAACAGATCACTACTAGGTATTTAATGTTCGGTTACACCCGAACTTAGACTTCCTTCCTACTCTTCTAACGACCATATCCCTCTGGTCCACCCCTGTCGAAGCTGGGTAAGATACTGACTACCTAGGTAGGGCTAAGTAGCGCTACAACAACCACAACAACGCATAGTTGTATTTCCATACCAAAAAAAACTTTAAAAATGTTATCACATAAGTGCATTTAGCGCATATATTTTAAGGCATATATGAAATAATTTATACTTTTTAAAGATTGGCTTTAGGCGTGACTTAAGTTTGTGGGCACCAACGAAATGTGGGATTTTTCTTAAATTAACATTTATATGTATACGTTCTCTGACTTACTTCTCACAAATTGCCCTCTTACTTTTTAGGGATTTAAACAGAGATAAATACACAAGTAAAATATTAAATGCGGTTGCCAGGAATACTTTTCACTCAGTTACCAAGTAGTTAGCATATGTATTTTCAATTTATAAACCTATTAAAAGCTTAAATTACATAGAAATCGGCATACATATTTCTAGGTAAAATGTTCTAACACCTTTGGAAAATGTGATTTTAAAACGTAAAATCTTTGCAAATTCGTGGCATTACAATCAGAGATCTAGAAAAAAATAGTTTAATTGTTTTTTAATCAACCTTTGCCATATTTTGTTTCAAAGTTTATTTCAAGTAAATCTGTGTGCAAATGAGACACAGCATTCAACGAAACTACCAACTTAGTTTCTCAAGTAGTATAAAGTAATACTAAGGTCTTTTAATAGTACTTCAACTACATATATACATATGATTAACCAAAATAACTTAAAAGTATTTCAGGTTATCTTAGAATTAGGTAATGAGATGGCAGACGAGCTGGCTAGAGGGAGTACATCCGCACCGCTTTCACAGTCCTGGAAGGGTTTAGGCATGCCGCTCGCTACTAGTAAGCTCTCAACGAGGCATAAATTCCTCCAAGATGCAAGTGGCAGGTGCGATAAGATCGGTACCTGCTGTCATGCAAAGTTGATATGGCCGGAGATAAAACTGAGAAGAGAAAGGTTTTCAGGGGAAGACAACAGAAGAAAATAGCTACCTGCTACTGCCGGGTGAATTCGCAATCCCTCATGAAAGTAGGTCCTTTGTGGTCACTTAGTTAATTAGTTTAGACACCCAAATTTAAAAAAATAGCCCCGCTTTATGCAATTCTTCAGTTGATGAAACACAATAAAAAATCTACCTACTAATGATCAGCCTTAACCAGCCCATTCAATACAAAGGTTCGCAAATTTCCATGACCATACCTACATACTTACATATATATGTACGTAATTACATTTATATGAGTATTTAACAAAAAATAGGAAGCAGGTAGTATTATTTTGTGTATGTTGCTTTACGCAAATTAAACTATTTACACATGTGAACATGAAAAATCAGCACAAACCCGTCTTTTTCTTACCATAATAAACAGTATAGATAATGAACTTCGGCCCTGGCATCTCTTGCTTGAAACCCTAGCACAAAATATACCAAGCAAATGTAACCGCAATAAACATATAAATGTACAAATACATATTTATGTATAGTAACTTCATAGTAAATGTCTATCTACAGCAGCGATGGATGGGCAAAACGGGTCGTACGAGTATTTTGCACTTACGGGCGAGCTTTGCATATTTAGGTGCAGGGTGAGGGACGTTCAAGTGCAGGTATGTGGGGCGAAGAACTTAGGAAAAGAATAATATATGTACAAAAACAAAAACGGTTGATAAAGAGAGTATCACGGCAACGCTGGCAACAAGTCTGAAAAGGGTCTCGTCTTCCTACGATTGTAGGAGAAATGTGCCATAGCACGTTTTTCTACTACTACTTCCTCTAATGCTACTAATTTAAAAATACTTTTTTAAATATTTGTAGGCATATATTGCAAAACGAATCGGGTTGCATATAATTAAATGTATGTGAAGGCCAAATGGATATCAACAATGCGCTGCTTAACATAAAGTCGACTTCAGCCTTTCCACTTTTCGTATTTCTTGCCAAAAAATGTATCTTTTTGTTTTCGTACTAATGCAACACCGTTTGAGAATTGGTTGTCGAGGTTGAGAGAGAATGTTCCCTGTTAAGTTGTTTAGTGTTTCCGCAACCTTCTTGCGATGCATATGATTTGAGGCGGAGCGTAGGATTTTTGCAATGCATTTTTTTACTCCCCCAACACCGTAAAAAAAACAAACGTCTCACCTAACACCCGCTGCACTCAAACTGATTTAGGAGCAAAAAAATATGCCCATCCCTGATCTACAGCTTCAATTTTTACCAATAATTGCATTTTATTATTCCCACAACATTGTACGAATAGTTATTTAATTATTAAGATAATAAGCCAAAAACTATTCAACCACCATTAACCGAATAAATACAACTATTCGTTACCACTATTCGAATAATGAAAGAAATATTGCTACTGCTTGGGCACACATTTGTACACGCAAACATATGTACATACATACAAAACATACAGAACATAAATGCACGCTCATAGGTACAGCGAATATCGTTTTAAAAATCTATTAAAAAAAATATTCGAATATTGTGGCAAGGGGGAATGATCGCGGAGTGTGCACTGGCTTTTAGGCCCGCAGCTTCAGCTTCGCGGTTCGATAACGCGATCATCACACAGCACTGTCCTCCTCAGTCAATGGTCACACACGATAAATTTATTTTGCATACTGGGGTCTTCAGCAGAATAATAACAAAAACAAAAAAAAACCTAATCATCGTATACACAATTATACTTACTTGCCACACTTCAGCAACATGACCCTCCGCACTTACCCTTCCCTATGCCAGGCAGCTCATTTCATGAGGTTGGTGGCTGCCTCTATACCCGCTCTACCATTGGCCTTTTAGATGTCATTTAGGGGCCCAAATACATTACCACTATTTCACCATGTCTCAAACCAAATAAAATAGCTCTCTTAAAATTAACCATCATTATACCTAATTATTATTAAAAAAAAAAACATTTCAATCCATTACAAAATTATGATTTTACTTAGTCTATTGGACTTATTAAGTATGTCGGAAAAAAATTTTACACATGGTATTTTAAACTTTTAATTAAAACTACCGAACATTAATAAGTACCCCCTAAATCTCTACCTAAACAGCTGATTATTAACAGGAAACTTAAGTGCAAAAAAAAGTAGAAATATATATAGAAATAAACATGTACATATGTGTGCGCGAATATGTGCGGAGTTGACAATGCACGAAAAGAAACAATTACAATAATACGAACCAGGCCCGTGCGCACGGGGGGGTTTTGGGGGTTAAAACCCCCCCCATGGGCAAATCTAAGTTGCAATGATTTTGCTAAAATTTTCCAAAATACAGTTTATAAATCTTGTATTGAATCTTGACTAATAATTTTTGACAGAATTAGTTAAAATAATTTTACAGAAGAAGAAATTGGTGAAAGTTGCAAAGAATAAGGTTGGCCAATACACTTTGAATTGCACTTGGACCTTTCCGAAATTGCAAAGTTGTGTAGCGTATGGACATTTTTTAAAAAATTTTTCTGATGAAAACAGTGAGCAGTTTCAATTAACAGAGCGAATGAACTGCAAGGCTCAATTATATGAAAGATTTCGAGTGTTTTCTAACCCTTTTAGTTGTAGACGTAAAGAGATTTGTGAGAAAATGAACGTTGGATAGCAGATGAGTGCCAACGTTCAATTGAATGTTTTCAAACATTTTCTGAGGTTTTTTTTATTTTACCTAACAGAAGATAAAGATCGCATTTTTCATGGACGTTTATCAATAGTCTGTGGAAAATAAACATAGCACATTTCATATTTTCCGAATAGTGTTAATAAAACTTCATAAACCTTATTTTTTATTATTTATAATAATAATAACTAGTATATCCCCTGGTCGAAATTCGACCACCTTAAATTAGTTTAACTTATTAAATCCTCTGCTCGCATTTTTCTCCAGTACCTAATGCCTAGAGGCATAAATATTGGAGACATTTTTTATTGCTGAAAATAATTATTTATAGTTTAGTTATTGAGAGTCGCTTTCATAAAAGGTGGTTTACTCTAAAGACGGATAATTTGACAACTAACCAAAAAAAATCCGTCCATTAAAGACCAGTAATCATTAATAGGAGATGGCAAAAACGGTACTTAGTAATGTTTGAAAGTCCACCATCAGACCGTCAATATTTCAATAAACAAAATTAAATTTCATTGACATATACCAACAACATAGTTAGACTTATAATATATATAATGGTCACATAGAATGATGCCATATCGATCAAAATTGGCCATATGCATTGAAACGAATGAAAGTTCATTTTGAGATTCCGTTAACTTCTTAATATTAGCCGGTTTCCAAATTGTGTTTTTTTTTTGGTGATACAGACTGTTTTCTCAATTTTTCCTTTAGTTGTGGATTTTTTGAAGTCCGTTTAGCGGGAGAATATTACAACTTACACATATGATGGTTTTCTGGTTTCTTTCGTCAAATTCAACTCGGAAATATTGAAAACACTTATCTTAACTGGCCCAATTAGCCTAAATATGTAAGGATTCCGGTTATATGTCGACTCTTTTACAAATTAAAATTTTTAGGAAGAAAATAGTTGAAGTCTTTAGGAAAATTAACGCGATTTCAAACTATTACATGAATATAAAATTGAAGAAGCTACAAACTGTGTTTTTACTTTTTGTATATTAAATATGATATATTTCTTAAAAAATATATATTGATAAATTGAAATAAGTTTTTAGCTTTTTTTTTTAAAAAATTTGGTTTTTTCACTCCAAAATAGATGTCATAAACAGAAAAATATTGAAATATTGGGTTATATGTCGACTCTTTTGTAAATAAAATTTTTTAGGAACAAAATAGTTGATGTCTTAGGAAAATTAACGCGATTTCTAATTATTTCGTAAGTATAAAATTGAAGAAGCTACAAACTGTGTTTTTACTTTTTGTATATTAAATATGATATATTTCTTAAAAAATATATATTGATATATTGAAATAATTTTTTAGCTTTTTTTTAAAAAAATTTGGTTTTTTCACTCGAAATAGATGTCATAAACAGAAAAATATTGAAATATTGGGTTATATGTCGAATCTTTTACAAATAACAATTTTTAGGAAGAAAATAGTTGATGTCTTTAGGAAATTAACGCAATTTCAAACTGTTTCGTGAATATAAAATTGAAGAAGCTACAAACTGTGTTTTTACTTTTTCCATATTAAATATGATATATTTCTTAAAAAATATATATTGATAAATTTAAATAATTGTTTAGCTTTTTTTTTCAAAAAAATTGTTTTTTCACTCCAAGATAGATGTCATAAACATAATAAACAGAAAAATATTGGATTACAAACATAATAAATTTAAAAAAAACGCACGCATCATAGCCGGCACGCTCACCACCTGCGCCACTGCTGTATGTACAACAAAACAATCAGATACTGTACTTAACAGCTTTGGGTTTTGGTGCAAACTTTGATGAATTATTACAAATTAATGAAGCATTTTTTGTTAAATATAATATGCCTATGCAAAGCTCCTGGCCCATGAAAACATATCAAAATATATAATAATTGGAGTTATGCATTTTTTTTATGAGATACACTCTGGCCATTGATTGTATGGAAAAAATGTTAGCCTATTAATATACATATAGATAATGGTCACATAGAATGATGCCATATCGAACAAAATTGGCCATATGGATTGAAACGAATGAAAGTTCATTTTGGGTGGCGCGAACTAAAGTCAACGGAATTAACGTCAGTGACGTTAATTCGCACCCCAAAAGCGAATTAATGTCAGTGACATTAAGACGCATGCCAAAAGCGAACTAAGGTCAATATTTTTAGCGAACTAAGAAAGCGAACTAAAGTCAGTACATTTTTTTTATATTCCAAATTTTCATTTTTTGTTATCACCTTCGACTTATGATCATTATATCATGAATCTGGGATTGACTTAGGTCAGATCCCCAATTCGGGGTGTGATCCATGGTATTTATGTGCAGAACTCCTTTCCGCATTGGCGGCCTTCGGCCGCGCTTCAAAAATAACCCTGGGCTACGCCATTCCAACTCCGGGTGGTTGCCATAGCCGTGGCTACCGCCACGGTGATGTCCTTCCGCGTGCCACTCTTTTCTCACAGGGTAATGTGATTACAACAACCACATGAAAATGACAGAAAATTCTGAACTTTAACTGCAAATATCTCGGAAACTACTAAAAATATTGGTTCAGCGGATTTATATTCATGCTCCTGGGACCAAAGCGCGTCTCCTGATACATATCTCAACATTTTTGGTTGTGTATTAGCGCTCGGTACCCCACGTAAACGATTACCACGTCTAGATTTAGAATCTGAAATGAGATTTCTTTCAACCGTTCAAAAGTTATTTGCAGTTAATGTTAAAAATGTTCTGTCATTTTCATGTGGTTGTTGTAATGGCACATTAGGCTGAGCCAAAAAAGTGAAAAAGTGGGAAACGTGGCACGCGGAAGGACATCACCGTGGCGGTAGCCACGGCTATGGCAACCACCCGGAGTTGGAATGGCGTAGCCCAGGGTTATTTTTTGAAGCGCGGCCGAAGGCCGCCAATGCGGAAAGGAGTTCTGCACATAAATCCCATGGATCACACCCCGAATTGGGATCTGACCTAAGTAAAATTTTCGCCTGCGGCGCTACTTCGTCGAATCTCAAACCCAAATGCCTCAATGACATTAATTCGCATGTCCAAAGCGAACTAAAGTCAAAATACTATACGAATTAACGCACTGACTTTAATTCGTTTTTGGTCATGCGTCTTAATGTCACTGACATTATTTCGCTTTTTGGGTGCGAATTAACGTCACTGACGTTAATTCCACTGACGTTAGTTCGCGCCACCTCATTTTGAGATTCCGTTAACTTCTTAATATTAGCCGGTTTCCAAATTGTGTTTTTTTTTTGGTGATACAGACTGTTTTCTAAATTTTTCCTTTAGTTGTGGATTTTTTGAAGTCAGTTTAGCGGGAGAATATTACAACCTACACATATGATGGTTTTCTGGTTTCTTTCGTCAAATTTAACTCGGAAATATTGAAAACACTTATCTTAACTGGCCCAATTAGCCTAAATATGTAAGGATTCCGGTTATATGTCGACTCTTTTACAAATTAAAATTTTTAGGAAGAAAATAGTTGAAGTCTTTAGGAAAATTAACGCGATTTCAAACTGTTACATGAATATAAAATTGAAGAAGCTACAAACTGTGTTTTTACTTTTTGTATATTAAATATGATATTTTTCTTAAAAAATATATACATATTGATAAATTGAAATAAGTTTTTAGCTTTTTTTTTAAAAAATTTGTTTTTTTCACTCCAAAATAGATGTCATAAACAGAAAAATATTGAAATATTGGGTTATATGTCGACTCTTTTGTAAATAAAAATTTTGAACAAAATAGTTGATGTCTTTAGGAAAATTAACGCGATTTCTAATTATTTCGTAAGTATAAAATTGAAGAAGCTACAAACTGTGTTTTTACTTTTTGTATATTAAATATGATACATTTCTTAAAAAATATATATTCATAAATTGAAATAAGTTTTTAGCTTTTTTTTAAAAAAATTTGGTTTTTTCACTCCAAAATAGATGTCATAAACAGAAAAATATTGAAATATTGGGTTATATGTCGACTCTTTTGTAAATAAAAATTTTGAACAAAATAGTTGATGTCTTTAGGAAAATTAACGCGATTTCTAATTATTTCGTAAGTATAAAATTGAAGAAGCTTCAAACTGTGTTTTTACTTTTTGTATATTAAATATGATATATTTCTTAAAAAATATATATTGATATATTGAAATAATTTTATAGCTTTTTTTAAAAAAAATTGGTTTTTTCACTCGAAAATAGATGTCATAAACAGAAAAATATTGAAATATTGGGTTATATGTCGACTCTTTTACAAATAAAAATTTTTAGGAAGAAAATAGTTGATGTCTTTAGGAAAATTAACGCAATTTCAAACTATTTCGTGAATATAAAATTGAAGAAGCTACAAACTGCGTTTTTACTTTTTGTATATTAAATATGATATATTTCTTAAAAAATATATATTGATAAATTGAAATAATTGTTTAGCTTTTTTTTCAAAAAAATTGGTTTTTTCACTCGAAGATAGATGTCATAAACAGAAAAATATTGAAATATTGGGTTATATGTCGACTTTTTTAGAAATAAAAATTTTTAGGAAGAAAATAGTTGATGTCTTTAGGAAAATTAACGCGATTTCTAATTATTTCGTAAATATAAAATTGAAGAAGCTACAAACTGTGTTTTTACTTTTTCCATATTAAATATGATATATTTCTTAAAAAATATAAATTGATAAATTGGAATAATTTTTTATATTTTTTCAAAAAATTTGGGTTTTTCACTCCAAGATAGATGTCATAAACATAATAAACAGAAAAATATTGGTTTACAAATATAATAAATTTAAAAAAAAAATATAGTAAAAAGTTTTCGTATATTTTAAGGCAAATTCAATTTAGTAAAAAAAAAAAAACTTAACCTGCCCTGAACACGTCCTTGAACCTACGAACGCACGCATCATAGCCGGCACGCTCACCACCTGCGCCACTGCTGTATGTACAACAAAACAGTCAGATACTGTACTTAACAGCTTTGGGTTTTGGTGAAAACTTTGATGAATTATTACAAATTAATGAATTTTAAATAACACTGTTAAACATCACTGTTATATTTTTAACTTTAAAACTTAAACTCTTGACTTTTTGTTATCTGTTTTTTAATATTTTATATTGTAAATTAAATCTAAGTTGTTGTCTTAGTTTTATTTTATTATTATATTTATTTTTTTGGCATAATATTTTTTATTTTTAATATGACTATAATACTATTCAGTGCTGTTATATAAGATTAAATCTTTGTACTGAATTATAAGCATACAAATAAACAAATAAATAAATAAATAAAGTGTAAATAATAATTGGAGTTATTCATTTTTTTATGAGATACACTCTGGCAATTGATTGTATGGAAAAAATGTTAGCCTATTAATATATAGATAATAATAATTCCCAACGGATTATCCACCTTATCCCGCCCGACCGGCGCGAGGGGCGCATCCGTATGACGCGCGGATTGTCGAGATCTAAAACTGCTCAGCTACAGAGAAAACCTCATCAGCTTGCTAGCTCAAGGTAGATACAAAATAAATGACACAATTAATATATAACACTGGTTTACAGCCAAAATGCACCAGAGACGCCATAGTGAAATTCCTATGTAAAATCACCTCCTAATTCCGAAAATCAAGGTTATTTTTACTTGAAGGGTACCGTTTTTGAGATATTTACGATTTACCGTTATTTCAAAAAACAAAAAAGATGGCTCCACTTATTCGTGTATGTCTAAAGAACAAACTGAGCTCTTCCAAAACGGTTTAAAAAATTTGAAAGCTTATAAAATTTACTATAATCAGTGGATACAACACTTTTTGCTAGGTCCTGCAGATTCAAAAATATTGAACAATTTTTACGGATTTTTTAAATTTTGTTTGTAAAAATATAAAAAAATTTGTACTTTGCGAGGAAGTATCTCGAAAACTTTGGGTTTTTTTGCAGATATTTCTTCCCCCCTCTAAGCAGTGTTGTATGACAAAAAAAATAACCTATCAGTGAACAAAATCGATGAACTAATACAAAAGTTATAAGCATTCAAGTAAATATATCCATTTAATGCTTAAGTACCCTACTGGTACATATGTGTTAGTATTCGTATATCAGTTAGTTAGCAGGTAGATTTTCGAAAAGTTATTAGATACAAAAAGCTGTTAGTGTCGTTTTCTCAAACCTAGGTACATTTTAAACAAGAGCATATTTTTGAGGCAAGTAGTGTTTTCTTTGTAGAACTAGGGAACTTTTTGTTTAGGTAGGCTTGAATTTTTACTGGATCTAAATAAGTATAAATAAGAGTACATGCGCCTTGTTCCTTCATAATATCTGCAAGGCTCGCCGGATACTGTTCAGTTTATAATTGCAGTTTATAACCCGTCATTTACTTAAAAATAAAAAATGAATAAAAGGGCGCGAGAGTTTGAGTGTACAAATGATCCAGATATGTTCTGTTTCATCTGCGGTCAATTTATTGTTAAAAGTATGAGACGTGTGTTTTCAAATCCTTTGAAAGTTACATACTATAAGTGTTTTGGAATTGAGCCTAAAAACCATGGACACCGAACACTGTGTGCACCACATGCCGAGTCGAATTGATTTCTTCGGAAACCGGAACAAAAAGGTACGTTGTAAAAATTATGAATTTGTTCCCTTTTAATGCATAGCTGACTAATTTCTGAAACTATCTATTTAGGCGACGTGTGAAATTTATTACAACAATGAAGTGGAGGGAGCCAACTTGCCATTCAACGGACTGCTATATTTGTACTACAAAAGTACTTGGGGTTGGAAAGTCCAGAAAAGTAACCTATGCGAGCGTATCTACAGTGTCATTACCAGAACTAATTTCAACTGAAGCGACATTGCCAGAATCAAATTTAACTTTAGTTCCGGCTCCAGTTTCATTGTCAACAGTAGTATCTGATTACGCGGCATCATGTTGTACTGAATTTCAAACGGAAAACGAAAGAAATTCTTTGTCACAAGCACAACTCAATGATTGGATAAGGGATTTGGAATTGTCAAAGGAAAAGGCCGAACTACACGCCTCTCGAATGCAACAATTTAAATTTGTTTCATCCGATGTTAAGGTAACATATTATAGAACTCGTCACGAAGAATTTTCCAAGTACTATACGAAGGAGGACAGTGTTTGTTACTGCAAAGACATTGCTGGTCTATTCAAACAATTTGGTGAACCATATGATTCAAAAGAGTGGCGATTGTTCATAGACGGCAATAAATTAAGTTTAAAGGCCGTATTATTGCATATTGGCAACCAAAAGCCATCTATCCCGATCGCGCATGCAGTAAATACGAAGGAAACATATGAGATAATGCAAAAATTGCTCAAGTTAATCAAATACGAAGAACATGATTGGAAAATATGTGCCGATCTTAAAGTCGTTGGAATGCTATGTGGTCTACAAAGTGGATACACAAAATACTGTTGCTTTCTATGCAAATGGGATAGCCGAGCTCGTCAAGACCACTACATCATAAAGGATTGGCCGGAACGAATCGAGTTTTAAGTTGGGGTAGATAACATAAAATACTCTCCACTTATAAAGAAGGAAAAAATAATTCTACCTCCGCTCCACATCAAGCTCGGCCTTATCAAAAACTTTGTGAAGGCTTTGGACAAAGAAAGCGAAGCTTTTCATCATTTGAAGACAATCTTCCCAGAGATTTCAGAAGCAAAAATAAAGGAAGGCATTTTTGTGGGACCGCAAATTAGGAAAATGATGACCAATAACCATTTCAAAGAACTATTGTCACCAGTGGAGGCAGCAGCGTGGGATTCTTTTGAAAAGGTCGTTACTTCTTTTTTAGGCAAACACAAAAGTCCTAACTACGAGATGATAGTGAACGACTTAATCAAAAACTATGCGGAAATGGGTAAATAAAAAAACATATTATAATAAATTATATATTACATAAATTTACATGAGAATATATAGCCATAAATCTGAATTCATCGTCCAGTTCCGAACAAACAAGAACGGGAAAAATATAAACAAAAAATTTGTTCTGAATTGAAAGATAAATCCAGCCTAAGAAAATTATATACTAATGTGTCACTTATGTATTTATCTAATTTACTTTTTATTTTCTTTCAGGAGTAAATATGTCTTTAAAAATTCATTTCTTACACTCCCACTTAAATTTTTTCCCGCAAAATCTTGGCGACGAAAGTGACGAGCATGGCGAAAGGTTTCACCAGCAAATGAAAGTGATTGAAAGTCGGTATCAAGGATTCTGGGATGTCGCTATGATGGGCGACTACTGTTGGTTTCTCATAAGAGAAACCGATCCTAATCTAAATAAGCGTCAAAACAAGACACATAACTTTTTCAATTATAAAATAAGATCATAGAGTTAAGACAGAACCATATGTACATATGCTATTATTTGTAGGGTACTTAAGTATTAAATGGATATACATATTTACTTGAATGCTTATAACTTTTGTATTAGTTCATCGATTTTGTTCGCTGATAGCTTATTTTTTTGTAATAAAACAGAGCTTAGAGGGGGGAAAAAATATCTGCAAAAAAACAAAAAGTTTTCGAGATGCTTCCTCGCAAAATACAAATTTTTTTATATTTTTACAAAAAAAATTTAAAAAATACGTAATGATTGTTCAATATGTTTGAATCTGCAGGACCTAGTAAAAAGTGTTGTATGTACTGATTATAGTAAATTTTATAAGCTTTCAAATTTTTCAAACCGTTTTGGAAGAGCTCAGTTTGTTCTTTAGATATACACGATTAAGTGGAGTCATCTTTTTTGTTTTTTGAAATAACGGTAAATCGTAAATATCTCAAAAACGGTACCATTCAAGTAAAAATAACCTTGATTTTCGGAATTAGGAGGTGATTTTACATAGGAATTTCACTATGGCGTCTCTGGTGCAGAAAAAAAGTTGGAATTTGTGATCCAGTGTAATTAGTTGACAGCGAATAGTTATTGTAAAGAATAAAGATAAGAATCAAAGGATATGAAAGCAAATTGTTGCTATGTATTGACTGTTTATGCTGCATAGGCCCGGTTTTTCAGTCATTGGTTAAGCTCAGTTTAAACTAAGTTTGCCTAATCTCGGCATAAATTTAAACTCCAGTTAAACTGCAAAGCGGGTTTTCAGTGAGAGTTTAAGGCCGCTTTTTTGATCTGCTTTTTATACGCCAACATTGTTTTTTTTTATCTAGATCGGCAACAGATAACATTCGTTTACATATTTAACGCAATTGCTAAATAAAAAATCGGTGTGAACAAAGATAAAGATAACCCGTGTACAAGTTAAATAAAATATATAAATATAAATAAATTTCAAATGTCCAGAAGCAAGAACTTCTCACCAAATACTTCACAATTAAAACAATCAACTATGCAAACAGCTGACAAGTTAACTAGAGTTTAACCCTGGCAGATTGTCCGCTTAAACTCCGTTTAAACTTCGTTCAAAGTTGACTGAAAAACTGCATAACAAGTTTAAGCTTAGTTTAACTGACAAATTGAGTTAAACTTGCACTGAAAAACTGGGCCATAGTGAGTCTGAAATATCAAACGTACCAGAATGAGAGTTATAATCTTGACACAAACAACGAAAAGGCTAATTTAATTCAAAATTAGTTCGGCACTGTTTCAAGATAAGTGGTTTAAAATGTCTTGATGGACGAGAAGGTACATTGAAGTTCACTTCGCTCAAAAGAAACGGGCTTGTGATTGAACCATTTAGTAATTTAATCATGAAAACAATTTCAAGCATATCCCTCCGACTAGAAAGGCTGTGAAGATTAATTAGTTTTAAGCGACTCGTATACGATGGCAAATTATACAAGGGATCCCAGTGAAGATCTCTTAAGGCAAATAGTAAAAATTGTTTTTGAACTGATTCTAAGCGATCCACGTGAACCTGGTAACGTGGGTTCCAAATTATATAACCGTATTCAAGTATCGGTCTGATTAATGTAGTAAAGAGAGTTTTAGTTACATAAGGGTCGCTAAATTCTTCAGACCATCGCTTAACAAATGCTAGAACGCCTCTAGCTTTATTGACTGTTACGTTAATGTGCCAGTTAAAACTGAGTTTGTAGTCTACAGTAACCCCAAGGTCAACAAAATCATTTATTTGTCCAAGACTATAATTGTTAATTGTATGGGAAGCTGGCTGAGAAATTCCCCTCACGCATGTATTTAGATTTCTTTAGATTAAGCAGCATATCATTTAAATCGCACCAAGTAACTAGTGTATTGAAATCTGATTGGCTTATTTCTATCTTCGAATGAAGCGAATGACGTGAAAAGCTTTACATCTTCGGCATACATTAACATTTTCTATTACTGTAGAAATATCATTTACAAACAATAAGAACAGAATCGGGCCAATATGGCTTCCTTGAGGAACTCCTGAGGTAAGACGAGATTGAGCAATTGAGACCCGGCTAGAAACCCAACTGATGTAGTTTATGAATAAGGAACGAGTGACACACTTTATCGAAAGCTTTGCTGAAATCAAAGTAAATTGAAGTAAGTTTGTAACGGTGGACTTTCCCTAACAGAACCCGTGTTGACAGTCGGAAATCAAGGTAGAGATAGGATACGTAAGCTGATTGGTAACAATAGCTTCACACACTTTTGGGATGGCAGAAAGCTTTGCTATGCCACGATAGTTCTCTATAGAAGCTTTGCTTCCGCTTTTATGAAGCGGTAGAAAAAACGACTCTTTCCATGCTGTTGGAAAAGCACCACACTTTAGTGGCAGATTGAACAAATTGGTAAGGGGTTTGTAAATATTGTTAGCACACTTCTTCAAGAAGCATGTAGGAATCCTATCAGGACCGCCTTTAAAAGATTCCTTCAAGGTTTTCAGATAAATAAGAACATCATTGGCGCATATAGTTGGACAATTAATTAAATTGTTCCCATGTAGCTCATAGGGATAGTTTAGAAAGTCAGAATTGGTGACGGCAGAATAGTTAGAAGTGAAAAATTGCACAAAGAAATTATCACGCAAAAGAAATAAAAAACGACCCCAAATAAGCTTCAGAAAAACACCAATAAAAGGCTCCGAAAAGAGTCCAAAAAGCCTCTGAATGGATGAATAAAAAAAATGCACCAATTAAAGGGCTCCGAAAGGCATCTGAAAAGGCTCCAAAAACCCTCAGAATGGAGGAATAAAAGGCTCCGAAAAAGGTTCAGAAAAGCACCAATAAAAGGCTCCGCAGTTCATTTAAAAAGAGTCAAAAAAGGCTTCAAATTCATCGAAATCGGAATCGAAAGAAGCTCATTTTGGAGAGTAAAGCTCTGAGAAATGAGCGTTTCATGGCTCCGAAAGGAGTCCCTTTTTGCACTTTTAGTTAGCTGGGATATGGCATCATATCACCAATTCTCTATCAAATACAGAAAAATGTGTACAACCAGAAAAATTTTCTGGGGTATAGTTTTAGTATGCAGTTTCAGAAAAGTTAAAGAACATTTAAATTTATGATGTATGGGTCTAGGTATCTGTTTCAGAAAATATGTTTATCTTAGTGAAAAATGTATGCGAATGCAAATCTAAATTAAAACCCCCCCCAAGGCTAATTCCTGCGCACGGCCCTGATACGAACTAATTAAAAACTGAATCCAATTTGAATTTTAGCAAAATCAAAACCAATGTAAGTTTGACTTACATATGTACATGACCAATTTTCCAGCTGCTAGCGTTACATTCGCACGGAGTTTTTATTTAGTTTATACGAAATAATAACAAAAATGTTAGAAACGTCGAAGGTTTTGCTACTTATGCTATCAGGTAGGCCTATACCTTCATTATAGGATTAAAATTAGTTTGATGGCTACCATACCGTAAAAGTTATAAGCTCGTGAAACGCACTGCTAACGTTACATCATTTGGAAGTGAGATCAAGATACAGATCATGTTGTACATATAATAAAATTGTAACCGTTGATCTCTGTACATTGCAGATACACAGAAAATAAAAAAAGGAGCCAGTGGAGTCCAATTGAACAGTTTTTAAAACTTCTGTCGGTCTGACTGTCCTTATGTTTGTGCGCGGGTCACTAAAAATTGCAATGATGGAATTGAATGGAACTTTCACCATTGGACTACTACACCTTTTCCAAGTGTACTTCAGAATGCGTAAAATGATTTTCAGAAACCGTAAAAAGTACTTCAGAATAATAAATTGTACTTCAGAAATGGTAAAATGAATTTCAGAAGAGTCAATTGTATTTCAGAATCTGTAAAATGAATTTCAGAATAGTCAATTGTACTTCAGAAGCCGTAAAATGTACTTCAGAATTGGTAAAATGTACTTCAGAGATCGATAATTGTACTATGGTTGATCAACCAATATGAGGCCTCTCACCCCTCAATACCTATCTTACCTTCCTTAAGATCCTAGAATGTTTCACTGCTCATTAAGCCAGTCGGGAAGTACCGGGGCGAACAGGGTTCATATCCAGCTAAGAACGGTCCCTGAAGTACAATTGCCTATTTTAAAGAACATTTTGCAGCTTCTGAAGTACAATTTACGATTTCTGAAGTACAATTGACTATTCTGAAATTCATTTTACAATTTCTGAAGTACAATTGACTATTCTGAAATAAATTTTACAATTGAAGTCCAATTGACTATTCTGAAATTCATTTTACCATTTCTGAAGTACAATTGACTATTCTGAAGTACATTTTACTGTTTCTGAAGTACTCTTGGAAAAGGTGTAGATGCCTACTTTAAGATTTAAGATATCTCTTATTTCGATAGCTCAAATAGTTTTGGAGTTATCGACCAATATGTGGACCAAGGGCGATCCAAAATGTGTTAGTACAATATGATTATCAAATAAAAGGTGCGTTTGGAGAATAGGTATTTTTTGGAGGAATCAGTTGACCCGACAATTTATTTTTTTCCGGGTTTTCTAAACTTAAAATTATTCTCGAAATAACTTCTGTTTTTTCTTTGGCGAACATGGAAGGGCTTTAACTGCTCTAGAGGCAGCCTTTCCTAACGACTGCATAGATTTGTAGGCCGTGTGAAGTTCACTCCTGTAATCGTCGCTAACAGCTACATTTTCGTGCCCATGTATCTTTTTTTCTTTTTTAAAAGAGAAATAACGCCCATAGGATTTTACGCGAGCGACACGAACTGTTGATTAGGAAGAAGTTATTAGTGAAAAACCGAAAATTTACCAGGTCAGATCCCCAATTCGGTCCGTGATCTATGGTATTTATTTGCAGAACACCTTTCCGCATTGGCGGCCTTCAGCCACGCTTAAAAAAAAACCCTGGGCTACGCCATGCCAACTCCGGGTGGTTACCTGAACCGTGGCAACGTGCCATGGTACGCACACTTAATCCTTGAATCAGCCAGCTTGTTTTAATTAGTTTTTAACGTCCGTGGGTTTTATTTCTCTTCGAAAAGGGAAATAACACCCATCAGCAAAAGATGATAACACCTTTTTTAAAAAGGAAATAAAGCCCATGGGCGTTTTTTCCTTGGGATTTATTTCACTGCACCTTTTTTCGTTAATGCCGCTTGTTTTATAAAGAAATCACTGCTAACGTTACATATTATTTAAGCTAACAACGTCTTCAAATCTTTGAAAATTTAACTTTTTTAATTGGAACGTGAGATATACGTATAGTATTAAGAAAATATATAAACACATTAAATTAAAACGTTTTTTAACATGTTTTAAAAAACTTTTTTAGTTTTGCACTGCTAACGTTACATACGATTTTTGCGGCTCATTTATTTTTCACATAACTGCTAGTTGGAACATAACTTTTTTTAAAACTTCACGTGCTATGATATTAATATTAATAGTTTCTAATAGATAAAACTTGAATGGCTAAATTTAGTCGCAAAAACACGTTACATTTACCTTTTTGTTTGCTGAACTACTTTCGACCAAATTTTTTTTTTATTCACAACGTTTTATAAAAAGAGCGGAAAGTTTAATTTAAAACGACTAAAATCGAATGACACTATTTTTAACAGGTACCTACTATAATATGTAATGAACCCCGCAAGACCACAGTGCTTGCAATATTTGCAAAAAAAAAAAACTACTTGGTTTACTTTCCCAGAAAATCGGTCACATACATATGCTGCAAAATATATAAATAAAAGTATATGGCATGTGAGTATCAATAAATAAAACTAGTAAGGAAGTCTAAGTTCGGGTGTAACCGAACATTAAATACCTAGTAGTGATCTGTTTTGGTATCCTAATTTACTCAGGTCTATTTTAATACATACCTGAAAAGTTGTTATAAAGGCAACTGATTGTTTTCGATTACAAAAACTTCTGTTGTGAGTACTAAATTAAATTATTACTAAATAACAAAATATAAATAGCTAACCCCATGTTCATGAAAGGTATGAAAATAAAAAAAACTTAATAAAAAAAAGGCAGTAGGGTGTTAATTACTTGTCCGTATATTTTGCGTGTTTGCTATCCGATTTGCGTAATTTTCGGCAGGAGTATACTACATACTATTGGGAAGCAGCTCACTAACTTTCATTGAAATACCTTTTTGAAATTTCAAGCAATCGTTTTTCAAAATAGCTAACCTTTTCTGCTTCACCGAAATCCACAACATTTTTTTACAGTTAAGTTTTGCTTAAAAAGCTTATTATGTGTGTAAAATCTTATTTATATAACATATAACATATAGAGCAGGGTACCCGGCGTTGCTCGGGATGTAAGTAGTTAGGGGGCCTTTCAAAATCAATAACATACTTTAAGATTTCATATTTATATAATATAGCTGACCCGGCAAACTTCGTTCTTCCCAAAATAGGTTTTTTTTATTAATTTTTCACTACTTCATTGTGCATACAACTTCAAAAATATAAAATTTTAGTATTCCGTTTAAGGCTACACGATACGCAAAATTTTTAGTTTTCGTTCCCGGAGAGTAAGTAAATAGCGAAAAAAATTTTCCTACACGGGAACTATTGATATCATTAATCTCCTGATCAATTTTCAGGTCCTAACTTTAAACGCTTTTACGAAAACCCCACTTTTATGCGCAAAAATTGTTTTGATATCATTTAGCTCTATACCAATTTCCAGGTTCCTGCCTTAAATACTTTTAGAGATATTTAGCTTGAAAAATTAAATTAATTAATCGTATAACCCCTCACCAAATTTCAGTGGTGTAACCCGAATACTAAGAGAGATACGGACAATGAAAAATTCCATTTGTATGGGAAGTGCCACGCCTACTTTTTCGTTACACCCAGTTGTTTTGGAGGTGGTAGGGATCGATCCCATATAACCCCTTACCGAGTTTCAATGATCTAACAAAATACTTTCAGAGATATCGACTAAGAAATATTTAATTCGTATGGGAGGTGCCACGCCCCTTTTTCGTTATCCCCAGTTTTTTTTTTTTGGAGGGGGTAGGGATCGATCTCATATAATCTCTCACCAAATTTCAGTGGTCTAACCTAAATACTTCCAGAGATATCGACTTAGAAGTATTTCATTCGTATGGGAGGTGCCACGGCCACTTTGTCGTTATCCCCAGTGTTTTTGGAGGTGGTAGGGATCGATTCCATATAACCCCTCACCAAGTTTCAATGATCTAACCTAAATACTTCCAGAGACATCGACTAAGAAGTATTTCATTCGTATGGGAGGTGCCACGCCCACTTTTTCGTTATACCGAGTTGTTTTGGAGGTGGTAGGGATCGATCTCATATAATCTCTCACCAAATTTCAGTGGTCTAACCTAAATACTTCCAGAGATATCGACTTAGAAGTATTTCATTCGTATGGGAGGTGCCACGGCCACTTTGTCGTTATCCCCAGTGTTTTTGGAGGTGGTAGGGATCGATTCCATATAACCCCTCACCAAGTTTCAATGATCTAACCTAAATACTTCCGGAGATATCGACTAAGAAGTATTTCATTCGTATGGGAGGTGCCACGCCCCCTTTTTCGTTATCCCCAGTTTTTTTGGAGGTGGTAGGGATCGATCTCATATAATCTCTCAACAAATTTCAGTGGTCTAACCTAAATACTTCCAGAGATATCGATTAAGAAGTATTTCATTCGTATGGGAGGTGCCACGCCCACTTTGTGGTTATCCCCAGTTTTTTTTGGAGGTGGTAGGGATCGATTCCATATAACCCCTAACCAAGTTTCAATGGTCTAACATAAATACTTCCAGAGATACGGACAATGGAAAATTCCATTTGTATGGGAGGTGCCACGCCCCCTATATATCAAAATATTTTTTAGCCTGTGACCATCCCTGGAAGATGTGCAGTGGGTGTGTAAAATTTGGTTACATAATTGGAATTTTATATATATAGATAGATACAATTATGGAAATATCGCGATTCTAATTTTACAAAGAAATTTTTCAGATCTGTGTTTAAAAAGTGGGCGTGTCCGTTAACCAATTTTGTTTATTTTTACAGCAAAGAGTTAAAGAGTTAGCTTTATATGTTGAACGCTTTCTCCAAATATCGTTTTAATAAATCAATTTTTACCGGAGTTATGGCATGGAAAGTTTTGTGGAATAACCCACAATAAAGAGGCTAGGCCACGCCCATTTTCCAAAAACTTTGTGCATTCGACTTTCTTTGCCCATGAACACTTTAGAGGTGAAATAGAAATGATATACAGATAGTTTAAGCAAAGATATTGCATATTCAATATATCTATGATCCTTTTCAAAATCTTTCGTATAAATCTTACCCGATTTCGCAAATTTTTTTTCGGAATATTGCCTGTATTAATATAAATATGTGTGCTGAATTTTATTTCGCTATCTTGAGCGGTTTTTGATTTATGATTAATAATATTTCCAAATTTGACTTAATCAAAAATGGGCGGCGCCACGCCAACGTACACACCGAATTTTATCCTTATATGTGGATTATGTACGGAATAATCACTCTTTTTGTATTTTCGAAAATATTATATATATAGAAAGTGGGTATGGCTTTTAACCGATTTTGCCTATTTTCAATAGCGCTCCGAAATAAGTAAAAAGGAACCTGCATACCAATTTTCATTGAGATATCTCAAGATTTACTCAAGTTATAGTGTTCACAGGCGGACGGACGGACATGGCTTAATCAATTTCTCTTTTCCTCCTGAACATTTTGATATATATAAGTCAATATCTATCTCGATTCGTTTATGCCGTTACATACTACCGTTAGGCGAATGAAGTTAATATACCTTGTGTGCGAATCACTACAAGGTATAAAAAAGGCAGTGGGGTGTTAACTACTTGTCCGTATATTTTCGTGTTTGCTATCCGATTTGCGTAATTTTTGGGAGAGGTATACTACATACTATTGGGAAGCACCTCACTAACTTTCATGAAAATACCTTCTTGAAATTTCACGCAATCGCTTTTGAGAATAGCTGACCTTTTTTGCTGAAAAGTGGGCGGCGCCACGCCTACTTCACCAAAATCCACAACATTTTTTTACAGTTAAGTTTTGCTTAAAAAGCTTATTATGTGTGTAAAATCTTATTTATATAACTTATACAATTATGGAAATATCGATTCTAATATAACAAAGAAATTTTTCAGAACTGTGTTTAAAAAGTGGGCGAGGCCACGCCCATTTTCCAAAAATTTTGTGCATTCGACTTTCTTTGCCCATGAACACTTTAGAGGTGAAATAGAAATGACATACAGCTAGCTTAAGCAAAGTTATTGCATATTCAATATATCTATGATCCTTTTCAAAATCTTTCGTATAAAATTGGGCGCGGACCTTACCCGATTTCGCAAATTTTTTTTCGGAATATTGCCTGTATTAATATAAATATGTGTGCTGAATTTTATTTTGCTATCTTGAGCGGTTTTTGATTTATGATTAATAATATTTCCAAATTAGACTTAATCAAAAGGGGGCGGTACCACGGCCCTTTATAAAAATTTCTTCAAATATGTGTCTTAACGCTAAAGTGCCCATAAAATATTATCCTTCTAGTTGTGTTATGCACTGAATAATCACTCTTTTTGTATTTTCGAAAATATTATATATATAGAAATTGGGCGCGGCTGTTAACCGATTTTGCCTATTTTCAATAACGCTCCGAGATAAGTTAAAAGGAACCTGCATACCAATTTTCATTGAGATATCTCAAGATTTACTCAAGTTATCGTGTTCAGAGACCGACGGACGTACATGGCTCAATCAATTTCTCTTTTCCTAGTCAATAATTATTCCTCTTATATTTATAGGTGTTTTGCGACAAACTCCTTTTGGAAATAACCTTATCAGTAACACTTTTTTTTTTTTTGCCTAGAATAAAATCACTTTTCAATTATCGGCTGTCAAGAGCCCGTCGTGTCATCGAAAACAGTTTCGGAATTTTACCTCCCGTTGGCGTGTTCTTCGAGAAACTATAGACTTTTGTCCAGAAAGCTGCGAGAAAATAGTTTTAGCATGTTTGGTTCTGCACAATTTTATTATGCTCAATGATCACAAACGTTGGTATTGCCCTGAAAGGACGTAGTACAAGGGGCAGTAAATGGGGGGTGGCGCAATGACTTGGAGGATGTTGGAGACCCATTACCATCCATAACATCATATCGACGCAATGGAAGTGGGGAGGCATTCCGCTTAAGAGACAGACTAGCAAACTATTTTTTGAAGCAAGGAGCCGTTTGTTGTTAATATTCGCTGAAATTAATTGTTGTAATTAATATTGACTGTGAAATCTGTAGTACGGTATTATTTCGGTCTGTTTTTTTATAACTACCAGATCCAATGTATGCCCATACACTTTGAAACCGGGTTTATCGTCTTCAAAGTCTAATGATTTCCGGAGAAGGTATGAAACGACTAGTTCTTTTCATATATTCTCTTCACGAATGCGAGATGCGAACTTTTGTATGCATTGTTATTCGTGAATGTTAATCCAAAATTGTTCAATGTTCACGTTCGCGAATACGAATGAGAGTGAATGTTTTCGAGCCCTGCTCGTGAGTATTGGCTAAGAGCTTGAAAAAGTTTTTCTTACATTTAGAGGTCAAAGCATGTATAAAGGCACCTGGAGAAAGCATTTTATGGTTATCCTCTGCGCAGTTGGGGTTACGCGCCTTGATTGCAAAGAGAAGTAATGTATAATTATTTTAAGAGATAGCGTCATTGACATTAATCTCTTCGTAAAAGCGATTTTGCGGCTTCATAAAAGTTACACCGCGGAATCATATAAATTAGCTAGTTATAATGAATAATTAGCTAGTAAATAACAGTTTTCCGAAGATACAAAATATATATAGAGGTGAGTTACATATCTTATAACTTTAAACGACTTATTCTTGTATATTTGTATATTTGTATATCCACTACTATCTCCCGAACGACTTCACCGATTTTAATGAAATTTGGTACACAGGTACTATGCTTTGTTTTAAGATTTTATACTTTGGTGTTGCCACTTGGGGTGGTCCACAGGACTGCCACCTATATCACTTTTTTTTTTAAATATAAAGCAATATATGGCAATATGGGTATCAAATGAAAGGTATTTTAGGCCTTATACCAACCAAAATATTTTCGAGTAGGATTGCCACCTAGAGTTGCCACCTGAACGAATTTTATTTATGCCTTCAGATATAGACCACTATCTCCCGAACGACTTCACCGATTTTCATGAAATTTATTACACAGGTACTATGCTTTGATATAAGATTTTCTACTTTGGTGTTGCCACTTGGGGTGGTCCACAGGGTTGACACCTATATAATTGTTTTTTTTAAATATTAAGCAATATATTGCAATATGAGTATCAAATGAAAGGTATTTTAGGCCGTATACCAACCAAAATATTTTCGAATAGGATTGCCACCGGAACGCATTTTATTTATTCCTTCAGATATCGACCACTATCTCGGGAAAGGCTAAACCGATTTCGATAAAATTTGGTAGATGGATAGTATGCTTCCTTCTTAGATTTTCTACTTGGATGTTGTCACTAAAGGAAGCTTAGAGGGTTGCCACCTTTCCGATTTTTTTTAAATATTTAGCATTATATGGCAATATGGGTATCAAATTAAAGGTATTTTAGGCCGTATACCAACCAAAATATTTTCGAGTAGGATTTCCACCTAGGGTTGCCACCTGTAGTGCGATTCTGTAACTTTTAACACCTCGCCGAGTGTTAAGCTTGTCGCCGAATTTTGGCGTTTGCTCTTAACGAAAGTGCGATTCTGTAACTTTCCTTAACACTCTTAAGTGTTAGCTGTTTTATGTATGTATATCTGTTAAAATTGAGGGGAAAACTGCACTCATCTTAAGTACAGCATTTTACAGCGCCGACGTTCATGTCGTAGTAGCGCAGGTGATAAGCGTTCGGACTACAACGTGCGCGTCGCGAGTTCGGTTTCATGTTCGGAGAACTTATTTCCTATAACTTTTAACACTCAATCGCTAGATCTCTTCTTACCTTAGCGACAGAGCACAAAAAGTAGTGTTTAAAAATTGTGAATCCGATGTTATTTATGTCTCCTCAGGAGTTCCTCAAGGAAGGCATCTTGGCCCGATTCTGTTCTTGGTGCTTATAAATGATATTTCTGCAGTAATATAATTTTCGAAAATTTTAATGTATGCCGACGATGTAAAGCTTTTTATGTCATTCGAAGAAGCTTCAATCAGATCTAAATACACTTGTTACTTGGTGCGATTTAAATTATATGCCGCTTAATCTAAAGAAATGTAAATACATGCGTTTTTCGAGAGGAAAATCACAGCCAGCTTCCTATACAATTAACAGTTATAGTCTTGAGCAAATGTATGATTTTGTTGACCTTGGGGTTACTATGGACTAAAAACTCAGTTTTAACTGCCATATTAACGTAACAGTCAATAAAGCTGGAGGCGTTTGTTATGGTCTACTTCCAACTTATAGTCATTTTCCTTTATCGAATTTGATTGGTATGACTCGCTGCGGTTGGATAGGTGACAGTTTAGGTTCACACTGCGGTTCGACATAAATCGATAGATTCTGGGAAGTGGCGTGATTTTTGCCGAGGTGACAGCACCAAATGTTCCATAAAATGGAAAAAGGCACCAATAACGGAACTTTTAATTTCCAGACAAACAAGTGCTTGGTGTGTTCTCGGTGTGGCCAGAAATAAATAATAGGGTAAACCAGATTGCCCGAAAAATGACAGTGAATTAAATGGCATTTGACATTAAGTTAATAGCATTTAATTATTGTAGGGGAAATGAACGTATATCATTGGGTAACTTATATTAATTCATCAATTAGTAGGGTGGGAGACACATGGAATCCCGTCCTGATTCCTGACCCTAACTCGATGAATAACTCATTATATCGCCAAAACAAGGTGCAACCAAAGTGGACAATAAGTATTAGTAATTGGTAAAAAGCATTTGTAAGGTGGAAGTTTAACCATTTTAACGGCGTCAATATTCGTGTATTATAGTATTATCCATGGCAGGGTCGGACAAGGAGTTTCATGTGTCTTCTATCCTAAAACCCAGTAACGTTGGGTTCCGCGGACCACCAAGGGAACACACCAAACACAAGTTCTAGAACCTTCCTTTTTTCGCGCGCCAACGAAAGCGTGCCTTTAGGGTTCGGACTTAGTTAAAATTGTAGTAATTTCAATACTAAATGCACTTTACACAAATCTACTACGCTTTATGTTCCCATTTAATATTACCATCATATGATTTTTTTTGTGGATAAGTTAAATTTTTCTCTGACTTAAAACTTTCCCATAAGATAATTATTCATTTTAACCTTCGGTAATTTCAACTTTTGTTCCATACGTGAAAATTCACCTTTACTAAAACTAACTAAAGAGTAAAATAGTAGGGAGACTAAAAGTACTAAATTCCTTTTTCTTTAATCATTAAAATAAAAGCGAAATTAAAGTTCTTCCAGTTTCAAGTAATGTCTACAGATTAACTATCATAAAATCTACTAAACAATTGTAAAATCATATCTTCTACTTTAATTTCAATAGCATAAGGCCTGGGTTTTTTTGTTTCGGAATGAGTACTGTACTTTTACCAAATTCGGTAGTACAAAAAAGTCCCTAAAATGATAATAAAAGTCCGAACCCTGATGGCAACCACCAATCGTAGTGTCCCACCTGGCAATGATCACGCCATGTCAGACTGGGCAACGGAACTTTTCCATTGCGCAGTCGCAGTTGATTGGAAATTTTCCCTATAGCGGCGTCACCGGCATTCGACCATTCAATTTGGTGCAAACGGTCGTGATGTGTCGTGAAAAATTTTAGTGATACACCTTAAATACAAAACCAAAACAATTATTCAGTTATTGCAACAGCAATTAAAAAGTGTTAAAAACTTCAGTGAGTTTAGCCTTCATCTTTGGCTGTATTACAGTCAAAGTGTAATACATACGTAATTAACAAATTTTGCAAGGGAAAAAATCAGTGTGTGTGTCATATGTAAAGTTGAAAATTTTGCCAACTACAAAAGCAGTCGTAGTTTTTTTTTAAAACATTTTAAAGCCTCGTGTGTTCCTGCTTGAACTTTGTGCAACTAAATAATGTGCATTTTGAAAATGAATTAACAGAACACGCTGAACTCAATTAATGCAAAATGCAATAAAAAGATTCAACAAATAAAAATAGGAAAAAAAACAATACTTTTTATATATCACAATAATCATAAGACATACATATGCACCTAATTAACCTGTAAATGAATTACATAGTTAAATAATTGCCTAAATCGTACGCACGTAAAGTAAACAGCAATTAAACTCAAAGGTTCCGAGATAATTCCTTGGTGGGCTCAGAAATTCGATGCGCATGTAAGTACCCAATATCTTATTATATTTAAGTGTATTTATTATATTTTACTGCAAACCACATACCAGTAGTAGTTTAAATAGACACTGGGTTTCATTAATTTCTCAAATAGTGCAGGAAGTGGCCAGTTTTGTTCAGGCGGGTAAGGGTTTTAACCACGTGTGGGGTCCAAATTTCGAGAATTCGGAAATTCCTCCTTATATACGCGTGACGGAAATTGTGGCACGGTACAGATATACTTGCGCTCATATAGCTAAGCTTACGATAGGCAAAGTATGCTTAAGAAGGTTTCAGTTACAATATTGTTGCTATTAGAATGACCGATATTAACTCAAGTTTTTTATTGCACATTGGTTTTTTTTGTAGTTTGCCATAAATAAGAAAGTTTTTATACATAAGAGTGAATAATAAGACTCTATTGCTTATTGTGTCTGTAAACGTAAAGGTGCCTAATTCAACATTCCTTCGCAATAAAGAAACCTTTGTCAACATAGTCATTATTAGGCCATATTTTACGTTTGTAACCATCACTTTTATTTCATTTTATAAATATCTCTTAAATAGAGGCAAGCTGCATTACATTATTTATTTATCTTCGATGTTTGATTTAATTTTTCTTAAAATCCCCTTTCAGAATTTTCCAGATAGCCACTACGACAACGCACCACCAAAACAGCGCCAACATCACGTACCGCCATCACGCATTACCATAGCCACGCGCCCACCTCGCGCACCATCATTGCGCGCGCTACCACCGCCACGCGCTACCCTTTGACGCACCACCTTAATTGCGCACCATCATTGCGCGCGCTACCACCGCTCCACAATCGCGCGCGCCTGTACAATAGCGCTCCACCATCGTGCCACTATACCAGCGCACCATCATCGCGCGCCCACCTCGAGCATTGCATCACCATCGCGCGGGCCACTACAACAGCGCGACCTTTCAGCGCCACCATTGCATCACCATCGCGCGCCACTACAATAGCGCTCCACAATCGCGCGAGCCAGCGGGCGCCAAGGTACGACAACCACCAGCATTAACAACAACGGGGGCCGCCCACATATAGGCCCGCCGTTCAACCAGCATCGACAACATCACCAGCATCGACAACATCACCAGCATCGACAACATCACCAGCATTGACAACATCACCAGCATAGAAAATATGTACATTTTAGAATTATAATATAGAAAAGGAAGAAAGGATAGAAGGGTTAACTAAAAAGCAAAATAGATTAATAGAACTTAGTTATAAACAAAAGAAAAACTTACTAAAAGTAGATATAGGAGTTAGAAAGGATATGAAATAATAGGAGGAAAAATATACATATGTATATATAAACGCAACTAAAATGAGACTATTTAATTACCCTTAATATATAGAATAAAATTCCAATTAAAATAAAATAAAATAAAATAAAATATAATTAAAATACATAAAATTAAATAACATAATATACATAATATACATAAAATAAAATAGAATAATACAAATAATAATAGGTAAAATAGGATAGAATAAAATACATAAAATAAAATATAATTAAAAATACCTTAAAATAAAATAAGATTAAATAAAATAAAATAAGATGAAATAAAATAAATAAAATAAAATAAATAACATAACATAGAACAAAATATGTAACCTAAGACAGAACTAAATACATAAAATAAAAATAAAATTTAAAATACCTAAAATTAAATAAATTTAAATACATAAAATAAAATAAATTTAATTAAATAAAATTAAATACCTAAAATAAAATAAATTTAATTAAATACATAAACTAAATACCTAAAAATATATTTTAATACAACTAAACCAAATGCATAAATAAATAGATAAACAAATTTCAATGATAACAAACTAAAGGCCGCCAATAAAATAACATAACAATAAATAAATAATAAATAAAGTAACTTAATAATATAACAACAATAATAAGAAAAGTAAATTAAGCAAACAAAACAAAAATACATAAATAAGCGAAGGAAAGTTAAATTTAATTAAAGAATTTATTTAGAAAGGTAATTAATAAAGGAGAAAAAGAAAATTAGTTAAAACAAGAAAAGAAGAGAAAAAGACAGGTTAGAAATGGAATTTATAAAGTAGAAGGGAAGAAGAAAAGAAAAATGTTTTAAAAAGTTACCCAACTAAACTAAAAATTAATATAAATAATTGTTTTAAAATTAGGTTATAAAAATGAACTTTAAATAAAATTTGTAGTTTGAAATGGGAATGCTGGCGTTCCACTTTATTTAGAAGGCACAGGATTTTTAGGTAGGGGGTCATCGATAGTAGGTGCGTCGATGGCCATGGATGAGGGTGGGCCAAGCACCGGGCGTCGCAACAACACCCGCGGCGCCCCCTTTTATGTTCGGCCTTATTTTTTGATTTATTGTTTGTTTATTTCTTTTCAGCTATGGTAATCGGTCGTTTCCGATTCGTTTGATTTTTCAGTTTTTTTTTCTGGGTTTTAGTTTTGCCATTCGTTTTGTTTAAATATTTATTTGATTTTTCAGTTTCAGTTACTTTTGAATTTTTGCGTTTTAATACATAGTTTTGTTTGAATTTTGATTTAAAATTTTAGTTGCCCGTTTCTTTTGAGTTTTTGAATTTTTGAATGTTTAAATGTCAACGGTCTGTCCGTGCATCCGGGTTTAACCGGATTTTGTTTTAAACGTAATTTTGACGCGGTTTTTGCGTTTTTCCCCGCGTTTAAAAGGCATGATTTTGACCTTTTCTCTGTTTATGGCTCAGGACGGTAAGGTTGGCAAGAGCCCACCCCAGCCGACATGACTAGCCACAGTGCGACATTGATATCATGCCGACCGCCTTCCTTACTGCCCATTTTGACGCGTTTCCATAACAGATGGCGCCCAACGTGGTACCCGAGGCGCTGGCCTCGGTGACTCCTCTGGTCAGCTTGTGAGGTTTCACCATCTCGTATGTCCCAGGTAGGCAAGCCCAGGGCCGCCACCTGCGTTGCGACGGGATGGTGGGACCGATCAAGTTGTCCGGATGAGTCTTCGGGTTCAGTAGCTGAGGGCTCCACGAGACTTCACGTCATGTCCACCGGAACTTTTGCATTTCACCCGGTGAGGTAGTGCTAAATGCACTTAGTTTTTTTGGAATATACATATTTTTTTTGTCCCGGGTCTGTTGTCCGATGTCGGCTTCGGGAAAAATAAATGTGTCCGCTAAGTGGGGTTTAGAGTTTTAGGGATTTTTAACTTTTCGTTTGCCAAACGTGTGTTTTGTTTTGTCTTTGTTTTTTTTGTATGCATTTTTTTTTTTCTTTTGTAGGTATCTCCACTCCTCTAACCAGTCTCAGGCGGCATCCTTCAGCAGCCCCTGCATTGCGGAAGGAGGAGTGGGGAACCGAATAACCCTCTTTTCAACTGCGCATGTCTGGGGAAATGCGGCATCTAGCTGCATCCTTTCATTGCGGCGCAGCTGAGGAGGGGTAGAACAGATTTTCAGTTTTTTTGTCACTTTCGGTATACAGCACCCCGGCAAGTCTCAGGCGGCAGCCTTTAGCAGCCCCTGCATTGCGGTCGGGAGTGCTGGAGTCCAAATAAGTTTGAACTTTTTCAACTGCGCAAGTCCGGGGAAATGCGGTACCTAACCGAATCCTTTCATTGCGGCGCAGCTGAAGAGGTGTAAAGTAAAATAAATTTTCATTTTCTTTTTGTCAATTGCGGTCTACAGTGCCTCGGCAAGTCTCAGGTGGCAGCCTTTAGCAGCCCCTGCATTGCGGTCGGGAGTACTGTAGTCCAAATAAGTTTAACTTTTTTCAAAATTGTCGCCATGGTACACCCACATGTCTCAGGGCGAGGTGTCCTTAAGACCATTCCTGCATTGCGGTAGGTGTACCTGGATATGTCCTTGTCAAATGTTTTATGTTAATTTATTTTTTTTCTCAATCATACCTATGCCTTCTAATTTTCATTTCATTTATTATAATTAAACATTAGTACAATAAGACCTAGTTGCAGTCTTTTTTAGTACAACCATTATCACATAAAGCTTTTGTAACAATATCTATATATGTAAACAAGGGCAATTACAATCGAACTTCTAAGTTAATATTAAAATAAGTAGCGCATAATACAATACTGTTCATGGAAAACTTTTTTAAAGTATATCACACATCAAAATATAAGATAATAAATAGTAAAAAGATAACAGCAAAACAAGATAAAAACTAATCAATGGTTTATTAAATGGTTTAATAGGTGGCCAATTTAAGCAATTTACGTTGAAAAGTATTGGTAGATAATTTTTCTGTAGTTCTTTTCGTTTATGCAGTTTCTAATGTTAGCAGGTATGGAGTTCCATGTTCGTATGGTATTTACAAAAAACAGTCTTGTTGATGCCACAAAATTGAAATTTGGCACTATTAAGTCATTCACGCGACTAGATCTAGTAAAAATAAGCTTCTCATAAAGATAAGAGGGCGTTTTTGTGGCAATAAGTTGCACGAGGAAAATAAAACTTCTGGCTTTCAAGTAAGCATGGATTTCACAGCCAAGAAGTTGGGTTTTCCAAGCAGAAATGTGGTCAAATTTGTTTAGGCCATACACATAACGCGTTATATGGTTATAGACAACATCAATTTTATGAGCGGAACAAGAGTCTAATTTATTATATACCAACTCAGAGTAAGTTATAATGGGCAGCAATAGTTGAATTGCAAGTTTCTTACGAATGAAAACTGGCGTGAACATAGACGATTGTCTTAGATTTCGAAGTGTACAATACACTCTGCCTACCATGAAATTAATGTGATCAACGCAAGTAAGACTAGAGTTCACCATGAATCCCAGGTTCTTAACTTTATTAACAATATTAATCTTACTGTTATCAATATGTACTTGTGGAAGATTGCCAATAACAACCTTTTTTCTAGAGATCGGTAACACAGACGACTTACTTGCATTTAGACAAAGACCATTCTTGTCAGCCCACTGCGACACTTTCAGTAAGTCTGAATTTAGTTTGGAGATAAGGTCAATGGTTTTATCAAAATTATCAGAGATATACATTTGCACATCATCAGCATAGGCATGCATTTTAACGAAATCGCATTGTTTGAAAATATCATTTAGAAACAGGCTGAATAACAAGGGTCCCAGGATGGAACCCTGTGGAACTCCCAATGTTAAAAGCTTTGACTGCGATGTTTCATAGCCCGTGCTTACTCGCTGGCATCTACCGGTCAGATAGCTGTTCATAATCTTCACCGCATTTTCGCTAAAACCAAAGTATTTTTCAAGTTTCTTGCAAAGTAGGGGGTGATTAACGGAGTCAAAGGCTTTCGAGAAATCTAATAGACAGAGCAACGTAAGCTGATTTCTATCAAAAGGCACCCGAATATCATCTAATATCTTTAAAAGCGCAGTTGAACAACTGTGCTTGGCTCTAAATCCAGATTGAAAGGGCGAAAGTAAATTATTATATTGAATATGTAGTGTAATTTGCTCCGCTAGTAGTCTCTCAAAAACCTTTGACAGCGCAGGTAAAATACTTATCGGGCGAAAATCACTAGGTGAGCTTGCAGGGCGTTTTTTAGGCATAGGCTTTACAATTGCGTCCTTCCACAAATCAGGGAAGCATGACGTTGTAATGCAATGATTGATAACGTGGGTAAGGCAACTTAATACATACGGTAAAATGATTTTAACGAACTTTAATGAAATTCCGTCTTCACCCACTGCGTTGGATCTTATTTTAAAAATACATCTTGCAACATCATTCTCAGACATGGTTGAAAACTCAAAAGGAGTGCCCGAGTAGTGCGCAGTTGAACAAGCCGAGATATGATCGATTGGTGCACGACTTTGTGGACTTCTAATGAAAGCATTATTTAGTTCATTGGCATTTAGTTTACAATCAGCTTTTTGCTTGCCATATACACGCAAATTTTTCAAATTACGCCACAATGTATTACAAGGAAGTGATGGATTGAGTTTGGAAATAAAATATTCACGTTTTTGTGCTCGAACAATTTTGGTGGCTGTGTTTCTGGCAATTTTAAACAAGCTCCAATAATATTCGGTCCTATACTTCTTCCATTCCCGGTATGCCTTGCTTCGCTTCATTATTGCTACAATTTCATTACGGTTATACCATTCGCAGGATGGGGACTTAAACTTTGTGTTTACTACACGTTCGGGAACATGCTTATTGAAAGCTTTTAGTATTTCGCCATTCAACAAACTAAGCTTTTCGTTAGCAGTAACCAGATTCCAACATTGGCACCAGTCTACACTAGATAGATCAGAGCTTAGAGCATTATGATCAATAGAGCGGTAGTCTCTAAATGTATATAAACTAGTTGTATGACAACGATCAAAAGGAAGGTCAAAGGTGCAGAACAACAAGTCATGGTCTGAGATGAAAGAAATTTGGTCAAATTTTAGAATAGCCGAGGGGTCTGATGCGATAAAATAATCAAGTAAACTTGGAGAATTGTTTTTGCAGTACCTTGTAGGCACACGCGTGTTGACAACATGTAAACCAGCACCAGATACCTCATCCAGCAAAGTAACCGTACGAATATCCCTTACTAGAAGATTCACTTTGAAATCACCACAAACAATGAGACTATCATAATTCACCAGGTAAGACGATAAGGTAACATAGTATGGGTCCAGACTAATACTTCTATGAGGGTTGTACACACAGAAGATCAGACATCTAGCCGAATTATTGTACACTTCCGCCAACAAATACTCAGTGTTATTGCCTAAGCTTTCAGACATGCAGATTGGTCTAAAGTGAACATTATTTCTGAAGTAAATCGCCACTCCTCCCCCTTTTCTGGTAATTCTATCATTTCTAAGCAGCGTATAATTATTTATATTAAAATGTGAATCTTCCAAACTTTCTACAAACCACGTTTCTGTTACGCACATAACGTCAACCCCTGATGACTCAAACACATACCTAACGAAGTCCATTTTTCAACATTTAAGCTCCTAGCATTAAAGTGCACAATTTTGAAACCTCTTGCCTGCTGACACAAAACATTAAGCATAATCCGACTGTTATCGCCAGCCCCAATTAACCTGCCAATAGGTGGCATTTTGTAAAACTGAAGTTAAAGGAAACTATAGAGATGAAGAAAAACTTAAATGGGCCATCTTTACATAAAAAGAAAGAGCATGTTGAGATATAAAAATGAATTTAAAAGTTATACATGTTGAAACTATAAATATAAAGCTATGTGCTGGGATTTATGTACTTTTGTAGATCGCTGAGCTCACTTACTCTTGTCGCCGGCGCGTCCTTAGAGTCCCTTACATACACAGATCCACGCAATGTAAAAGTTGCAACGAGAGAACCAGCACGTCTTAACCTTATCGCCTCTTGCAAAATTTTCCTGTTTGGAAGTGACAAACTCTCAAATATATTAAACGTTCCTTCCAGTCCGACTACTTCAAGAGATATTACGGCTCCAGTTCTCTTTTTGTACTCACGAAAGGCGCCCAGAGTTCTATTTCGGTCGATTGTGGAATGAAATTTAATTATAATTACGCCGTTAGAATGTTCTTCCGACCGCCGAACTCTAAAAATGTCACGTATCTGAGGCGACTGGAAGTCTATCGAGAGGCAGATCTGATTATAAACTTTTTTAGGTTTTCACCTTCAACAAATGGTACTCCAAAAATCACAGCGTCTTCTGTAAATTCAGTTTGTTTTTCATCAGCTCTTAAGTTTCCTCTTAGATTTTCTACGTCACTCTTGTATTCGTCCAATTTGCTCTCTAAAGATGAAATACGCTTATCAGATTCGTCGGCCTTAACCACAAGCTGAGCAATCTCTTCGTTTAGCCTCTTTTCAAGCTTTTTCCCAAGCTCATCTATCTTGCCGGATAGTATCTCAAACAGCGAGTCAAGCTTTTCTTTTGGAGTTTTGCCTCAACGTCACGTAACGCTACAACAACAGACGACACGACGGCACTCTCCTCAAGCTTGGCTGTTTTTGAAATTGGTGAGCCTTTGCTTGCCCGTCGCTTCAATGTGTTTGCAGTTTGAGCACCGGAAGACATTACTTGCCAGCAAATATGTCTATGATGAGTTATTATGCTAGCTGGGATATTTTTGGGCTGTTATTAAAACTCACAAGTAGATGGCGCTCGCAGCGGTAGGACAAGTGCAGGTGATGACAGATCAGCTGATGACCAAAACAAAGCAACACATACGTACATGCACAAGTGAGCGGGAAACTTTTTACATAAAGTATACTTATTTATTGTTTATTTTGTTTGTTTGTATGTATGCACCCTTTGTGTTTTACAAATTTTTATTTATTTTAATTGAGTCAAAAACCAATAATGCACCAGGATGACTTCAAATTTTCACAAGCACTATGCGTTTGTTTTCTTTAGCAGTCTTTCGGTAGTGTTTTGGAAGTGTTAAACACAAAAAAAAATGGCAAGTATTAGCTTAATTAAAGTAGCAGCCGATCAAACACGTATAGACCGTACGAATTCGAAATGTATATAATGATGGGATGTCAGCATTCCCATTGAACATTTAAATACATATACAGTAGTCGCTCACAAATTAGAACTCTCAGTAATTAGAATTTCCAGAAATTAGAATCAACTTTTTGAATACATTACACGCTCTGAAATTAGAATCGAAAATTCTAATTTGCGAGCGTATTTTGTTTTTTGTTGCGATATAAAAAGGGGAATCCCCAATTTATTCATGTTACCTTCGGTAGTCGTTGGATTTTTGTCGCTATCTGTACAGTTTTTGTTTGAATTCGATACGCGTGCACGTGTTTCGGCATTGTTTGCTTGATATTTGACGATGATGTGGCACTAGCACAGCTACTGCAAAATGATCAATATATTTAGTGTAACTGGAGTTTTTGTTTTTTGGACCTTTTTAATTGGATTTTTACCTTATGTTTTCTCGTTTTTATGAATAAAATTGAATAAGACAAAATTTCATTGTAGTTTTTCAATGCAAATTGACTTAAATTTTAAGGTTTTATTGAAATAAAAAAACGTCCAGGAATTAGAATTTTTCAGAAATTAGAATCACTCAAAAAACAAAGTGATTCTAATTTGTGAGCGTCTACTGTACATACATTTTTCAAACAACATATCGTATTTCATTGCTTTTGATTTGTAAACGTATATTTGCTAATCCAACTTTCTTTCAGCATATATTGTACGTACACGTATATATATATATTTTTTTTTTTTGAAAACTTTACTATATTTTTTTTTCGGAAAAGTCGTTACGATTAACGACTTGATAAACGTTGAATTGATCAATCATAAATTTTTTTTTTACGCGAATCGTCGGTATTATAGGGTAGGGAGGGTGAATTTTTATTTTGTGCCTTCCAACCGCCCCTTGTAACCGAAACCAATACTTAGAATTTTTTTTATTGACCGATCCTTTTTTTTTATATATAGCCATATTCCAAGTAGACATGGATCAGTCAGCTGAACGCATGACTACTAGAAATTCTAACCGAGGAAGTGGGGGTAAACCTAGAGGTCAGGGTAGAGGGGCATTTCCAAAACAGCCCACAAATCGGCCTTTAGTGATGCATTCTCCAGTAGGTAGTCCGGGTAGAGGAGATCCGACCGGGACAGTTTTGAACCCTGCTTCCAACCACAAGATGGATAGACCAGCTAGTACTAATGTCCTTGACTCGTCCATGGCCGCAGACCACATGCAGAATATTTTTGACCCTTCCACTAACGTGTTGTCAGGTATACAGGAGGAATCTGGATTTTTGCTACAAAACTCTAGGCCTCTTAACACTTTAGGTGATAGGCGAACTCCGCGGAATATTGTCGAGGCCCCTCCTGAAGACTCGTAGGTGAACGTGCTACATCAGCTGTTCAGGACTTCTCAGGAGGAGATGCGTAATGAAATGAGGACGATCAGGGAGAACATGGACTTACTTAACGCTGCAGTAACATCGTCGCAGGGCGGTGCGACCTATACCAGGAACACCAATAGGGATGAAAGGAACCGGGCCCAGACCTTTGTTAGTAACCAAGCCAACATCGTTTCGAACAACATGGCGGTGAAACCACAGGAGTGGAAGGTCTCCTTCGATGGTACTGGGAGCGTTGCGGATTTTTTGTTTAAATTAGACACCTTATGTGAGCGGACTCAGTGTTCGGACGACCAGCTAATGGCAAGCTTTCATTTATTTTTGTCAGGGCGGGCTGAAGAATGGTACTGGCTGTTCACCAAGCAAAACCCAAACGCGAATTATCCTTTTTGGTGTTATTCTTTGAAGCGTGAGTTTGGAACATTGAAAAGTGACCACGAGATCATGATGGAGATCTCAATGCGAAAGCAAAAGCTAAGTGAGTCATACGATGTGTTCCACATTGACATAGTAGCACTCAACGCGCGTCTTTGAGAACCGATGTCCGAAACCCTACTGATTGACATAATAAAACGGAACGTCAACAGTAGCTTGAAGCTTATGCTGTTCAACGCAGAGGCGAGGACATTGCATGAGCTACGCGATATAGCACGAAAAGGAGAACAGGTGCTTAGGGAGAGTAAAATCCTGGGAAAAACTTTTACTGGACGACATGTCAATGAAGCCCGAGCGATGACACCTGATAGGAGGATGGAAGGCGAGGACTGCGAAGCTGACCCGCAGATCGAGGCGTTGGAGTATCGGCGCAATAGAAAACCGGACTATTTAGGAATACAGTGTTGGAATTGTCAGGCCATGGGGCATTCATATATTTATTGTGAGGAACCTATTAGGAACCCTTTTTGCTTTAAGTGCGGGCATAGAGGCGTGTATACCCCAAAGTGTCCGAAGGACCATCGCCGGCAGGGAAACCAATATTCTAGCGAGAAGATGGGGGAAACTCGTTCGGTGCCATAGCCCCCATATCAGCCAGTGCCCGAGGAGTCGCCTCGAGTGCTAAAACCTTCGCGAGCAGTGAGCGCCATGGGATTGGTGAACTTTCGAGGAGTAGTGGCACTCTTGCGACGAAACAACCCAACGTTATAGTAACTTTTCCTGATAGTTCAGATAGCTCCAATAGCTCAGATTCAGATAGTCCAGGGCCGTCAGCTCATATTTCAAAGCAAGTTCACATTTTGAAAAGTCATAGCAGAGATGTTGCTTGTCAAGCGCATTTTTCACCTAGTTTGGAACAGAGGGTTACCAGTTACGAGCTAGTTAGGTCAAGAATTTTCGGAAACAATCCAGAGTCATTCGTATCGGACGATATTGTAACATGTAGGAAGAGATATAATAGTCGAGTACAGGAGCGTAAGCTTTTGCAAAGCACCACCTTAGTTCTCACAGAGGATGAAAGGCCTCTGGTGCGAATAAAAATAGAAAACAGTTTTATAGTAGGCTTTCTGGACGCGGGTGCTAATGTCTCTATCCTTGGGAAGGACTGTGAAGAGTTTTTGGATTCGATTGGGCTTAAGTACCACCCACTACAGGCTTTTGTATACACGACGGGTGGCGCCAAGCAGAAAATACTAGGTTCTGTTTCCTTACCTGTGACTTTCAAAAACATTACCAAAACCATACGTTTTTACCTTGTTCCTTCGCTTCTTCAAGAAGCGTATTTCGGAGTTGATTTTTGGAGAGCTTCCGCGTTAGCACCGGATATTTTTCCCAGTGTAGCATGTCTAGAGATTAGCGAAGAGAAGGAACAAGAACACAATTTTCACGATTTAACAACAAAGCAGAAGATCGAGCTGCAGAACGTAGTAGAGACGTTTCCGTCATTTGAGAAGTTAGGTCTGGGCCAAACAAAGCTAGTCGAACATCATATTGACACGGGCGACGCGGTTCCAATAAAGAGCAAGCATTTCCCTCTTTCGCCACCGAGGCAAGCCGAAGCTTTTAGTGAGATAGATAGGCTGCTCGAAATGGGAGTTATCGAGGAATCGAACTCGCCGTGGTGTAGTCCTGTGGTGTTGGTCCGGAAACCAGGGAAGGTCCGGCTTTGTATTGATTCCAGAAAAGTCAACGCGGTTACTAAAAAGGACTCATACCCGTTGCCGCATATTAATGGGCTATTGAGTAGGTTGAAGGATACCCATTTCATCAGTGGTATCGACCTGAAGGACGCGTTTTTCCAAATCAAGTTGACGGAATCATCGAAAGAAAAGACAGCGTTTGCAGTTCCGGGGAAGCCTCTCTACCACTTCAAAGTGATGCCATTTGGGTTATGTAACGGACCGCAGACAATGAGCAGGCTTATGGACAAGGCCATTCCTTCGCCGTTGCGCGAGAACGTCTTTGTTTACTTGGATGACCTGATGGTATGCAGCACCAACTTTGAGGACCACTTGAGCTTATTGGCAGAGGTAGCAAAGTGTTTGAGGGACGCGGGCCTCACCATTAACATAAAGAAGAGGAAATTTTGTCAAAAGGAAATTCGATATTTAGGGTACTTGATAGGTAGCGGATGATTGAAGGTAGACCCAGGGAAGATAGAAGCAGTTAAAAGTCTCTCGGGAAAAATAAATGTGTCCGCTAAGTGGGGTTTAGAGTTTTAGGGATTTTTAACTTTTCGTTTGCCAAACGTGTGTTTTGTTTTGTCTTTGTTTTTTTTGTATGCATTTTTTTTTTTCTTTTGTAGGTATCTCCACTCCTCTAACCAGTCTCAGGCGGCATCCTTCAGCAGCCCCTGCATTGCGGAAGGAGGAGTGGGGAACCGAATAACCCTCTTTTCAACTGCGCATGTCTGGGGAAATGCGGCATCTAGCTGCATCCTTTCATTGCGGCGCAGCTGAGGAGGGGTAGAACAGATTTTCAGTTTTTTTGTCACTTTCGGTATACAGCACCCCGGCAAGTCTCAGGCGGCAGCCTTTAGCAGCCCCTGCATTGCGGTCGGGAGTGCTGGAGTCCAAATAAGTTTGAACTTTTTCAACTGCGCAAGTCCGGGGAAATGCGGTACCTAACCGAATCCTTTCATTGCGGCGCAGCTGAAGAGGTGTAAAGTAAAATAAATTTTCATTTTCTTTTTGTCAATTGCGGTCTACAGTGCCTCGGCAAGTCTCAGGTGGCAGCCTTTAGCAGCCCCTGCATTGCGGTCGGGAGTACTGTAGTCCAAATAAGTTTAACTTTTTTCAAAATTGTCGCCATGGTACACCCACATGTCTCAGGGCGAGGTGTCCTTAAGACCATTCCTGCATTGCGGTAGGTGTACCTGGATATGTCCTTGTCAAATGTTTTATGTTAATTTATTTTTTTTCTCAATCATACCTATGCCTTCTAATTTTCATTTCATTTATTATAATTAAACATTAGTACAATAAGACCTAGTTGCAGTCTTTTTTAGTACAACCATTATCACATAAAGCTTTTGTAACAATATCTATATATGTAAACAAGGGCAATTACAATCGAACTTCTAAGTTAATATTAAAATAAGTAGCGCATAATACAATACTGTTCATGGAAAACTTTTTTAAAGTATATCACACATCAAAATATAAGATAATAAATAGTAAAAAGATAACAGCAAAACAAGATAAAAACTAATCAATGGTTTATTAAATGGTTTAATAGGTGGCCAATTTAAGCAATTTACGTTGAAAAGTATTGGTAGATAATTTTTCTGTAGTTCTTTTCGTTTATGCAGTTTCTAATGTTAGCAGGTATGGAGTTCCATGTTCGTATGGTATTTACAAAAAACAGTCTTGTTGATGCCACAAAATTGAAATTTGGCACTATTAAGTCATTCACGCGACTAGATCTAGTAAAAATAAGCTTCTCATAAAGATAAGAGGGCGTTTTTGTGGCAATAAGTTGCACGAGGAAAATAAAACTTCTGGCTTTCAAGTAAGCATGGATTTCACAGCCAAGAAGTTGGGTTTTCCAAGCAGAAATGTGGTCAAATTTGTTTAGGCCATACACATAACGCGTTATATGGTTATAGACAACATCAATTTTATGAGCGGAACAAGAGTCTAATTTATTATATACCAACTCAGAGTAAGTTATAATGGGCAGCAATAGTTGAATTGCAAGTTTCTTACGAATGAAAACTGGCGTGAACATAGACGATTGTCTTAGATTTCGAAGTGTACAATACACTCTGCCTACCATGAAATTAATGTGATCAACGCAAGTAAGACTAGAGTTCACCATGAATCCCAGGTTCTTAACTTTATTAACAATATTAATCTTACTGTTATCAATATGTACTTGTGGAAGATTGCCAATAACAACCTTTTTTCTAGAGATCGGTAACACAGACGACTTACTTGCATTTAGACAAAGACCATTCTTGTCAGCCCACTGCGACACTTTCAGTAAGTCTGAATTTAGTTTGGAGATAAGGTCAATGGTTTTATCAAAATTATCAGAGATATACATTTGCACATCATCAGCATAGGCATGCATTTTAACGAAATCGCATTGTTTGAAAATATCATTTAGAAACAGGCTGAATAACAAGGGTCCCAGGATGGAACCCTGTGGAACTCCCAATGTTAAAAGCTTTGACTGCGATGTTTCATAGCCCGTGCTTACTCGCTGGCATCTAACTGTCAGATAGCTGTTCATAATCTTCACCGCATTTTCGCTAAAACCAAAGTATTTTTCAAGTTTCTTGCAAAGTAGGGGGTGATTAACGGAGTCAAAGGCTTTCGAGAAATCTAATAGACAGAGCAACGTAAGCTGATTTCTATCAAAAGGCACCCGAATATCATCTAATATCTTTAAAAGCGCAGTTGAACAACTGTGCTTGGCTCTAAATCCAGATTGAAAGGGCGAAAGTAAATTATTATATTGAATATGTAGTGTAATTTGCTCCGCTAGTAGTCTCTCAAAAACCTTTGACAGCGCAGGTAAAATACTTATCGGGCGAAAATCACTAGGTGAGCTTGCAGGGCGTTTTTTAGGCATAGGCTTTACAATTGCGTCCTTCCACAAATCAGGGAAGCATGACGTTGTAATGCAATGATTGATAACGTGGGTAAGGCAACTTAATACATACGGTAAAATGATTTTAACGAACTTTAATGAAATTCCGTCTTCACCCACTGCGTTGGATCTTATTTTAAAAATACATCTTGCAACATCATTCTCAGACATGGTTGAAAACTCAAAAGGAGTGCCCGAGTAGTGCGCAGTTGAACAAGCCGAGATATGATCGATTGGTGCACGACTTTGTGGACTTCTAATGAAAGCATTATTTAGTTCATTGGCATTTAGTTTACAATCAGCTTTTTGCTTGCCATATACACGCAAATTTTTCAAATTACGCCACAATGTATTACAAGGAAGTGATGGATTGAGTTTGGAAATAAAATATTCACGTTTTTGTGCTCGAACAATTTTGGTGGCTGTGTTTCTGGCAATTTTAAACAAGCTCCAATAATATTCGGTCCTATACTTCTTCCATTCCCGGTATGCCTTGCTTCGCTTCATTATTGCTACAATTTCATTACGGTTATACCATTCGCAGGATGGGGACTTAAACTTTGTGTTTACTACACGTTCGGGAACATGCTTATTGAAAGCTTTTAGTATTTCGCCATTCAACAAACTAAGCTTTTCGTTAGCAGTAACCAGATTCCAACATTGGCACCAGTCTACACTAGATAGATCAGAGCTTAGAGCATTATGATCAATAGAGCGGTAGTCTCTAAATGTATATAAACTAGTTGTATGACAACGATCAAAAGGAAGGTCAAAGGTGCAGAACAACAAGTCATGGTCTGAGATGAAAGAAATTTGGTCAAATTTTAGAATAGCCGAGGGGTCTGATGCGATAAAATAATCAAGTAAACTTGGAGAATTGTTTTTGCAGTACCTTGTAGGCACACGCGTGTTGACAACATGTAAACCAGCACCAGATACCTCATCCAGCAAAGTAACCGTACGAATATCCCTTACTAGAAGATTCACTTTGAAATCACCACAAACAATGAGACTATCATAATTCACCAGGTAAGACGATAAGGTAACATAGTATGGGTCCAGACTAATACTTCTATGAGGGTTGTACACACAGAAGATCAGACATCTAGCCGAATTATTGTACACTTCCGCCAACAAATACTCAGTGTTATTGCCTAAGCTTTCAGACATGCAGATTGGTCTAAAGTGAACATTATTTCTGAAGTAAATCGCCACTCCTCCCCCTTTTCTGGTAATTCTATCATTTCTAAGCAGCGTATAATTATTTATATTAAAATGTGAATCTTCCAAACTTTCTACAAACCACGTTTCTGTTACGCACATAACGTCAACCCCTGATGACTCAAACACATACCTAACGAAGTCCATTTTTCAACATTTAAGCTCCTAGCATTAAAGTGCACAATTTTGAAACCTCTTGCCTGCTGACACAAAACATTAAGCATAATCCGACTGTTATCGCCAGCCCCAATTAACCTGCCAATAGGTGGCATTTTGTAAAACTGAAGTTAAAGGAAACTATAGAGATGAAGAAAAACTTAAATGGGCCATCTTTACATAAAAAGAAAGAGCATGTTGAGATATAAAAATGAATTTAAAAGTTATACATGTTGAAACTATAAATATAAAGCTATGTGCTGGGATTTATGTACTTTTGTAGATCGCTGAGCTCACTTACTCTTGTCGCCGGCGCGTCCTTAGAGTCCCTTACATACACAGATCCACGCAATGTAAAAGTTGCAACGAGAGAACCAGCACGTCTTAACCTTATCGCCTCTTGCAAAATTTTCCTGTTTGGAAGTGACAAACTCTCAAATATATTAAACGTTCCTTCCAGTCCGACTACTTCAAGAGATATTACGGCTCCAGTTCTCTTTTTGTACTCACGAAAGGCGCCCAGAGTTCTATTTCGGTCGATTGTGGAATGAAATTTAATTATAATTACGCCGTTAGAATGTTCTTCCGACCGCCGAACTCTAAAAATGTCACGTATCTGAGGCGACTGGAAGTCTATCGAGAGGCAGATCTGATTATAAACTTTTTTAGGTTTTCACCTTCAACAAATGGTACTCCAAAAATCACAGCGTCTTCTGTAAATTCAGTTTGTTTTTCATCAGCTCTTAAGTTTCCTCTTAGATTTTCTACGTCACTCTTGTATTCGTCCAATTTGCTCTCTAAAGATGAAATACGCTTATCAGATTCGTCGGCCTTAACCACAAGCTGAGCAATCTCTTCGTTTAGCCTCTTTTCAAGCTTTTTCCCAAGCTCATCTATCTTGCCGGATAGTATCTCAAACAGCGAGTCAAGCTTTTCTTTTGGAGTTTTGCCTCAACGTCACGTAACGCTACAACAACAGACGACACGACGGCACTCTCCTCAAGCTTGGCTGTTTTTGAAATTGGTGAGCCTTTGCTTGCCCGTCGCTTCAATGTGTTTGCAGTTTGAGCACCGGAAGACATTACTTGCCAGCAAATATGTCTATGATGAGTTATTATGCTAGCTGGGATATTTTTGGGCTGTTATTAAAACTCACAAGTAGATGGCGCTCGCAGCGGTAGGACAAGTGCAGGTGATGACAGATCAGCTGATGACCAAAACAAAGCAACACATACGTACATGCACAAGTGAGCGGGAAACTTTTTACATAAAGTATACTTATTTATTGTTTATTTTGTTTGTTTGTATGTATGCACCCTTTGTGTTTTACAAATTTTTATTTATTTTAATTGAGTCAAAAACCAATAATGCACCAGGATGACTTCAAATTTTCACAAGCACTATGCGTTTGTTTTCTTTAGCAGTCTTTCGGTAGTGTTTTGGAAGTGTTAAACACAAAAAAAAATGGCAAGTATTAGCTTAATTAAAGTAGCAGCCGATCAAACACGTATAGACCGTACGAATTCGAAATGTATATAATGATGGGATGTCAGCATTCCCATTGAACATTTAAATACATATACAGTAGTCGCTCACAAATTAGAACTCTCAGTAATTAGAATTTCCAGAAATTAGAATCAACTTTTTGAATACATTACACGCTCTGAAATTAGAATCGAAAATTCTAATTTGCGAGCGTATTTTGTTTTTTGTTGCGATATAAAAAGGGGAATCCCCAATTTATTCATGTTACCTTCGGTAGTCGTTGGATTTTTGTCGCTATCTGTACAGTTTTTGTTTGAATTCGATACGCGTGCACGTGTTTCGGCATTGTTTGCTTGATATTTGACGATGATGTGGCACTAGCACAGCTACTGCAAAATGATCAATATATTTAGTGTAACTGGAGTTTTTGTTTTTTGGACCTTTTTAATTGGATTTTTACCTTATGTTTTCTCGTTTTTATGAATAAAATTGAATAAGACAAAATTTCATTGTAGTTTTTCAATGCAAATTGACTTAAATTTTAAGGTTTTATTGAAATAAAAAAACGTCCAGGAATTAGAATTTTTCAGAAATTAGAATCACTCAAAAAACAAAGTGATTCTAATTTGTGAGCGTCTACTGTACATACATTTTTCAAACAACATATCGTATTTCATTGCTTTTGATTTGTAAACGTATATTTGCTAATCCAACTTTCTTTCAGCATATATTGTACGTACACGTATATATATATATTTTTTTTTTTTGAAAACTTTACTATATTTTTTTTTCGGAAAAGTCGTTACGATTAACGACTTGATAAACGTTGAATTGATCAATCATAAATTTTTTTTTTACGCGAATCGTCGGTATTATAGGGTAGGGAGGGTGAATTTTTATTTTGTGCCTTCCAACCGCCCCTTGTAACCGAAACCAATACTTAGAATTTTTTTTATTGACCGATCCTTTTTTTTTATATATAGCCATATTCCAAGTAGACATGGATCAGTCAGCTGAACGCATGACTACTAGAAATTCTAACCGAGGAAGTGGGGGTAAACCTAGAGGTCAGGGTAGAGGGGCATTTCCAAAACAGCCCACAAATCGGCCTTTAGTGATGCATTCTCCAGTAGGTAGTCCGGGTAGAGGAGATCCGACCGGGACAGTTTTGAACCCTGCTTCCAACCACAAGATGGATAGACCAGCTAGTACTAATGTCCTTGACTCGTCCATGGCCGCAGACCACATGCAGAATATTTTTGACCCTTCCACTAACGTGTTGTCAGGTATACAGGAGGAATCTGGATTTTTGCTACAAAACTCTAGGCCTCTTAACACTTTAGGTGATAGGCGAACTCCGCGGAATATTGTCGAGGCCCCTCCTGAAGACTCGTAGGTGAACGTGCTACATCAGCTGTTCAGGACTTCTCAGGAGGAGATGCGTAATGAAATGAGGACGATCAGGGAGAACATGGACTTACTTAACGCTGCAGTAACATCGTCGCAGGGCGGTGCGACCTATACCAGGAACACCAATAGGGATGAAAGGAACCGGGCCCAGACCTTTGTTAGTAACCAAGCCAACATCGTTTCGAACAACATGGCGGTGAAACCACAGGAGTGGAAGGTCTCCTTCGATGGTACTGGGAGCGTTGCGGATTTTTTGTTTAAATTAGACACCTTATGTGAGCGGACTCAGTGTTCGGACGACCAGCTAATGGCAAGCTTTCATTTATTTTTGTCAGGGCGGGCTGAAGAATGGTACTGGCTGTTCACCAAGCAAAACCCAAACGCGAATTATCCTTTTTGGTGTTATTCTTTGAAGCGTGAGTTTGGAACATTGAAAAGTGACCACGAGATCATGATGGAGATCTCAATGCGAAAGCAAAAGCTAAGTGAGTCATACGATGTGTTCCACATTGACATAGTAGCACTCAACGCGCGTCTTTGAGAACCGATGTCCGAAACCCTACTGATTGACATAATAAAACGGAACGTCAACAGTAGCTTGAAGCTTATGCTGTTCAACGCAGAGGCGAGGACATTGCATGAGCTACGCGATATAGCACGAAAAGGAGAACAGGTGCTTAGGGAGAGTAAAATCCTGGGAAAAACTTTTACTGGACGACATGTCAATGAAGCCCGAGCGATGACACCTGATAGGAGGATGGAAGGCGAGGACTGCGAAGCTGACCCGCAGATCGAGGCGTTGGAGTATCGGCGCAATAGAAAACCGGACTATTTAGGAATACAGTGTTGGAATTGTCAGGCCATGGGGCATTCATATATTTATTGTGAGGAACCTATTAGGAACCCTTTTTGCTTTAAGTGCGGGCATAGAGGCGTGTATACCCCAAAGTGTCCGAAGGACCATCGCCGGCAGGGAAACCAATATTCTAGCGAGAAGATGGGGGAAACTCGTTCGGTGCCATAGCCCCCATATCAGCCAGTGCCCGAGGAGTCGCCTCGAGTGCTAAAACCTTCGCGAGCAGTGAGCGCCATGGGATTGGTGAACTTTCGAGGAGTAGTGGCACTCTTGCGACGAAACAACCCAACGTTATAGTAACTTTTCCTGATAGTTCAGATAGCTCCAATAGCTCAGATTCAGATAGTCCAGGGCCGTCAGCTCATATTTCAAAGCAAGTTCACATTTTGAAAAGTCATAGCAGAGATGTTGCTTGTCAAGCGCATTTTTCACCTAGTTTGGAACAGAGGGTTACCAGTTACGAGCTAGTTAGGTCAAGAATTTTCGGAAACAATCCAGAGTCATTCGTATCGGACGATATTGTAACATGTAGGAAGAGATATAATAGTCGAGTACAGGAGCGTAAGCTTTTGCAAAGCACCACCTTAGTTCTCACAGAGGATGAAAGGCCTCTGGTGCGAATAAAAATAGAAAACAGTTTTATAGTAGGCTTTCTGGACGCGGGTGCTAATGTCTCTATCCTTGGGAAGGACTGTGAAGAGTTTTTGGATTCGATTGGGCTTAAGTACCACCCACTACAGGCTTTTGTATACACGACGGGTGGCGCCAAGCAGAAAATACTAGGTTCTGTTTCCTTACCTGTGACTTTCAAAAACATTACCAAAACCATACGTTTTTACCTTGTTCCTTCGCTTCTTCAAGAAGCGTATTTCGGAGTTGATTTTTGGAGAGCTTCCGCGTTAGCACCGGATATTTTTCCCAGTGTAGCATGTCTAGAGATTAGCGAAGAGAAGGAACAAGAACACAATTTTCACGATTTAACAACAAAGCAGAAGATCGAGCTGCAGAACGTAGTAGAGACGTTTCCGTCATTTGAGAAGTTAGGTCTGGGCCAAACAAAGCTAGTCGAACATCATATTGACACGGGCGACGCGGTTCCAATAAAGAGCAAGCATTTCCCTCTTTCGCCACCGAGGCAAGCCGAAGCTTTTAGTGAGATAGATAGGCTGCTCGAAATGGGAGTTATCGAGGAATCGAACTCGCCGTGGTGTAGTCCTGTGGTGTTGGTCCGGAAACCAGGGAAGGTCCGGCTTTGTATTGATTCCAGAAAAGTCAACGCGGTTACTAAAAAGGACTCATACCCGTTGCCGCATATTAATGGGCTATTGAGTAGGTTGAAGGATACCCATTTCATCAGTGGTATCGACCTGAAGGACGCGTTTTTCCAAATCAAGTTGACGGAATCATCGAAAGAAAAGACAGCGTTTGCAGTTCCGGGGAAGCCTCTCTACCACTTCAAAGTGATGCCATTTGGGTTATGTAACGGACCGCAGACAATGAGCAGGCTTATGGACAAGGCCATTCCTTCGCGGTTGCGCGAGAACGTCTTTGTTTACTTGGATGACCTGATGGTATGCAGCACCAACTTTGAGGACCACTTGAGCTTATTGGCAGAGGTAGCAAAGTGTTTGAGGGACGCGGGCCTCACCATTAACATAAAGAAGAGGAAATTTTGTCAAAAGGAAATTCGATATTTAGGGTACTTGATAGGTAGCGGATGATTGAAGGTAGACCCAGGGAAGATAGAAGCAGTTAAAAGTCTCCGAGGCAGGTGCGTAGGTTTGTAGGTATGGCAAATTGGTATAGGGCGTTTACTACAAATTTTGCTGATTTAGCAGGCCCTTTGACCGATTGCCTTCGGAAAAAGCTAGGTCCATTCAAACATACCCCTGAGGCAATAGAGGCTTTCGAAAAGCTGAAGGTAGCCTTGAGCTCCGCTCCTGTCCTGGCCCAACCCGATTTCTCGAAGGAATTTGTTATTCAGTGCGATGCGTCCAAAATAGGTGTGGGTAGTGTGCTATTCCAGGTCGACGACGAGGGCGCTAAGCATCCAATAGCGTTCGTTTCAAAAAAGCTTAACAATGCTCAGCGCAATTATACCGTGACCGAGCTGGAATGCCTAGCAGCCATAGTCAGTGTCAAACGCTTTCGTCCATACATCGAGGGTCTGCCATTTCGTATTATTACAGACCATTCGAGCCTCAAGTGGTTGATGACTCAAAAGGTTTTGAGTGGTAGGTTGGCAAGGGAACCCTGAATATTGTACCGGATGCTCTATCGCGCTTCGATGTAGACGCGCTGACCTATCCGAACACCCCTCACGAAATAGATTTAGAGTCGCCAGAATTTGCAAGTGCCGAGTATTCGGATCTAGTTCGAACCATTTTAGATAAGAAGGAGGCACTACCGGATTTACGTGTAAACGAGGGCGTAGTTTTCAAGAGGGTTAAATTTCGTAAAGGTGTGGAGGATGAGGAGCATTCGCTATGGCGGTTATGGTTACCGACTGGGTTGATGAAGGAGGCAATACGACTTGCGCATGATGCGAACAGGAGCTACCACGGAGGATGGCAGAAAACTTTGGAGCGCGTTCGGCAGAAATACTTCTGGCCAAGCCAAGCTAAGGACGTCCGGGAGTATGTACGCAAGTGCGGCATTTGCAAAGCGGTAAAAGCAACAAATCAACAAGCCAGGCCACCCATAGCGAGTACTTTTACTTCGGAAAGACCATTTCAGCGGTTCTACTGCGATTTCCTGGGGCCATATCCGAGATCGCAGCGTCGAAATCAATTCCTTTTCATTTTATTGGATCATTTTTCAAAGTATGTCTGGTTGAAGCCCATGCAGAGAGCGACGACGGTAAACGTTATGAATTACTTCACTACTAAAATTTTTCCAACTGTAGGGGTCCCTCAGTATATCCACAGCGACAACGGTAAACAGTTTATCTCAAAGGATATGAAGCAATGTTTAGAAAGTTACGGGGTAACCCACATTAAGACAGGGCTATACTCACCGCAGGCTAACGCATCGGAGCGCGTAAATAGGGAGATTGTTTCAAAAATAAGAGTTTTTCTGAAGGATAAACAGGATCATACTGACTGGGATAGGCATATACCCGAAATACTATCAGTTTTAAGAAGTGACTTTCATACCTCAATTCAGTGCTCTCCATACTTTGCATTATACGGCCAGAACATGATTCAGCACGCATCGGCATACAACATATTAGATAAACTCGGCGCTCTGGCGCAAGATGAAATCCCAATAGTAGCTAGGGCTGATAAATTGTCAAATGTTCGCGAGAAAATTCATTGACCGGTCTTCGAAGCGAAGCAGGTCTGTTATGGTCTACTTCCAACTTATAGTCATTTTCCTTTATCGAATTTGATTGGTATGACTCACTGCGGTTGGATAGGTGACAGTTTAGGTTCACACTGCGGTTCGACATAAATCGATAGATTCTGGGAAGTGGCGTGATTTTTGCCGAGGTGGCAGCACCAAATGTTCCATAAAATGGAAAAAGGCACCAATAACGGAACTTTTAATTTCCAGACAAACAAGTGCTTGGTGTGTTCTCGGTGTGGCCAGAAATAAATAATAGGGTAAACCAGATTGCCCGAAAAATGACAGTGAATTAAATGGCATTTGACATTAAGTTAATAGCATTTAATTATTGTAGGGGAAATGAACGTATATCATTGGGTAACTTATATTAATTCATCAATTAGTAGGGTGGGAGACACATGGAATCCCGTCCTGATTCCTGACCCTAACTCGATGAATAACTCATTATATCGCCAAAACAAGGTGCAACCAAAGTGGACAATAAGTATTAGTAATTGGTAAAAAGCATTTGTAAGGTGGAAGTTTAACCATTTTAACGGCGTCAATATTCGTGTATTATAGTATTATCCATGGCAGGGTCGGACAAGGAGTTTCATGTGTCTTCTATCCTAAAACCCAGTAACGTCGGGTTCCGCGGACCACCAAGGGAACACACCAAACACAAGTTCTAGAACCTTCCTTTTTTCGCGCGCCAACGAAAGCGTGCCTTTAGGGTTCGGACTTAGTTAAAATTGTAGTAATTTCAATACTAAATGCACTTTACACAAATCTACTACGCTTTATGTTCCCATTTCATATTACCATCATATGATTTTTTTTGTGGATAAGTTAAATTTTTCTCTGACTTCAAACTTTCCCGTAAGATAATTTTTAACCTTCGGTAATTTCAACTTTTGTTCCATACGTGAAAATTCACCTTTACTAAAACTAACTAAAGAGTAAAATAGTAGGGAGGCTAAAAGTACTAAATTCCTTTTTCTTTAATCATTAAAATAAAAACGAAATTAAAGTTCTTCCAGTTTCAAGAAATGTCTACAGATTAACTATCATAAAATCTACTAAACAATTGTAAAATCATATCTTCTACTTTAATTTCAATAGCATAAGGCCTGGGTTTTTTTGTTTCGGAATGAGTACTGTACTTTTACCAAATTCGGTAGTACAAAAAAGTCCCTAAAATGATAATAAAAGTCCGAACCCTGATGGCAACCACCAATCGTAGTGTCCCACCTGGCAATGATCACGCCATGTCAGACTGGGCAACGGAACTTTTCCATTGCGCAGTCGCAGTTGATTGGAAATTTTCCCTATAGCGGCGTCACCGGCATTCGACCATTCAAATGTAAAAATTTTTTGGTGCAAACGGTCGTGATGTGTCGTGAGAAATTTTAGTGATACACCTTAAATACAAAACCAAAACAATTATTCAGTTATTGCAACAGCAATTAAAAAGTGTTAAAAACTTCAGTGAGTTTAGCCTTCACCTTTGGCTGTATTACAGTCAAAGTGTAATACATAAGTAATTAACAAATTTTGCAAGGGAAAAAATCAGTGTGTGTGTCATATGTAAAGTTGAAAATTTTGCCAACTACAAAAGCAGTCGTAGTTTTTTTTAAAACATTTTAAAGCCTCGTGTGTTCCTGCTTGAACTTTGTGCAACTAAATAAAGTGCATTTTGAAAATGAATTAACAGAACACACTGAACTCAATTAATGCAAAATGCAATAAAAATATTCAACAAATAAAAATAGGAAAAAAAAACAATACTTTTTATATATCACAATAATCATAAGACATACATATGCACCTAATTAACCTGTAAATGAATTACATAGTTAAATAATTGCCTAAATCGTACGCACGTAAAGTAAACAGCAATTAAACTCAAAGGTTCCGAGATAATTCCTTGGTGGGCTCAGAAATTCGATGCGCATGTAAGTACCCAATATCTTATTATATTTTAGTGTATTTATTATATTTTACTGCAAACCACATACCAGTAGTAGTTTAAATAGACACTGGGTTTCATTTAGTGTTGGGCAGTATCGATTCCAAAAGTACTCAGTACTCGATGCTGAAAAGTATCGACAGTACTCGATGCTTAAAAGTATCGATACTGAGGACTACTACTACTACTACTATTACGACTAAATACCCGAAATGTACTCAGTGTCTAACAACTACTAAGTAATAATTACTACTAAGTAATACGAAGTACTCAATACTGAAAATGTACTCGATACAGAAAATGTACTAGATACAAATTCCACGAGTTTTATGTGGTGACGAATAATTCTCAATTTTATATAAAGGGGTTAAAGGAATACAAATACCAAATAATTATAAAAACATATTTTTATTAAAAACGTCTGACGTAACGAGGTGGTATTAAGTTATCTAGGTAAATACATACAATAAAGGTAACAAAAAAATATATACATACAAAAACAAAAGTGTGGGAACCCGGAACAGGCAATCACCCGGAGTTGGAATGGCATAGCCCAGGGTAATTTTTTGAAGCATTGAACATAAAAAACATGGATCGGGCCCCTAAATCAGGATTTGACCTGGTTATTTTTTGGTTTTTCGCAAATATTTTCCAAAATAATGAAAATATTGGTTAAGCGGAGTTATATTCATGCTCCTGGGACGGAAAACCGTCTTTTGATACCCCTCCCGACATTTTTGGAGGCGTATTAGCGCTCGGTACCCCACGTAAACGATTACCCTTTGAACTATTGATCCAACTTACCTGGAGCTGGAGTATCTCCAATAACAATTATTTCCTCTTCTGAAGAATTTTTTTTTTGCATTTCCAGTAGCTGCACTGCAAATGCTTCCTTAAATTGGTGGTATTTCCATTATGCTTGAAGTCTTTTTTGCATATATAACACTGAGCCAAGGCTCCGTTTTTTCTAAAATATTCCCAGACGGAAGATTTAGGCTTCATTATTCAATAATTTGCTTTTTGCGATACTTCTTCTATTAGCAATGCCGAGATAACAAATTTTGTAGTAATATATAGAGTTGATACAAAGTAGCGATACAAAAGTAGTAAATACACAAAGTACCCGATGCTTAAAAGTATCGATACCAAAGTAGTAAATACACAAAAGTACTCGATACTGCCCAACACTAGTTTCATTAATTTCTCAAATAGTGCAGGAAGTGGCTGGTTTTGTTCAGGCGGGTAAGGGTTTTAACCACGTGTGGGGTCCAAATTTCGAGAATTCGGAAATTCCTCCTTATATACGCGTGGCGGAAAATGTTGCACGGTACAGATATACTTGCGCTCATATAGCTAAGCTTACGATAGGCAAAGTATGCTTAAGAAGGTTTCAGTTACAATATTGTTGCTATTAGAATGACCGATATTAACTCAAGTTTTTTTATTGCACATTGGTTTTTTTTTGTAGTTTGCCATAAATAAGAAAGTTTTTATACATAAGAGTGAATGATAAGATTATATTGCTTATTGTGTCTGTAAACGTAAAGGTGCCTAATTCAACATTCCTTCGCAATAAAGAAACCTTTGTCAACATAGTCATTATTAGGCCATATTTTACGTTTATAACCATCACTTTTATTTCATTTTATAAATATCTCTTAAATAGAGGCAAGTTGCATTACATTATTTATTTATCTTCGATGTTTGATTTAATTTTTCTTAAAGTCCCCTTTCAGAATTTTCCAGAAAGCCACTACGACAACGCACCACCAAAACAGCGCCAACATCACGTACCGCCATCACGCATTACCATAGCCACGCGCCCACCTCGCGCACCATCATTGCGCGCGCTACCACCGCCACGCGCTACCCTTTGACTCACCACCTTAATTGCGCACCATCATTGCGCGCGCTACCACCGCTCCACAATCGCGCGCGCCTGTACAATAGCGCTCCACCATCGTGCCACTATACCAGCGCACCATCATCGCGCGCGCTACCATAGCACGCGCCCACCTCGAGCATTGCATCACCATCGCGCGCGCCACTACAACAGCGCGACCATTCAGCGCCACCATTGCGCGCGCTAGCATTGCATCACCATCGCGCGCGCCACTACAACAGCGCGACCTTTCAGCGCCACCATTGCGCGCGCTAGCATTGCATCACCATCGCGCGCCACTAAAATAGCGCTCCACAATCGCGAGCGCCAGCGGGCGCCAAGGTACGACAACCACCAGCATTAACAACAACGGGGGCCGCCCACATATAGGCCCGCCGTTCAACCAGCATCGACAACATCACCAGCATCGACAACATCACCAGCATTGCCAACATCACCAGCATAAACAACAACCACCAGCAGTGACAACAGCGAGGGCCGACGCAATATAGGCCCGCCGCACAAATACCAACAACACCAACCACCAGCAGTGACAACAGCGGGGCCGACCTGTTATAGGCCCGCCGCCCAAATACCAACAACAACAACAGTAGCGCCCCACCAACGGCCTACTGCAGCAATGGGTGAGACCTATCTAAAATATAACTAACTTAGTTATACATTTATATACATGGCATAAATTAGGTTATATTAATATCATTAGTTATTATATAAATAATTGAAGAAAAAAGAAACACTTTGAAAAAGAAAATATGTACATTTTAGAATTATAATATAGAAAAGGAAGAAAGGATAGAAGGGTTAACTAAAAAACAAAATAGATTAATAGATTGACTTAAGAAAAGAAAACAATAGAACTTAGTTATAAACAAAAGAAAAACTTACTAAATGTAGATATAGGAGTTAGAAAGAATACGAAATAATAGGTGGAAAAATATATATATGTATATATAAACGCAACTAAAATGAGACTATTTAATTACCCTTAATATATAAAATAAAATTCCAATTAAAATAAAATAAAATAAAATATAATTAAAGTACATAAAATTAAATAACATAATATACATAAAATAAAATAGAATAATACAAATAATAATAGGTAAAATAGGATAGAATAAAATACATAAAATAAAATATAATTAAAAATACCTTAAAATAAAATAAGATTAAATAAAATAAAATAAGATGAAATAAAATAAATAAAATAAAATAAATAACATAACATAGAACAAAATATGTAACCTAAGACAGAACTAAATACATAAAATAAAAATAAAATTTAAAATACCTAAAATTAAATAAATTTAAATACATAAAATAAAATAAATTTAATTAAATAAAATTAAATACCTAAAATAAAATAAATTTAATTAAATACATAAACTAAATACCTAAAAATATATTTTAATACAACTAAACCAAATGCATAAATAAATAGATAAACAAATTTCAATGATAACAAACTAAAGGCCGCCAATAAAATAACATAACAATAAATAAATAATAAATAAAGTAACTTAATAATATAACAACAATAATAAGAAAAGTAAATTAAGCAAACAAAACAAAAATACATAAATAAGCGAAAGAAAGTTAAATTTAATTAAAGAATTTATTTAGAAAGGTAATTTATAAAGGAGAAAAAGAAAATTAGTTAAAACAAGAAAAGAAGAGAAAAAGACAGGTTAGAAATGGAATTTATAAAGTAGACGGGAAGAAGAAAAGAAAAATGTATTAAAAAGTTACCCAACTAAACTAAAAATCAATATAAATAATTGTTTTAAAATTAGGTTATAACTAGTAAGGAGACCTAAGTTCGGGTGTAACCGAACATTAAATACCTAGTAGTGATCTGTTTTGGTATACTAATTTACTCAGGTCTATTTTAATACATACCTGAAAATTTGTTATAAAGGCAACTGATTGTTTTCGATAAAAACATTTCTATTGTAAGTGGTAAATTAAATTATCACTAAATAACAAAATATAAATAGCATTCTCCATGTTCATGAAAGGTATGAAAATAAAAAAAATTAATAAAAAACTAGAAAGGAAGTCTAAGTTCGGGTGTAACCGAACATTAAATACCTAGTAGTGATCTGTTTTGGTATACTAATTTACTCAGGTCTATTTTAATACATACCTGAAAATTTGTTATAAAGGCAACTGATTGTTTTCGATAAAAACATTTCTATTGTAAGTGGGAAATTAAACTATCACTAAATAACAAAATATAAATAGCTTTCCCCATGTTCATGAAAGGTATGAAAATAGAAAAAATTAATAAAAAAAAGGCAGTAGGGTGTTAATTACTTGTCAGTATATTTTGCGTGTTTGCTATCCGATTTGCGTAATTTTTGGCAGGAGTATACTATATACTATTGGGAAGCATCTTACTAACTTTCATTTAAATACCTTCTCTAAATTTCAAGCAATTGCTTTTGAAAATAGCTGACCTTTTATGCTAAAAAGTGGGCGGCGCCACGCCTACTTCACCAAAATCCACAAAATTTGTATACAGTTCAGTTTTGCTTAAAAAGCTTGTTATGTGTGTAAAATCTTATTTATATAACTTATACAATTAAGGAAATATCGCGATTTTAATTATACGAAGAAATTTTTTAGAACTGTGTTCAAAAAGTGGGCGTGTCCGTTCACCGATTTTGTTTATTTTTTCAGCAAAGAGTTAGCTTTATATGTTGAACACTATCTCTAAATATCGTTTCAATAAGTCAATTTTTACTGGAGTTATGGCATGGAAAGTTTTGTGGAATAATCCCCCATAAAGGGGCGGGGCCACGCCCATTTTCCAAAAATTTTGTGCTTTCGACTTTCTTTGCCCGCGAACACTTTACAGGTGAAATAGAAATGATATACAGCTAGTTTAAGCAAAGTTATAGCATATTCAATATATCCATGATCCTTTTCGAAATCTTTCGTATAAAATTGGGCGTGGACCTAATCCGCTTTCGCTAATTTTTTTTCGAAATATTGCCTGTATTAATAGAAATATGTGTGCTGAATTTTATTTTGCTATCTTGAGCGGTGTTTGATTTATGATTAATAATATTTCCAAATTTGACTTAATCAAAAGTGGGCGGTGCCACGCCCTTTTTTAAAAATTTCTTAAGAAATTTATTTTTTGCCTTAACGCTAAGGTACACACCAAATTTTATCCTTATAGGTGTATTATGTACTGAATAATCACTCTTTTTGTATTTTCGAAAATATTATATATATAGAAAGTGGGCGTGGCTTTTAACCGATTTTGCCTATTTTCAATACCGTTCAGAGATATGTAAAAAGGAACCTGCATACAAAGTTTCATTGAGATATCTCAAGATTTACTCAAGTTATCGTGTTCACAGACGGACGGACGGACGGACGGACATGGCTCAATCAATTTCTCTTCTCCTCCTGAACATTTTGATATATATAAGTCAATATCTATCTCGATTCGTTTATGCCGTTACATACTACCGTTAGGCGAATGAAGTTAATATACCTTGTGTGCGAAGCACTACTAGGTATAAAAAGGCAGTAGGGTGTTAACTACTTGCCCGTAAATCTTGCTTGTTTGTTATTCGATTTGCGTAATTTTTGGCAGGAGTATACTACATACTATTGAGAAGCATCTCACAAAATTTCATTGAAATACATTCTTGAAATTCCAACCAATCGCTTTTGAAAATAGCAGAGCTTTTATGCTAAAAAGTGGGAGGCGCCACGCCTACTTCACCAAAATCCACAAAATTTTTTTACAGTTTAGTTTTGTTTAAAAAGGCTAATATGTGTGTAAAATCTTATTTATATAACTTATGCAATTATGGAAATATCGCGATTTTAATTTTACGAAGAAATATTTTAGAACTATGTTCAAAAAGTGGGCGTGTCCGTTCACCGATTTTGTTTATTTTTTCAGCAAAGAGTTAGCTTTATATGTTGAACACTTTCTTCAAATATCGTTTTAATAAATCAATTTTTACCGGAGTTATGGCATGGAAAGTTTTGTGGAATAATCCCCCATAAAGGGGCGGGGCCACGCCCATTTTCCAAAAATTTTGTGCTTTCGACTTTCTTTGCCCATGAACACTTTAGAGGTGAAATAGAAATGATATACAGCTAGTTTAAGCAAAGTTATAGCATATTCAATATATCCATGATCCTTTTCAAAATCTTTCGTATAAAATTGGGCGTGGACCTAATCCGATTTCGCTAATTTTTTTTCGAAATATTGCCTGTATTAATATAAATATGTG